>CM069859.1:137840408-138440408 GCA_036172795.1 Pelodytes ibericus | reverse complement strand
CTTCAGAAGCAATTTCAATCTGATATACGTATATCTCTCTGAGTCTCTAAGCCCATATTTTATTTGTAGTTGATTAAAAGGAGTTATCCTGTCTTCAACATATAGATTTTGAACATTATTTATCCCTACATGTAGCCAATATTTTAGATCTAAATCTTGTGACATAGATTCCAGGGCTATTATAGGGGCATGCCAGGATATAAAGTTAGTTGGGTATAGATCTTGTTTGATTGATTTTATAGATTTATAAATTTGTTTTTTTTATAATATTAGTGCAGTTTAGTTTTTTAAAATCCTCTTTCTCAAGCCAGAAGATTAACAATGGATCAATATCTCCAATATCCTGATTTTCTTGGATATACCAGTGTTTCTGCTTTGTGTTTGGGGTACTCCAACAAACACAATGAGAAAACTGAGCCATATCATGTAAGCGGAACACATTGGGAAAGGATAGACCTCCCTCGGATAGTTTAGCTGACAAGGTCTTTAGGGCGATTCAAGGTTTTTTTCCTCCCCACACATACTCAGAAAGGAGTTTATGAAAAGAGTATAAAATTCTATATGGCACACGAATAGGGATCATGCGAAACAGGTAATACAATTTTGGGATAATGTACGCTCTAATGACATTTATCCTCCCCAACCAAGAGATACATTTTTTTATTTCAATCTGTTAATAGATCTTTTATTTCTTGCAGCAGTCTAAGATAGTTTTTCTCGATCCAAATCTTAAGATCTCCAGTTATATCAATACCTAAGTAACAAATACTGTATATACTCGAGTATAAGCCAAGTTTTTCAGCACATTTTTTGTGCTGAAAAATGCCCCCCTCGGCTTATACTCGAGTCGGTGTCTGGGGAAAAAAAAAAATCTAAAACTTACCTCGTTCCTGCTCTGTCCCCGGTGCTCTGAAGGTCCGTGGCTGTGAGGGAAGCGTTGTGCGCTCCCCTCCAGCCGCGCGGTCAACAAAGTGTGTTTTTTTTAAACAAACTTTATTGTTCCGCGCGGCTAGAGGGGAGCTCACAACGCTTCCCTCACAGCCACGCACCTTCAGCGCACCGGGAGACAGAGCAGGAACGAGGTAAGTACTGGGGTCTGGGGAAGGGGGGGGAGGAGGGTGGCATAACGAGCATACTAAGGGGCAATATCCTGGCATATTAAATGGCATATTGGGGTCAATTTCCTGGCATATTAAAATGGCATATTGGGGGCAAGATTCTGGCATATTAAATGGCATATTGGGGGCAATATCCTGGCATATTAAATGGCATATTGGGGGCAATTTCCTGGCATATTAAAATGGCATATTGGGGGCAAGATTCTGGCATATTAAATGGCATATTGGGGGCAATATCCTGGCATATTAAAATGGCATATTGGGGGCAAAATCATGGCATATTGGGGGCAATATCCTGGCATATTAAAATGGCATATTGGGGGCAATATCCTGGCATATTAAAATGGCATATTGGGGGCAATATCCTGGCATATTAAAATGGCATATTGGGGGCAAAATCCTGCCATAATAAATGGCATATTGGGGGCAATATCCTGGCATATTAAAATGGCATATTGGTGGCAAAATCCTGGCATATTAAATGGAATATTGGGGGCAATATCCTGGCATATTAAATGGAATATTGGGGGCAATATCCTGGAATATGAAATGGCAGATTTGGGGCAATATTTACCAGTAGCTGCCTCATTTCCCACCCTAGGCTTATACTCGAGTCAATATTTTTTCCCAATTCTTTGTGGTAAAATTAGGTGCCTCGGCTTATATTCGGGTCGGCTTATACTCGAGTATATACGGTAGTATTTTTTGTCCAATTAAATGTATAATTTTCTTTTAGAATTTTCATTCACGATTGGGGGAGATTACATAATCACTTGTGTTTTCTCTTAATTAATTTTATAATTAGAATATAAGCTATATTCATTGATAATTTTAAAAATTTCTGGGATTGAAACTGTGGGATTCGATAATGTGAGGATAATATCATCCGCAAATAAAGTAATTCTCTGGTCGCATGATCCCATAGTGATTCCTGAGATTGTTGGAGCTTGTCTGATTTAGGCTGCCAGTGATTCTATGGAAAGGATATAGAGCAGGGGTGCCAAGCCTGTCTAGTTCCGTTCCTTATATAGAACCAATCTGAACACAGGCCTGATCCCTGCACTCTTGCCATTGGGTCTGAGTACAAGGCCATGGCTAGATCCTTAAATCTTCCAGCCCATCCCGAAATTCTCCAGGGTCTCCGAGAGAATTACCGCTGGAATCCTTTGATTCTCAATTTGCTGAAAGATGTTTAACAATTTCCTAATATTGTCACCGCCCTATCTCCCCTTCACAAACCCGGACTGATCTTGATGTATCAGATCAGGAATAACCTTAGTCAGCCTGTCTGGTAAAACTTTAGAGAAGATTTTCATATCTAGATTTAGGTTTTTATCGGACGGTAATTACTTATATACTTAGGATCTTTCCCTGGTTTTGGGATGTGGGAAATTTAAGCTTTTAGTAAATCCTTGTCAATTTTCTTAGTCTTACCTATATCATTAAAAAATGACTCCAACAAGGGGGTAATGATGGATTCAAAAAGCTTATAAAATTGGTCCGTAAAGCCATCCGGAAGATTGTATATCCTGTACTGTCGGGCTAGGTGTATCAATGTTATATAAGGAAGCAAAGTATTTAGCGAACTCATCTATTTGTGAGGGAGAAAGAAGAACTTTATCCCCAACAATAATTCATTTTATTATATTACTTTTTTGGTTTGTTTTTATTCTATTTGTAAGAGCTTTCCCTACTTTATTATTACTACTGTACCATCTTTGATTTAAGGATACGATCATCTTTTTAACTTTATCCTCTAATATATTTTGCATTTGTGTTTGAGTTACTTTAATTTGCTTAGCTGATTGGTCGGATGGAAGGGCTTTATTATATATTTCCAATTTGGCCAAAGAGATGTACAACTCTGACAATTTTTTGCCTCTCGCTTTTCTTTCCTTGATCTCAGTCTGGATCAAATTACCTTGCATTACACATTTAAATGCTGCCCATACGTTTTCTGCTGAGACCTGACTGTTGTTAATTATTTGAACATATTCCTCTGCCTTTGATGTAAAATAAGCTTTATTTATTTCTGAGGCTAGAATTATTTCATTCATTCTCCATTGATAATTAGTTTTATATTCTCGGTTTCTCTTCGTTGTTACTCTAATAGGGGCAAGGTCCGACCATGTAATTTGGCCAATCTGTGATTTTTCGAAATTTGCTAGATTATTAGCATCTGTTAAGAAGAAATCTATCCTCGAGTAAGTATTATGTACTTTAGAATGAAATGTATAGTTTTTTTCTAGACCATGTTGTACCCTCCAAATGTCGTATAGATTGAATTCATAACATAGATCTTTGCATCCATTTCAATTTATTAGTTGTTCTGTCCAAATTTCCATTTAAAACTATGTTCATGTCTCCACTTATCAATAATATTCCCTTTTTTATTCTATCAATATTTCCAAATAATTTTTTTAAAAACTTTTGAGAGAATTCGTTGGGAGCATATATATTTACCAACGTGTAAATTATATTGTTTATTTTGCATATTATTAATATATATCTTCCAGATTTGTCCATTTCTTGATGTAATAATTCAAGTTTAATCTTTTTAGAGCAGATAATGGCCACCCCTCTCTTTTTTTTTCTATAAAGTTTGAGCCCAGAATTACCGGGTATTTTGAAAATTTCCATATCTCAGTTCCCTTTCCTTCCCAATGGGTCTCCTGTACAAAACATATATCGATTTTATCTTCCAGCATCATTCTATATAACAGGCCCCTTTTTACAGGTGAATTTAATCCTCGAACATTCAGTGACACAAATCTAAGTGACATTATCCGTATAGTTGTTATTCGCCCCCCCCTCCCCAAACCCTCCACCGTCCGATCACAGACTCCCCCATAGCAACCTCTATACTACCACATAAAAAGTACATAACATCATATATTCTGTACAAACAATCACCATACATTGTATCACCAATTTGGGGAAGAAACAAAAAGTCCTTTCTTAACCCTTAAGTGACTTCCCTGGGAGACACTATATCCCAGGCCTATTCAGTTGCTGGTGTACCACTCAGGAGATGCCTATTTAATTCGATCTACGTTTATTTTTATTTCTGCCAACAGATCAAAAGACTCGAGGATTCTCCAGAATATTTATTTACTATAATGCTATTAAGAATTATAAATTTGGTATACTGATACGTATTTACAAAGGTTAAGCTCCATCTTCAAGTGTAAACCCAGGGTACGCTTGTAGAGATAGTTTGCTATTATTCTATATTAAGCCCTTGGCGACACAGGACGGACTAGGTCCGTCCTGTGTGCCGAGGCGTTAGTGACACAGGACGGACCTAGTCCGTCCTGTGTCAAAACGAGCACTGAAAGCAGAGTTTTTCCGCTTTCAGTGCTCAAACCGCATTGTAACGATGCTTCCGTGTGGAAGCATCGTACAATGCTAAAAAAAATGCCCGTCGGCATTTCGATCGCTCCGGAGAGCGATCGAAATGCCGGTTTTAAAGGCACAGAGCCTTTAAAACGCGGGCATTTCAAAAACGAGCATAGGAAGCGAATCTTTCGCTTCCTATGCTCAGAAAGTGTTTCTGATTGCCTCGCAAGTCGAGGGCAATCAGAAACACAAAAAAAATGCACGATCTTGGTCACTGGGTGACCAAGATGGCGCTGCCCTTCTAAGGGCAAGAGCACAGGAGGCAGGAAGTACCTGCTTCCTGTGCTCTCTGGCTGTCACACGATTGCCTCTTCACAGAGGCAATCAGTGACTGCCAGGCACACTGACTAATTTATTACAGTACTAAAAAGGCTCTTCTAAGAGTTATTAACCCCTTCTTTGCCGTCGATCACTGCTTACGCAATGATATTGACGCCAAAGCAATTTTTATCTGTCTGCATATTTTTTTTTTTTTTTTTTTTACACATACCCCCTAGGGGATTACATGTAAAGTAAAAATATTTGAGATTTTTTTTTTTTTAAGCTGCCTGAGTGCATAGCGATCAGTAACAGCGAATTAGTGGCGGTTTGGTGATTTCTCAATTAAGCTCACCATTCGCCCTGGTCAGATCAAAATTGGTCGGATCAATATTCACAAATATTGATCTGCCTCCCTCTCCTCACTTATATTTTTGTGACGGAAAGAGACAGATCAGTATTAGTGATATAAAAAAACATTTTATAAAATTGGCAGGTTTTATGAAAGTCTTTCACTGTGTATTAACCCCTTCCCTGCCATTCATCACTGTGTAAGCAGTAATCTTGCACAGCAACAGTATGTTTTGCTGTCTGCACTGTTTTATGGATTAATTTCTTTGTACTGTAATGTATTACAGTACTAGATAGGCTCTTATTAACCCCTTCTTTGCTCGAGATCACTGCTTACGCACTGATTCTGAGGCCGCGGACTCAGGGTTCGATTTTGACCCTATTCAGCTTTCTGATTCATCATCTAGCGATAAAAAAATATATGGTTTGGTGGGGGGTAAATTACATTGGCTGGCTTCAAAGATATATCCCATAAAGGACACGGACGCAGGTTGACTACATGTCAAAATTCCAGGTTGGAATTGCGCACCCGCTAAATGTGGAATTTTAGACCCAATACAAACCAACAAACCTATGCATGGGGGGTATCCCTGTTGCTGAACACATATTGAGGTGTTGGTTGGCAGTGGAAAATACCAGAATCTGAAAATTCCTGCCTGAACTACAATGTGTGTGGGGAAAAAATTACATCCCAACCCTTTGACATAGGTTGGTGGTAGAATTAGCACTTGGAAAGTGTTAAAATACCACAATTTTAAATACCCTAGGATGTCTAGTTTTCTAAAATATATGGTTTTATGGGGTAAAATACTTTGACAGGCTTCAAAAGTGTCCCAAATGGAACATGGGCGCAGGCTGACTACATGTCAAAATTCCAAGTTGGAAATGCACCCCCCCTAAAGGTGGCCTTTTAGCCCCCAAATAACCTAACTAACCTACACATGGGTGGTATCCCTGTACTCAGGAGATGTTGCTGAACACATATTAAGGTGTTGTTTGGTACTGACACATAATAGGATCTGTGAATTCATGCCCGATGTACAATGAATGTGAAAAACAAATTACTATCCATAACATTGACATAGGCTGGTGGTAGAATTAGTGCATGAAAAGTGTTAAAATACTACCATTTGAAATACCCTAGGGTGTCTAGTTTTCAAAAATATATGGTTTTGTGGGGTAGAATACACTTTTTGGCTTCAAAAATGTCCCAAATGGGACATGGGCGCAGGTTTTCTGCACGTCAGAATTCCAAGTTGGAAAACCAAAAAACGCACTTCTTAAATGTGGCCTTTTAACCCCCAAATAACCTAACCAACCTATACATGGGTGGTATCCCTGTACTCAGGAGATGTTGCTGAACACATATTGAGGTGTTGTTAGGCACTGACATATAACAGGATCTGTGAATTCATGCCCAAAGTACTATGTATGTGAAAAAAAATTACTATCCATAACATTGACATAGGCTGGTAGTACAATTAGTGCATGGAAAGTGTTAAAATACTACCATTTAAAATACCCTAGGGTGTCTAGTTTTTAAAAATATATGGTTTTGTGAGATAGAATACACTTTTTGGCTTCAAAAATGTCCCAAATGGGACATGGGCGCAGGTTTTCTGCACGTCAGAATTCCAAGTTGGAAAACCAAAAAGCGCACCTCTCAAATGTGGCCTTTTAACCCCCAAATAACCTAACCAACCTATACATGGGGGGTATCCCTGTACTCAGGAGATGTTGCTGAACACATATTGAGGTGTTGTTTGGCACTGACATATAACAGGATCTGTGAATTCATGCCCAAAGTACAATGTATATGAAAAAAAATTACTACCCAAAACATTGACATAGGCTGGTAGTATAATTAGTGCATGGAAAGTGTTAAAATACTACCATTTGAAATACCCTAGGGTGTCTAGTTTAAAAAAATATATGGTTTTGTGGGGTAGAATACACTTTCTGGCTTCAAAAATGTCCCAAATGGGACATGGGCACAAGTTTTCTGCATGTCAGAATTCCAAGTTGGAAAATCAAAATGCGCACCCCCTAAATGTGGCCTTTTAGCCCCAAAACAAACCAACAAACCTATGCATGGGTGGTATCCCTGTACTCAGGAGATGTTGCTGAACACATATTGAGGTGTTATTTGGAAATACCCCTTCACATTTTAAGGTAATGTTTACCTAAATTGCAATATATGTGAAAAATTAAAAAAAAAGATTTTTTGCTGCAAACTTTGGCATCGATTGGTGGTAAAATGGCTACATGAAATGTGTCAAAATACCCCAAATTAAATGCCCTGAGTGGTCTAGTTTTCAAAAATATGTACATGTTGGGGGTCATTCATGGATTTAGTACAGAAGTCAGTGTTACAATGTCACTATCGCTAATTTTGAAAGAAAGGATTTTAAAATAGCTTTGCACCACTTATAGTTCTGGCCCTGTAGCATGAATAAAAAAGCACAAAAACATAAAAACATGGGCTATTTCTGAACTCAGGACATATATTAGAAACTTTTTAGCAGTGTTTTTTTGTTGTCTCTTGTACATGAGTGTACGATTTTTTAAATAAAAGTCATAAAAAAAATTGTTTTCAATTTTTTTGCCATATTTTATTATTTTTTTTACATCAAATTATATGCTATTATCAAAATAATGGTCTCAAAAGAAAGCCCTTCATATAACGATAAAAACGATATATAGATTGTGCGGGTACACTAAATGAGACAGAAATAATTTACAGCAAAACACAAACACCTCAGAAATGTTAAAACAGCCCATGTCACCAAGCGTCGGACAAGCCAAAAAAGTCATGTCACTAAGGGGTTAAGGCTGTTAAAAATATATATATTTTGGTATATTATAAGTTCACTATTTGTGTATTCTATTTGTATCTCCCATTTATCTATAACCTTGTTTATGATCTTTTCCCATATATCATATCATCTATAATTATAACTTCTTCCCATATCTTTATACCTATAACTGTTCAATTTGTGCATAATTAAGTGTTGGTGAGCTTTGACTTAGTTTGAAACTTTACTTCTTATCTAATCTATATAATTATTCCATCTCATGTGTGTTTATAGTGTCAACTATCTTTAGTACTTACTTTTATCAATTCCCTTATGATAGGTGTATGTTTATGGATCCATCTCAAGAATCCTTTACACCTGCGTATTTAGATAGAGTGCATTTCTATCTATTTAACTTTTAAGTTTCATTTATCTATATGCTTATTCCTTAACATGTGAGGTGAGTTTGTGATCTATGGCATTATCTGTGTTTAATACTAATTGTTTCAAATCTCTTGTGATAAGTGTATAAGGTAAATTGTAAGGGTCACAGCTATAATACACAAAAATATTGCATAGGCATATGAATAATTTATTTCTCATCAAGTGATAACCTTTGTTTTTTTTTTGTTTTTTTTCCTTTCTTCTTTCCGGTTGCTTCCCCTTCTAATTCAATTTCTTATTATTTTATTAAGTTAATATCTAGTTTAATATTCAAGTTACTTCTATATATTAAACATTCAGCTCCAACAAGGGACTCATTCATTTATTTTTTATTTGACCTTTATCCTTTTAGTTTTTATATATAAGATCATCGGACTATCCCCTCTCTCGTATGGATCTAATAATTAACTATTGGAGGAAAATTCATCTGGACAGTATAATTCTTATACAGTAATAAATTATTAATTTATAGATGTTCAATAGAATAGCAATTATAATATTCGTAAAGTATCTCACATTTATATCTCATCATTTAACCTTTGCCCTCTTTTTTTATTTTTTTTACCCCTTTTTCCCCTTTTTAAAATATTTATTTTATTTTTTACATTCTAAATGCTCCTTGTAAATCTTTGCCTCTCCCACACATATTTATCCTTGCAGATATTTCCCTTTATTATTATTATTATTTTTTTTTTTGTTATGTTTTATTATTTTCTCTTTTTCACTTTTCATTTCTTTTGGAGGTCTAAGTATTTATGTGTGGGGTTTCAAAATCTCTAACATTTCTATATTGGATAAATCTTTTATCGGGTCGTTCATGACAATTGTTTTCCCATTATGGGAAATCAATAATTTCGTGGGGAATCCCCATCTGTATGTGATGTTTTTTTCTCTAAGTTGTCTAGTGATATCTCTATATCGAATTCGACTTTGTCTCGTGGCCAAAGATAGATCTGGGAATACTAAGATTCCATTGAATTTCCCTTCTGTGAGGTGGGGATTTTTTCTCATTTCTCTCATAAGGTAATCTTTTACGGAACAATTAAAAAATCTGACCATCACATCTTTTGGGGTTTGTCCCTCTTGTCTCTGAGGACTAAAAATCCCATGATATCTTTCAAATAGGGGATTTGTTGAAGTTGTTGGATCAATATATTGGGTCATAAACTCCAATATGTACTTTTCCAGGTTTTCTCTTGTAATAGATTCTGGTATGCCTTTAAATCATAAATTATTACGGCGAGATCTATCCTCTAGTTCATTAATTTTGATATTAACCTCTCTCATTTGTTTTTGTAGCATATCATTTTGTTTTTGTAGTGATGTAACCTCTTCCTTGATATTCCCTAGTTCTCTGTTCAGTGACGATTGTTTTTAAGGCTGATATTTCTTTGGTCAATTCCGCTATATTCTCCTTAAAATCTCCCTTGATTTTCTGATAAAGTTCCTCCATTAACGTAGTTAGAGTAGCATTTGTAACCCCTTCCATTGGGTTGGTAAGTATCGCCCCTGGGGGATCTTTTATGGGAGATTCCTCATGAGAGGAAGGTGTTATTGATCTTCTGTGGATTGATTTGCTAGTCTCTGCTTTCGGTGAGTAGAATATATTAATAGATTTATTTTTATCTGGTTTATCAAGTTTGTCCCCTTGTAATATTTTTTTGGGGGGCATTCTCTTACTCATAGGGGGCAGGTTTAACCGCAGTCTTATCTCTTATATTGAAAGGTTGGTTCTAATTAGAGCACACAAAAATCAACTCACAGTAGCTATAGATTCATATCTAATATATGACAGTGCAAATATGACCATACCCTATCCAAAATAGGTACACTTAGACATATTAATTTTGTCTTGAATTTGCTTACTAGGATTCGGTAATACAGTAGTCACCAGTGGCCTGATTAATATTGACGGATAACGTACCTAGAACAAGAAAACTGTCACAATTGTTATGAATAACCACAGTTATTATAGGTAAATTTCCATAACAACAGTACCTTTTCAAATTATTTAAGAATTGTTATATTTAGAACATGCAGACTGCAAACAAATCATATATAATGTCGCATACGATGTTATAACACTAATTAACCTCTCAAGTTCACGTTATTGTAATCTTTAGATCTTGAACTACACTTTAATCACCTTTCTTCAGTGGAACAATATTTAATGTGTAGTCTCCCCAAGTTCTGTACTAGGGGTTTTTCCATCGGAATGCCCAGATCAGAGCCTGGGTTATGTTTTAGAAAAAAAAGTTATACCAGGAATTAAGTCTATTTGAATTTATCTTCAGCCTCCAGAGAAGGCATAAAAAGAAACAGTTCTTTGAGAATAGATATTCTCCTAGTATCCGGGAATAAGTGTATTCGAGAGTATCTTTTAATCCTTAGGGTACTTCCAATGATTTAATATTTATTCTAAGATCTTATATAGACGTCTCTATCCAATGAGGACGATACAGTATTTTCACGGAGATGTATAACGGAAGGAGAGATATTCTCTCGATTTTTTTAAAGCTTAGTCCATGATTAATTGTCCCACTCAAAGCAATTTAGATATGTACAGACAGATTCGTATCAAAAAAGGATATAGTTACGTCTGGCAGTTTTACTTCTTGCGTGAAGCCTGATGTTTCTGAGGCTTGGATAACTCTCCTTCAGGATTAATAGTCCCCACTCAAAAGCAATTTAGATATATACAGACAGATTTGTAAAGAAAGGGATATAATTATGTGTTGCAAATTTACTGCTTGCGTGAAGCCTGATGTTTTTGAGGCTTGGATAACTCTCCTTCAGGATTAATGGTCCTCACTTAAAACGGTTTAGATATATACAGACAGGTTTGTATGAAAAAAAGGTTATACCGTATTTGCTCGATTATAAGACGACCCTGATTATAAGACGAGCCCCCAAACTTTGGATATTCCTTTAGGAAAAAAAATAAAAGCCTGAATATAAGACTACCCTATAGGAAAAAAGTTCAACTTGTATATATTAACATGTAAATTGCTTTTTTAATAAAAAAAATTATATCAAAAAATGCATTTATTGTTTTTATTTCCTTTTATGTGCCAATGCTGCCTCTCTCTTTCCCTTGCCCCCAACTTTGTCTCTCTCCCCCCCCTTAGTGTTGTCTCTCTCTCTCTCTCCCCCTCCCTTTGACTCCCCCCTCGCTCCCCTTGTCTCTCTCTCCCCCCTGTGCCCCCTCCCCTTGTCTCTCTCTTCCCCCCTTCCCTCCCCTTGTCTCTCTCTTCCCCCCTTCCCTCCCCTTGTCTCTCTCTTCCCCTCTTCCCTTGTCTCTGTGTCTTCCCCCCTTCCCTCCCCTTGTCTCTGTGTCTTCCCCCCTTCTCTCCCCTTGTCTCTGTCTCTGCCCCCCCTCCCTGCCGTTGTTGCTCTGGTCCCCCCTCCCTCACTCCACCCCCCCCCCCTCCACCCCCTTCACCTTGTTCTCTTTCCCTGGTGGCTAGTGGGGGCAGCCGGGGGATGTCATAATAGACGGAAGTGTCGTGCAGCATGGAGGATGTCTGCATGTATCGGGCAGACATCCCCCGGCTGCCCGATTCTCCCTGGTGGCTAGTGGGGCAGCAGAGGATGTCTGCGCGATGAGCGCAGACATCCCCTGCTGCCGCCCGGCACGTCCGCCGGGACTTTTATGACGAAGCCGGATGTACCCGGCTTCATCATAGATGTCCCGGCGGTCGTGCCGGGCGGCAGCAGGGGGAGTCTGCGCTCATCGCGCAGACATCCTCTGCTGTTAGAGAGGGGGATCCAGGTCCCCTGCAGCTCTGCTGGGGACCTGGATCCATGTCTTATAGTCTGACCTCAATTTGAGGTCAGATTATAAGACGACCTTGATTATAAGACGAGGGGTAGTTTTCAGAATCGAGCAAATACGGTGGTTACATGTGGCAAATTTACTGCTTGCATGAAGCCTGATGTTTCTAAGGCTTTGATAACTCTCCTTCAGGATTAATAGTCCCCACTCAGAGCATTTAGATATGTATAGACAGATTCATATATAAAAAATTTTTTAAAAAAAGGTAATGGTTATATTTGAAAAATGTTACTACTTGCGTATAGCGTGATGTTTCTAAGGCTTGGAAAACTCTCCTTCAGTATCGGTTGCAGAGGCAGCAGTAATTCGGCGGTTGCTTTTTCGCGCTCTCTTTTTTTCTTTTCCTTTTCTCTTAGTCGGCTTAGAACTCGTTATCTCATAAAGGATTTTGGCTTCTGGAGATCCCTGTATCGCGTTCTGTCCTCCCACCGGAGGAAATCGCGCGATTTTCACGAGCTCACAGTGCGCTTGTTAAACTTTAAAGAAAAGTTCTGACTTAGCTGGCGATGATTCCAGGAGATCGATTGAGTATGTGCTCCCTCGAAATAGGTGTTGCAGGAACCTCGCCTTTCTCTCTCCTCTCCGCTCTCGCTCAGGACGCTGTCTGCTGCACGCCGTTTTTTCTGAGGGGTCAGTTTCACACAGGTAGCTGGTGGCTTCTATGAGTCATTTTCTTCTCTGGACTCCTTTTGCTTCAGCGCTCTCCTGTGTGGCCACGCCTGCAACGTGCACACCACGTCCTACGTCATGTCTGCCCCCACCTTTTATTATTTTTGTGGCACTCTCGTGCTCCTATCCTTACCAGTGTGTTCTGCCTATACACACCTGTGGACCACCTGATAAGGGTTACTGGCAAGAGATAGCATCCCCTGCTCTATGCTCCAAAAACCTCAACCCTGACAGTATTTTTCCCATCATACAACGTTGCGTAATAATTAGTGAATGTTAATGCTATTTCAGTCATGTCAAATTTCATAGGGCCTGTGCTAATAGGGATTTGTTTCACTGTTCTGTAATTCTTTTAGGCATCTTGTGAGTAGAGGACCAGGTTTATTAGCTTGGTCAAAGTATTTCTGTGTTGTCCATGTCATAGCTTTCAGGCGGTCAGTCGAGAGTAGAAGATTTACATCCCCTCTTGTTTGGTATGGTAGTGGGGGGAGAGTCATTTGAGTTGAACTGACGATAAGGTGCATGTGATAGCAGCATTAAATGCTGGCCGATACGAAGTGTGGAGTCGATGCATGAGTATGCGTCATGAGGATGTGAATAAAAAGAGTAGTCGCGTGTTGTTGGGTGAAGTAGGCGCCAGGAGTCAAGTAATGCGTGTGCTTGGACTATTTGTACGCATGAATTTAGCAGTTGGGGCAATGGAGCAGGCTCCTGTGGATCTTTTCATATAAGGGGCAAGGACAGAGTTGAAATCCCCACCCATAATAAGGGTGGAGGTGTTAACCGTGTCGAGGATGTCTGATAATTTGGAGAAATAGTTTGTTGAGGGTCCGTAGAATGAACCAGAAGATCTCTGCACATGCTCTGCAGTTGGAATCTCAGGTGATTGCGAATGAGTATAGAAACCCCATTATGTTTGTTGTGGCTCGTTGCATGGTAATGGAATTGGAATCTAAGATCACAGTATTTGGGGGTTGCAGATTCACTAAAATGTGTCTCCTGCAACATTACCATGTCTCCTTGTAACTTAATATATTATTGCGTGTCTGTCCTACAGTTCATGGGGGATAGGAGGCCTTTTACGTTTTGTGAGAGTACCTTGAGAAGAGAGTTGGATGTGTGATTTGGGTTGAACAGTGCGATCCTCCGGGAGACCTTGTTCCATGCAATCTTCAGGTAAATTTGCATTGTCTCCTCAGGTCAGGAGTGAGGGAGGAGAGAACCTTTAAGGAACGAGGGGGAGTGGGGGGATCTAAAGATGGGGAGAGGTGAGGGAGAAGAGAAGAAGAGGGAACAAGGCAAGAAGAGGGGGTAGGAAGTAGAGGAGATTAAGCAATTAAGAAATAGACAAATAATGTTAAAGAGTGCGGTATAAGACCTTTAAGATCACAGGAAACCTAATTATAAGGTCAACACAGAACACTAAGTAAAAAATTAGCAATAAAATATTGGTTAACAGAACTTCAACAATATCCTGTGCTGTGTGGTAAACATACAAAAACAAAAAGTCAACTTATAGTGTTACAGGGTAGCTAGGATACAATCAGAACCATTAGGTATTTAGTGTCCCACAGGCCCAGCTCATATATTTGGGCAAGTGTTCCTGGACCAAGTAACCATGTGGAGATGTAAGGTCCCAGTGAGTGGGTTACAGAGGGAGTGTAAAATAAAGAGGGCTCCTTTGTAAGTTGGCCTGGATTGCCATTGTGTAAGATAGTTTTCAGTTAGAGCTGCCGAGTTAACTAGTATTATTTCTGGCAGTGCGACAGTGGTACATGTCTCAGTGTTCTGCTAGTTCAGGAGGGGGTATTTAGCAGTATGGGCAGCGGGGTGTCGTGGAGGCACAATGTTCAAAGAGCATTATCTTCCGCAGTGGAGCAGGTAGGAAAGTGTCTGCGGGTGCTCAATAGGTGCATGGGCTCTATGCAGCAGGCAAACAAGGTCTTGGTTCACAAGGCCTCTTGGTAGGTGGTTGCTGTTCTGGTTGCTGCTGTTTGATCTGTAGCACCTGGTAAAGAGAGGAGGAACTGTGAAAACTGACCCTGTTCAAGAAGAAAAATAGGTCAACTGGACCCAGGTGTCAGGGAAGCAGCGTTGCAGGGGATGCCGTCAGCGGCTTCCTGCTAAGCTTTAAGTGCACAGACCGACAACAGGTCTGACAACTTTCTGGTCATTTTGCGTCTCTGGGACACAATCTATGTCTTCCTGGGGAGCATGTTACTTTGACTGCGTGTAGTGGTAGAGCTCCTTAACTGCAGCTGTAGGGACGAGCTTCAGTGCCCTGAGGAAATCAGGGATGTCCGCTGGGCATCTCAAGTTGTGCAGTTTGCAGCTTCTCATGACTAACAGCTTGAAGGGAAATCCCCTTCAGTAACTTAAGCCATGGTCTTGAAGAAGGTTCAGCAGAGGTTTAAGGGTTTGCCACTTCTGAAGCGTAGCCGGGCAGAAATCAGTGTAGAATTGTGGTATTTCTTCTATCATGAGTGGATTCTCCCTGGTAGCTCTCATGAGAGTTTCCTTGCTCGAGTAGTATA
This sequence comes from Pelodytes ibericus, assembly GCA_036172795.1. Classification (NCBI taxonomy): domain Eukaryota; kingdom Metazoa; phylum Chordata; class Amphibia; order Anura; family Pelodytidae; genus Pelodytes; species Pelodytes ibericus. The sequence goes on along the minus strand of CM069859.1, from coordinate 138,425,005 downwards.
GACGTTTCATTATAACATTCCTGCGCAGTTCAGTTTGACCAGGTTTGGGGCGCAGGGCCCTATGAATCCTCTCGATGTGAAGTTCTTGAGGTGTGGGGCAAGCTGCTGAAACTAAGAAGTGAAGACCTGTTCCAATGCAGTTACTTGTTAACCTTGATGTTGGACCTACGTAATAGTTTGTCTAGATCCTCGCAGGCATCCTGCAGATCTTTGAGGTGCGGGTGTAACGTCGTCCTGCAGGTCCGTGTAGGTCTCCGTGCTCGAGTTTTGGCAGGCTTCTAGTGAGTCAACCCGGCTAGTCAGTGCGGTAAGATCGTCAGTTGCCTCAGCTTGGCAGTGTTTTAGGTTTGTTTGTAAATCTGTTTTTAAGGATAGTCTTTAGGTCACTCAGGTCTCTCGGTAAGGCTCAGAGGTTTTCCTGCCCTCCAGGCTCGTGGCTGATCTCTCAGAATCCGCTCCGTCCTTCTTGTTGCGGAAGAAGGTCGAAATTTCCGTGGCCAGTGGGGACTTTTTCATTCGGCCCCTCATCTTGTTGGTAGTATCGTTCCAGTACTACTACGCTTGTGGCCGCTTCTCGGTCTTTTGGCTAAGATCAAGTGTAGTATCTGTTCTTATCAGTTTAATATCTGATACGTCCCCTATCTGGGGACCATATATTAAATGGATTTGCTCTGTCCACTCCACGCATTGACCTGGTATTGCAGTACCTCCAGGACCGGTGCACCTCTCTAATATGGTTGAAAAGAAAGAAAAAGCTTGCTTATTTTTGCATTGTTTGTTTGTATTTTGCCCTCGTCGTTGCATCGACTTGTTTGTTTGTTTGTCACCCTGCACGGTGAGCCCGATTTTTGTCTGTAGTAACATGTTCCATGCTGCTTGTCATTTTTTGATTTTGCTGCTGCTGTTTGTTAATTCACATTAATAAAGTTGAGAATTTTGTGTGTCTCCATTTTTGTCTGCACTGCCCCAAAAAAAAAACAGAAAAAGAAAGAAAGAAAGTCAGTCAGTCAGTAAAAAAAATAAAAAAAAATTGGGCAGACTAGATGGACCGAATGGTTCTTATCTGCCGACACATTCTATGTTTCTATGTGGCCCAAAGAAGGCTATTTTGAGCTGGGATTAGCAGGAGCTCTAAGAAAATTCTCCCATTCAGTTACATTGGATAATTTTTCCCGTGTTGGCCTGTGAACAGTGGTCTCTTTCTGCGGAATGTACCCTGAGTCCGGAGACATCTGATCTCCCCATAGTATCTGTAGTTCTGGCAAATCAGAATATTGTCTGTATAGGTAAAGGGTCCCCTTGAACCAAAAAGGAAGGAGGACATGACTGCTAAGTGCTGACCTAGGCCAGCTCAGTTCAAGGTGATAATGAATTTATTGGTTGGGAAAAAATGTTATATTTGTTTGGCGACATTTTTAACTCTTTCCTTCAGCGGGTACAGTTATAGCAGCTCCCAGGTTCCCACCCTGTCCCCTCTGTTTTTCTTGTTTTGTCTTTGTTTTTTATTTATCTGGTTACTGTCATCGTTGCAGAACCTGGCCAGCTCCTGCTTAGATGATGGGATGTCCTGGGGCTGGCTGTAAGTGTTACAGGATGAGACATCTTGGTACTTGAGAGGGGTAACCAGGGGCGGACTGATCGGTCAGGTCTTTTAAAAAAAAAAAAGTTAGCCAGTAATGGTGCTGGCTGGGGAGATCAAATGATCTTCCTATGCTCTAAATTCGATAGAAGTGTAAGAGAAGCAGCATGGAAGGATGTCTATCCACTACACAGCTGTGGCTCATGACTTGGGTAAGTCCTAGTGTGAGTGATGGGACATGTCATGAGTACGTTCTGGCTGTGCAGTGTGGGTGATGGGGCATGTTCTTGGTGTACAGTGTCCTAGTGTCGGTGATGGGACATGTCATGGGGATGTTCTGGGTGTGCAGTGTGGGTGAAGGGACATGTTCTGGGTGTACAGTGTCGGTGATGGGGTATGTCCTGGGTGTGCATAGTGGGTGATGGGGCATGTTATGGGTGTTGTAACACACGGGATCCAGGTGGTTTGGGACCCTGAGCATCAAAGTTGAGGAGCTAAGGTGCAGGGGTGGAGACAGGGCATTGTGCTAGGTAACACTGCTCCGGTAGCTTTTCACCTTCATCACAAGAAAAAAAATGTTCTTATAGAGGACACAGTTGTCTCTTAAGCACACCCCTGTCCCAAAGATAGAAAATGGCAAGCGTGAGTACTGTATCCCAAATAGCAATTTTCTTAAATTGAGCACTTTGCGTTTTTAGCACACACTGGCTTGTTATTTTTTAGACCCACTCCCATTATTTATAAAGCAATATAGAGCTAGGTATCCGTAATACAGTAGATGGGATAAAGCTCATCACAAGTATTCTGCACATTTATTTATGGTTTCAGGGTGAAAACTGTCAGGTCCAGGTTTAGATAAAGTGAAGAATTTTTGTATCATTTATCTATTCTGGCCTTCAGGGCAATTTTCTCCTTGATCAAACAAGATTCAGCAAAATTGAAATAAGACGTCAGCAGCAGTTTGCTGTAAGATAAAGTGATCTTCTGCCTACAAAGGTTTGATAGCAGTCATGAAAATCCTGCGATATACTTTTTGTTAAAAGACATGGCTGTGAACATGGATCCAAATGTATTGTTTATAAAAATGCTGTTTTTTTTCCTGAGGTTAACTATTTAGAGATTTTTCATGACCTCCCACAACCCAACAGTTGCTACCTTCACCAATAAAAACATGGGCCAAAAAATATGGCATTGCAGTTATTGTCAGTTACTCAGGTTTGGAAAGAGAAGAAAAATAGACAAAACAATAAAAGGGAGAGATGGAAAATAAACATCTTTGCGCTGGGGGATTCTTCCAGTAAAAATGTTTTACTGACATATCAATATTCCAATTTTGACACAAACTGAATATACCAATGAAAAACCTCTCTTGTGTAGCAAAACTCGTTAACACCTGGCTATGACATTGCCTTGCCACATATATATTGCCTTGTGTTTGTGGATATTATCAATGCAGCATCAGTTTGTTATGTCGGTACCATCTTCTTTTGCCGCATTTCTTGTCCCCTTTTCCCTATGTGTAAGTTACAGGTGTCCAACCCTGATGTAGGTGTCCAACCCTGATTCAGGAAGTGCTATATATTTATTCTTTCTTCCTCCATTCACTGCCCATATATGAAGCCAGAAAATCTGTATATTTTTTTTGATTCTCTGTGTTAAACCTTTGTTTGTCCATGACAACTTCTGATGTTTTCCGACCTCAGCTCATCCTTGACTTCGTCCGGTTCCTGATATCCTGTGGGTTCACACTGGTTAGCCCATTCAAATGGGCTAACCAGGTGGCTAGTGGCAGGCATAGAGCAGCATACAGAAAATACAGTATTAACAGTTTATTTGAAGGGGCTAACCTGTAAACTGTCCCCCAACAAAAAAAAGCGGAACAAAAAAAGGATGATTTTGTTAGCTTTTTATTAGATCAGATATGATCAGGCATTATTTCCATTATAACTAATTTAACTCCTGTGATGTAAGTTAATTTATTTCCAAATGGAAATTACAGAAAATGCAGTTTAACAGATATTTGTTAGACCAAGTGTTTGTTTCGTTATATCTATCATTAAAAGTTATTATGCATCATGGCAGGACTGATAACGGGTTAGACTCTGTCACAAAGTGAATCATGACAGCCTGCGTGACTGGGGCTCTTGGAGGGCCCTGAGTAGTCCTGTTTGCTATTTGGGTACTGTGACAGAACCCTCCATCACTGGGGTTCTTGGAGAAAAGTAATGGCCCGCCTCCTCCCTATAGATTATGGGTCTTGGCATTAAAAAGGGGTTCTTTTTTTGGGGAGGTGGGTACAGTGGGTAAGTGTTCACTTTGCATTGACATTACAATATATAGGCTGTTTTATCCCTTTACTCATGCTCCCAGATTGTGCCAATACATAATTATGAGAGGAGACAATGTGTCACGGGAGTAAACGACAATGCTTGATGGTTTACCCCCTGTAGTGCAGACACAGCCCGTGTGCTGCTTAGGTGTGATTTCCCATCTGAAGCTGATTCTGATATCCACACTTCTATATCCATTGTTCTGTGTTAATTAAATTTACTGTTCAACTAATTGTGATGTGTTCTTGTATATTTTTATCAGGTCTGGTTAATTGTTGTTTAGTTCCTGTTTGGTTGTATGTTAATATGTGGGTTATGTTAACTTGATTATATATCTATATATAAGATTATGTACAATAAATGTGTATTTCTGTTCTACTGCTATACTGGTGTTGTCTGGTACTTGGAGTACCGAGGGTCCTAAACGGCTGAGGGTCCTGTCTGGTGAATTGTAGTAGCTACCTGCAACACTGGTTATGTCTGGTGGCTTCAGGTGGCTATCCCAGCAAGGAAGCACAGCTCTGACGGAGGTACCCATTCAGGGTACCAGGGAGTTCTGTCACAAGTAGAAAAAGCAAGGCTCCATGGAAGACTTGCTGGGTGAATGCTGAGCTTTAATTGTGGGCTAAGGAGGTGATTTTCCACAACAGGCAGAGGTGCTACTGGCCCTGGCTAGCCGTCTCATTACACTGATGGCAGCATGGGATCCTTCTGTCACTTCGTGACAGACTCCCTTAACAAAAATATGATTGGTATGGAAGTATAACCTATTTTTTAAGAGACACTAATCCATTGTTATCACCCCCCCCCCCCCCCCTCCTGACAGGAAACAAGGAGATTAGTCAATTTACAGTGGCATTGAGCAACTCACAGTGGCAAAATGATTGTGTAGCTCACAGTGGCATATTTATTGGGCAACTCACAGTGGCATATGTATTGGTTAATTCACATTGACATACTGGGCAATTTATAGTGGCATTGGGAAACTTACAGTGGTATATTTATTGGGCTACTCACATTTGCATATTTTATTGGTCAACTATATCCTTCTGTTGCACTCCTCTCACTCCCCGTGTCCATCTGTCTCTCTTCCTTCCCATGTCCGTATCTCTCCTCTTCCTTCCCATGTCCGCTATGTATCCTCTTGTTTCCCATGTCTGTCTGTCCCTCCTCTCATTTCCCAGGTCTCTGTCTCTCCTTTGTCATCCCCTGTCTCTCCTCTGCCATCCCATGTCTGTCTCTGTCTTCTCCCTTCCCATTTATGTCTCTCTCCCTTCCCATGTCTCTCTGTATTCTCTACCTCCTATGACTCTTTGTCCCTCTACCCATGTATGTGTCTCTCCTCTTCTCCATAGTTGTCTATTTTCCTCCTCTCCCCGTCTGTGTTCTCTCCTCTCTCCCCCACCCATCAGTGTTCTGTCACCTCCCCAGTGGTGTATCTTGATTTTGTGCTGCCCTAGGCAGACAAAATCCGGGCACCCCCCTACCCAAGCTGTACACCCACGTTACGCACCTAAGACATGCCCCATCATTCAGACTCACATCAAGCTCATACTCCCATCACACACACACTCCCATCACACTCAGTCACACACTCCGACTCCCATCACACTCCGTCACACACACTGTCTCCCATCACACACACTCTGACTCCCATCACACTCAGTCACACACACTGTCTCCCATCACACACACACTCTGACTCCCATCACACTCAGTCACACACACTGTCTCCCATCACACACACTCTTACTCCCATCACACTCAGTCACACACTCCTACTCCCATCACACTCAGTCACCCACACTGTCTCCCTTCACACACACTCTGACTCCCATCACACTCAGTCACACACACTGTCTCCCATCACACACACACTCTGACTCCCATCACACTCAGTCACACACACTGTCTCCCATCACACACACACTGACTCCCATCACACTCAGCCACACACACTGTCTCCCATCACACACACTCTGACTCCCATCACACTCAGTCACACACTCCTACTCCCATCACACTCAGTCACCCACACTGTCTCCCTTCACACACACTCTGACTCCCATCATACTCAGTCACACACACTGTCTCCCATCACACACACACTCTGACTCCCATCACACTCAGTCACACACACTGTCTCCCATCACACACACACTGACTCCCATCACACTCCATGCTGCCTGTTCGGCTTCCCGGCGATTGTGCCGACAGGCCACGTGACCGGGCGCGCGTATGACGTCAGCGCGCCCGTCACGTGACTGTCGGCACTTCCGTGTCGGCACACTGCACGGGGAGCCGAACAGGCAGCACGGAGGTTTCTCTGTGCTGCCTGTTCGGCTCCCCGTGCAGCCTGGCAGGCAGAGCGATGGTGAGGGGGGATCTTCCGATCCCCTCTCACCTCCGTCTCTGCCTGCAAGCGCGGTCTATTTTTTTTTTTAAAGGGCCGCGTTTTTTTTTTTTACATTTTTTTTTCTTTTCACATTTTTTTTCTTTTCAGTGCTGGGGGGCGCTGCCGCCCCCCAAAATTTGCCGCCCTAGGCATCCGCCTAGGATGCCTCGCGGTGAATACAGCACTGCACCTCCCCATGAGTGTTCTCTCTTCTCCCCAATCAGTATTCTCTCCTCTCTCTCCCCCCCATTAGTGTTCTCTCCTCTCTCCCCCGTGTTCTCTCCTCTCCCTCCCCCCAGTGGTGTATCTTGGATTTTTGCTGCCCTAGGCAGACAAAATTTGGGCACCCCCCTACCCATGATGCACACCCACGACATGCCCCATCACCCCATTTACATGCCCCAATCACCCCATTACATACACATTGCCAATATTATTTGCCATTAATATTCCCCAGCTGATTTGCCCAATAATATGGCAGTATTATTTGCCATTAATAAGCCACAGCCAATTTGCCCAATAATATGCCAGTATTTGCCATTTAATATTCCACTGCCAATTTGCCCAATATTATGCCAGTATTATTTGCCATTTAATATGCCCTTCCCAATTTGCCCAATAATATGCCAGTATTATTTGCCATTAATAAGCCCCTGCCTATTGGCCCAATAATATGCCAGTATTATTTGCCATTTAATATGCCCCTGCCAATTTGCCCAATATGCCAGTATTATTTGCCATTTAATATGTCCCAGCCAATTTGTCCAACAATATGCCAGTATTTGCCCAATATTATGCCAGTATTATTTTGCCATTAATATGCCCCAGCCAATTTGCCCAATAATATGCCAGTATTATTTGCCATTTAATATGCCCCTGCCACTTTGCCCAATATGCCAGTATTATTTGCCATTTAATATGCCCCAGCCAATTTGCCCAACAATATGCCAGTATTATTTGCCATCAATAAGCCCCGGCCAATTTACCCACTAATATGCCAGTATTATTTGCCATTTAATATGCCCCTGCCAATTTGCCCAATCATATCCCAGTATTATTTGCCATTCATAAGCCACAGCCAATTTGCCCAACAATATGGCAGTATTTGCCCAATATTATGTCAGTATTATTTACCATTAATAAGCCCCTGCCTATTTGCCCAATAATATGCCAGTATTATTTGCCATTTAATATGCCCCTGCCAATTTGCCCAATATGCCAGTATTATTTGCCATTTAATATGTCCCAGCCAATTTGTCCAACAATATGCCAGTATTTGCCCAATATTATGCCAGTATTATTTTGCCATTAATATGCCCCAGCCAGTTTGCCTAATAATATGCCAGTATTTGCCATTTAATATGCCATTGCCAATTTGCCCAATATTATGCCAGTATTATTTGCCATTTAATATGCCCTTCCCAATTTGCTCATTAAAATGCCAGTATTATTTGCCATTAATAAGCCTCTGCCTATTTGCCCAATAATATGCCAGTATTATTTGCCATTTAATATGCCCCTGCCAATTTGCCAGTATTATTTGCCATTTAATATGCTCCAGCCAATTTGCCCAACAATATGCAAGTATTTGCCCAATATTATGCCAGTATTATTTTGCCATTAATATGCCCCAGCCAATTTGCCCAATAATATGCCAGTATTTGCCATTTAATATGCCACTGCCAATTTGCCCAATAATATGCCAGTATTATTTGCCATTTAATATGCCCCTGCCAATTTGCCCAATATGCCAGTATTATTAGCCATTTAATATGCCCCTGCCAACTTGCCCAATATTATGCCAGTATTATTTGCCATCAATAAGCCCCAGCTAATTTATCCACTAATATGCCAGTATTATTTGCCATTTAATATGCCCCTGCCAATTTGCCCAATAATATGCCAGTATTATTTGCCATATAATATGCCCCTGCCAATTTGCCCAATAATGTTCCAGTATAATTTGCCATTAATAAGCCCCTGCCAATTTGCCCAATAATTTGCCAGTATTTGCCATTAAGTCCCCAGCACTTACCTTGGCCAGTGGCAGGCAGCATGGTGTCCTCCATGCTGCATGTTCGGCTCCCCGGCAGTTGTGCAGAGAGGTCCCATGATCCTGCATGCATCTGACGTCAGTGCGCCGGTCACGTGACCTGTCGGCACTTCCCAGTCATACTGCACGGAGGTTTCTCTGTGCTGCCTGTTCGGCTCCCTGTGCAGCCTGGCAGGCAGAGCGATGGTGAGGGGGGCATCTTCTGATCTCCTCTCACCTCCGGCTCTGCTTGGGGGGGGGGGGGTCAATTGCTGGTGGATGTGCTCAACCTCGAATATAAGGCATTTTTTAGGGGCTCTCGTTCAGTTTATAGAAAGCCAGTAGTATTACACGTATTCTATATGCCGAAAGTCTATAAACCGACGGTCGTTCGGTTTATAGACTTCCGGTTTATAGAATACATGTAATTCTATCTATTCTATAAACCGAAAGTCTATAAACTGAACAACCTTCGGTTTATAGACTTTCGGCATATAGAATACGTGTAATACTATTGGCTTTCTATAAACTGAACGAGAGCCCCATTCATAAGAAATTCTTATGAAAGGGGACCCCATTCATAAGAATTTCTTATGAATGGTGCTCTCGTTTGGTTTATAGAAAGGCAATAGTATTACACGTATTCTATAAGCCGAACGTCTATAAACTGAAGGTGGTTCGGTTTATAGACTTTCAGCTTATAGAATACATGTAGTTACATGTATTCTATAAACCGAAAGTCTATAAACCGAACGACCTTCGGTTTATAGACTTTCAGTTTCTAGAATACATGTAATACTATTGGATTTCTATAAACCGAACTAGAGTCCGAATTCATACGAATAGGTCAATTGACCTATTCGTATGAATGGGGACTCTATTTCGGTTTATAGAATAGCATTAGCATAGCATTACATGCATTCCATAAACCGAAAGTCGTTCATTATGTCGGTTTATGGAATGTATATGTAATGCTATTGGTATTCTATAAACCGACTCTATTTCGGTTTATAGAATGCCAATAGCACGAATGGACGAATTATTTTCGTTTATTAACCATTCGTTCATTCGTCTTTCGTTAGTTTAGCATTTTCATTATTCGTTTTTTGGACGAATGGACGAAAATGCTATTTTCGGACGAAAATGCATTAGTCCGAAAACGAATGCACATGTCTAATCAGTACAATAATTTGGTATAGTGCGAAAACAATCCCAAAGGTGCATAAATATAGGTATCTGTCTTCGAGAAACAACCACAAACCAGGAAATACCTCAATCCAATATTCATATGAAACAGTCATCTATTATCAGTCATACTTTGACATATAAAAAATACCTGGGAACACTGGGAGCGGCAGATTCAAGTGCACCATTCTATGACGTCGCGGTGACTGGAGGGATATCAATGGTTCCCAAAAGAGAAATCTAGACAAAAAGTGAATAAATAAATAAATTACTTAACTATAAAAAGATTTAAGAAGTATATTGTAGCTCAATTTAATTCTTCCAAATTGCCTATTTTTTTTCTCAATGTATTCTGTGTAATGCCTTTTTCCATCTGGCATTGATATGAAATCGGTGCTGTTATCTCTCGGCAAGAAGGGGTCTATATTCTCCTCAAATACTTGGTGGTTTATTTTAACCACAGTAAGGATGTTAACTGCTAACATTTCTTGTGCCTTCCTACTCAGAGATAGATCCATGGGGAACAAAAAAGTCAGAGGAGACAGAGATACCCTTGTATCCAAGTAATTTTTCAAGAAGATCCTGAGTCTTCTTCTTAATATCTATTAAGGAGGGACACTCCATATATGGTACAAAGTTCCAAGGGTAGATCCACATCTGAGCATGCTTCAGAAGTTGTGTTCCGGGCTGGGGTCATATACCAGCCTCCTCCACTTGACTTCCGGTTAGAGCTCCGGGCATCACATGATGGCCCGAAGCTCAGAATAGCCAATGGACTTCAAGACCTCAAGAGTTTCCCTCCCTGCTGGTGTCCTGAAATGTAAAGAAGCAGAGAGGGGGCAGAATGAAAAAATGTGTGTAAGAGAGAGACGGTGCATGTGAGAGAGAGTTGGTGCCTGTGTGAGAGATGGTGCATGTGAGAGAAAGAGGGTGAGAGAGACGTGTGAGAAAGAGACGGCGGTGTGAGAGAGACAATGTGTGTAAGAGAGAGACAATGTGTGTGTGTGTGTGTGTGTAAGAGAGAGAGATGGTGCATGTGTGTGAGAGAGAGATGATGTATGTGTGTGAGAGAGTGTGTGTGTGTGAATGTGTGAAAGACAGAGTGTGTGTGTGAAAAAAAGAGAGACAGAGTTTAAGAGAGATTGAGAGAGACAGAGTGTGTGACAGAGAGATGGTGTGTGTGCGAGAGAGACGGAGTGTGCCTATATATATGTGTGTGTGAGAGGTAGTGTGCATGTGTGAGAGTGTGTGTGTGAGAAAGAGTGGGTGTGAGAGAGCCCATCTGGGCTCTAGCCCAAGATCATTTGGAGACCTAGCAACACCCCTGCTCTGCTAACAGTCCTGCCTCAGCTTCCATCCCTGTCCTCAGTTGCCAGTCTCTGCTACCTGTCGTTTCTCAGCTGCCAGTCTCCACTTCAAGTCCTGTCTCAGCTTCCAGTCCTGTCTTATTTGCCAGTCTTCCATCCAGTCCTTAGTTATGTATTGTGGGGTGCAGACAGACCGCACGTCGTTCCCTGCAATGAGGCTCCTCCCTATCCTAGCTTGTGAAAATGGTTCTATAGTAAGTGCATAAAGCATAGGGCACTCTTGATGAGTTCCGTTATTTAAAGAAAAAACTTGTGAGGGACTTGATACACTTGCCTGCAGGCCTGCATATGATGCCATAGTACTCTCTTGTACTATGTGGATGCTCTGCTGATTTTTTCATTTCATTTTTCTATAATCTTCTATTGAATCTTGGCAATCTCTAAAGACAGGGAAGCTGATGGGGCTAGTTTATTGATATTCCCTTTTAGAGCCATACAGGTTAGCTAAAGTTTTCCCTCTCCATTCCCCCCCCCCAAAATATATACCGTATTTGCTCGAATATAAGACGAGGTCTTTTTCAGATCAAATGCTCTGAAAAATCCTCCTCGTCTTACATTCGAGGTCGTCTTATAATCTGACCTCAAATTGACATGGATCTGCAGGGGACCTGGATCCCCCTCTCTAGCAGCAGGGGATGTCTGCGCAATGAGCGCAGACTCCCCTGCTTCCGGCACGACCGCCGGGGCTTCTGTGAAGAAGCCGGGTACTTCCGCTTTCGTCACAGAAGTCCCGGCGAGCGTGCCGGGCGGGAAGCAGGGGAGTCTGCGCTCGTCGCGCAGACATCCTCTGCTGCCCCACTAGCCACCAGGGAGAATCGGGCAGCTGGGGGATGTCTGCACGATACGTGCAGATATCCTCCATGCTGCCCGACATGGCAGTCTATTATGACGGACCAGCTGTCCGTCATAATAGACTGCCGTGTCGGGCAGCATGGAGGATGTATGCACGTATCGTGCAGACATCCCCCGGCTGCCCCCACTAGCCACCAGGGATCGAGGTAAGGGGGAGGGGGACGGGACGGAGGACACAGACAGACAAGGGGAGGGGGGGATAGAGAGAGACAAAGTGAGGGGGATGGGGGGAGGACGCAGACAGACAAGGGGGGGGGGGAGACACAGACAAAGGGAGGGAGGGGGACAGAGAGAGACAAAGGGAGGGGGAGGACACAGACAGACAAGGGGGGAGGGGGGAGACACAGACAAGGGGAGGGAGGGGGGGATAGATAGAGACAAGAGAGAAGTTTTGGGGGGAGAGAGAGACAACGCTGGGGGGGGAAGAGACAGCTGGGGGAGCGGGAGAGAGGCCGCATTGGCACATAAAAGCAAATAAAAACAAGAAATGCATTTGTATAATATAAATTTTTTATTAAATATTAAAAAGCAATTTACATATATACAAGTTAAACTTTTTTCTTATAGGGTAGTCTTATAATCAGGCTTTTAGTTTTTTTCCCTAAAGGAATGTACAAATTTGGGGGGGTCGTCTTATAATCAGGGTACGGTAATTGCTTATGAAATATCCCCTTAATGTACACTATAATGAGCACCACAAAATAGGATAAGAAATATATCCGTTGTGGTTTATTTTAAATCTGCTTCTTTTTTTAATTCCTGCCTCAATACTTCAGATCCCAAATTACATTAATTGATCCTCCATTTCAGTCTAGGCACTTCTTGTAAGTTATCATCTAATATTAAGTATACTGGGACATACTCAGACCATACAATTTCTCCAATATATAAGGACAAACAATATTTAAGATGTGGAGCCTTCACCAGGAAAAAAGCAATCCTGGAGTATGAGTTGTGGACGTTTGAATAAAATGAATAGTCCCTTTCAGCTGGATGATATACTCTATAAATAAATCTTATGGGTTATTTCTATTAAGACATTTAGGTTCTTGAATTTTATCTTTCTTCCCTTTAAGAGGCATTTATCCATTTCAGGATCACATACACAGTTCATGTCTCCTGCTATTATTGTTATACCTTTTAATAATCTATTAGTTAGGGGCATAAATATTAATGTTTGAATAGAGAATATTGTTTAGTTTACATATTTAGGCTAAGTATCTCCCGTTTGATTCCTGCTCATGCTGGAAATACTCGAATTTAACATGAGAGGATTTGACGATAGACGCTCCCTTTTTTTTTTTTTGCATTAGACATACATGAAGATTACCGAACAGGGAATTTCCTATATCTACAATGATCTACCACCTTGGAGTCCCAAGGGGTCTCCAGAAAAAATGCAACCTGTGCGGTGTCCCAGACCAGAGTATGAAAGAGGTACAACATTTTCGTACCTCGTGTGGAGAGTTCAGACCTTTCAAATTGATTGAGATAAATTTTAGTTTTGTTATCCCAGTACTCTACCTCCCCTCCACCTCAACCAGCCCGACTCCACGGCTTCAGCCAGAATACACAGTTCCCATGGTTCCAACACACACTCATTCATACATCTAAACCATTCGGTGAATCTAGTCACCTAATAGCTTTGAAATATATTTTCCAGAGACATCGACTGAATTAAATGTATTTATTTATCTATGGGAAAACTAACTCCATCTTATAAGCCCAAGATTGTCTTGTTCTTGACTCCGTCTTATGATTAAGGTGATGATACTGCAATTGTAATTATGTCCAATATGTTAGCTTATTCTGTCGTCTTGTTGTAATGTTTAATTGATAGCAGAGAAAAATTAAGTATTAATAATACTTATCTTATAACTAACTCCGTCCTGTGAGTGGGGTCATAGAACTGTGAGTAAACTTGATATCAAATTTATGAACATATCTTGTCATCTCATTGTCATTTTTACTGAATAGTGAGGAGAAATTTATTAAAGGAAAAAGCAGGGCAACTTTTGGAAGGATTTGGAATATTACATTTGCACTTTTTTGTCTCCCAGGATTCCCCCCAAGATGTTCCAGAATCCTCTCCTTCAGCATACGGATGGTTCTCCTGACATACTGGGCACCACATGGACACTGAAGGAGATACTACATTGGTAGAATTACCATTTATAAAGTGCTGTATTTTATACACATTGCCAGTAACCGTGCTACTAAATATGAAAGTGTGTCTTGGTTGGCCCTTACATATATCCGCACATAACCTCTTGGGCTTGGTACTGAGAAAATGTTGAGGGATAGGTTTCTCGATCTGAGGTAAAGGCAGTGATCTTTTTGAAGTTATTAGTATTCCTAAAAATGACTTTAAGATTTAAGATTACTAGTCCTTCAAAAAAAGACCACCTTTTAAAATAGGCCAAATATAAAGGTGATCCTTTTAAAGGTGGACCAGTTACCTGAAATAGACAGACAGTCACATAGACAGACAGACCATCACAAGACTTTTTTGATTTTATTTAAGACAAAAAAGGTCTTGATTCCATTCTGGTGTATGCCTTTCACGTAGGCACAGACCATCTTTTAGTATTGTCTTGCTGAGCGCTATGACTCTAAAGTGCTGTGTGCAAGGGGGATGAGCTGGCAGTCTCTGGCACAGACATTGCCCCCTTGTGGTCTGCTCCAATGGAAAAAACAGAAAGTTCAAGTTCCACAGCTAATTTAATCACCGGCTAAATTGCAAAAATTTAATAGAATCCTGAATCCCAGTACTGGTTATCTTAATGCATTGACACATCTATTGAGCTCTGATCACTGGCTGTGATCAGTTACCTAGACTTTTGAATGAAGAACAATGTCTTTTAAATCTTTTTTGACTGTTCCTTTAATCATTGCAATTAGGACTTTGGGCAAACCATTGACTCATGTTCCAGGTATCTATACAAGCCATTACTGATCCGTAATGACAATTCTACTCCCAATCTCCCCACAGATGTGTAAAGATAGCACTTTCTATATTTATATAAAACATGGCATACATAAGATGACCATATAATAAGCCAGGCTTATACCAAGCATATGCCTGGAACTTTATCTGTAAAACACGCAGACTTTGTAAGCAAAAACACACCATGTGTATTAATTAACCTTGAATTTAATGACAGTTGTCCTGCATATATCTCACAATGTTGTCTATCTTAGCAAATGTCTCTTATCATGTATGCTAATGTATTGTAACAGGTATTTACTGACATACAATTGTGACATATAAAGTACAACACATTAGGAGGGGAAAACATAACATTATTTATCAAGGTAAAATAGAACTGATAATTTGGAACAATAAAGAGAAACATTCCTTTTGGTTTCTCTTGTGATTGTCCAGGATTTAGCAATTTATCTCCAGTGGTACCTGGATAAATAAGGCATAAACGGTAAGATTATGTCCTGTGCAAAGTTATGTGTGGTCATTTTTGGTTCATATTGTAGTTATTTTGTTCATTAATTTTACTATATACTTTATATTATTTGTTTTCTTTTCTATTTGTATTGATGAGCAACTTGTGTGTACTGGATTGCAAATTGACATGACTCTAGAAAACCTCCCCTCTAATCACAAGTAGTTTTTAACACTAAAACGATAAATGTAGTTCATTTATCTAAAAATGTAACTGGTCATTGAATTTAATATACTCCAACCACTTTTGAGTTAGTTGCTGAAAGGAATAATATGAAATAGTCTAAATGACTCTCCCTCTGGCTAGTATGTCAAGTAACACCTCTCCTTTTCCAGCTATTCTCCTTTTCATTATGGTTTGCATTCTGACAGATAATAATCTTGTAAAATTCTTTTATTTATGATGTTGTCATGCTGGAGGGCAGACGCTGAGAAATTTCAGAAGTTTGCAAAAAATTTTAAGATGCTGTCCCCAGGCTCTGTAGATGATGTGTCAAGCAGAAAGTAACCGTATAAAAACCTTCAGCATTTGAATTCCATGCTTTTAGTGCTATACCCAAAGCAAAGAGAGCCTGGGAACTGCTCAGTCAATTCCTTTTCTTTATTTTGCTCCTCTTTAATTTAGTGTCAACATGTCAATCTCAGGTGGCAGCTCTCTGAGCTATGTTGCTTCTTCCTCCCGATCTGGCTATTCGCTTGGGCAGGGAGCAGCTTCTGGTGGTGGACTTTCTGCTGGTTTGTCACGTTTAAGTTTAGGAGGAGGTGGTGGAGGATTTGGTGCAGGTGGTGGAGGTTTTGGTGCCGGTGGTGGAGGTTTTGCTTTTGGTGGTGGATCTGGTTTTGGTGGAGGACTAGGGGGTGGTGCTCTTAGTTTAGGTGGTGGTGGTGCAGGATTTGGGCTAGGAGGTGGTCTTGGTTTAGGTGGAGGATTCGGGGGAGGTCTAGGTGGAGGCCTAGGTGGTGGCTTAGGTGGTGGCTTAGGAGGCGGCTATGGAGGTGGCTTAGGGGGAAGTGCTGCCTTTTCTTTAGGTCGCTCCTTAACTGCAGGTGGTCTAAGCTCAACTCTGAATGTTGGGGGCCCCAGGATAGTAGTGCCACAGCTTCTTTCTAGAGCAAGTGAGAAGCAGACCCTAGCAGGATTAAATGACCGTTTTTTTACTTATATGGAGAAAGTGAAACAATTACAGCTTGAGAATCAGACACTTCAGACTCAACTGAATCTGCTGACAGGAGGTTCCTCAGGCCCTTCTTCAGATTCCTCTGGCCCAGTCAACTTTGAGATTCAGATTACAGATCTCAGAAATACAGTTGAAACTCTTTCCTTGGAAAATGTTCGATTTGAAATTGAACTAGATAACATAAGAGGAGCAGCAGAAGAACTCAGGACCAAGTAAGTGTGTAATAAGTTATTGTCTGTTTCAATAAGTGATCTGTGAGCCAATTAATTATACTAGTAATAGAGTACCTAAGGTACATTTATAAGGTAAAGATGAGGATGCTAAACATATGGACAATATAATCAGGCAAGTTCCATTAGAACAAAAGTCCATGTCTTAAGCAATTGACTGATGATTGAACAAAATCTATACATTTCTTTTTGCTTTTATTTATCTTATTTATTTTATTTTTATGGATGCTAAAAACATCATACCATTAGATCTGTAACAGTCAAGGCCATGAACATTTAAGTTTTTTCTGAAGTGGGCCACATAATCAGAAATACATGTTTGTGTTTGGCCACATTAACTTTTTAAAGAAGAATAGCTTGCTAGCCATAGAAAACGTTTGGTTATTTAGCAGTAATACAAATGCAATTGAATACAAGTTAAAAATAACTTAAAAGTATACATTTAAAAGGATAATGAGAATACAGGCAGTTAAGTCAGGTATGCCGCACCTTGCTGTCAAAAAGACTGGACCTCCCTGGACTCCATGCTTTGTGAGTTGCAGAAAGGATTGTCATCAAACTAGTATCTTACTGGCAGTGTAATTATAATAATTATATATTTTCACACTTTCTTGCTTGTTTATTCCCACTTAAAAAATGTCAGGAACTGAGCAATTACTATATATGCCCGTATAATTTTCTCTTGTTTGCAATATAATAAATGTTTGTTTTGTGCTCCGATTTTGATATAGTGGAACATTGCTGATATCATCATGTTTTTGTTTTGTTTTGTTTCTTTTAGATTTGATTTGGAACTAGGGGTGAAATACCAACTGGAAACTGATATTGCTGCAATGAAGAGGGTAAACTTTTTATCCAAACATTGTGTGTTTGTCATTGTTACATAACTGTTTCTCAAAATAAATATTCTGCCCTCTTCCCAAAATTGCCACTTTGGCTTTAAGAGAGGATGGGAAAATGGGTTATTGGAGCAGATTTACAATTTAAGCTGAATGCTACAGTTATTATTGTGGTTTCATTTTATGAAAGACTTATTAATATTAACATAACTACAAAGTTAATTAGGATAATAAAAATACATCTTATTTAAATTTACTAGGGTTCTTAATGTATAGCCTCAGAAAGTGAGAATATTTCCACAATAAAGAATCCTTCCTTTAAGAGGGTGTAAACTCAAAAAGAATGGTTAGTGAGGCAAAGGGATACGTCCATTTAACCCCTGAGAAAGGGTGGTAATAGGCAGTGGCAGATACTCCATATGTGCTAGGTGTGCACCACAGAGCCACGCTGTGTATTTCTGGGGTTTGTGTGCTCCGAACAGAGAGCACACAAACCCTGGAAATACATCCAGGAGACAGACTGCAGCTGCAAATTCAGCACCAGAGTTGCCAGGTGAGCTCTGGGCTGGCAGCACGCCTGTCACTCAGGGGCACGATACACCCTTGGTAATAGGTGTTGGTGGGTTATATACAGAGAAAAAGCAGATATTGGCCCCATAACAGCTATTTGCCCTCTCTTCATAATTGTGCTGTCCTCAGTTTTGTGCTGTGGATGTATCCACTTAAAGGGACTCTGTTGCCTAAACATTGAATATACTGTAAATGGGGTGAATAAAACATAATGAAAAGAGATGCAATCTATATAGGAGATATTAGCCTCCAAGGCAGTGATGGTGCTACCATATAAGCAAATTAAAGGGACTCCATTACTGAAATATTGCTTTTACTGTAATAAAAAAAGATGAAAAATAATCAATAGATTAGCTTGAACTAATTTTCAATGTCTGTATTTGTATACATATGCCACAAGGTGATCTCATAAACACGAGAAACCACAAACACATTCAAAATACTATTTCCCCCCTAATCTATCAATGTGATTTAAATTCTGTTAACATAATGTATAAATAATTTTTCATAATTTTTTAATTCTCTATAGTACAAGCAATATTTAGGTAACAGAGTCCCATTATTTTGCTTATAGAGCACCACCCTCACCACCACTCCCTAGGAGGATAATATCTCCTAGATAGATGTAATAGATATTGGTATTTTACTTAGTTGCCGTTGTGCATTTTTAAATGTGATGACTGAAATGGTAAGAGCACAATGGTTATTTTTTCTTTTGTTAAAATTTAATGGTAAGTTTTAAATCTGTTCACTGTGGTTGGTTTGCTATTCTCAGCCAATGCTACATCAGCTTCCAACACAGAAAGATTTACTGATACGAAAAGATAGCAGGTCAACTGTTTAAATGGTTGAGAAATCAGGTCACAACTGACAAGTAAAAGATGCAAAATCTATTGATGCAATGAAGGAATATAACTTGATATGTTAAATTGGTACACATTATAGATGCCCACTAGTTCTGTCGATGTGGAGAGAATATCCTGATTTCTATTTTGAAATGTAAAATATTAGCAAATATAGCCCCAACGGTCACGCTGGCAGTTTCTAAAGTTACCAATTGTAGGATAAGGTAAGCTAAAGTTATAATGGTGGAAATTCTGTGCATATACAGTCTTTTAAAAAACCTTCGTTTTCTTTCGACATATTTGCATATCCTTAACAAGAATCCCTTGCAACTATCTGGGCATTTCAGTCTGGGATGTGTAGATATGTTTATTAATGCCCTACAAAGGAGGATACTATAGATCAGAACATGTGTTTAATTAAGCAATGAACCCACACCATATCTCAAAAGGTATTATTGATACATTTATATATATATATATATATATACACACATATATATATATATATATATATATATATATATATATATATATATAAAATGATTTTAGCATGTGCAATCCTTAACATCTTCTATTAGAACTTTTGTCAGCATAGTCATTTTTCACTTTTCCTACTTTTACACTTATTTTGACAGGATATTGAATCTGCTGGAGAATTGCGCACCACATTGGAACAGAGATTTACAGCCGCACTTGATGACCTTGAATTTGTAAAGAAGACACATGAAGAGGTAAGAGACGAAATACTGGATATCTCTATTGCAGTATATTGGAAATTGATTGAGAGATTAGCACTAGCTCTGATAGTAGAATCCAGTAGAATACACAGATTGTAGGTGTTAGTATAACTTTTACTAGGAATAAAAAGTATTTTGGGAGAATGCATAGCATCTACCAGCAATTTATATAAAAAAGCACAGCTTGTGTTTAAAATACAAATTACAATAAAATATGAAAAGTTTTGGAGAATTGCATAAGATAATAGTCCATTTTCAATAGTAAAAAGTATTATATTAATAGTGTATTGCAATACAATGTTACCAGTTCTGGAGACACATCATTGAAATAATAACATTGTATGTTTCATGTTTTTATAATCCTGAACTCTTTCTCCATAGGAAATCAGCTCACTACAGAGTAAGTTGGGAGCATCAGCGGACACTTCTGTGTCACTCATTGAAGTGGATGCAGTTAAATCATTCGATCTAAACACCGCATTGAACAAACTGAGAGTCGATTATAACTTATCTGTACAGCAACACAAAGAAGAAGCAGAAGCATACTTCAGAACCAAGGTAATCAACGTTTGTGGTTCATCGATCTAACTTCCTTTTTCCAGTGCTCTGTACTGGCTAGAAATAAAATAATTTGAAAAACAATAAAGGCCTAAAAAATTCTGTTGACCCTGTTTCTATGAATTATTAACCTTCTGTTTCTTCTTCTCAGATTGAAGAGATACACAGCGAAACAGCAAAGACCACAGAGGCCGTTTCTGCAGTAAAATCAGAAATCTCTTCTGTGAAGAAAGAGTTTCAATCCTTGAACACAGAACTACAATCCTATATTTCAGTGGTTGGTATCTATTATTTAAAGTTTGAGATTGTCATTTTTATATATGTCATAAAGTTGTTTGCTCTCACATTGTTTAGGTTCTACCAAACTATGGAAAAGTGAATAATATTGCATATACTGTAGCCTCCATTCCTGGCCTCCATTCTCTCTATGGCATTTTAGGAATGCTTGTGCAATCCTTTGGCCAGGAAGATATAACATCTTGATGATGGTCTTATATATTAAATGCTAATACATTCTTTTGTTGCTAGAATTACACACTTGAAAGCAACCTCGCAGAAGTGGTAGCCAGGTCCAGTGTGGGAGTTGCAGAGTTACAAGCACAGATTACTAGCTATGAATCTGCAATAGAGTCTGCAAAGGTGGAGCTCCACAAAATCATTGTGAACTACCAAGAATTGCTGGACATAAAACAGGCTTTGGATGTAGAAATCTCTACCTACAAAAAACTGTTGGAGGGAGAAGACATCAAGTAAGTATATAATATAGTCAAAGTATAATACACTTTTTTTGATGGTAGGCAACTAATCAAGAAAAAGGAAACTACACACTTCAACAATATATGGTGTAGAGGTAGAGATTTTTTTTAAATTCACTTTCAAACTATTTTGACTTATAAATCAATAAAGCGTTTTAAATTGTCCAAACACTGCACAACTTTACTCTTCTAACTAGTATTTATTTATTTCACTACATACCTTTAAGTTTCTGCTGTTATATATCTGTTATATATATTTCTTTCTTTATATAATCATAAATATCACACCTTATACAGAATGGTGTGTGCAGAATCTAAACGACTTAAACTGACATGTA
Source organism: Pelodytes ibericus (assembly GCA_036172795.1). Lineage (NCBI taxonomy): Eukaryota > Metazoa > Chordata > Amphibia > Anura > Pelodytidae > Pelodytes > Pelodytes ibericus. Next base: position 138,403,758 of record CM069859.1, on the reverse strand, counting down.
CTCGCAATTAATTTTGTAGACCAAGCAACAATTGATACAGTTCATTCAAATATATGACTTATACATGTGCTCTGCAGTAAAACATTTCCTATATCATATATGTATCCAGGATTAATGCTTGTTATGAAACTATGCTTTTCCTCTCAAATAGTACAGTACCTGATTGGATGGTGGATTTTAAATATGTATCTGTTATTATTTGTTTTGATAATAATTCACGGATATACTCTAAATGGAAACAAAACTTTTTTTTTAGATTCCCTGAGGGAGAGGTGTTGACAGGAGGAACATTCACATACTCTTGTAAGTATTTGTTTTAAATGTACTTGTGTTGATAACTGTTAAACTGTGAAAAACAAAATACAGACTAGACCTTAAGGGTATACCATCAAGGAAATTATGAAAAGCAGCCAGAGTTTCCCAAGAGCTTCATGATTTTCTTTTAACTCCCCATAAACCCAGGGAATAGATAATACAACCTCCACTCTATGAAAGGTTACATAAAAACAGGAGACCAAAAAGACAAGTTTTTGGTTAAATTAGTTATTTAATATAGGACAAATCAGGAGGCAATGTCTTTTTCACAGTGTCCCACAACCCAGTCTGTGGGAATTGTTTTCTTCTTGCACAGGATTATGTATTATACAAGAGCATAAATATGATTACATTAAAAAAACTGTTGAAAAAGAAAAGAAAACAAGATACATATAAATCTGGCTCCTAGACCAGATTTATTCATTTATTTCAATTACTAACTTGGAGTTTTTGTCTCGTACATATTTTCTGTGCATGTTATGGTGTTTTTCCTCTTTAATAATTTATCAAAAAGGTTTAAGCAATTATTACTTATTTTATGTAAAAACAAACGTATTGTGTCTTTTGCAGCTGATGCTGGCTTTCAAAAGAAAGAACTAGGTGAGATATTTGCATACTTTCTTAATAAATCTATATTAATGGAACATGGTAATGTACATTGTTTTTACTGTTTGTAGTTGTTTTACATTGTTTAATAAGAATGCATTTTAGAACACATAATTGTGCAATAAGTTGTGTTTATTTCCTCATTTGGTGTGTTTGTTTTACAATAAACTATAAACAAGACAAGATGATTAACTAACACAAAGAAGAAAATAAAATGTAGCTGTGACACAAACAGAAAATCGAATTTAAAATATGTTGACGCATTTACATGGATCTTGTATGTTAATGTTACAAAAAGCTTCCTGTATATAAGTAGCCAGTCTTTTTTCTTCAATTGTCCTTTAATTATTGTTAAAGGTACAGATTTTAACATTGATTTACTTATCTTCTCTTTCTTCTTTAGTGGATTTGATTTGAATGACGACCCCAGCAACGTTTACCGACAGAACCTTTCTAAATGGAGCAGCGTCTAAGAATCCCTGAGCCCCAATTAATATAATTCCTTACTATGTTGCATGCTTAAGGAAAATAATTGCTAGTCTTTGGCCTTGATGGTGTGCAGTCTTTTTGCAACAATAAAAATGTCCGCAGCATTTCCTAAAAAAAAAAGTGTTGATTTTTATGTTTTTAGTAGTATGTGTTCTGTACAAAAAAAATATATTTTGCTGTAAAAGCAAGGGTGTCCTTGCAGCAAGAGTGTACTAATGTTAAAGGGACTGTATCAGGTAAACAAAAAGACTTGCGTTCATCAAGTTCAACCCTTTTCCAATTTCATATTTACCACTGTTGATTCAAAAGAAGGTAAAACAAAAACCTCTTATCCTTCTGGACTCCGTATCCCAATCAGATTTTACTTTGGATCAGCAAAAACTAAATAAATATGAATTCCTATATTAACATGCATAGCCCTCTATGCTCCGCTTCATTAAAAACATACCAAGTCCGCTTTAAAGGCATCTAACGTATTTGCTAGAACCACCTCTTTAATCAGTGAATTCCGCTGTTGGAGACTAAATCTCTAAATGTAAAGAATAAAAAAACGGATTGAAAATGATCTTTACAGAATTGCAAGCAAATGTATTTTAAATGTGTCTGTGGTGCCTTCTGATTAGGATATCACTTTGTGGCTTGACATGTAAATTACACCTTTCCCATTAAAAAGCAGTTCATTTGCATATCAAACCCCAGGAGACTCTACAGACATATTTAAAGCACATTTTTCTCCTGATTTACTTGTACAGCTGTACACCTCGAATCCTTCATACACAGATTGTCAGTGGAGTTGAAGAACTATTTAGTATAACAGCAAAAAAATTAGAGTGATCTGGAAAGCTAAAGGGACTCTCTAGTGCCCAAATTTCAATGCACATTAATGTGCTTTCTTTTCTTTTTTTATTATTATATCAAAGTAAAAAAAGACATACAATCGACAGTCAAAACACTACACATGTAAAAGTCACAAATCCTGTCGGTATATAGTATACATGACCACGTGTACATAATTTACATGGCTAAAAACATCACATACAAAGAAAGAACATGTGGTTACTGAACTGGGAGAGGGGAACACAAACATGCTGCCTATTCTAACTCATTCCACTTAGCACAGGCTGGTTTGGTACTGTTCTAGTTTATTTAGCCATACACTCCATGTTCTGCAGTACTTTTGGGAATTCAAGAAAGGCCAACTGAAAGCTTTTTCCATTTTAATCTGATAGGTCAGTTGGTCCACTACTGATGACCAAAGAGAGAGGCCGAGGCTTGCTTCCAGTTACGGGTTATAACAATTTTAGTGGCCACAAAGCCATGCAAACATAATGACCTGTCCATTTTACTTATCAGTGGCCAAATTAAATGGAGTAAGGCTAAATCAGGTGCTCTTCTAATTTTAACAGTAATGAGAGATTCCAGCCAAAACAAACATCTTTTCCCAAGTGTCTTTAAAATTCACGCATCCCCACCGTATGTGCATATAGGCAAAACAGTGAACAGTGAATATTACTAGCTGCTTCTGTTATTGCCCCATTCCATTCTACCAGATCTATAGCACAGTTAAGCTCCTTCTCTCAAGTTTTTACATATGGTGAAGCCTTTATTTCTTCCCACTATCTTATTGCCTTAGAAATCTTAGATAATAACTTGTTAATTTTGCCATTGTTTATTAGAAGTTGAAGTTGTTCAGTTTTAGCAGAGGCGGGAGCGTAATGAACCTCAACAAATTTTTTAACCCTTAGGTATCGGAATATTTCAGACATTGGAAGGTCAAATTCAGATTGCAGCTGGTTAAAGGGTTTTATGGCTCCTTCTACCAGTATTTGGTCAATGGCTAAAATGCCATGTTGTCTCCATTTGTTCAACTCAATATTTTCCATATTTGATTCTATTACTCTCAGGGGACAACAACCCCAATTTTTATTTTTTATGCCCCATTTATTTTTTAAAAATTTCCATACTGTTACTGTCTGATTGAGTATGGAGTTCTTACTTATTGTGTCTTTAATTTCTTTTAGACCATAGATGTTTCAGACAAGGTCACCCAAATTTGATATATTTGTGGAGTCTCTTTCTTTATCATACCAGGCTTCCCCCGTCTCCGGTTTAACTTGTAATTGATGGACATGAGAGATCAATTTTGCCCAATACAAATTTTCAATACTGGGAAACATTAATGTTCTTTCAAAGTACTTTAAAATACATATTTTACATTTTGTTTTGCTTAAAATATAAAAATACTTACAGCAAGATAAAACTGTAAAATTACAGCAGTTTCCCAGAAACCCGGACAGCCCACACTAGCTGAGCAAAAGTAATCTCCTATTTTTTGGGTGCCTGAATGAAAATATTTTAGTTCAAATGAGTGGAATTTCCTGTCTCTCTAGTGATGTTATCAGACAATGTGTTGCACAAGTCTTAGAAACCAATACAAATAATGTGCAGTGTGCTCTATGCTGCACACTGACAGGGAGTTTTTTGTTTTGTACATTTGGTTTTGGTTTAGGGTTTTGGTGATTGAGGGGCTGCAGGTGGCAGAGGTCAGTGCTAAATGTTGGCTGGTGCGTCACATTGTAATGGGTAACATAATAATACAGAATGGTCAGACAACTTGGTATAGGTAATGGTCATTCAGTTATATGCTGGGCAAATCAAATTGTAAATGGGTGAAAGTATGAAACATTATGGTGAGGCACCTTGTTATAGGAAGTGATAATTCAGTTATATGCTGGCTGGTGCATCACATCGTTATGGGTAAAATGATAATACATTATGAAAGTGAATGTGGTTTGGAGTAGATGGAATTTGACAAGTTTCAAGGTTTAAGTTGCACATATGGCCTAGATAGCATTGTAATGAATACTCTTTTTGGATAATGCATCACAATACTAAAACCTTGTACAGTGTCAATGCAATGTTAACATGGTTCATGCCAAACCAACCAGAAGACTGGATTCTAAAATAGATAATACTCCATCTATTGAGACTACATTTTCCATGACTCTCAGCCAGTATTTTAAGCTTCATGGGAAAGAGAGTACAAACAGTGATTTAAAAGGAACCCTATTAATTCTAAATAATAAGGTAGATTAAATTTAGCATTATGTTAATTCTGTAATTTCACAGAATAGGTATACAAACCAGCTATATTTGAATATCCAGGGGCAATTTTCTTGCTGATATGATGAGGGAAAGAAATACAAATATCACTAATATGTTAGTAGACAAAGTTAACAGTGTAACAAGATGAATGACTAAATGAAGAGAGAGACTTGTGTCTAGACAGGTAAGCTGAACTAATAAATGATACTCTGCATTTGTAGTGTATCAGTATACAAAAAAGCGAGCTTACCTCCATATTAATGTTTGATCACAACAGAATCTCAAAGAAAGTTACAAGACATTTTTACCTTGACTTTCCCTTGGTGACAATGGCTGTTTTGACATTTTTGGGGTGTTTGTGTTTAGCTGTAATTTTCTTCTTTATCACATAATGTACCCACACAAATTATATGTTGTTTTAATCGTCATAAAAAGGGCTTTCATTCAATACCATTATGTTCATCATATCTTATAAATGACTACAAAAAAAAATCATAAAATATGATGAAAAAATAAAAATAATTTATGGCATATTGAGGGGCATAATCCTGGCATATTGTGTGGGAAACTCCTGGCATATTGAGTGGCATAATAATCCTGGCATATTGGGTGGGAAAATCCTGGCATATTGAGTGGCATAATAATCCTGGCATATTGAGTGGCCAAGTCCTGGCACATTAAGGGCATAATCCTGGCATATTGAGGAGCATAATCCTACAGCGATGATTTAAATTACAGTGATTATTTTAGTGGGTGCTATACTACATATTTGTACCCTGCCCTGAGCCCAGTGCCACAGAGAGTGCAGTGCACTTGCAACTGCGTGTGTGCCAGGCACAGGACTTTTATCCTGTTCTGTTAGCTCAGTGGGCAACATCTAGGCATTTTTAAATACTGCAATTTGTTGGTGTTAAATATTACATTTGCGTCCTGCACTTCATATCTGAGAGTCAAATAGAACCGTCAAATACTGTGCTTACAGCGCACTTTGAAAAATTCTAATAGTTTTGGGTGGTAAATAGTACATTTGTGTCTTGCGGTGCACTTCATATCTGAGAGTCAAATAGAACAGTCCAATACTGTGCTTACAGCGCACTTTGAAAAATTCTAATTGTTTTGGGTTCTAAATAGTACATTTGCGTCTTGCGGTGCGCTTCATATCTGAGAGTCAAATAGAACAGTCCAATACTGTGCTTACAGCGCACTTTGAAAAATTCTGGCTACCTCCTCCTTCTCCACCAGCGCCGCTTCCACCTACACCGCCACGGTCACCGCATCCTCAAGTTCTAGCACGGACCCGGAAATTTTTTTTCGAAGTTCGGCCGAACCTGTTATTGTGGAAAAATAACCTGTGTCCTTACTAAAATTATCAGGTGCCCCCAACAGAACAACTGGATCCCTTATGAATCATAGTGATACCTTATGAACAGTCCAATAATCCAAAAATTGATTGAATAATGAAGCTTACCAAACAGATGTGAGCAGGCTGCAAATACAGTGATATTGGCTGTGCAATGTAAACAAACAACTAAAAATGTTCTCACCCTAAAGTAGCAACAAATAAATAAACATTATATAAATGAGAGGTTTTGTATACATGAATTGGTCAAAGCATAATTAAGCTCACGCAATCTTTTTTTTTTTTTTGTATACATTGTCCAGCCAATCACACTGTAATTGTAGCATGCTCACACCTGTTTGGTAAGATTCTTTTTATACATTTCTATTATTTGAGCTTAGCTCACCGACATTTTTCTTTTCTCTGATTGCACAAAGTTGAGGTTGTCGGATCCTCATTGTCTGGTTGCAGCTTGCTGTCCAGGGGTTAATTGAGAAGAAGTTTAATTGCACTTCTTCCAACACATTAGAAAGGTTTTGGTAGCAGTATCTATTGCACTGTGTGCCCACTATATAGGAGGCGAGAGTAGGTTCTCACCCTACCGAGAGTGTGCCTTGACATGGCGGGTGAGCTTAATTATGCTTGGCGAATTCATGTAACCAAAACCTCTCATTTATATTATGTTTATATATTTGTTGCCAACTTTATTAGGGTGAGAAGAACAGGCTGGTTTTGTTTTGTTGTCTTAGATGTTTGTGCTATACCTTTTGGTGTGCAACATGTTTATCTGTGGATGTGACCTGGTGTTTGATTAATGAGACAGCTCACTTAAAAAACAGAGAACACATAAAGTCATAATTGTTGTCAGGAGAAAGTGTACAAATTAAATATCTAAAAATAAGCAGCAGCATCTTCACAAGTAATTTAACCACAGTCTGCAGTACACTACAGAAACGTTTTTTGTTTAAAAAGGATATATGCTCTGGTCTGATAATTTATGATATAAACGCCATACACAATTAGCAAGTTCCTTTTTTTGCACTGTGTTTCTTTATTTGGATGTGAAATGACTTTTTAATGTTTACTTTCTACGTATTGATTGATGGCACAATGTCAAGTAACATGTGTCGCATAGACACCACAGCAGCAAGTATAAATCAATAATATCCCTGTTAATGTTAATGTTCCAGCTGATACAACACTAAAAATAGTATTAAATATAGTGTCTTAAATATGTATAAACAACAATTTCAACTTTAAAGGAGAATGTAAGCAAAACAGATTGTTTATGTTTAAAAGACTGCATCTTTGTGCTGATGTTTTAAATAAAAATGATTAATGAAAGAATATAAATAATGTGCAATATTGTAGTTTTGTGTGTGTGTATATATATATATATATATATATATATATATACGGAACACATGTGTGTGTGTGTGTTGTTTGCAATCTTGGGTCAGATCCTCCTTTGTCTTAGATCCAATGAACATTACATTAAATTAACATTTATTTATAGAGCACCACCAATTTAAGTAGCGCTAGGTACAGAGCTTAGAGCAGGACTGTATACTAACTTAGACAACAAGAACAGACTATGATTAAGTGCCAGTTAAGGGCTCGAAACCCTAAGGCATCAATTTTCACCCGGTTTAAGGGTGTTTGTCTCCACATCATGGTGTGTTATGCCTGAATTCAAAACAATAGAAAAGGCTTTTTCATTATGTAAGTCCTTTTCCAGCGTCTAATTGGTGGAAGGATTGAACTTCTTTTTTTCTGTTTATCTAACAAGAACAGACTGATACAAGAGGTAGAGATGCCTGCTCGCAAGCTCACAGTGTTGATCATGCCTCCTTCTTAACAGACTATCCTCATTCGGCAGAAACAAAGATCTGACCCAAGATTCGGAAAATTATATGATACCCCCATATAGCTATCCTGAGAGAGCTTAGTAAATACATAAAGGAAATCAACTAAGTAAAGGAGAAAACTATGTTTAAAAGAAGAAAGATTAACAAACACGAGGACAAAGTATTAGGAGGGGCAAAGGTTTAAAAGTATCATGGAGCATTGCTTTACTGAGAGAGTAGTGGACGCATGGAATAGGCTTCTAGTAGTAGTGATAGCAGTTAATAAAGTGAAGGAGTTTAATGCATGAGATATGAATAGGGCTATCCTATTTTTGCCTGCAGTTGTATAAGGGAGGTTTATGATAACCTGGTTTAAGTTAATAATATACATGCATATATTATTTATACCAAAAGATATAAAGACATTTATAATCACGGAGACTCCTATTATGCTAGCTCAAAGCTGAGCAATAACAGAAGCAGTAAACTGAGATGGAGATCTGAAATAAAATTCCCAAAATGTAGATTCACGGGATCAGTCAGCTGCTTTCATCAAGTCTTCTAATCGACATCCCATAGTAAATGCTTTGGAAGCTATGGCGCCCTTGGGGGAATGTTTTCGAAAATGAAGGTATCAACTCCAGCTTCTTGTAAAATCCATTTGACCCATCGTGATAATGAACTGGTGGAAACGGGTCAATGAGGTCTATGAAGTGCCAAAAACAACTCCTGATACGAAGGATCTCGTAGAGTTGAAGTCTTATTTTCATACTGTTTTAAACAAAGAACTGTACACAACTTAGGATTACTTGGAAAAAGACGGATAGAACATGAACGTAATAAATGTCTTAGTGCATCTGGAAACACCCTCCGGTGTGAAAAAGCATGACAATATATCAAATGCTCTAACATTCGAAAACAAGTTTACAACAAACCAGACAGCATAACATAACCAGTTTGGATGACATTTGTTGAAAAGTCCACATTAACATCCCAGTGTGTGGAAACCCGAGGTAAAGGTGGTCTGGCCAGTCATATACCTGTGAGAAGATGATAAATCACAACAAAGCACAGTCTGTTTCCCAGCAGCCAAACCTCCAAAGCCTGCATGTCTGGTGAAACTTTGAATTGCAAACTCTCCTGACTGGCCGTAAGTCATGCCAAATGGAGATAGGGAAGATTTGACCCAATTGATCATGAAGCCTAGATCCTGAAGGAGGTATGCTATCCAATGAAAATGCGTGAGTAACATTGGGACATACTGTGACATGATCAGGAGATCATCCAGGTATATAATCAAATGTATGCCCTTTCTGCACAGAAAGCTCATCACTGGTTTCAACAGTTTGGTGAAACACCAGGGAGTGGACGAGAGGCCGAACGGTAGGCAGGTGCAACGCCAAATTCTGTCCTCCTAAACTTCGCCATCCAGTCCCCCAGAAGAAGCAGATATCTTGGGCAGTTAATGTTTTCCATTTTGAAGTGGTACACCACAAAGGTATTTAGAGGCCATATAAGTGGTCTGACGCTGCCACCTTTCTTGGGCACCAAGAAGAGGTTGATGCAGAAGCCGTGATGATGGAAGGCACTGGGGCAATCGCCCCTTAGGATAGGAGGTTTTTTACTTTCTGGGACACAGCTTTGTGATCTAGTGCTTAAAAATGGATTGTGTGGGGGGACCTGAGCCTGGTAAGGCGGGGAAATTAAATTGATGTGGTAACCCGCTACCGTTTTCAGTACCCAGGGGTCTGATGTCATGTTGGTCCATGCTGATAAAGGCAGAGCCTACCACCCACCTTTACAGGGAAAAAATGGTGAGTTAGTAAACATTTTACCATAAGGGCGTCTTGACTGGTAGGAGCCTCTGGCGCCATGGTTTGGCCAGGGTCTGCTTCTCTGTGGGAAGAACACATTGGAAGCTTGTCTGCCATCTGAGAAGGATGTTCTGGAAACATCAGAACCTTGGGATCAGAGGAACAGACCCCTGGAACCACGGCAGGGCAGAAAAAACCTTGTTGCAGAAGACTCTCTTCATATTGGATTGTGCCTAGTCAAAGGCAGTAAAGGTATGCACAAAAGACCTGAGTTCCTTTACAAAAATGTCTCCCAAGAGCATGCCTTTGGCCTGGGTGTCAGGTTCAGCTATGGCCATGTTAGAAAATGCTGGCTCTATCTTGAGCAGTATGGCCTTGCATCTCTCAGTGGATAATGCTCTATTGGTGTTGACGATCAAGCAGATGGAGTGCTGGATCCACCATTTAAGGGTAAACAAATCCAAAGGGGAGTCAGTGTCAAGGCCGGTTTTGACTGTCTCAAATATTTTGGCACAAGGTCCTAAGATGTCCAGAATCTTATTTTGACAAGTGCCCCAGCAAACTGTTTCTCCATAATTATGGAGACAATAATAATAGCACATTATAGAAGAAGTAGGTACAAACCCTGAGGAAGTAAAGAGCAGCAGTAGTGTGAGAGAAGGAGACATATACAATCAAAAAAACAGACAGGACAGTACAGCAGTGTGCATGCAGCCAAAAAACACAGATGAATGAGCTAAAATTACCATCTTGGGCAGAAATCCAGAAAGGAAAATAGTTAAAATGGCTGCCAAGATATATTCCCACATAGGGCTGCCTCATCGAAAGAGAGTGCGTTGTCAGTGTAAGTTGTAGACACCAATACAATTGCCACCAAGATACGCAACGGAAGGTAATGCCACCCTGGAGTGCAATGTGCATGCGCGGTGGGAAAAAGCACTCATGGAGGCCCCAAAAATGGGTGAAGTGTCAACAACGTTAAACTAGGCACAACTGACCCCTAAGGATAGCAGCAGGTAAACATGGTTATCAAATACAGATGTAAAAATGGAAGGGTATAGAGGCAATACATATACCACAGAAAAACAACCATGCATACAGCTAGCAAAAGGATAAATAGATGTATGTAAATAACCTAAGATACATTTAAATAACGCAATAAAGTCAAATATCAAATTCAATATTAAGTAATAAGGGGTACTTAGCTGAAGGGAGCAGCAAAGAAAGAGGATGTGTTAAGGATACACTGGATATATAGGGGATGGGAGGGAAGGGAATTGTTTGATATCATTCTATCGGTCAAGTTTTTATTAACTCTTTTATTGCTGCTGAAACTAAAGAAAGAGATAAGAATAATCGAAGCCTCCGTGTCTTTATAAATTGAATATGCTATAGTTACCCGTTGCAAATCTAAACATTTTGTTTTGTCTTGTATTGCGTACAGGAAACTATTGTGGTATTGAGGTTAATCATAAAGAGCAAAAACATGTTGTTACATAAACAAGGACATGCTTTAATACAGTATGTGTAGTGTTTCTGAAATATTAAAACTGTGTGTATTTTTTTTATCATTTTTTTATTCTAATGATTATTTAGAAATTAAAAGCCAAATAATTTTTTCAACTCATCTTTTTTGTGTCTGTGTTGTTATTGTTGTTATTCCTGCAAATCCACACCTCACACACTTTCACAGTTCATGGTACCCCTTTATTTTCACAATGTTGTATCATTCTACATGGGTACACCTTTTTCATTGTGGTAACACATTGGTGTCTGTGCTGCACATGTATTTTTCTGATGAACAATTTTTTTATGTTTTTTTTACATGGCCATAGTTCCATATATGTCAAAATATCATCCTTTGAACAAATATCATAATGATGGAGATTTGTATCATAAATGTTACTGGGACATATATGTATGTTCATGTGAAAAAGTACTTTAAAATGGGCGAATACCGCCTACTTTAAGCGTGTTCAGGGGTGTTCAGGGGGAGGGGGGAGAGGGGATGGAGACGATATCAGGGTGAACACTCCAGACAGGTAGGCAAGTAAAGCCTACAGAGAGGGAAAAAGAAGAAAACGCCCAGTGTGCGTTTCGCCCTGGCAGCTTCGTCAGGGGTAGTGAAAAATAAAAATAGGAAAAAAATAAAGGTAGGGAATAGGACAAATAAGGATGGATGGGGAGAAAAGGATTAGGCAACTAAAACAGAGTATCATAGAAACCTATCTGTTTTGTTTAGCTAGCATTGCGGAAACTGCAATCGGCAACAGGTGTGTGGTGATGGTTTACCTTTACCAAAAACAAATTTTATACAGTAAAGTTCTTATGAGGTTACTGAATGTGCCTCCTGGGAATTCTAGTGCAATCCAGCCACAAAAGTTGCTCTCATTACAGTACCTGTAATTTTCATCAGTGCCGTGAGTGTTGACTTTTTGTAATTACAGCTTCAAGCTGCAGTATAGATCAAAGGTTATGATCCTCCATTAAACCCTGAAAGCAACACCAAGAGAAGAGCAAATATTAATTCTGTGTTGCAATCCTTGCTACCACTGGAGGAGGGTAGATAGCAGATGTCATTCTGATGCCTTGGAACACCTTTAAAGGACAACTGTACACTGGTATAACAAATGTGTTTATTTAAAAGTATGCACAGCAATCATTATTTCCCTTAAATCATCTAATACAAGTTTATTATCTATTCTTGGTAGAAAGTCTGCAGTGATGAGTTGTGGAAGTGGACATCTTCTGAGTTTCATCTGTCGGATCCGAATGAAGATGGGGGGCAGAAGTTAGAGGATTAAAGAGATTGTCTGGTGCCCAAAAGGCCTCTTCCAAATGTTAATGCATATTAAAGTACATTCAAAGTATTTTACAATGCATATTTTACATTTTGCACTGCTTAAAATATGAAATTCTTACACTTAGACAATATCAGGATTCTCGTGGAATCCCATAATTGACACCAATGGGTGGGGAATCACGTTCATGGGTTTTATCATTGTACTGTGTAGAATTTGTTGAATTTTTAAACTACGATTAGCTGTACTTATCGGCGTATAACACGCGCCGGCGTATAACACGCACCTAATTTTAAGAAGGAAATTTCAGGGAAAAAAAATTAAGAACTTAAATTAAGAACTTTGAAGCCCAATATGCCATTTTAATATGCCAGGATATTGCCCCCAATATGCCATTTAATATGCAGGATATTGCCCCCAATATGCCATTTAATATGCAGGATATTGCCCCTAATATGCCATTTTAATATGCCAGATATTGCCCCCAATATGCCATTTAATATGCAGGATATTGCCCCCAATATGCCATTTAATATGCAGGATATTGCCCCCAATATGCCATTTAATATGCAGGATATTGCCCCCAATATGCCATTTTAATATGCCAGATATTGCCCCCAATATGCCATTTAATATGCAGGATATTGCCCCCAATATGCCATTTTAATATGCCAGATATTGCCCCCAATATGCCATTTAATATGCAGGATATTGCCCCCAATATGCCATTTAATATGCAGGATATTGCCCCCAATATGCCATTTTAATATGCCAGATATTGCCCCAATATGCCATTTAATATGCAGGATATTGCCCCCAATATGCCAGGATATTGCCCCTTAGTATGCTCGTTATGCCACCATCCTCCCCCAGACCCCAGCACTTACCTCGTTCCTGCTCTGTCCCCCGGTGCTCTGAAGCTGCGTGGCTGTGAGGGAAGCGTTGTGAGCTTCCCTCCAGCCGCGCGGTCAAGAAAGTTTGTTTTAAAAAAAACCACACTTTATTGACCGCGCGGCTGGAGGGAAGCTCACAACGCTTGCCTCACAGCCACGGACCTTCAGAGCACCGGGGGACAGAGCAGCAAAGAGGTAAGTTTTAGATTATTTTTTTTTCGGCGTATAACACGCACACACCATTTTCTCCCTATTTTCAGGGAGAAAAAGTGCGTGTTATACGCCGATAAATACGGTAAACATTTTTGATATTTTCCAAAAAATGCAGTTCATGTTTGTTGAAAACATAAGCTATAGTGATCTGTAAGTGACATTATATTACATTTTCTCTTATTCTACAGCACTAGGCCGTATTGTTTTTTTTTTTAAAGGATATTTGAGTGACCGCTGGAGAATGAGCTTGAATTATTTCTATTTTATTGCTCAACTTCATAACACTAAAAAATGGTCATTTTTAAGCTTTCAGTGGAAAAGACACATATCCCCAGATTTTGTTCAGGGATGGTGAAAGGTAGGGCTTAGTGATTATTTACATTTTTTTATTTAACAAATTATATGGGGGTTGGAATCCACACCAATTCCTGAGAATAATTAAGGGGCAACAGACACTTACTTTTAGTTTGAGGGGGGCTTACTTTTAGTTTTGGGGTGGGACTTGTATCTTCCACCACAGCAGGCTAACTCCATCCTTCATTTTCTTTTTGGGTTTAAGCAATGGTATCTTTAACCCTTTAAGGACCAGGGATTTTCCTGGGCCAAGGACCAGAGCGTTTTTCAAATTTTAATACGCGGTTTTTGAAACATAATTTTCCTCTCTCTCATTTAACGCACCCATACAAGTTATATGTTGTTTTTTAAAGGACAGTTAGAGCTTTCTTTTGATACCCTATACATAAAAATAATTTACATTTTAGTATTAAAAAATACATATAAAAGAGGAAATTTTTGAGGGAAAAAAAGTTTTTTCCCAATAATAAGCTACATAACTAGTGCAACACTAACCCACTTATCCCCCCTAATTAACTAACTAATAAAAAAGAAAAATATTGGTTCCCAAACCCCCCATAACAAAAAAGACAGAAAAAAACTCTGAAGAGTGCGATGTCAGATCAGTAAAAATCATGCAACAGGCATGCAGGGGTTAAATTTTATTATTTTTTACCTCTGTGTATTTAATTAATTTATTTTTATTTACAGGTCACTCTCTGTGCTTCACTATAAGAATGTGAAGCACAGAGAGTGAATTAGAGGCAAAGTCAGTGTGTGAACACACTGACGTTGCCATCTAATTTGCATGTTATCGCGGTGATCACTCAATCACCGCGATCACATGCCCGGAAATGCAGCGATCGGGTCCAGGAGCTTTGCCTCGCGTGCGAGGCTTAGTCCTGTACCTGTTGCAGACTAGCTGGCGGTGCCCACGGAGCCCACCGCCGGCTAGACTGCATGACGAGTTAACTCGTCATAAGGTCGCTAATGCGGCGGCTCTTATGACGAGTTAACTCGTCATAAGGTCGGGAAGGGGTTAACCACATTCAAGAAAACCTTTTGCTGAAGTGTCTAGTGTGGTTAGAATGCACCTATGACCTGTTCCTATTTGGATTTTTGTTTAACACCTGGATTTTTAATAATACTATGGAGTCCCACCACCAGTTTTACTTGGTTTAAATAATCAGCGGATTAGCCCAAGGGACTAAGCTCTGATTTTAAATAAGCTGCTGTGCTACTGTAAGTTACATATGACTGTGGCAATGACACTGCACCAAATTGGCTGCACGCAATGTAGTGTCAATGCAGCTTCATGCATGAGTAACATAGGATTCTGAGCTCCAGTAGCACCAACAACATTGTCTTAGAGTAGATAGGGGATTGTGTGCTGGTTCCCACAACAGGTGAGCCTTCTGGTGATCATTTGGTTTGCCAGACTTCAGGTTTGCTCTATTTAGCATTATGGTATTGTGAAAATTGTAAGAAGAAGAGTAGGCAAGTGAATGGAAAATGAAACACATTTGCTCTGTTTTGGGAATTCTTTGAATAAGTAACACTTATAGTTATCTCATTTTCCAATTCACACATGAATCCCTTAAAGGGACACTACCACTTACATAAGATGTAACTAGATAACCGGGTCATTTAAAACAAACATATATATAAACCATATGCCATTGTTTTTTGTATATATTTGATTAGATTAATTGCATATAAAATAAAATTAAGTATTAATCTCCTGGCTCCATTTTGTGAATTATTAGGTATTAATCTCTTGGAACATTTTGTTCAGCCAGTCTCACTTTACAACTGTTGCCAAAGCCTGCATGATGATGTCAGAAGATATGCCCCTGCTCTCTTACTTGCTCCTGTGTATCATAGTGGACAGGACTAGGTAGCTGTGTATGCCTTTGTTTACCTGCCTTCCAACACAAACAGGAGATTAACCTGATCAAAAAGGATCACAACTCCGGGGGATTGTTAATAGTTATTCATTGAATGCAAGTCTATGATCAAAATTCTGACTTATAGACTCCATTCTGTGTCCCCAGTCCCAAAGTGAAATACTAGTGCTGTAAAGTCACTGGGGGGTGGAACCCAAAAACACTATAGTTCACAAAATAGCATCACCCAGTCACACTTGTGTATAGGAAGGGCATCCAGCAGGAATGCTGCTCTTTGTGTGACAGAAATGAACAACACTGCTTTGGCTTCTGTTTGAAGATGTACAGTCCCTTACACTTAGGGCGCTCTCTCCTGACTATTTAGATGGAGTATTACATTGGCCATACTTGGATATCTGCATGCAGTATCTTTTAAATTTCACATGCTATATATCAGGGGATATTAATATTGTATTTATGTGTGTGTGTTTTACTGGAAGTATCTTACATTGTGTATACAGCCGTCCTGACTAGCAGATTCAAGAAACATATTTATTTTGTACCAATTTAACCCATGTATCCATGTGTGCTACATATTAGACCTTCTATTTGGTGGCTTCTATAGACAGTTTTTTTTTTTTTTTAAACCTAAGGTACCCACCTCTGATTAACAGGCGTAGGAGACCAAGGCATACTTGTCTGTGATGCAGGTGAATTTGATGAATCACTAATATAAAACCCTCCTTTTATCTGTACAGTATATATATATATATTTAAAATCTCTACAGTTTTTGAAAGGGGATTAAGAGGTTATGCAATTATTTGTGAAACCAATGTGCGAACTGAACCGTAACCCTCGGGTGTGGTCTTTCTGAGTGAAAGAAAAAATAATACTTGTGTCTCAAAACAACAATGTACAGCTATAATAAATTCAATAGATTATAAATTAGGTAGTGGTTATTTAAGCAAAGCAAATTTTCATTTTATTGATAAAAAAGGACATTTTAGAATCATTATGTAAACTAATGAGCTCACTATAAAGACTTACACACAGATAATATAAATTAGATCTGTTTTGGCATCTAGTTCTACATTGACATTGGAAAATAATGCTACATTTAATATGTTCCATACATATGAGTAACAAGATCATATTTGGATTGCTTAAGATTGCTTGTTTAAGATTGATTGACATCCTGTGCCTCATGTGAAGAACTGGCAGATGGGATGGCAGATGATAAGGTAACATACCCATTGTTTAAACCTTCAGGAAGTAGTTTTCAAGGTTTGCAATAGATGGTATATGACCCCTAGTAGATTAAAAAAAAATGAACCCAAAATTTGATGACCAATGCTGGCGATGCGGGAAGATCAAAGGGACTTTATTATACATTTTTGGGGAATGTTTTTTAACTATTTCACAAATCAGTGGCAAGAATTGCCCAGGAACTCCGCAAATGGCACTTCTTCATCAAGGGATGAGGGGGATCAATAGGAGAGATATACCCTTGATTACACATATATTGTTGGCAATGAAATTAGTGAGAGCTAGAAAATGGAAAAAAACTGGTAATATGTATTGGGCCCATGTAAAGAAGCAGATAGATACTCAAAAACTAATGGAAAAGGGGTACTATATTTATAGAACTGACCTGGGCAAATTTAAAGGCGACTGGGCAAAATGGAAAGTTGTACGATAACACTTTGTAATTTTGATAGGAAGATTTTAGTTCCATGCTTTGCCCAGGGGTGGAAACTCCCCCTCCCCCCAGAATACCTAGTCCCAGTTAATTTAGTCTAAGATGTTACAGGAACATACTAAGTGCAAACAGAAGTGATTTGTGTAAAGTGAACCTAGTGCAAAAATAAAAGTTAGATACTTGCGGCACCACACTCACTGCAGCCTTCTGGAGCACTCCGAAATGCTCAATACACAATGACAATAAAAAAGCAGATGGGCGCGAAGGAGTGGGTACCTTGAATAAAACACACAGTATAATAGTGCAATATTGCCTCTATAAAATAGTATAAAAGCAGATATAAGTGGATGCACTCACAAACAAACGTGAGTGTCAGTCAAATCAGCTGAGAACTTGTGGGTCCATAAAAACAGCTTTAATAATTCTGAAATAAATAAAGAAATGTACATGGTCCTGCACATGTACATTTCTTTATTTATTTCAGAATTATTAAAGCTGTTTTTATGGACCCACAAGTTCTCAGCTGATTTGACTGACACTCACGTTTGTTTGTGAGTGCATCCACTTATATCTGCTTTTATACTATTTTATAGAGGCAATATTGCACTATTATACTGTGTGTTTTATTCAAGGTACCCACTCCTTCGCGCCCATCTGCTTTTTTATTGTCACAGGAACATACTATTCAGACAGGTCTCGTTTCCATAATATATTTGCCTCTGACTGTTTAAATAAGATATCGGTACATGCTATATCACAGATAGGCTTTAATACAAATATAATGATTATGAATATGAATATGCAGTTGATGAAGACATGTTTTCTACCTATATACCGTTATACAACTTTATGTGTGTTTTGTGAGTGTAATGTCTTAGTGTAATGTATTTATGTATAAATAATAGCAAATATAAAATCTGTTTTTGATACTTTTATAAATAAAAAAATAAAAAAGATCATACTTGGATTGCAAACCCCCAAATAAAACGAAAATCAGATTTATTGTTTAGATGTAAATTATCTATTTTTCAGTCTTAAATGATATGCTTTGCAACTGGCGGGACAGTGGATATTAATAGAAACAAACACCTCTCCCAGTTGAAAACTTAGGTTCAAATGTGTGGGAACTTAAATCTCACCAGTAACGGACCAGCGATATCAAACTGAAGGGGTTGTCTATAGCAAGCAAACCCATACAAAAGACTCACTAAAGGTTGGACCTTATGTAAGGAAAAATATGTCTTTACTGTAGCTCATGGCTCTGGACAGAATAAACAGGGAGACATTCCACCATTGCTTTATTTCACTGGTAACTTAATGTAATTAAAAATTTAACAAACCAAGCTATCTACACAGAGTGTTCTTCAGTAATTAACCCCTTAGTGACAAGACATTTTCACCTTGACTTTCCCTTGGTGACAATGGCTGTTTTGACATTTCTGGGGTGTTTGTGTTTAGCTGCAATTTTCTTTTTTCTCAGATACTGTACCCACACAAATTATATGTTGTTTTTATCGTCATAAGAAGGGCTTTCATTAGATACCATTATGTTCATCATATCTTATAATTTACTACAAAAAAAATCATAAAATATGATGAAAAATGTAAAAAAAAAAAAGACCCCGTCTAAATAGTTTCTAAATGTTGTCCCGAGTTCAGAAATGTGCATGTTTCCATATTTTTCTGTATTTTTTTGCGAGTTATGGGGCAAAAACCAAAAATAGTGTTTTTTGTTTTTTTCCTATATTGACCTTTTGACCCCAACCCGAACCCAAAATTTAACCTTAACACTAAATTTAACCCCAACTCTAACCCTTATGCTATCCCTTAATATATTTTAATTTTAATTTAATTTTTACCCTATCCCTTATGCTAAAAATTATTTAATTTTAACCCTATAGGCTAATCTAACTATTTAACCAGCTTTTAATTAATTAAATATTTATTTTACATTTTTTCCATTGCTATGCTACTTAACTACCACTAGGGGCAGTCAAGTAGCATATTCAGAGCGACGGAAGTGAAGTTACTTTCACTTCCGAAGCTCAGACTGGCAGAGGGCATAGCCATATTGACGGAGCCTGCTGCTCCGTCAATATGGCTCCCACGATCGCTCCGTGGGGCGATCGTGGGTGCCCCAGAATAGAAATTTTGGTGCTGGCTATTGCCTCGACATCGAGGCAATAGACCAGCACCGTTAATGCGGTTTTCGCGATCGTTGATCGCAAAAAATGCTTGATTCTCCGCAGGACGTGCCAGGCACGTCCTTTGTCGTTAAGGGAGTTTCTCCCAGGACGTGCCTGACACGTCCTTTGTCGGCAAGGGGTTAATATATATATATGTGTGTGTGTCTTTCATACACATTCACTGTGTTCATTAAGTTTAATATATTTCTTTGTTAAATAAGCTAAAATATACAATATATTATTATATTTATTATTATTATTCAATTCAGGTGTTTCAGTCAGATGCATGGTGTATAAATGCAAGCACCTAGCCATGCAGTCTGCATTTACAAACATTTGTGAAAAAATGGGTCATTCTGAAGAGCTCAGTGAATTCAGCCTGGTACTGTGATAGCAGCAACTCAGCCACAAAGCAGAAGACTGTTTAAAGAGTGGGGTCACCAAGTGCTCCGAGTGAGGTGCACGGTACTTACAAATTACCAATGCTCTGATGATCCAAACATCCACTGACATTAATATCATGAAAAAAACTGTGCAGCGGAAGTTTCATGGAATGGGTTTCCCTGGCTGAGCAGCTGCATGTTTGTCTCACATCAACAAGAACAATGCCAAGCACTGGATCGAGTTGTGTAATGCATGCTGCCACTGGACTCTGGAGCAGTGGAAACGTGTTCTGTGGAGTCCTCACTGCTTGGGTGAGTGTGGGTTTGGCGAATGCCAGAAAAATATTACCTGCCTGACTGCATTTTGCCAAATGTTAAGTTTGGTGGAGGATGGATGATGGTATGGGGTTGTTTTTCAGAGGCCCCTTACGAATAAAGGGAATTGTAATGCTTTAGCATACTAAAACATTTTGAACAACGCTATGTTTCCAACTTTCTGGGAACAGTTTGGGGACGGCCCTTGTATTTCAGCATGACTGTTCCCCAGTGCTGAAAGCAAGGTTCATAAAGACATGGTTGGAAGAGTTTGGTGTGGAAGAACTTGACTGGCCAGCACAGAGTCCTGATCTCAAACCCATCAAACACCTTTGGGATGAACTGGAATTTAGAGTGCTCGCCAGGTTTTCGCATCCAATATCCATGCCTGACCTCACAAATGGTCTACTGGATAAATAGATAAATATTTCATATTAATGTCTATGTATTTAGAATGCAATGTCATAAAAGTTCCCGTTGGTTTAATGGTCAGTTGTCCCATTACTTTTGTCCATTATAGTGTATCTCTATTATCATTATAAATTTTGCAAGATATTTAACTTATGAAATAACTACAGTTTTCACTGCTCCCTGACCAAAAAGGTGTTTTGTTTATGTTAAACCATTGTATTTTAAACCATTTTTAAAAAAGTGTTAATCATTGTTTGGAATCATCCTTGGGGATGTAATTGAGTGTAAGAGTGTAATAGAGAATACGTAAATATTCGTATTATATACATATCATGATCTTTGGGGAGTGTGACTGAGCAGAGAACAAAGAAATATACAAATATATATGTATGAATACATTTATTCATACATTCAAACATACAGATAGAGAAAGATATCTAAATATATATATATATATATATATATATATATGTAACATACATATATAAGAGAAATAAATACAAACATAAATATATGTATATACATACATTGATAAGTACATACAAACATGATAGAGAGAATTTGAAAGCTCTTTGCTCCTCCCAAGTTATATGTTGTTAAGGGTATTCTCTACAGTATAAAGAAAGAGGTGTGGCAAAACTGAAACACACTGATCTCCTGTTTCAAGGGTATATATATTTTTGGTAATCACATTCCACTAGATGAATAGAAGTGAAAGTTAAGGTAAGCCGTATTGACTAAATTCTTTCAAAATGTGCAATGTTTCATTATTCTTTTTTTCTGTATAAATCCAGTACAAAAGCACACCTAGTGTGAAATCTATTCAGTCAATATGGATATATAGTACTGCATAGTTGTGTGGTATAATTTGATATATGATTGTCACAACTCCAGGTGCTTCCTTTTTCTTTTAACTATTTTGAGGAAAATGTTTTTTTGCAGAACTTATTTAGTATTTCAATACATTTGACAATGAGCTATCCTGCAAAAAACTTAATTGTTCTAATTTTTATTTTATTAAGTGGATCTTGTTTTTAACAAACTAATTGTCACATATGTTGTATATTGTACTATTCAGGTATGTTCATGCTGTCACCACCAATATTTATTTTATTTTACTCTCAGAGTAGTATAATTTAAGAAGCATATTCAGCAAGTGCCTTCTTTAACAATATTATTATTTATTATTATTATTATTATTTTACAATATCTAAACTAATATTTTTCCTTTTAGAAAAAGGTTTGTGTTATAGCAAAATATTTGAGTGATGAACAATGAGATTTAATGGGTGAAAGCTTTAGTTAACCAAAAGTGGGGTAGATCCCTGGCATAATCTGCAGAGAAAGTAGTAATGGCAACCACACTTAAAATGACGTTGTTACTTGCTATACAACAAAAACTTCTTTAAACTGTATTAGCTGAAATGAAACAATACATTGGTATGACATCATCATGGGAGATTTTATGCAAATGAACTACTACCATCCATGCTGCCAAAAGGTCATGCCATAAATAGGAGACAACACATTTAAAACACATTTTCTTTCAGTGTGTTTTTGGTGTCTGCAAACACACACACCACACACACACACACATACACAAACACACACACACACACACACACACACACACACATAAATATATATATGCTGTGTTTGTTTTTGGTTTGTCAAATTGGCAAATAATTTGTATCTGTGATCACAATATATTTTTCTTTATTAATTTCTTTAATAAATTTCTATTCATCCACAGAATAAAAGATACACAGCTTGAAACTGAAAATACTGTGTAACATTTTAAAATCAAGATAATCCTGTGGTCATGGTGAGAGTAATTTAGCCTACAGTGACTCTTTTGTTTGTAATATTCTTTTATTAACCCAGTTACTTTTTTTTTGTTGTAATTTAGAAAAATGTTATAATGGTTTTTTTTTCTCTTCATAATAATTTACCCTGTAACTTCTTCTTGTGCTGATATGATATTTTTAAGTGTGTAATATAAAATACAATAATGGTAAATACATGTATTTAGCATAACTTAATAAAATCATTTCAGAAATTGACATCATTTTTATTTACATGTATTGAAATGCAATTTTTTATTAGCTATTAATAAAAGATTGTATTTCAGCCATATAGCAACATATTACTCTATAGTCAAAGATTCTTTCCAAGTGATCTTGTCTTAAAGTGACACAAATCAGTGTGCACTTCAAAATGGACCATTGGTATATTTGGTATACATATACAACACATATTTTCAAACTTTATAAGCAGAGTATCTCTGTTATTATTCTCTCTTCAGTCTTCCAGAAAAAAATACACCCCCCCCCCCCCCCCCCAAAACAAACTAAACAGTGTACACAAATGGCAAAGTACATATTTTTATGTAATCATGGATGATTGCTATTGTTGCAGTTTTGGGGTTTGGTATTTTGACACTATTACCCACACAAAGTATTTTAGACTGTAAGAAATGTATCTCAGGTTCCTGTCAGAAAAAGGAAGGTGCAGTTAGTAGACATGTGCAAAACTAAAAATTTTGTTTCGTTTTCGTCCATTAGGACGAAAATGTTATTTATTTATTCAAAAACGAATTTCGTTCATTACTGCACTCGTTTCAGACAAAATTCGTTCATTATTTTCGTTTTCGTTTTATTCACACAAATCAATTGACCTACACATTCCATAAACTGAAAGTCTATAAACCAAACTTCGTTCAGTTTATGGATTCCGGCTTATGGAATACATTTAATGCTATTGGCTTTCTATAAACCGAACTTATAGACTTTCGGTTTATAGAATACTATGTGTTCTATAAACCGAAAGTCTATAAACCGAACGACCTTCGGTTTATAGACTTTCGGCTTATAGAATATGTGTAATTCTATTGGCTTTCTATAAACCGAACGAGAGCTCCATTCATAAGAATTTCTTATGAATGGGTCTCTCGTTCGCTTTATGGAAAGGCAATACTACTACACGTATTCTATAAGCCGAAAGTCTATAAACCGAAGGTCGTTCGGTTTATAGCCTTTCGGTTTATAGAATACATAGAATTACATGTAATTCTATGTATTTTATAAACCGAAAGTCTATAAACCGAACGACCTTGTAATTTATAATAATGTCTTTAGTAATGTTTTTACTTCAACAAAATTACTATGAACAATCACAATTATCTATCATTTCTATGCGACTAGCAACTGTAATTAAACGTATTACAACATTATGTCACTTTGAGTTATCCAAACTGATAGAAAAAAATTAATAGTGTCACTCCTCTCCATGCCGTTTAAGATCTTTTAATACACTAACTGGTGCAACTACAAACAACAGCCGTTACCTTGACCGTATTGTACAGACAGCCATGAAATTATAAAAATTAAAGATTTTAACAAAAATGTTAGGACACCTGTGTCAATTTGGGACTTTAAAAGACAACACTGAGTCAATAATTAACTTAAATACAATTATTTACTTTGGGGGAGGGACCCTACCTTAAACTTTATTTGAAAGTCTCCAGCCCCTCCTACTTTCATTTGTGACCCCTTGGCTCAGTTGTGTCGCCAACACAAATGAACCAAGGGGCCGAATGGGGCATCCAAATTGCCTGTGTCTAGAATATAATTCTGGATGATGTCCAAATGGTGTGCTTGCATTCTTGATCATGGCTTAAACTAAAACAGAATCAATAGGAACTACATTTCCCATGATTCTGCAGTGGAAGAAGCCAAAATTATGCATGCACAATCGCACATAATTTGGCAGTCAGGTATCTTCCGAATTACATTGCCGAATGCAACTCAGATTTTACATTCAAAGAGTCCTTAGCAGTCGCTGGGAACTCTGTGAATGAAATAAAATAAAAAATAAGCGCCTCCCCCCCCCCCCCCCCCCGAACAAAAAATAAGTTAATTATTGTTAACTCAAGTTAATAGTCAAATATTTTAGTGTAATTTAACAAAATAATTCCCTAATTAATGTGTATGCAAACAGTTTGTATCAATAATACTCAAAGCATTAACCTGAAAAACCTTCATGTCGCCCGCACATAGTTTATTTTGTGAATGCATAGAGTAAAAAATAACAGTTATGATCTATACATTGTGTTAGCAGAATTTAAACTCTTTCTTTGGTAACTCTTCTTTATGACATCACTGTGTGGCATATCAAGTGATGATGTAAAAAAGAGACACATTTTAAGCATATTTTTATTTTAATTTATTCCTTTGCTTGCAACTATGCTAACACAATGTACAGATCAATTTTTTTTTCTCTACGTCACAGCATAAGCAATGTACAGGTGACAGAGTCCCTTTATCTACAGGAGTCTGACAATAATTTTAATCCTAATTTGAACAATACATTTATACTGATTTGATAAAGAGTAAAGGTAATGCACATTAAATTAAGCAACACATTTTATTTTTGTTTATGCTGCTGACAGATAATGTTAAGATAATTTTCTACTATGACTTCCTTAGAAGAAAACCACATCTAATGTTAAAAACATTACCGTTTGTTTTCCATAACTAACAAAACCATCTCATACTTCGTCTTTTCTTAAAGTGTGCAGCTGTTTTCCTTGGGTGGTGGGCTTAATCTAGTGTTTACCTACTGTCTCTCTATCACCTAAACAATGCTATCAATTATATTTCTTTCAGTTTCTATGGTTATTGTTCCAAATGTAGGATTTCCAGATGGCTTAAGTTTTGTATTAAATACAGTTATCCATTTTATGTACGTTTCTGGTGTGCAGTTTCCTTTGAACCCTTTTATGGTTGAATGTTTACAATACTGCATCAGCCACAAACATATTTGGGTCTATTCATTGAAATTCGAGTTTTGGCTCAAAGAGGTCGACTTTGGAGGTTTACTTTCTTGTTAAGACATTTTGAGGAAAAATGATCAAAGTTGCTGAATTTGATATAAAAAAATAGCTTAAATAATTTTGCCTCCCATTACTTTCAATGGGGAAAATTCGAACTTGGGGTTTTTTTAAAGTCAAAATCGTGTGCTGAATTTGACTTAGTCACAAAATGAAAGTCAGCCTCCAAAGTCGACCTCCTCAAGCTAAAACTCGAATTTTAGTGAATAGACCCATTTGACCTGTAAAAGCAGGGTTTTCCCTGATACTGCTGAGGCTTGAAATGCTTCCATTTTGGAAGAAGCTCAGTGTGAAATGGTTTCCATGAATCTGAGGTCACTATTTTAGGGCTTTGAACAAAAATCTTTCTCATACTGTGAAGCAAGGAAAGATCCGATGTAAGACATTATCCCATTGTGATGATTATCCATTTAGCAAAGTGATAAAACAAACTACCAGAACAGTAGAACTAAGTTCCACACGACCCCTGTAAATTTAAAGAGACAGTGTCCAAAAGACATTTTTAGATAAGAGATGCATCATGCAAAAAAAAGAAAAAGAAACAGATCTGTCTTATATAATTTTTAGTGCATCCAAGTGTCTAAAAAAAAAAAAACTGATGTCAAAACCCAAATCTTTTTGTAACATTATGCCTGTTACACCTTCTGTTTTGCACCATTAATAACTGTAGCTTTTCTTTTCAGGCAAGCAAAGCCCTCACAGACGAACAAAATGATGACCTCTATACACTTACTACACCTGACTACTCCATTGACTACACAGACTCATACTGTGAAAAAAGCGTTGTCAGAAAATTTGCAGCATATGCCCTCCCCCCAATTTATTGGTCTGTTTTTATTATTGGGCTGCTTGGAAATATGCTAATAGTCATCATATATGTAAATTACAGAAGATTTAAAACAATGACCGATGTATATCTCATCAATCTTGCCATTGCAGACCTGCTGTTTCTTTTGACTTTGCCTTTTTGGGCAATTGCTGCGTCACATGACTGGATCGTTCACACAGTTCCTTGTAAAATTGTTAATAGCATGTACACAGTGAATGTGTACAGTGGCATGCTATTACTCGGCTGCATCAGTGTAGATAGATACATTGCCATCGTCCAGGCTGCTAAGTCACAAAATTACAGGGGCAGGAGGATCATGTTAAGCAAGCTTATATGTGTTTCTGTTTGGATGCTTGCAATAATATTAAGTCTTCCTGAGATATTATTTAGCTCTGTTAAAGAAGGTTTTTCTCACAAGTACTGTACAATATCTTATCCCACGCAATTAAGCAAGACTTTAAAAGTAATGGTTATTATCTTAAAGGTAACAATGGCATTTTGTATTCCATTTATGGTTATGATCTTCTGTTATGCTATGATAATCCCAACACTGATCCAAGCCAGGAATTTCCAAAAGCACAAAGCTTTAAAAGTCATTTTTGCTATTTTATCCGTATTTGTTTTTTCCCAATTACCTTACAACAGTGTACTTATAATAAGAATATGGGATGCTATCAATGTCACTATTTCAGACTGTACGGTTTCCCGAAATGTGGATATTGCATATAAAATAACACAGAGCATTGCTTTCCTCCATTGCTGTTTAAATCCTTTTATATATGTTTTTGTTGGGGTGAAATTTAGGAATGATCTTTTTAAAATATTGAATAAATTGAGTTGTTTTAGCAAAAGTAAGTGGGTTAACAGATTAAGGGTTGACAATATAACAAATTCCGAACTAGCTGACACAAAAATGGGTACTTTGTCACTATAAAAGTAGCATTTGTGTTGTGTGTAACAAACAGGTTGATTAAATAGCACAAGAAATCAATACCTTTTCTCCTCAATAAATGTTTTCCCTCCAAAATTATTGAGGGGATCTCTCATTTTTTGTGCCCCTTTGTCTGCTCAGCCAGGTTGTTCAATTTAATTTGCTTTTTTTATTTGGTTACATTATTATGAAATTGTGTATGGTCTTGTGTTGAGTATCTTTGTAGTTTGCTTAATGCTACTATTGTAATGATTGACACGTGTCAAATAAATATGAATTTAGATTTCCTGTTCATAGTGTTTTGACATGGTTAGAAAATGCTTGCACTCAAAAATAATAATAATATAATATAATAATATAATTATACTGTTAGAGCTTATCTCCATGGGAGCTACTCACAAAAAAATAAGGTGTGGGTGAGTTGTAGGTGAGCTGTAAGTGAGTTGACTAGATATAAATGCAAATGTTTATCCTTCTAGAGAATCTCAACAGATCTGTCCATGCATGAGGCATAGCAGAATTAGTGATATGGAATGTACATATTTAGACAAAATATTACAGTAAGATGGACTGCATCATAAAAATATAAATCATTAATTGGAGCATGTATTAAATAAAAGTCAATACTTTTCATATGCAAAGCTATTAAACAAGAGCAGTGGGGGAAAATGTGAAAAACATGAGTATGAAGCTGTTTGCGTATATTTGGAATTTTTATTTTATTTTCATTTTACGCATTCTGACATTTTTTTTTTAAATTTAGTGTGCATTTTTCCATTTGTGGTAATATTTTGTGGCTTAAGGGTCTACTCAATAAAGAGAGAACTGAGATTGGAATTTCAAACATTATCCCAAAGTAAAACAACAATACATAAAGTGCGCTAATTGGTGTGCTGAAGTAATAAAAAAATATAAGACACCTTTTAGGTGAATGTAAAGTGGTCAGAGTGAAGTTAAAAAGGGGAGTTTAGCAGCACTCCCCCGGCAATTTGCACTCACAGACTTCCAGAATATGCAGGCATGTAGATAAGTCTCCTATGTTCTGTACTCCTCCTCCTACCAGGACTCAGGCATAGAAGGGAAAATATCCACAGACAGGAGTTATTACAAAGTAAAAATGCAATTTTAATAAAGAACAGTAGCTGCTTACAGGGCTGGCCTTAAGTGTTCCGGCGCCCTGTGCGGACCTCCCCCGAGGCGCCCCCCCCTCCGTCTCTTTCCTCTCCCTCCATGTATGTGTCTCTCCCTTCCCATGTTTGTCCCTTTGGACTTCCTTGCTATGTCTGTCTCTCCCCCTATCTGTTCTCTCTCCCCCTCCCCCCATATCTGTTCTCTATCCCCCTTCTCCCCATATCTGTTCTCTCTCTCCCCCTCCTCCCCATATCTGTTCTCTCTCCCCCTCCTCCCCAAATCTGTTCTCTCTCCCCCTTCTCCCCATATCTGTTCTCTCTCTCCCCCTCCTCCCCATATCTGTTCTCTCTCTCCCCCTCCTTCCCATATCTGTTCTCTCTCTCCTCCTCCTCCACATATCTGTTCTCTCTCTCCCCCTATCTGTTCTCTCTCTATGCCTCCTCCCCATATCTGTTCTCTCTCTCCTCCTCCCCATATCTGTTCTCTCTCTCCCTCTCTGTTTTCTTTACTCCCCCTCCTCTGTTCTCTTCTCTCCCCCTCCTGTTCTTTTCTCCCTCCCCCTTTCTCTGTTCTCTCTCCCACTTTCTCTGTTCTATCTCTCCCCCTCCCTTTGTTCTGTCTCTCCCTCTTCCCTCATTCTGTCTCCCCCTCCCCTGTTATGTCTCTTCCCCCTCCCCTGTTCTGTCTCTTCCCCCCTCCCCTGTACTGTCTCTTCCCCCCTCCCCTGTACTGTCTCTGCCCCCTCCCCTTGTTCTTTTCTGTCAGTGAGGGGGCGGAGCCCCCACCCTGTTTCACGGGGAGCCGCGGGCAGCATGAGAATGTGCTGCTCGCTCTCCCCACACACAGTGATTATGCAGGGTATTGGATTTCCGGTAACCTGCACAATCACTGTGTGTGGGAAGCGTGAGCAGCACATTCTCATGCTGCCCGCGGCTCCCCGTGAAGCAGGGTGGGGGCGGAGCTACACCTCTCACTGGTGAGCTCCTCCCCCTCCACCGGCAAACCTTTTTTTTTCTGTTAGTCGGGCGAGCGACCCCTAGGGGGTTGCGCCCTGTGCGATCGCACAGGTCGCACACCCCTAAGGCCGGCCCTGGCTGCTTACATGAAGGATCTTTATGATGCTTTACTCAGTGGGCGCCTCACAGTCCTGCAAATCAAGAAGTCCTTGTAGTAGTAAAATCAATAAAATCCAGCAGTCTTTAGATGATAAATTGGGCTAGGTAAAAGAAAGCAGATCTGTCCAGGGCGCTACGCGTTTCACCCTCAATTGGGCTTCTACCAGGTGTCTCTACCAGAAGCCCAATTGAGGGTGAAACGCGTAGCGCTCTGGACAGATCTGCTTTCTTTTACCTAGCCCATTTTATCATCTAAAGACTGCTGGATTTTATTGATTTTACTACTACAAGGACTTCTTGATTTGCAGGACTGTGAGGCGCCCACTGAGTCAAGCATCATAAAGATCCTTCATGTAAGCAGCTACTGTTCTTTATTAAAATTGCATTTTTACTTTGTAATAACTCCTGTCTGTGGATATTTTCCCTTCTATGCCTGGGTCCTGGTAGGAGTAGGAGTACAGAACATAGGAGACTTATCTACATGCCTGCATATTCTGGGAGTCTGTGAGTGCAAATTACCGGGGGAGTGCTGCTAAACTCCCCTTTTTAACTTCACTCTGACCACTTTACATTCACCTAAAAGGTGTCTTATATTTTTTTACTACTTCAGCACACCAATTAGCGCACTTTATGTATTGTTGTTTTAGCTGTGTATTCTCTGTGTGTTATTTAGGGACACACTGCGTTAAGTGCTGCTTGGTTTGACACTTAAGCGCTGATATCACTGTTTTTTCATTATCCCAAAGTAGCCAAGTTAGGAGAATTTTTTGAACTTGTCTACTTTGGGCCTGCAATTCCCATCTCAATTCCATGCAATTTCCTGCCATTCTCTCTTTATTGAGTAGACCCTGATAGCTGCGCATGCTAAGGACTTTTTGCAATAGTTTGTGAGAATGACACCAGCTTTTAGCAAGTACGAATAAAAAAGGCAGAAAAATAAGAATAAGAATGATATTTCAAACATTTTTGCAAAAGTCTTTAGTATGTTTGTCAAATGTTACAAACAAATTTACAAATTGATCCATACTCATGTGTCAGCTATTTCCCCCTCACTGGGCTGGTTTACTAAATTATCCCGTAAGACTTTAAGTTTATGCATATGTAATTATTAATATATTGAAAACATCTATTGGCATGGAGTAGCACCCAGGCAATTTTTTTTTTTTTTTTTAAATGAAATTAAGGTGATTTCATCATGAAATATACTCCATAGCGGAAAGTGAATTAAAGGACAACTGGCGGCAAAGAAGGAATTGTTATTTATTTGAAAGATTACATAAAGTATAGGCATTATGCTTCAATGAAAGAATAAAGTACCTTATTGAGCACACTTTGCTCTGTTTAGCTCTATCAGGGGGCTGACATTTTATTTAGAATCTTGGGTCAGATAAGGGAAGATCAGTCAGATCTTCACTTATCTGACCCAAGATTCTAAACAAAATGTCAGCCACCTGATAGAGCTAAATCTGACCCAAGATGTCTGCCCCTGACAAGCAAAGGCTAACACTTGATGCAATCTTTCAGTCAAGCATACCTTATTTTTTGCCGACAGTTGTCCTTTAAGAAATCTTTCTACTGCAAGTCAATTATCGTGAACCGAAAAAAACACTCATAGAATCACAATTTCAACTGCATCAACCACATGAAAGCAATCATAACTGTAGAGAGACAATAATGAGACATTGTACCCTCTTCAACATTTCAGATTTCATATGCAGACTTTTTATAAATGTTCTTAACACCACTTTTTGCAACCAGAATTCAAAGCATTTATAATGTTGTGTATGATCGATACACCATTTTCATTTTTCAGACACTTGCAGTAACCACACAATGTTAAGCCCTTGGTAACACAGTTACATTATATTGAACTATTGTACTAATCAACAGCCTTTGAATTAAAGTAATTAAATAAGCATTACATTAAATAAGAGCATGAAAACATAAATAGTAAATAATAGAGGAATAAACTACATGACCGTCACCAAAATCAAACCATTAAAACACATGAAATGAATATAAATTCCCATATTATGATAACATTTTCTCTAAATGCAACAGACGCTGGATTTCACCAGTGTAAAAAATAAATAAATAGGTAAAACATGAGTATGGAGCAGTTTGCAAATAGTTAAACATTTAGAAACTTTTTTCCATTTTTTTCCATTTTCTTTTTCTAGTTGCAGTTGTGATAATAACCCCTTCGCGACAATGGACGAAACGTCCACGTGTCACAGGCACGTCCTGCCGGGAACTCTGCAAGGAACTCCGCTTTAATGGTGCTGCTCTATTGCCTCGATGTCGAGGCAATAGCCAGCACCAAATGTTCTTTTCTGGGGCACCGACGATCGCCCCATGGAGCGATTGTGGGTGCCATATTGACGGAGCAGCATATTTAATTAGTATAAAACTGGTTAAATAGTTAGATTAACCTATACGGTTAAAATTAAATAATTTTTAGCATAAGGGATAGGGTTAAAATTAAAATATATTTAGTGATAGCATAAGGGTTAGAGTTTGGGTTAAATTTAGTGTTAGTGTTAAATTTTGGGTTCGGGTTGGGGTCAAAGTTTAATATAGGAAAAAAAACACTATTTTTGGTTTATGCCCCATAACTTGCAAAAAACCCCGAAAAATATGGAAACATGCATATTTCTGAACTCGGGACAACATTTAGAAACTATTTAGACGGGGTCTTTTTTAATGATTGTATTTGTCTAAATTATATTTTAGGTCAAAGTTAGAAAAAGTTTTTTTTTTTTAAATTTTCATCATATTTTATGATTTTTTTTGTAGTAAATGATAAGATATGATGAACATAATGGCATCTAATGAAAGCCCTTCTTATGTTGATAAAAACAACATATACACCCCAGAAATGTCAAAACAGCCATTATCACGAAGGGAAAGTCAAGGTGAAAATGTCTTGTCACTAAGGGGTTAAAAAAGGGCAAAATAAATACTCACAAGAATGCCTGTTTTTATTTGCAAGTATGCCTTTTTTTCCCACAAATCGCTCATATTTTTGTCCACCAGTTGTAGAGCTAAAGATGCCATATCAACCAGTTGAATGCTAGACTCGTATAACTTTTATATACTCTGCTGCAGAATGTAAAATGCACGTGTGTACAGGGTGAACCACTAAATTAATCTCATAGATCTCATAGAAATTATGTTGATTAATTATCTGATCTCCCCCCAAACACAAATGAACTATACGTTTTATATTTATTCAGGTTAAAAGAAATAAAATGATGACAATTTAGAATATTTGGCAGTCAGGTGTCTCTGCTTACGGTACAATTAATAAAACAGGACTTTTTGCTTCCAGTGAGATTTTATAGATCACTTTAGCTTTGCTACCTCGTTTAAGCTAACTGCATATGTTGTGTAGCTTTTTAAATGTGATTTACTATGACGGCTTTTTTGCTTTATAAAGGAAGTTTCTATTATTCTTTTAGTGTTTTAAGATTAACTCATACCTTTTTTTTGTATATACATTTTTATTCGAAAAAATATATTTTTCATACTTTCATACATCATTTCATGCATATAAAGCCTTAGATGTCTGACTTGCAGAATATCAATACATAACAGTTTAGACATAAACAAAGAAAATGAAAAAAGACAAGAATAATAAGATTAAAAATAATTCTTAGAAGAAGTAATAATACCTCCTTCACTTTGTATAGAGCATCCGAGCAGAGAGGAGACCCCTGGGGCATAGCAACGCTTCTGTATATGCCTTGTGTGTATCAAGGGATCTCTTCTCTTCTTAAAATTAAAAAGGTACCCAACCACTTTTCCCATTATTTTAAAATTTACATTAGCTACTAAGATGATGATGATTTGTGATGTATTTTTTTATTTTAAACCAGTCAGGATGATGCCACTGCTAATTATTCAGGCCATAGGTCATAAGTAAAGTGCCATAATTACATAAAAAAATCTTCCCCCTGGAAGCCATATCCCATAAATTTACTGAAAGTTTAGGAAACCACGCCGTTATGTATATATACGGTAACTTCTATTATTACAAAGAAGAAAACTTTCATGACATTGCCACTTAATATGCATATAAGTTCTAAAAATCAGCAGTAACATTCCATTAGGTTCCTTGCTGATTGCCCCACATTTTATCACCTCTACCACAACTTACATTTATAAATAACCTTCATTGTTTATACCATCTTAATAGGTATATCTATGTGGTACATCTTATGTCTTATTTGTATTATGAAATGATAACCCTGTGGTGACATTGCCACTGAAACTTATGTTTACCATGCAAAAATAAGTTCAAAGCAAAAACTCTTTTTTTTTTCATGTTACTCAAAATCAACTTTTGATGTGTGTCAGTTGTTTATGAAGGATTGATACTGGTAGCAGGGATGCTTCACCACAGATAATTTATCTTCTGTGCCATGGGTCACACTATAAAGAGTCAGCAAAGTCAGCAGAATGAAGACATCTCAAATAACGTATCATATCAGAAAGTTAAAATCTTAAATAAAAAAAAGCTGCTGAAACATAAAACACATGCAAAAAGTGAAATCCACCTTAGCGTGTCACCTGAAAATTATGAATCAGAACAAACCAAGAAATCTTGTATCTTTGGAAACTAAATGTACATTTAAGAAAAACAAATTGAAACACAACCTGCACCAAATTAGTTTAGTATTTGCTTCCTAACTATTCTGTCATTGTTTTAAAAAAACAAAAACAAACAAACATGACTGGTTATGGATAGAGGTTATTTGTGTGGGAAAGTGCTAAAAGATATCCAGTTGCCATAGAAACCAATGGAATGTGGAATGTTCCTGATGAATAGATCACTTTTAGAACTTTGTACCAGAAATTACCCCTATATATAGCCTTGGAGCTAGGTATGATTTTTTAAAATACCTTTTTAGTTCTAATTAAAAGTCGTAAATAGATTTAATTTAAGGAAAAACCTATTTTGACATTAAGCATGTGCGCACCATGAGGGGCACTCCAGTTATTATTATTTTTTGTAGAGATGGTTGCTTTCATTACTTATTTAATTTTTTGCATGCTTAATAACATATGCTTTTTGCATACAACCCCCTAGTCTACTCTTAATGCTACACCAAGTCAATGTTGAGCATATGTATACGCCAGCTGTTATGCCATGCAATATGCACAATGTACATGTGCAGTGTGTGTCACTTGTGTGCAACTCTCCTAAAAGATGTATGGGGGCTTGCAATGTGCACGCGTTAACCTTATTTGAAGTCTCCTATTGCAGTAATAGCGATTGAAGAGACTATTCTCTGATTGTGTAATGATAGCATCAGATTCTGTTATATTGGCATAGAAAGAACTACCGTATATATTTGAGATGACAAATTAGACAGTTATAACATGTAACAAAATTCATAGAAATATATATATATATAACATAACATACTAAATGTGAAGGCAATAAGCTGTATTTACATTGTATTCTCAATTTAAAGTTCACTTGATCAAAAATAAAATATCATCTATACATTATTGGTAAATGCATATTCTAGTAACATATATTAAAGATTGCAGAAATCTGTATTCAGTAAATGCATTTTCAATTTTTCAGAAATTTAAATGTGTATCATTGTATTGTTTTGTACATAGTCCCCATGGTATGCTTGGCATTACAATGCATTCCCTATATTAAAGCAAATGGTAAAAAAAAATAGCTTAGCTGAAAATGAACGTAATGGCTGAGCATGGTGAGATGTGTCTGCTTAGAATATCTAGTGTTTGACCATGGGCTAGTCATTCTGAAAGGTAAATATATAATATAATCTATACATTTTCTGTCAATGTTGATAATTCAAATAGATACATATGTTATTTCATCTGTACACTTTCTGCACTATTTATAGAATTCTAATTTGTTACTTAGCTAAATGACTAGTCTTCTTTAAAGAATGCAATTTTTAAATGTAGGAACATGCAAAATATCACAGAGCAAATATAATATATTTAAAAAAAAAAAAAATATTTTCTTAAATGTAAAAAAATATCCAGTGTATGATATACAATAATTATGAGGTTATAAATCACTGACCTGGATTTAAAATGATTTTTTTCTTAACTTCTTCTCCTTCAGCTGAGCTGATAATTAATCAGAATTTCTGAAAACATTGACAGGTTCAGAATGTTTTGATCCTTCAAACTGTAAAATGTGTTGTTTATCTGCTACTGAGCCTGTGCTTTTTGCACGCTAATAAATTGTCTACGTGAAATGAATGTGAACTGAAGGTTCGTTAAAAACGCACATCTTTTGTATATCTATATATCAAATCCCTGAATTTAGCGTGAGAAACAAGCACACAACATAGCTTACTTTCATTATTACATGGATTTCACAAGCAGGTTAAATTCACATGGTCATATTAAGAGGAACTTGATACCACAAAATGGATGTGGTAATCATTGTAACCTTGTGTAGGTTTATTGTGTTGTATTCCCACACAATCATGAGGTGCCTTTTTGACCTTGTGAACTCTCTAAATCAATGCTATGGGGATTTCATGTAAGTCAGGGGAGGGGAACTGCAGTTCTGCAACATCTGGAGGGCCGCAGGTACCCCACCCCTGGTATTTCAAAACACATTCTTAACACCTTCGCGACAATGGACGTGCATGGCACTTCCTGCGGTGAATCAAGCGGTTTTCGCGATCAACGATCACGAAAACCACTTTAATAGGGCTGGTTTATTGCCTCGATGTCGAGGCAATAGCCAGCACCAAAATTTATTTTCTGGGGCACCCACGATCGCCCCACGGAGAGATCGTGGGAGCCATATTGATGGAGCAGCATGCTCCGTCAATATGGCTAAGCCCTCTGGAGGTCTGAGCTTCGGAAGTGAAAGTAACTTCGCTTCCGTTGCTCTGAATATGCTGCTTGACTGCCCCTAGTGGTAGCCAAGCAGCATAGCAATGTAAAAGAATTAAAATAAATATTTCATTAGTATAAAACTGGTCAAATAGTTAGATTAGCCTATAGGGTTAAAATTAAATAATTTTTAGCATAAGGGATAGGGTTAAAATTAAATTAAAATTAAAATATATTAAGGGATAGCATAAGGGTTAGAGTTGGGGTTAAATTTAGTGTTAGGGTTACATTTTGGGTTCGGGTTGGGGTCAAAAGTTCAATATAGGAAAAAAACAAAAAACACTATTTTTGCCCCATAACTCGCAAAAAAATACCGAAAAATATGGAAACATTCATATTTCTGTACTCGGGACAACATTTAGAAACTATTTAAATAGGGTCTTTTTTAATGATTGTATTTGTGTAAATTATATTTTAGGTCAAAGTTAGAAAAAGTTATTTTTTTTTTAAATGTTTCATCATATTTTATGATTTTTTTTGTAGTAAATTATAAGATATGATGAACATAATGGTATCTAATGAAAGCCCTTCTTATGATGATAAAAACAACATATAATTTGTGTGGGTACAGTATGTGAGAAAGAAGAAAATTGCAGCTAAACACAAACACCCGAGAAATGTCAAAACAGCCATTGTCACCAAGGGAAAGTAAAGGTGAAAATGTCTTGTCACCAAGGGGTTAAAGTCATATAGTGGTTTTTTTTTAAATTATATCATAAAAAATACAATACATTCTGCACTAGTTTTGAAGAAAACAAATATAGTAATTATTAATTATTTAATACATGAGAAGTATTGATACAATGTCTGGGAGAAGGGAGGGGGAAGGAGGGGATACAATGTCTGGGGGAAGTGGGGGAACGAGGGGATACAATGTCTGGAAGGAGGGCATACAATATCTGTGGGAATGGGGGAAGAGGGGATACAATATCTAGGGGGAAGGGAGGGGGAAGGACGGATACAATGTCTGGGAGGAGGGGATACAATGTCTGGGAGGAGGGGACACAATTTATGGGGGAAGTAGGAGGGGAAGGAGGGTATATAATGTCTGGGAGGAGGGGATATAATGTCTGGGAGGAGGGGATATAATGTCTCGGGCAAGGGGGGGAAGGAGGGGATACAATGTCTGGGGGAAGGGGGGAAGTAGGGGATGCAATGTCCGGGGGAAAGGAGGGGATACAATGTCTGAGGGAAAGGAGGGGATGCAATATCTGGGGGAAGGAGGGGATGCCTTGTCTGGGGGAAGGAGGGGAGGAGAGGAGGCATTGGCTGTGGGCAGGTGGCCATGTGGGGGGAAATTGGGAATGCATTGGCTGGGGGTAGGTGGCTGTCTGGGGGGATGCATTGGCAGGGGGCAGGTCGCTGGCTGGGGGCTACATTGGCTAATTCTGGGGGGGGCAGATGGCTACGTGTGTGAGGGATGGCTAAGTCTGGGGGGATAGACTGGCAAATAAAAACAAGAAATGCATTTTTTTCATACATTTTTTATTAAATATGAAAAACATGTCAATTCATGTTTACAAGTAAAGCTCTTTTCCTATAGTGTAGTCTTATATTCAGGCCTTTTCTTTTTTTCCTCACTGAATATTCAAAGTTGGATAGGCGAATGGTTCTTATCTGCCAACACATTCAATGTTTCTTTGTTTACTGCCAGTGGTCTTTCAGATGTCTGTGCAGTTTTTTTCTGAGAGATCATTTACCATCTTGCTTCCTCATTCAATTTAGGGTTTAGTTAACAAATAAGGTGTCAGAGGAAGAAGGCAGAGCAGTGTGCATGTTCACAAAGTGCTTAAAAAAAGCCATCAAACAAACAACCAAAAAAGGTTTTACTAAACTTTTTTTTACTTGTACTTATTATAGAAAGAATATGTATATTATAGGTTATCCTCTGACCAGTAGCTGCTAAGTAGGCAGGCTGGAGACTCTCTCTCCAGCATTAACAACTCAACGGACCTTGGCCAGACGTGCAGTGCAAACTCTCACTCTGATTTGCTATGTGTGCGCTGACACAGATACATGCCGGATAGAGAGCCAATTTTGATTTGCTTGTTGTGTAACTCCATGCAGATTTGTAAATATTGCCTTCTGTTGGCAGTCACTGTCACTGAGAAAGCCTGGAATAAAAATAACTTCTATTCTTGGTATAGGACTAGTGAGATCTTGACTTTTGAATTCAGTATTTTAAAGATTACTGTTCTGGGTGCACCCTGTAAACCCTCTCAACCACAAAACGGTACTGTGGGAAAGAGAGACCCAATGCCTGAGGCAGCCTCTCAGAGACTACTTGTCATAAAGAGGTACTCGTGACTGAATCTCCAACAATTATTATGTTATTTCACCTGCTTCGGTTTTCCTGATTTTTTAGATGTGCCTGTAGTGCACCAATTGCTTCAATGTGCTTGTGTTTTGGATCTGATCAAGGGTCAGTTATGTTGATGTGTTGGTCCAAATTAGTTAGATATGATACGTGCACGGAGAGAAAAGACACTGACACACTCTGTGGAGTCAAAGCAAATCTCTACTTTATTGGGTGTGATACAGTTTGATATACACTTCAGGAGATAGGAAGGGGGCGTCTATTGTACCACTAGTTGATTGGTTATATGTAGGACAATAGGTGTGCTTATGCAAATATACCCGTATCTTAGTAAAGCTGCACAAGCAACAGGGGGAAAGAAGGGGGGTTGTATTCTGTAAGGAAATGTCTCTATCTTCTAAGCACCGTTTTAACTGTTAAAACAAGCAAGTGTCCATTTTATGTCATATTGCCATAACAGTCCGCCCTTGGATCACTTGATTGTAGACTGTCCCTGACACCTATCGGGCCCTAGCTCATCTGTCCCAATGTGCCTCGGAACTCTTTTCTTGCTGCACGTTAGACGAGTGATGGCTTGTCCATCACCCCCCTTGTTACAGACTTTGCACATAGGGAAGTCAGATTCTGTCCCTAAGGTGCTATCAGTGCTGTATTTACCGCGAGGCATCCTAGGCGGATGCCTAGGGCGGCAAATTTTAGGGGGCGGCAGTGCCCCCCAGCACTGAAGAAAAAATAAATGTAAAAAAAAAACAAAAAAAAAACGCGGCCCTTTAAAAAAAAAAAAAAAAGACCGCGCTGGCAGGCAGAGACAGAGGTGAGAGGGGATCGGAAGATCCCCTCTCACCATCGCTCTGCCTGCCAGGATGCACGGGGAGCCGAACAGGCAGCACAGAGAAACCTCCGTGCTGCCTGTTCGGCTCCCCGTGCAGTGTGCCGACACGGAAGTGCCGACAGTCACGTGACGGGCGCGCTGACGTCATACGCGCGCCCGGTCGCGTGACCTGTCGGCACAATCGCCGGGAAGCCGAACAGGCAGCATGGAGGGACCATGCTGCCTGCCTGCCAGGGAAAGGTAAGTGCTGATGGGATGTGTGTGTGTGTGTGTGTGTGTGTGACTGTGTGTGATGGGAGTCAGAGTGTGTGTGATGGGAGACACTGTGTGTGATGGGAGACAGTGTGTGTGACTGAGTGTGATGGGAGTCAGAGTGTGTGTGATGGGAGACAGTGTGTTTGACTGAGTGTGATGGGAGTCAGAGTGTGTGTGATGGGAGACAGTGTGTGTGACTGAGTGTCATGGGAGTCAGAGTGTGTGTGATGGGAGACAGTGTGTGTGACTGAGTGTCATGGGAGTCAGACTGTGTGTGATGGGAGACAGTGTGTGTGACTGAGTGTGATGGGAGTCAGAGTGTGTGTGATAGGAGACAGTGTGTGTGACTGAGTGTGTTGGGAGTCAGAGTGTGTGTGATGGGAGACAGTGTGTGTGACTGAGTGTGTTGGGAGTCAGAGTGTGTGTGTGATGGGAGACAGTGTGTGTGACTGAGTGTGATGGGAGTCAGAGTGTGTGACTGAGTGTGATGGGAAATGGGAGTCAGAGTGTGTGTGATGGGAGACTGTGTGTGTGTGTGTGTGTGTGACTGAGTGTGTGTGATTGGAGACAGTGTGTGTGACTGAGTGTGATGGGAGTCAGAGTGTGTGTGATGGGAGACTGTGTGTGTGACTGAGTGTGATGGGAGTCAGAGTGTGTGTGATGGGAGACAGTGTGTGTGACTGAGTGTGATGGGAGTCAGAGTGTGTGTGTGTGTGTGTGTGTGACTGAGTGTGATGGGAGTCAGTGTGTGTGATGGGAGACAGTGTGTGTGACTGAGTGTGATGGGAGTCAGAGTGTGTGTGATGGGAGTAGGAGTGTGTGACTGAGTGTGATGGGAGTAGGAGTGTGTGACTGAGTGTGATGGGAGTGTGTGTGTGATGGGAGTATGAGCTTGATGGGAGTCTGAATGATGGGGCATGTCTTAGGTGTGTAACGTGGGTGTGCAGCTTGGGTAGGGGGGTGCCTGGATTTTGTCTGCCTAGGGCAGCACAAAATCAAGATACACCACTGGGTGCTATGCTAAATAACTGTTACTGTTACAAATAACTGTTACACATATATCTAAAAGAATTCTTTCCAGAATTTGGAAAGAACTCTGCTGACAGTGACAAAGGATTTGTTGCTTATATCTTGGCCTTGAACAGTGAGGTGAAAAATAAACACTGTTTTAATGAGCTCGGGTGATAATAGAAAATATTGATACTATGGACTTAGAGTTCCAGGCCCTTAGCCAACTTTTCTTCCCCTGGTCCTCCTAGTACCATTTCAAGGCTGAGAACTCTTCAGATAAGAGATGAATACATGTCTCTAATAAAATTAAGCTAAACAGTATAAAAGCGAAATTGGCTCTTTATTTTTTTTTTATTTTTTTTTTAGTTAACCCTTGCTATCCCAGGTTAACCCTCCAATTCCACTCTTTTATCCATATGCTAATATGAATAACGTTATTGCCCTCTTTGATATATCATAGAGAAGGCCAGTGTTTCTGAAGGCTTTCTCTTGCTTGATTCCATAGCTTTAGCAATGGTGCATTTAGCGCATTGTATGATTATATAAAAAGCACCTATAACTACTATTATTAAAACAAAACAATTAACTATCTTCTAACCATGAACATA
Organism: Pelodytes ibericus; assembly: GCA_036172795.1. Lineage (NCBI taxonomy): Eukaryota > Metazoa > Chordata > Amphibia > Anura > Pelodytidae > Pelodytes > Pelodytes ibericus. The sequence goes on along the minus strand of CM069859.1, from coordinate 138,362,299 downwards.
TTCCAAATGTCCAATAAAAACCTGTGGCCTACTTGAGATCCGTGACCACTTTTCTTATATTATTTAACTACTGTAGGATAAAATTAGAGTGGTCTGATAAATTAAAACAACACATTCAATCAAAAATACCACATCCATAATAAAGCTTATAATAACCGACTATGGCTGTCCTGTTTTACGGACTGCTTCAGGACAATACTGATTAGGTTTAGACCTTTGGCGACTGAGCAGACCTTGGCTTCGCTCAGCAGAGATATTGGACTTACAATCTAAAAAAATTCAAAGTATCTCTCTCTCTTAAATATGGAAGGCCTGCCATAACTATCTACCTATGTTACATAATGTTACTGTCAGGATCGCCGTCATGAAATCCAGACTGCCAGACGCGGTCGCCCCAGACACACCCAACAGGGGATTTGAACTGTGGTTCTTCTAGACCGTATCCTGCTATGTTGCCTCTGAGCCATTTCAGAACTTTGGATGACTCCTGATTATGTTTGTATTGTCTGCAACACTAGGGGGCTGGACTTCACCAAAGGCTCAGACCTGTCAGTAACTCTCCAGATGAATCTCATACCTAATTAACAAGGTATAATGCACTGCCCCTCCCTAAGGGCAGGGTCAGTTCATTGACTCTGGGTTCCTTGTTTGGTTCCTGTTATTTTGACTTCCAGTATTCCTGATCATTTTCGGCTTTTGACCTTGGATTTGTTACCTGTTTATTCTGAATTCTGGCATCCTCTGACCTCTGGCTTACCCACGAAGATTCTCTTGCTCTTGTCCTTGTCTGTAACTTTACCTGGATATCCTGACCAGCCCCCGTGCACAAACTCACAGGCCACGTGGCTTCTTATCTGGTCACCCTGGTCTGTGTTTGTTTGCAAGGGTGAGCATACATCTCTGCCTAAAGGACTCCCAACAAAGGTAAGCCCTGACAGTTACATAATGGCATAACCTGATGACCCAAAAACACATGTGGTCACAAAACTGTATAATTTTGCACATAGAGCCACCAAAGATGTATTAAGAAATATATGTGCAAAGCAAACATTACATACTTGGTTCCGTTATTTAGGCTGGTACAGGAATGTTCTGGAGAATATACTGATAATAGAGAAAATCTACTGCCCATGTCCTTGCCTTGAGATAAGATGCACCTATCATTGCTCTTGCTGGAACAATCTGTTGTTCATTACTTCTCTTACCCAGCCTAATAAAACCCCTTTATTAGTTAGCAATTGTCTAAAACCAATAGATACATATAAAATAATAAAACATATTATTCCGGAGTTTGCCATTCCCCAGGACTGTTGTTGACTAAATACTTTAAAGTAACTTGGAGCAAAGCTGAACATGCATTCAGAACACACAAAATGGCATACATTCAGAACATAAAACATTCAGACGAAATGGCAGCGGACAAAACAATATGGTCTCCCATCCACGACGTGACTCCAGAGGACCCTACAGTCCATATAATAATCATACTGTTCTCCCCTTTTATTCTTAGAAATTGACATTGTCTGTTTTTAAGGATAACCATCAGGTGTTGCCTGGTCAACATAATCATTGTATCCAAGGTGATAAGGCACACTTCCTCGATTTCACACATTGGGAGGTCATCCAGCTTAGTTGCACTGTAAGCTTCCATAATGGGGAATATTTGAGCAGCATCTTCCAGTCTTCTCGTAGGGGCATGATGTCAGTGGTCAGGATGCACTTGAGGATGAGACCCTTGAAACAAACAACATAAACACAGACAATTAGCAACACTGATCTCACACATGCCAAACCACTTACAAGTTTCGGTCCAAGTGATCCTAGCCAGTTTCCCAGTCCCAGGGAATCTCACGGACTACCTGTGGACACTTTTTTACCTGCTCCTTAAATCGATAATCCTTTTTGATTAAACTTTTTTACAAAAACTTAATTTAAAATATCTGAAAAAACTTCCTAACATTCTCTATATAAAATTCCGCAAAAAATACTATCAAAATACAATTTCTTTATAGGTCGACTCAATCCTGTTTGTTAGAGCTGGTCTAATTGTTAAATTTCAAAATTTCACTATACTCTAAACATACCCATAATATCACAATTAAACAAATCTTTACCACAAAGATTACAAATTATCAATAACAATTTTATACATATATACGCAATGAAAATATACTTCCCAACAATGATGATCTGTTGTATCTGTTGCAGACTCCTGGGTAATTTGTTTACGAGTTACCCATTAACCCCTTAGTGACATTACTTTTTTTTGGCTTGTCCGACGCTTGGTGACATGGGCTGTTTTAACATTTCTGAGGTGTTTGTGTTTTGCTGTAATTTATTTCTGTCTCATTTAGTGTACCCGCACAAACTATATATTGTTTTTATCGTTATAAGAAGGGCTTTCTTTTGAGACCATTATTTTGATAATAGCATATAATTTGATGTAAAAAAAATAATAAAATATGGCAAAAAAATTGAAAAAATACTTTTTTTATGACTTTTATTTGAAAACGTATACTCATGTACAAGAGACAACAAAAAAATACTGCAAAAAAGTTTCTAATATATGTCCTGAGTTCAGAAATAGCCCATGTTTTTATGTTTTTGTGCTTATTTATTCATGTTACAGGGCCAGAACTATAAGTGGTGCAAAGCTATTTTAAAATCCTTTCTTTCAAAATTAGCGATAGTGACATTGTAACACTGATTTCTGTACTAAATCCATGAATGACCCCCAACATGTACATATTTTTGAAAACTAGACAACTCAGGGCATTTAACTTGGGGTATGTTGACACATTTCATGTAGCCATTTTACCACCAATCTATGCCAAAATTTGCAGCAAAAAATCTTTTTTTTTAAATTTTTCACATATATTGCAATTTAGGTAAACATTACCTTAAAATGTGAAGGGATATTTCCAAATAACACCTCAATATGTGTTCAGCAACATCTCCTGAGTACAGGGATACCACCCATGCATAGGTTTGTTGGTTTGTTTTGGGGCTAAAAGGCCACATTTAGGGGTGCGCATTTTGGTTTTCCAACTTGGAATTCTGACATGCAGAAAACATGTGCCCATGTCCCATTTGGGACATTTTTGAAGCCAGAAAGTGTATTCTACCCCACAAAACCATATATATTTTTAAACTAGACACCCTAGGGTATTTCAAATGGTAGTATTTTAACACTTTCCATGCACTAATTATACTACCAGCCTATGTCAATGTTTCGGGTAGTCATTTTTTTCCACATACATTGTACTTTGTGCATGAATTCACAGATCCTGTTATATGTCAGTGCCAAACACCTCAATATGTGTTTAGCAACATCTCCTGAGTACAGGGATACCACCCATGTATAGGTTGGTTAGGTTATTTGGGGGTTAAAAGGCCACATTTGAGAGGTGCGCTTTTTGGTTTTCCAACTTGGAATTCTGACGTGCAGAAAACCTGCGCCCATGTCCCATTTGGGACATTTTTGAAGCCAAAAAGTGTATTCTACCCCACAAAGCCATATATTTTTTTTAAACTAGACACCCTAGGGTATTTCAAATGGTAGTATTTTAACACTTTTCATGCACTAATTCTACCACCAGCCTATGTCAATGTTATGGATAGTAATTTGTTTTTCACATTCATTGTACATCGGGCATGAATTCATAGATCCTATTATGTGTCAGTGCCAAACAACACCTTAATATGTGTTCAGCAACATCTCTTGAGTACAGGGATACCACCCATGTGTAGGTTAGTTAGATTACTTGGGGGCTAAAAGGCCATGTTTAGGGGGGGTGCATTTCCAACTTGGAATTTTGACATGTAGTCAGCCTGCGCCCATGTTCCATTTGGGACACTTTTGAAGCCTGTCAAAGTATTTTACCCCATAAAACCATATATTTTGGAAAACTAGACATCCTAGGGTATTTAAAACTGTGGTATTTTAACACTTTCCAAGTGCTAATTCTACCACCAACCTATGTCAAAGGGTTGGGATGTCATTTTTTCCCCACACACATTGTAGTTCAGGCAGGAATTTTCAGATTCTGGTATTTGCCACTGCCAATCAACACCTCAATATGTGTTCAGCAACATCTCCTGAGTACAGGGATACCCCCCATGCATAGGTTTGTTGGTTTGTATTGGGTCTAAAATTCCACATTTAGGGGGTGCGCAATTCCAACCTGGAATTTTGACATGTAGTCAGCCTGCGCCCATGTTCCATTTGGAACATTTTTGAAGCCGTCCAATGAATTTTACCCCATCAAACCATATATTTTTGGAAAATAGACATCCTAAGGTATTTCAAATGGTTGTATTTTAATACTGTATAGGTACTAATTCTACCACCAGCCTTTGTAAAAGTTTGTGGTAGTACTTTTTTGGGAGGTTTTTTTCCACATGCATTGTACTTCAGGCATGAATTCACAGATTCTGGTATATGTCACTGCCAAACAACAACCCAATATGTGTTCAGCAACATCTCCCGAGTACAGGGATAGCACCCATGCATAGGTTTGTTGGTTTGTTTTTGGCTAGAAGGCAACATTTGTGAGATGCGCATCTCAAAATTCCAACTTGGAATTTTGACATGTAGTCAACCTGCGTCCGTGTCCTTTATGGGATATATCTTTGAAGCCAGCCAATGTAATTTACCCCCACCAAACCATATATTTTTTTATCGGTAGACCCCCATCACTACTTGTGGCAAGGGCTCAGCAGCCACCGATACATCGCTAGATGATGTATCAGAAAGCTGAATAGGGTCAAAATCGAACCCTGAGTCCGCGGCCTCAGAATCAGTGCGTAAGCAGTGATCTCGAGCAAAGAAGGGGTTAATAGCTCTTAGAAGAGCCTTTCTAGTACTGTAATACATTACAGTACAAAGAAATTAATCCATAAAACAGTGCAGACAGAAAAACATACTGTTGCTGTGCAAGATTACTGCTTACACAGTGATGAATGGCAGGGAAGGGGTTAATACACAGTGAAAGACTTTCATAAAACCTGACAATTTTATAAAATGTTATTTTATATCACTTATACTGATCTGTCTCTTTCCGTCACAAAAATGTAAGTGAGGAGAGGGAGACAGATCAATATTTGTGAATATTGATCCGACCAATTTTGATCTGACCAGGGCGAATGGTGAGCTTAATTGAGAAATCACCAAACCGCCTTTGCCACTAATTCGCTGTTACTGATCGCTATGCGCTCAGGCAGCTTAAAAAAAAAAAAAACTCAAATATTTTTACTTTACATGTAATCCCCTAGCGGGTATGTGTAAAAAAAATAAAATAAAAATATGCAGACAGATAAAAATTGCTTTGGCGTCAATATCATTGCGTAAGCAGTGATCGACGGCAAAGAAGGTGTTAATAACTCTTATAAGAGCCTTTTTAGTACTGTAATAAATTACAGTACAAAAAAAATTAACCCCTAAAAAATGCACAAACGGCAAAAATAAATCCGCTGATGTGCACGATCACTGCTTATGCAAGATCAGTGGCAGGGAAGGGGTTAAACGCAGGGAATTGCTTTAATAAATTTTTTTTTATTGTTTTAATATTTGTGTGTTGTGTGTTTGTTTTTTTTTACTTTTACTTACTTTTAGAACTTTGATCTGTCTCTCTCCCTCACTAAAAAAATGTGAGGAGAGGGAGGCAGATCATAACTGGTCAGATCAATATAGAGTTAATATTGATCTGACCAGTCAGTGGGGATGTTCAGCAGAACATCCCCACTGCCTGTCAGTGTGCCTGGCAGTCACTGATTGCCTCTGTGAAGAGGCAATCGTGTGACAGCCAGAGAGCACAGGAAGCAGGTACTTCCTGCCTCCTGTGCTCTTGCCCTTAGAAGGGCAGCGCCATCTTGGTCACTCAGTGACCAAGATCGTGCATTTTTTTTTTTTTATTCCTGATTGCCTCGACTTGCGAGGCAATCAGGAACACTTTCTGAGCATAGGAAGCAAAAAATTTGCTTCCTATGCTCATTTTTTAATGCCCGTCGTTTTAAAGGCACTGTGCCTTTAAAACCGGCATTTCGATCGCTCTCCGGAGCGATCGAAATGCCGACGGGCATTTTTTTTAGTATTGTACTATGCTTCCATACGGAAGCATCGTTACAATACCATCAGAGCACTGAAAGCGGAAAAACTCCGCTTTCAGTGCTCGTTTTGACACAGGACGGACTAGGTCCGTCCTGTGTCACTAACGCCTTGGCACACAGGACGGACCTAGTCCGTCCTGTGTCGCCAAGGGGTTAAGGTAAAATGTTGGCTAATGGTCAGGGTTCGTTATGCCCATCAAAATACTAAATTGCTGCTCCTTTGTTGGCCTGTTTGTCAGTACAGGAATGTGCTTTACGTAAATAACGTGGATCCAGGAATTGATTTGAACAACTTTCACAACAATATTCTGATAAACTTTGTGAGAATCCTGTTACACGAATTGGAAAACGTTTTCTTCTTTTAAAAATAAACTTTTTCTTTAGAAATAATTATGATCAGCATTAGATTCGTTGGTGCACTTTGAACTTGTCTTTTGTTGGCTGTACAGCTTTAATCTATATGAAAATAAAACTCTAAAAAATTCCAGTTGGTAACATGCAATATTTCACTAAACATCTTATTAATCTTCACATTAAAATATAATTAAAACATATTATTACTGCTAGTCTGTGTTGAAATATAATTATAAAAACTAATTTGTTCTTGAAATATTACCCTCTTATAATCATAGTTGAATCAATTGATAATGTACATACATAATAATTAGACATGTGCATTCGTTTTCGGACGAATGCATTTTCGTCAATTCGTCCGAAAAACAAATAACGAAAATGCTAAGCTAACGAAACCCGAATGAACGAATGGTTAATAAACGAAAATCATTCGTTCATTCGTTCATTACATGTATTACATAAGCCGACAGCCTATAAACCGAATGTTCGGTTTATAGGCTGTCGGCATTTCACTACACGGAGACAGTCTCCATTCATAAGACTTTGTCTCCGTGTAGTGAAATGCCGACAGCCTATAAACCGAACGTTCGGTTTATAGGCTGTCGGCTAATGTAATACATGTAATCCTATAGCTATTCTATAAACCGAACGTTCGGTTTATAGAATTTCGGGTTATAGAAAACATGTAGTACTATTGCCTTTCTATGAACAGAAAGAGAGCTCCATTCATAAAAAATTCTTATGAATGGGGCTCTCGTTCGGTTTATAGAAAGCCAATAGTATTACACCTATTCTATAAAACGAACGAATACAACTAAACGAAACGAAAATAATGAACGAATTTCGTCCGAAACGATTGCAGTAATGAACGAAATTCGTTTTAGACGAAATAAATAAAATTTTCGTCTGGACGAAAATGAAATGAAAATTTTAGTTTTGCACATGTCTAATAATAATCATGTATCTCTTTACCATTAGGACATATCATGATTAGACTATATAACCATAGCACATAACACACAGAACTTCTCAACAACTAACAGTATCTGGAATTCTGGCCCTTTCTCCCCCTCCCTTCACAAAAAGAAAAAATGATAATAATTTTGCAGCCCCTGCAGTCTCTAATCTGCAAATAGATGTATAAATGTTCGGTTTATAGGCTGTCGGCTTTTAACTATACGGAGACAGAGTCTCCATTCATATGAATGGAGACTCTGTCTCCGTATAGTTAAATGCCCACAGCCTATAAACCGAACGTTCGGTTTATAGTCTGTGGGCTTTTAACTATACGTTTGTCTCCATTCATAATTTCATGAATGGAGACTCTGTCTCCGGATAGTTAAATGCTATTGTATTCTATAAACCGACTCTATTTCGGCTTATAGAATGCAATAGTACTACGAATGGACGAATGAACGAATGATTTTCGTTTATTAACCATTCGTTCATTCGGCTTTCGTTAGCTTAGCATTTTCGTTCTTCGTTTTTCGGGTGAATGGACGGAAATGCATTTTTCGTCCGAAAACGAATGCACATGTCTAGTATATATTCACATGTAAATTGCTTTTTTAATAAAAAATTATGAAATAAAAAAATTCTTGTTTTTATTTCCTTTTATGTGACAATGCTGCCTCTTTCTTTCCCTTGCCCCCAGATTTGTCGCTCTCCCCCCCTTAGTGTTGTCTCTCTCTCACCCTCCCTTTGGCTCCCCCCTCACTCCCCTTGTGTCTGTCTCTTCCCCCCTTCCCTCCCCCTTTTTCTCTCTGCCCCCTCCCCTTGTTTCTGTCTCTTCCCCCCTCCCTCCCCTTGTTTCTCTCCCCCCCCCCTCGTTACTCTGCCCCCCCCCTTGTTATTCTGTCCCCCCCTCACCTGTTTCTTGCTCCCTGGTGGCTAGTGGGGGCAGCCGGGGGATGTATGCACTATACATAATAGACGGAAGTGTCGGGCAGCATGGAGGTTGTCTGCACGATTCGTGCAGACATCCCCCAGCTGCCCGATTCTCCCTGGTGGCTAGCGAGGCAGCGGAGGATGCCTGCGCGATGAGCGAGACCTCCCCTGCTGCCGCCCGGAACGACCGCCAGGACTTTTATGAGGAAGCCGGAAGTACCCAGCTTCATCATAGAAGTCCCGGCGGTCATGCCGGGCGGCAGCAGGGGAGATCTGCGCTCATCTGCTCTGCTGGGGACCTGGATCCCAGTCTTATAGTCTGACCTCAATTTGAGGTCAGATTATAAGACGACCTCGATTATAAAAGGGGTATTAACACTTCCCTTGCTGATCACAGTTTCTTTTTACTGTGATCCGTTTCCTTCCAAGTTTATGGACCTCATTTAGTTTTTTCAAAATAAATTTTATTTTGTACATTTTTACTATATTACTTATATTCTTTTCATGTATTAATGTAATTACAGTTAACTCCTACAAGTCTGTGCTGTGATTATGACCAGAGCAAACGTTAACCCATTCGTGACGTTGGGACGTTCTATGCCGTCCTGATTTTAAGTCCCTTAAAGTCGTTAGGACGGCATAGTACGTCCTGTGTTAAACAGCTCATATCGCGGCTCGGATCATGCTGCAGGCACTTGCAGCGGGATCTCACCTGTCAGATGAGGCCATTTTAAATGGCCTCAGTCTGACAGGGGAAATTTAGCAGGTGCTCAAAAACGAGCACCAGCTACATTTCTCTAAATCGTGCGTGACGTCCGAAGGGCTTGCAATTTTTGGGCAGGGACCCACAGGGTCTATTAAGACCCTGATTGGGTCTCTGCCATAGTGTTCCTGGTATTCCCTGTGTTTAACCCCTTCCCTGCCACTGATCTTGCGTAATTTATTACAGTACTACAAAGGCTCTTCTAAGAGTTATTAACCCCTTATTTGCTGTCGATCACTGCTTATGCAATGATATTAACGCCAAAGCAATTTTTATCTGTCTGCATATTTTTTTTTTTTTTTTACACATACCTGCTAGGGGATTACATGTAAAGTAAAAGTATTTGAGATTTTTTTTTTTTAAAGCTGTCTGAGCGCATAGCGATCAGTAACAGCGAATTAGTGGCAAAGGCGGTTTGGTGATTTCTCAATTAAGCTCACCATTCGCCCTGGTCAGATCAAAATTGGTCGGATCAATATTCACAAAAATTGATCTGCCTCCCTCTCCTCACTTACATTTTTGTGAAGGAAAGAGACAGATCAGTATAAGTGATATAAAATAACATTTTATAAAATTGTCAGGTTTTATGAAAGTCTTTCACTGTGTATTAACCCCTTCCCTGCCATTCATCACTGTATAAGCAGTAATCTTGCACAGCAACAGAGTATCTCACAAATGTTGCCTTCTAGCCAAAAAACAAACCAACAAACCTATGCATGGATGGTATCCCTGTACTCAGGAGATGTTGCTGAACACATATTGGGTTGTTGTTTGGCAGTGACATATACCAGAATCTGTGAATTCATGCCTGAAGTACAATGCATGTGGGAAAAAAAACTCCCAAAAAAGTACTACCACAAACTTTTACAAAGGCTGGTGGTAGAATTAGTACATATCTAGTATTAAAATACCACCATTTGAAATACCTTAGGATGTCTATTTTCCCAAAATATATGGTTTGATGGGGTAAAATTCATTGGACGGCTTTAAAAATGTTCTAAATGGAACATGGGCACAGGCTGACTACATGTCAAAATTCCAGGTTGGAATTGCGCCCCCCCTAAATGTGGCCTTTTAGCCCCAAAACAAACCAACAAACCTATGCATGGGGGGTATCCCTGTACTCAGGAGGTGTTGGTTGGCAGTGGCAAGTACCAGAATCTGAAAATTCCTGCCTGAACTACAATGTGTGTGGGGGAAAAAATGACATCCCAACCCTTTGACATAGGTTGGTGGTAGAATTAGCACTTGGAAAGTGTTAAAATACCACAATTTTAAATACCCTAGGATGTCTAGTTTTCCAAAATATATGGTTTGATGGGGTAAAATACTTTGACAGGCTTCAAAAGTGTCCCAAATGGAACATGGGCGCAGGATGACTACATGTCAAAATTCCAAGTTGGAAATGCACCCCCCCTAAACGTGGCCTTTTAGCCCCCAAACAACCCAACAAACCTATGCATGGGTGGTATCCCTGTACTCAGGAGATGTTGCTGAACACATATTGGGGTGTTGTTTGGCACTGACACATAACAGGATCTGTGAATTCATGCTCGAAGTACAATGTATGTGGAAACAAAACATTAAAAAATTACTAACCTAAAATTTTACAAAGGCTGGTGGTAGAATTAGTGCATGGAAAGTGTTAAAATACTATCATTTGAAATACCCTAGGGTGTCTAGTTTGCTAAAATGTATGGTTTTGTGGGGTAAAATACACATTCTGTCTTCACAAATGTCCCAAATGGAACATGGGCGCAGGTTTTCTGTATGTCAGAATTCCAAGTTGAAAAACCAAAAAGCGCACCTCTCAAATGTGGCCTTTAACCCCCAAATAACCTAACCAACCTACACATGGGTGGTATCCCTGTACTCAGGAGATGTTGCTGAACACATATTGAGGTGTTGTTTGGCACTGACCTATAACAGGATCTGTGAATTCATGCCCAAAGTACAATGTATGTGAAAAAAAATTACTACCCAAAACATTGACCTAGGCTGGTAGTATAATTCGTGCATGGAAAGTGTTAAAATACTACCATTTGAAATACCCTAGGGTGTCTAGTTTAAAAAAAATATATGGCTTTGTGGGGTAGAATACACTTTCTGGCTTCAAAAATGTCCCAAATGGGACATGGGCGCAAGTTTTCTGCATGTCAGAATTCCAAGTTGGAAAACCAAAATGTGTCCTTTTAGCCCCAAAACAAACCAACAAACCTATGCATGGGTGGTATGCCTGTACTCAGGAGATGTTGCTGAACACATATTGAGGTGTTAGTTGGAAATACCCCTTCACATTTTAAGGTAATGTTTACCTAAATTGCAATCTATGTGAAAAATGTAAAAAATAATATTTTTTGCTGCAAACTTTGGCAAAGATTGGTGGTAAAATGACTACATGAAATGTGTCAACATACCCCAAGTTAAATGCCCTGAGTGGTCTAGTTTTCAAAAATATGTACATGTTGGGGGTCATTCATGGATTTAGTACAGAAATCAGTGTTACAATGTCACTATCGCTAATTTTGAAAAAAAAGATTTTAAAATAGTTTTGCATTACTTATAGTTCTGGCCCTGTAACATTAATAAAAAAGCAAAAAACATAAAACATGGGCTATTTCTGAACTCAGGACATATATTAAACTATTTAGCAGTGTTTTTTTGTTGTCTCTTGTACATGAGTTAACGATTTTTCAAATAAGTCATAAAAAAAATTTTTTACATTTTTTTTGACATATTTTATTATTTTTTTACATCAAATTATATGCTATTATCAAAATAATGGTCTCAAAAGAAAGCCCTTCTTATAATGATAAAAACGATATATAGTTTGTGCGGGTACACTAAATGAGACAGAAATAAATTACAGCAAAACACAAACACCTCAGAAATGTTAAAACAGCCCATGTCACCAAGCGTCGGACAAGCCAAAAAAGTCATGTCACTAAGGGGTTAAAAACTTATCTTGCATCTAAAACTTTAAACAACTTCTCAATATTCTCTCACCATGTATCACATGGGGTACTTTGCCTTAATAGTAACAAATTAACATTTTATCTTTGCACGTGTGTGCATTTACTGTATATAAATGTGGTAGAATGCAAATGCTATCTCTGTGTCTATTTAAATACGTATTGCTCTTTACCTAGCAATCTAACATCCCTATAGTGTGAATGTTGTATTCATATAACACCAACAGTGTAAGTAGCGCTGTACACAAATTCTAGTCACACTAAGAAGATAAAACTATTACAGTGTATGCAAGTTACTACAGATTATATCGGATGGGCAAAAAGTTGCTTTAAAACACTAATCAATACTTTTCAGCATAAACTAACAGTTCTGCCTCTTATTGTTATAAATAAGGTTAGTTCACATTATTACTTATGACTTTTGCTGTTTTACACACAAATATTGTTTTCTTTTTCTTACTTAAAGAAACAGTTATACAAATGTAGTAGCAAATGAATTCCAAAACAATGCATACCACTATTAAAAACACTTTCTGTTCATCCATATCTATCTCTTCTATTATCCACCTTTCCTGGTGAATTGCCCTAGCAACTCTGAATCAGGCTTCTGCTGTCTGTACTAGGTGTAACATTCCTTCTTTCCTTTCAACAGTCTGCGCCAGTCCTCTGGCTGCAGCCTTCCGCCGGTATTCATATTGATACCACATATCTTAGCTACTTTGTTTGCCTTCCTTACTGCCTCTTCAATTTCTATTTCACTATATCACATGCTAAATGCTGGGTTTATCTCACTTCGGTCATAGATTCATTGGCCTGTCTAAGGAATTCAGCTTGCTCCCCAGTTATGGTGCGTATTTGTGTTCTCAACTCATGTATTTCATGTTCAAGGTGTTGATCTGGCTGTGGTGTTATGGGGTTGTAGGATGTGCCGGCACTTCCTGGGGTACTAGTGTAGGGAGTAAGGTCTGTGTGTCTACTAGTATAGGGAATGGTTCCCTCATCATCCTCCTCCTCCCCCTCATCATCCTCAGCTGGGTTATGGGAGGTGGCCGTGTGGAGGGTGTACAGAAAATACCATCTGGATTAATCATGGGATACAGGTGATGCACCATTGGAGCGGGCTGGACAGGAGGGTAGGGGTTAAGGGGAATTAAAGGTCCAGCCGTGGGCGTCAGCTGAAGATAAGTGTGGCTATGTGGAGCATGCGTAAAAGACGTCTCGCTGGAAGAGGGGTTTTGCTGACCACATACGGAACCACCTTCCTTCTTGTCGGCGCCATTATAGGGCGGTGGCTGCCTCAGCCCAGTGATTTTACCAGGTTTGCAATAATGCCTTCCTGAATTCTCATAATATTTTTGCTTCCCTCCTGTCCTTTCAAATTCTTTATTACAGTCAAGCCACACCTCGACTGCTTGTAGCAAATTGTCATCTAGCAGTTTGCCTCTTTTATCACTTAACAATTGTCGCCATGTGGTACTACACAGCGAGCCACCCTCTTTTGTCCGCCACGTACTGCTCAGGCAAGCAGTAACCCTTCGGGACACATGCATTATTACCCATTTCACTTAGTCACTTCCTGGGACTTTCCGTAACTTAATCTTGTGATTTACCATATATTACGTATATTTTGTTGAGTCAGAGTCTGATACGTATAGTTCTCTGTGACCATACACAGCACACCTGGGCTTACTCTGACCGCCTCCTCCCCATCTGTCCCCACGGGTAGACAACTGAGCTGACCCGCGGTACAGGAATTTTGAGGTAGACTTATTATTATGCGTAGATATAGGTTAGTCACTCAAAGTTCTCGTCATAATATACCACACATCAAGATATTTTCAACATATGGGGATTCTTACTGTCATGCCCACACGATGCCTCTGGCTGGGGTCACATCCTCCCTCGGACAGATATACGAAGACTACATCAAGTGACACATGTAGGTAAGATGATAAACTTCCTCACCTCAATCACGGGCTGCAGTCCCGGTGTCCGTTAATGTCTCTCGCCTCTGTCCGATGGTTTGGGGGGTGTCCCGCCAGGAGGTCTCTTGCGTGCCCCACGTTGGGCGCCAACTATTTTGGATCTGATCAAGGGTCAGTTATGTTGATGTGTTGGTCCAAATTAGTTAGATATGATACGTGCATGGAGAGAAAAGACACTGACACACTCTGTGGAGTCAAAGCAAATCTCTACTTTATTGGGTGTGATACAGTTTGATATACACTTCAGGAGATAGGAAGGGGGCGTCTATTGTACCACTAGTTGATTGGATATATGTAGGACAATAGGTGTGCTTATGCAAATATACCCGTATCTTAGTAAAGCTAAGTAAAGCACAAGCAACAGGGGGAAAGAAGGGGGGTTGTATTCTGTAAGGAAATGTTTCTATCTTCTAAGCACCGTTTTAACTGTTAAAACACGCAAGTGTCCATTTTATCTCATATTGCCATAACACTTGTACCGAAGCTTTCAAGGCGTTTGTGTCATCTTCTACCTCAGATACTGTTGTTTCCAGTGTTTGAATATGTTGATTCTAAAAAGCTAACTCTTTGAGAGTATTGTCAATTGCCACAGAGAGTTTATCCTGTTTTTGTTTTTACACAATTCTTGTGTAGAGTGTGAAATTGTTTGGCTTCACCCAGCTTAGGATGAGATCTAGTCATCTGTCTTTGTTTGATTGGTGTGGTGTGTCAGGCGCTAGGCACTTTTCCTGGTTTATCTTTAGGCTTCCCCTGTCTAGCGCTGAACTTTGTCACTGCCTCCATGTATGTCTTTATTTGGTGATTGGCACAGTAAGGAAAATAAAAATAGGAATCTGAAAGAGGGAACAGCAGTACAGAATATAGAAAAAAAAAAACTATTGATCACTGCAGTGTTTGAAAAAAAAATAGGACCACAATATAACCCAGCCATTTGCACAAAGTGTAAAACTCGATCTAAGTTCTCCACCTTCTGCTGACAGTGTCATTATCCTGGCTTTGACCACTATTAAAATATGCAGTGTAGCTGGGTTTACTCTACGACATATGGTGTACCCAAAACCCAACACCCTGGGTTGTGCTTCAACAAAAAAAATAGTGAAAAAAATCTGAATTGGTGGAGAACCCCTGGTCTGATCATAGATAAATATAAAGGAAATAGGTGAAAGATTTAAATTGGGATGATCTGCTTGGAGGCTAAAATACTATTTACTCTCTAAGTGTCAAGAACTACCTGGACTTTAACCCTGACTTCCATGTTCCTAGCACTCTTTACCAGTTCACCAGCCTGTCTTTTAAATGGTAGCCTATGTTCTAGTGACCATGAATCTACAAGCCTTGTTATAACAATCAACTCTCCACAGCTGTGTCTGGTCATGTGCTGACTCTCTGCCTATAAAAGCCACTTCCTCTCACTATACATTTGCCAAATTATTGTGGTTCCTGTCTGTATCATAATCAAGCTTTCTACTGATCTCTATTTACCTGTTACTGTTTTGAACCGTCTAACTACTCGACCTTCCCCTACCTACTGACCTCTGCTTGCCTGAGTACACTTTTACTCTTTGTTCCAGCCTCTCAGCTCTGCTAAAGGCCAGATTGTCACACAAAGCTCACGGGCTCAACCACCTGGGTAACGAGTGGCTGCTTCTGGCAGAAGACTTTGCTGATCTAGCTGCTGGACTCCCAAACCTGCTAACATTAATATCATTTACACTAAGCCAGAGATAAGAGAATATCTTGCCAAAATGACTTTTTAAAAAAATTTTTTAACCCCTTCGCGTCGCTAGGACATTCTATGTCGTCTTAATTTTAGTGGTCATAAAAGATGCTGGGACAGCATCGAACATTCAGCTATAAACAGTTCATCGCAGCTCCTCGTGATGAGCTGTGCTCGGATCCTGCTACACCTTAAGTGGCATCAGTCTGACATGGAAAATGTAGCTGGTACTCAAAGCAAGCACCGGCTACATTTCATTAAATCATGCTGTGCCCGAACACATGAGACGTTGGGATGTTTCGTGATCATTTTGTAGGGACCTACAGGGTCTAGTAGGTCCCTGCAAAATGATCCTCCCTGATCGGGTCTTTGCCATTGTGTTCCTGGCTACCGATCACCTTAGATTGGTGGCCAGGAACAAAATATGGAGTTTTGGTGCTTGCGTAGTCTGGGATGCAAGCACCATGCATCACAAAGGGGTTAGAGAAAATATGACTCCAGGTCTGGATGTGACTATGATATGGTGTGCCTATAAGGCAACCATGAGAGATATATAGTGAAGACAGAAAAAAACTGGAATGAAAACATGGAACTAAATGATCTTTATATAGAACAGTATAACTTCACATCTTTAAATAAAACTGACCCAAACCAAGGAAACTTAGTCAAACTTTTAGAAATCCAAAGAAAAATTAATAAGAAATTGGAAGAAAAAGTTGTTAGATCCATACATAAATTGTGACTTAATACTAATAGAGGAAATAGGCAGATAAGATTCTATCAAATAAACCGCCAAGAAAATATTGGCAAAATATTTAGTTGATACTACTACGAATAATATATTTGGATAACACCAGAGATGACAAACAGATTGATGAGTACCTGGCTGATATTTCTCTCCCAAGAATTCTGGTTTTTAATGAAATTTCCAGGCTCCCACAGGAACTTCTGCAAGTGAACATCATACCAATAGTTATATGCAGAGGATATTTTAATAACATTGACATAACCCGAGACCTCACTACCTAGTTAGATGAGGGAAATTGAGAACTATAGCATGGTGTCCAATTTTATAAATTGAATCTTGTGACGTACCCTCTGGTATCCCAACTATGTACCTCCGTCAAAACTTCCTTGCTGCGATAGCCACCTCAAGCCAACAGACAGAACCAGTGTTATAGGTAGCTATTCCAATTCACCAGACAGGACCCTCAGCCATTTACTCCAAGTACCAAACCTCACTAATATCAGAGTAGAACAAGAATGAACATTTATTTAAAGCGTTCGACAGGGTCAGCTGGGAGTTCCTGGAGGCTACATTAAGGGCCATGGGGATTGGTGAGAGGATGTTGGGAGCTATTATGGCACTCTATAACAACCCTAAGGCAAAAGTTATTGGTCAAAACATAGAATCCCCATGGTTCGATATCCACAATGGGACAAGGCAGGGGTGTCCACATTCTGTATGTAGTCTCCTCAGAACCATTGGCAAACATCATTAGGAATAACATCAAAATAAAAGGAGTGCATATAGGATCCAGGGAATACAAACTATCCATGTATGCGGATGATGTATTAGCGGTAGAGGATCCCGAATGTTCTATCCCTGAGCTACTAAAAGTAATAGATCAATATGGAGAAGTTTCAAATTATAAATTGAATCTAGCAAAATCTCAGGCTATGTGTATTGCAATGCCAGAAAGGATACAACAAAATCGAAAAAACACGTATCCATTCCAGTGGGTGGATTCGGGGATAGAATATTTGGGAATGTATGTTTCTTCTGATCCTAAGAGGATGGCCGATAACAACCTAAATAAGGTATTTGCAGAAACGCTAATAAATCTTAACAAATGGCGGCAAATCCCAATTTCTTGGATGGGTAGAATTAACATCATTAGAGCCTACATATTTCCAAAATGGTTGTATGTCTTTCGTATGATCCCAGGGGATATTAAGCTAGAGACACTTAGGGTTATCCAAAAAAAGATGATGGAATTTGTATGGCTAGGGAAAAAGCCCCGGATCAATAGGAAAACTCTATATCTAGACCCCCAAAAAGGAGGACTGGGTATGCCAGTGCTGGAAGAATATTGGATGCATGCATATGCATGTGAATAGAATGCAATGGGCCACAAATAGGGTTACGGACTGGTGGCATATTGAAAAGACAATTACGGTTTTAGAAGATCTGAATACTCTGTTATGGCTCGACAAGAGACAATGGGCTAATCTTAGAGAAAAAATAAAAGGAAATCTAGTGGTGACTATTGATGGATTTCTGGTATAAATGGAAAAAAAAATGGTCTAGAAGATAAGATACTGACATCCTCACCACTAGAAACCTTAGAATGGAATATGATTAATATAGATCTAACAGAGTGGAAAAGCGTGGGAATTAACATAGTATTCGACACAGTCCTAGATAACAAGATCATAAAATTTAAGGATATTCGGGATAAATATCATATCCCTGTAAAAGACATATTTAAATTTCTCAGAGTAAAACATTATACCCAAGAGGCCATTTACAAACCCGGGAAAGAGATCAGTGATCATAGGTTTTTAACTTTGTATAATAGAGCACCTAAGAAAAGGATCTTCAGTTTATGCCTCTTACTAATAAAACAACAAAATACATTTATAACACCCACAGCTTGGGGACGCTGGGAGAGGGAATTAAGTGTGCGATATGGTAGTGAGGAAAGCGTTGAGGTGTGGCAGAAGGGCAGGATCGAAATAAGAAGACATTCATTGTCTAAATTTACAAGAATTATATTTTAAACAAACAAACCGATGGTACTTAACACCCTCCCAGTTGAATAAAATGAACCCTAATAATAATAACAAGTGCTGGAGATGCAATCTAGTAAAGAGCACCATGAAGCACATCTTTTGGGATTGCCACGAGATAAAAAAACTGTTGGGATATAACTTTTAAAGAAATTTCTAGAGAAGTGGGTAAGGACATAACGCCGTCCCCACAGAAAGCCTTACTACACCAGGATCTGGCCACTATAGAGAGGAAAGACCTACCGCTGGTATTGCACATACTATTAGCCACAAAGCTAGTTCTAACAAGAAACTGGAAAAAACCTGGGAAGATCCAGTGGACCCAGATAAAAAAACAAATAGATTCACAAAAAATAATGGAAAAAGGGTATTTCATGAACAGAAATAGTGTGGGTAGATACTACGAAATCTGGGGAAAGTGGTAAGCAGTTGGGAGTAGGGGAAACATATCGGATTAATTTATCTAAGACCCCGCCCTGCGACCATTCCCCCCCCCCCCCATTCTCCTATTGGAACATTTAACATTGGTATGAAACAGTTGAAACCGTCTCCACATTGTCTTGTATTGTTATGTAATGCATGTTTGTATGTAGTGACAACACCTTATTGACCTATTCGTATGAATGGGGACTCTATTTTGGTTTATAGACTAGAAATAGCATTACATGTATTACATCTGAGAGTCAAATAGAACAGTCAAATACTGTGCTTACAGCGCACTTTGAAAAATTCTAATAGTTTTGGGTGGGAAATAGTACATTTGCGTCTTGCGGTGCACTTCATATCTGAGAGTCAAATGGAACAGTCCAATACTGTGCTTACAGCGCAGTTTGATAATTCTGGCTACCTCCTCATCCTCCAGCGCCGCTTCCACCTACACCACCACGGTCACCGCCTCCTCAACCTATGGGTCACTTAGTATAAACTGAAAGAGAATACCCTGCACTCCAACCCTCTCTCAAATGGATAATTCTGTTGATCCTCCTGGCAGCCATGGTTTAGATTTAGATTTATGTTCTTCCAAAGCTAAAATCAAAGATTCCATCTAGTGCTATTTTAATTTGAATGGCACAATATTACTGGCATCTGAATGGCACAATATGACTGGCATCTTAATGGCACAATATGACTGGCATCTGAATGGCACAATATGACTGGCATCTTAATGGTGCAATAATAGAGGCATCTATATGGCACAACATTACTGGCATCTGAATGGCACCATATGACTGGCATCTGAATGGCACCATATTACTGGCATCTTAATGGCACAATATTACTGGCATCTTAATGGCACAATATTACTGGCATCTGAATGGTGCAATATTACTGGCATCTGAATGGCGCAATAATACTGGAATCTGAATGGTGCAATAATACTGGCATCTGAATGGTGCAATAATACTGGCATCTGAATGGCACAATGATGGCATCTGAATGGCACAATAATTATGCCATCTTAGTGGTGCAATAATACTGGCAACTGACTGGCCAATATTACTGGCATCTGAATGGCACAATATTACTGGCATCTGAATGGCACAATATTACTGGCATCTGAATGGCACAATAATTATGCCATCTTAATGGTGCAATAATACTGGCATCTGAATGTCACTATTACTGGCATCTGAATGGTGCAATTGTATTGGCATCTGAATGGCACAATAATTATGACATCTGAATGGCACAATAATTATGACATCTGAATGGCACAATATTACTGGCATCTTAATGGTGTAATAATACTGGAATCTGAATGGCACAATACTACTGGCATCTGAATGGCACAATACTACTGGCATCTGAATGGCACAATACTACTGGCATCTGAATGGCGCAATACTACTGGCATCTGAATGGTGCAATACTACTGGCATCTGAATGGTGCAATAATACTGGCATCTGAATGTCACTATTACTGGCATCTGAATGGTGCAATTGTATTGGCATCTGAATGGTGCAATTGTATTGGCATCTGAATGGTGCAATTGTATTGGCATCTGAATGGCACAATAATTATGGCATCTGAATGGCACAATAATTATGGCATCTGAATGGCACAATAATGATGGCATCTGAATGGCACAATACTACTGGCATCTGAATGGCACAATTATGGCATCTTAATGGTGCAATAATACTAGCATCGTAATGGTGCAATAATACTGGCACTTCAATGGCACTATATTACTGGCACCTCAATGGCACTATATTACTGGCATCTGAATGGCACAATATTACTGGCATCTGAATGGCACAATATTACTGGCATCTGAATGGCACAATATTACTGGCATCTGAATGGTGCAATAATACTGCCATCTAAAAGGCGCAATATTACTGGCATCGGAATTACACAATAATACTGGCATCAGAATGGCGCAATATTACTGGCATCTGAATGGCGCAATATTACTGGCATCTGAATGGCACAATATTACTGGCATCTGAATGGTGCAATAATACTGCCATCTAAATGGTGCAATAATACTGGCATCTAAAAGGCGCAATATTACTGGCATCGGAATTACACAATAATACTGGCATCGGAATTACACAATATTACTGGCATCTGGATGGCACAATATTACTGGTATCTGGCACAATAATACTAGCATCCTAATGACACAATAATTATGGCATCTGAATGGCACAATATTACTGGCATCTTAATGGTGCGATAATACTGGCATCTGAATGGCACAATATGATGGGCATCTGAATGGCACAATATGACTGGCATCTGAATGGTGCAATAATACTGGCATCTGAATGGCACAATATTACTTAGAAACATAGAAACATAGAATGTGTCGGTAGATAAGAACCATTCGGTCCATCTAGTCTGCCCAATTTTTTTTGAGTACTTTTATTAGTCCCCCGTTCCCGGTCTTATAGCTAGGATAGCCTTGTGTCTATCCCACGCATGCTTAAAATCCTTGACTGTGTTTACCTCTACCACTTCTGCTGGCAGGCTATTCCATACATCCACTACCCTCCCAGTAAAGTAATACTTCCTGATATTACTTTTAAATCGTTGCCCCTCTAATTTAAGACTATGTCCTCTAGTTGTGGTAGTTTTTCTTCTTTTAAATATACTCTCTTCCTTTACTGTGTTGATTCCCTTTATGTATTTAAATGTTTCTATCATATCCCCCTTGTTACGTCTTTCCTCCAAGCTATACATGTTAAGATGCTTTAACCTTTCCTGGTAAGTTTTATCCTTCAACCCATGAACCAGTTTAGTAGCCCTTCTCTGAACTTTCTCCAAAGTATCAATATCCTTCTGGAGATACGGTCTCCAGTACTGCGTACAATACTCCAAGTGAGGTCTCACTAGTGCTCTGTACAATGGCATGAGCACTTCCCTCTTCCTACTGCTAATACCTCTCCCTATGCAACCAAGCATTCTGCTAGCATTTCCTGCTGCTCTATTGCATTGCCTACCTACCTTCAAGTCCTCTGAAATTATTACTCCAAAATCCCTTTCCTCAGATGTTGAGGTTAGGACTGTACCAAATAGTCTATATTATGCTTTTGGGTTTTTACGCCCAAGGTGCATAATCTTGAACTTGTCAAGTTGCCACTGCTCTGACCATTTTTCTAGTTTAGCTAAATCATTTGCCATTTGGCTTATCCCTCCATGAATATCAACCCTGCTGCAAATCTTTGTATCATCAGCAAAAATACATACTTTGCCAACAAGACCTTCTGCAATATCGCTAATAAAAATATTAAAGAGAATGGGTCCAAGTACAGATCCCTGAGGTACCCCACTAGTAACAAGACCTTGCATCGAATATACCCCATTGACTACAACCCTCTGTTGCCTGTCACTCAGCCATTGTCTAATCCATTCAACAATATTGAAATCCAAACTCAAAGATTCCAGTTTATTGATAAGCCTTCTATGTGCGACAGTGTCAAAAGCCTTACTGAAATCTAGGTAAGCAATGTCTACTGCACCACCCTGATCTATTATTTTAGTCACCCAATCCAAAAAATCAATAAGATTAGTTTGGCATGATCTCCCTGAAGTAAACCCGTGCTGTCTCTGATCTTGAAATCCAAGCGACTTTAGATGTTCAACAATCCTATTCTTTAACAAGATTTCCATTATTTTCCCCACTAGTGAAGTAAGACTTACTGGTCTATAGTTGCCCGCCTCCTCCCTACTACCTTTCTTGTGAATGGGCACAACATTAGCTAATTTCCAATCTTCTGGAACTACTCCCATTAACAATGATTGGTTAAATAAATCTGTTAACGGTTTTGCTAGTACACCACTAAGTTCTTTTAATAACTTTGGATGTATCCCATCAGGTCCCATGGACTTATTTGTCTTTACTCTAGACAGCTGAAGTAAAACCTCTTCCTCTATAAACTTACATGCATCAAAAGACTCATTAGTCTTTTTCCCTAAATGAGGTCCCTTACCCTCATTTTCATTTGTAAAAACTGAACAAAAATATTCATTAAGGCAGTCTGCTAAGCCTTTATCCTCTTCTACATAGCATCCTTCTTTTGTTTTTAATCTAACTAATCTTTGTTTTACTTTCCTTTTCTCGTTTATGTATCTAAAAAATGTTTTATCCCCCTTTTTCACTGACTGGGCTATAGTCTCTTCTGTGTGTGCTTTGGAAGCTCTTATAGCTTGCTTTGCCTCTTTCTGCCTACTCTTGTAGATCTTTCTATCTTCCTCACTCATAGTAAAAAATAAAAAGGTAGCATTTAGTAATTATAAAAATACTCATTTAGCCACCTCTGCAGATTACCACAGTGGTTTCTTCAATTTTTTGCTCTTACTGACAAGCCTTATGCAATTTTCTGTTGCCTTCAGTAGTGCAACTTTTAGATAATCCCATTTCTCCTGGACTCCATTTAAATTGCTCCAGTCTGATAATGACTCCTTTACACCTAATCTAATTTTATAAAAGTCTGTTTTTCTAAAATCTAAAACTTTTTTGTTTTTGTGTGGTGTGACTGCGTCACTGTTCTTATATTAAACCACACTGTCTGGTGATCACTAGATCCTAAACTTTCACCTACAGTAATATCTGATAACAAATCTCCATTTGTGAACACTAAGTCTAGTATGGCCTGCTTTCGAGTTGGCTCCTCCACTACTTGTTTTAGAGATAATCCCAGTAGGGAGTTTAGGATATGCGTACTCCTGGCGCAAGTAGCTATTTTGTATTTCCAGTTCACATCAGGAAGATTAGTCACCCATGATGATCACTTCTCCCTTCATAGTCATTTTAGCTATTTCCTCAACTAGTAGATTATCTAAATCTTCTATTTGTCCAGGGGGCCTATAAATCACACCTACCCGAGTTACCATATGATTACCAAATTCTAATGTAACCCAAACTGACTCTATGTTCGCCTCACTAACTTGTATTACGTTACATTTTAAGCTATCCCTCACATACAGGGCCACCCCTCCCCCTTTTTTACCTTCTCTTTCTTTTCTATATAAAGAGTACCCTGGTATTGATATGTCCCAGTCATGTTTTTCATTATACCATGTCTCAGTAACAGCCACTAAATCTACATTCTCAGTTGCCAATATTGCCACAAGTTCATGGATCTTATTCCCTAAACAGCGAGCATTTGTAGACATGACCCTAAGCTTATAATTTTTCAGCACACTGACTACAGGTACCTTCTGTCCCTGTTTTGGGGGGCAATTGGATTGATGTTTTATCGCCATTTTGCCCCCCTCTTTTAGTTTAAAAACCTCCTAGCAAAACCTCTGAACTGCTCACTGAGAACATTCGTTCCCTTTTGAGAAAGATGCAAACCATCTTTTTTGTACAGTTCCTTTCTATCCCATAGTGAACTTCCATGAGAAACAAAGCCAAATCCTTGCTCCCGACAACATTCCCCAAGCCACAAGTTGAAGTCCCTAATACGCATCCGTCTATCATTCTGAATGTTATGCACAGGCATAACTTCAGAAAAGGACAGTGTGGACACAACCTGCCGTATATCATTGGCAAGAACACGAAAAGCTTCCTTCACCTCTGAAACCTCATTGCAAGCCAAATCATTTGTCCCTAGATGAACCAGTACATCCAATTCTCCTTCCTGATTTGCTTGCTTAACAATATTAGAAATACGCCTCCTGTCTCTGCGAGCAGTAGCTCCAGGAAGACATCTCACTAAGCCAATACTGTCCAACTCCGCACCTCTTATGATAGAATCTCCCAACAACAACTGCTTTCTACCAGGCCTCACCTTCTCCTTGCACACCTTAGCCGCATCGGAGAGTGGTTCCTCAAACTCTGCGTCTGAGCCTGCCTCCACAACAGCACTGCACTCTGAAAGTGCTGAAAATGAATTCTGGACAGCCACAGACTGCGGGACATGCCTTTTATCCACAACTCTAAGCCTACCAGATCCAACAGTAACCCACCTGCCATTCCTAGGAAGCCTCTGTGGCAATGGCCTCTGTGGCAGTGACTTTGCAACAGTCTCAGCCCGAGTTTGTTTTACAGATAAATTACAAATCTCGGACTTTAAAAATGCAATCTCCTGCTGCAATCTTGAGAACTGTCTACAGATTAGACAGCCTCCAAACCTCCAAAAAATGGAACGTGAAACAAATGCAGAACAATTATCACAGTAAACCAAATCTGCCATTTTAAGAATTTAAATAAAAAAGATTTTAGTTTTGCTCACCTCTTGTATACCTCAGAGTATCTCCAGAATATCTCTTAAATATACTCTTTGAAAAGCAGCTATGAGAAGAGCAGCCAAGCTATTAAATTAGCCAAGCTAATTTCCACTATGCCTTATATACACCCACAACACACACCTACAAGCACCAAGGAAGGTTTTAACACCTGAGTGGGCCTATGCCAATTAGAACCAAACAATGACAAACATCTGAACAGCACAATATGGCTGGCATCTGAACAGCACAATATGGCTGGCATCTGAACGGCACAATATGGCTGGCATCTGAACGGCACAATATGGCTGGCATCTGAACGGCACAATATGGCTGGCATCTGAACGGCACAATATGGCTGGCATCTGAACGGCACAATATGGCTGGCATCTGAACGGCACAATATGGCTGGCATCTTAATGGCACAATATGGCTGGCATCTTAATGGCACAATATTACTGGCATCTTAATGGCACAATATTACTGGCATCTTAAACATTGACTTACCACCTTCTCATCTCCACTCACTCCGGTACTACACAATGAGGCTTTTCCACCAGGGAGAAACAGAGTGCTGGGAACTGTGCTCCACTTGGAGGGAATTGGACATGTTAAGGATATTCTGGTTGCAGGAGGGATTAAGCCACTGAGTTCCTTTCTCCAAGGTAGTGATCACTCTTTCCTTACTGTATTCCAACATGCACAACTTGCACATTTTGTCAACTCGCTAAAACAGCAACATAATCTAACCAGGGACCCGACCCATGTGGAAAAAGTACTAAAAATACACAGGTAAAACACGGGGTGTCCATAATGTACAGGGAACTGCTCTCACTTATTGATTCCTTGTATCCTGCTTACACAAACAAATGGGAGGTAGCCTTGAATTTGACAAAAGACCAAAACCAGTGGGAAAAAAATCTTTATTCTGACAAAACAATGCTCAGCTTACACGTTGATTCGGGAGAATGCATACAAGGTGCTTATGCACTGGTACAAAACTCCAGTGTTACTACACAGGATAAATCCAGAAGTTCCGGAGGAATGTTGGAGATGTGGGAGGGATAGGGGAACAATGCTTCATATTTGGTGGGAGTGTCCCATTATGCAGGAGTTCTGGAAGAAAGTCAGAGACGTGATACGGGACCTGACTGACAACATGCCCCCGTTCCCACCTGCCACATACCTGCTGCACCACACGACACAATCTATAAAACATTACAAACAATCTATAGTCAAACATTTACTAAACGTGCAAAACTTCTGATCCCACGACACTGGAAATCTGTGAACCCCCCTATGACCCGGGAGTGGTGGCAGACAGTGGAAGAACATAGAACTTGGGACCAATTATCAGCCACGGTTACACACAAACAAGACAAATATACCGCTACCTGGTTCCACTGGTTGGAACTTACCACCACCCCAGATTTTGGGTTATTGGCTCAGCTATGAGTAAAATGGTACTGACCCCATCTGGGGAAGTCAGATATACATACAGAATATCTATTAAAAGGCCACAGGCCATGTTTCAACTAGGAATATCTAATACAATCTCTGACAGGGAGGGGTGGGCTTGTTGGGAGGTAGGGATGGGTCCCTACCCTTATTGCTACATGTAAATATGAAGCCTCGAATAGTAGGTGTCGGCTATTATAGGGTATTGACAGTAGAGTCACTGAGGTCATCGCACAAATACTGTTTCTTTCCCAATTTCCCCCTGCCCTCCCTACTTCCAAATCAAAATGTTCCTGAAATGTAATATGTTTGATAAACTTAGATATGTATGTTTTTGTGGAAATGTATACATCCATACAGTTTTCTGATGTTTTGTTATGCTGATGTGGAGATGAATGTATAATTGTCATACCTTTGGTCATCCTCCCCCCCCACTACCTTCCCCCCATTTTTTGGTTTTGTTTCTGTACTCTGCCCCCCCCCCCCCCCCCCCATTCCAAGACCCAATTTCTATTTTTATGTACATATTGAACAAACTATGAAAAATTTATATTAATAAAAACTTTATTTCCGAAAAAAAACAATATTACTGGCATCTTGATGGGCCAATTGGCTGGGGCATCTTAATGACACAATTTTACTGGCATCTTAATGGCACAATATTACTGGCATATTAGGCAAATTGTCTTGCTTATTATCTGCAAAATAATACTGGCATATTATTATTGTGTGTGACATAATTTGTGGGGCTCCTATATGTGGCATATTTAATGGGCCATCTGACTGGCATTACTAAGGAATCTGTTTGGCATGGTATTAGAGGAAATCCAGGGGGGGGGGGGGGGGGGCACCATGAGTTACCACACTGGGTGACACCAACCCTAGTGACACTTTAGCTATCTGATAGAGAAATATTCACATTCTTTCGAATTAAGAAGTTCTTGAAAGACAGGTTATGTAGAGGAGGGGACTTGATAAACATTTAGAAAAAATCTTTTCTTATAAAAGGGTTAAAAAAGTGGTCGCTAAATCACTCGAACTTCTTAGATACTCTGACTTAGAGGTCACTTCCCCAGCACTAGGTGCATGGGACAAGGAATTAGCAACCACAATAAGAGTAAAGGATTGGGAAAACTCCTTTGCACAGATTAATAAAGATATTCACTGCCTAAACCTGATCGAGAATCATTATAAAATAATTAATAGGTGGTACTTAACCCCTCAAAGATTGATTAAAATGTATCCCCAAGTGCAACCTAATTACTTGCGATGTGGTCATCCGGATGGTACTTATTTGCACATATGGAGGATCTTTCAGATGGTACTCCCTATATGGAAATATGCTTGTAATCTGTTTAAAAAAAATAACTACAACAGATCATTCCTCCTACATCTCGATATGGAAAATTATGACACTGGCTGTACACACAGAGGCACATGTACACACAGTCACACACTGTTCTTTTTACTGCCGTGGAGCACTGTGATACACCCATGTATTACACTCTTCCACACACACACACTAACACACACTTATACTCTGCCACTTACACAAAATTTACACAAATTTGATTTGCCCCAGCAGCCAGATACAGAGTTAAGCAGCCTTAGCCTAGCTCCCAAGCTGCCGCTTGAGTCTCAGCGCCAGGATGTGATGTGACTGCATCTACAGTTCAGCCAACCATATTGCTCGTTGAACTTCATGGAAATTATAGTTATAGATTGGGTTTGTAGTGTGACATACACAACACTACACACTTACTTTTCCTTTTTTGACTGCAGCTCCCATGGTATACAGTCATGCATTCTTGGCTAAACACCATATAACTGTTGACTGGTGTAGTTGTTGATAATCTTTACCACCCCTGCAATTGTTCATTTTCAAGTTGCACAGCTACATGCTGGGTCCTGCCAAGCTAACACAGTGCCAAGTGAAGAAACCTCACCACCACAGGTTGATGGTTTCCCACTTGTACCTGCTGCTGTTGCCTAAACACCACCACCACCTGCTGATCATGCTTCTTCCTCCTTACCACCACTTGCTGCTAGAGATAGGGCACATTAGGAGAGGTAGGATGACTTACTGCCTACGCAATGGGCTTCTGCCTCATGAAATAGAGGTACCGTATTTATTTATATACATATAAGACGACCCTGATTATAAGACGACCCCCCAAACTTTGGATATTCCTTTAGTAAAAAATGAAAAGCCTGAATATAAGACTACCCTATAGGAAAAAAGTTCAGCTTGTATATATTCACATGTAAATTGCTTCTTAATATTTAATAAAAATTATGATATAAAAAAATGCATTTCTTGTTTTTATTTCATTTTATGTGCCAATGCTGCCTCTCTCTCTCCCTTCCCCCCAGTGTTGTCTCTCTCTCCCCCTAGTGTCTCTGTGCCCCCCTCCCCCTTGTGTCTCTGTGCCCCCCCTTGTGTCTCTGTGCCCCCTCCCCCTTGTGTGTCTCTGTGCCCCCTCCCCCTTGTGTGTCTCTGTGCCCCCTCCCCCTTGTGTGTCTCTCTCACCCCTCCCCTTGTGTGTCTCTGTGCCCCCTCCCTCCCCTTGTGTGTCTCTCTGCACCCCTCCCTCCCCTTGTGTGTCTCTCCCTCCCTCCCCCTCACCTTGAATCTCCCTGGTGGCTAGTTGGGGCAGCCGGAGCACGATACGCTCAGACATCCTCCGCTGCTGCCTGGCACTTCCGCCGGGACTTTTAGGATGAAGCCGACATTCACCTGCTGTTAGCGAGGGGGATCCAGGTCCCCTGCAGCTCTGCGGGGGACCTGGATCCATGTCTTATAATCTGACCTCGATTTGAGGTCAGATTATAAGACGACCTTGAATATAAAACGAGGGGACTTTTTCAGAGCATTTGCTCTGAAAAAAACCTTGTCTTATATTTGAGCAAATACGGTATTCCTGTAAAAAAAAAAAAACCCAGTTATAAACTAGTTTCTTTTTTTAAATCCAGAAATATTTAAAAAAAATTAGCTTTTGTGGTAGAATGCCCGAAAAAATGTTGAATCAAAATATTTATGAATTATTGCATAAAATTATACTTATTGTTCATAAACACAGTCCATATACATGACCAAACTTGCCATAGCAGAGACTGTTTACATGAGTGGAGACTTCCCATAATGAATGAGTAACATTGCCCATTAATTTACCACACTTTGCAATTTTTCTGTAATTTAGCTCTACCATATTTACAAACATTATATATTCAAAGCTAGAGGCTTCTAACCAAGTACAATTTTTTATATAAGAAAATTTGTATTTCACCAAAATTGTATAATTCATAAATTTATAAAGGAAAACTAGAAGGGAAGATTAAAAGAAAAGTAAAACAAATGTCTACAAATGGATAAAAAATGTGTAAAAAAAACCGCACTGATGAAAAAAAAGTTAGGAAAGTAAAGGTGCAGTAACTTAAATCTTATGTATAAAAGCAAACTAAACCCCAGGACTCGTATTGCCTGAAATTTCATATCCAGCACCTAGAATCCCATTTTTTTGATAAATGGAAGCAATTTGCAAGTTCTGGACTGGTGCGCATAGCGCAAGCTCATGCACACACACACATAGCAAAACTATTGGGAATGCTTGGACACTATTTACCTATTTCTCAGACACAATGTTACACAAAACTCTGTGCATGTACACCTGTGAATGAAATTGCATAAGCGGCACAGCAGTCACGAATCAGGACCATCACGGACTTCATGGAACCCTTGCTGGGTACCTCCATCAAAGCTTTGCTTCCTAATACTGGAACTCCAAATAGATCAGGAATACTCAGCAATTTACCCCAAGCACCGGTATAGGAGTAAAACAGGGACCCAAAGTAATCCAGGATATTCAGGAATTTACCCCATATACCAGACACGAACAGTGTAGGAGTAAAACAAGAACAACATTTTTTGTGAAACACACAGGCTTATATACAAACAAAATCACCTCAACCACAAATTAACATACAATACACTAGGAACTAAAACAGCAGGGTCTAGGGTTACAAGGCAACTTTCTAAAAGACAACACCACAGTTAGAGGAGGACCACCAGAGTACATCAAAATCACTTAATATAGGCACAGTAAACCAGTGCATGGAGGCTTCCATAACGGGACTTATCTCACGTCAATTCATTTAACATTGACCATTTTGCAAACAAAAGCAAATTGTGCCCATATACATATGTTGTAGGGTTACCAACCATTTAAAAATAATAGACAACCTGTAAAAACAAGAGTTTGTCTGTAATGTATATTTTTTATTTAATCTTTTTATTTAATTTGATACATTTTTGCAGATTGTATATATATCTTTTGCTGGTATATTTTGTTTATAAAGAACAGAATAATACAAAAAACAGGAAGCATCTTTAGTGGTTTCTAGTAGTCTAGCATTGATATTGAGTAACCTCTTGTGGCCAAAATCGGTATCACAACGAATATTTTACAAAAGTAATTGTGTGACAACAATTTTCAAAGCTTGCAAACAGTGAATGTGTGGACACATGTTAATATTTTAGTGTTGCTCATAAGAATAATATATGGTTTTTACACTTGTTCTTTACTCCTTATTCATATTGTGCTATTTGTCAATAGTCAACATAACAATATGTGTTTTTGCTGAAGAACAACTCTGTGTGCCCACAGATTCTTTATTCAGTGTTGCTAGGTCATGGAAGAGCAGCTCTGTGACCATAGCATCCTTCAAAAGTCTTTTTAATCAGACAAAAATGATATTCTGTCTGATCAAAGGTGAAAGTACCTTTATAAATCTTTGACCATTTATATATTGAACTAATAGGGCAAATGTGCATATGTATTGTGATGGAACCCTCCATCACTGCGGTTATTGGAGAGAAATAATGACCCGCCTCCTTCCTATAGATTATGGGCCCTGGCATTGAAAAGGGTCTCAGTTTTTGAGGAGGTGGGTACAGTGGGTAAGTTTGCACTTTGCATTGACTTTACAATGTATATGCTGTTGTTACCCCTTTACTCATACTCCCAGAATATACCATCTGTAATCCTGACTCACCCTGGCTTATGTGCTATAACTGTATGTTTAATGTGGTTATTTAGTCATATTCTGTTTTGTATATTGTTTTATGAGCAATGCATAATTCTGAGAGGAGACCACTCTGACTGATTACAATGTGTCATTGGGGAATAAGGGACAATGGTTGATGGGTTACCCCCGGTAGGGCAGGGACAGCCTATGTGATTTCCTATCTTGAGCTGAGGGTGAGGTTTGCACTGTGTGACTCATCCATTGTGTGTGTTAATTGAATTTACTCTTAAACTAATTGTGATGTGTTATTGTATATCTGTGGCAGGTTTGGTTAATTGCTGTTTAGTTCCTATTTGGTTGCTTGTTAATATGTGGGTTGAATTATGTTAACTTTATTATGTCTGTATATAAGACTTTGTTGCTGTTCAAAAATATGGTCATTCCTGTTCTACTCCTATACTGGTGTTGTCTAGTACTTGGAGTAAATGGCTGAGGGTCCTGTCTGGTGAATTGGAGTAGCTACCTACAACACTGCTTCTTTCTGGTGGCTTGAGGTGGCTATCACAGCAAGGAAGCAAAGCTTTGATGGAGCTTTGACCATCATTTATACAAAAACTGTTGAAAATGAAAACTGTGCTACAGGATCAGTTATCTAAGGTTGAAACATTGATCACTAGCAACAAATTATGTTTATCTACACCTGCATTTGCACTGTCACTCCTACATATCTCAGACAACCAAATAACAAACTGGGAAAATCTATCACCAAAATGATAAAATGATAAAAATGTGAAGAAGACTTTACATAACATATTTTACAGACATATATACACATTTGATGATGTTTTATGAGCAATAAAATATATAAAGATGTTATACTTAACAGAGAACCACATACGAATATAAATATAATCAAAACAGATAGCTTTCCTTTTTAACCCCTTAGTGACAAGACATTTTCACCTTGACTTTCCCTTGGTGACAATGGCTGTTTTGACATTTCTAGGGTGTTTAGCTGTAATTTTTTTCTTTCTCACATAATGTACCCACACAAATTATATGTTGTTTTTATAGTCATAAGAAGGGATTTCATTAGATACCATTATGTTCATCATATCTTATAATTTACTACAAAAAAAAATCATAAAATATGATGAAAAATGTAAAAAAAACCTTTGACCTAAAATATAATTGACACAAATAAAATCATTAAAAAAGAGTCCCTCTAAATAGTTTCTAAATGTTGTCCCGAGTTCAAAAATATGCATATTTCCCTATTTTTCGGTATGTTTTTGCAAGTTATGGGGCAAAAACCAAAAATAGTGTTTTTTTTTTTTCTATATTGACCTTTTGACCCCAACCGAACCCAAAATTTAACCCCAACACTAAATTTAACCCCAACTCTAATCCTTATTATATCCCTTAATATGTTTTAATTTTAATTTAATTTTAACCCTATCCCTTATGCAAAAAAATATTTAATTTTAACCCTGTAGGCTAATCTAACTATAATACCAGTTTTTAATTAATTAATTATTTTACATTTTTTCCATTGCTATGATACTTAACTACCACTAGGGGCAGTCAAGTAGCATATTCAGAGCGACGGAAGTGAAGTTACTTTCATTTCCGAAGCTCAGATCGGCAGAGGGCATAGCCATATTGGCGGAGCAGCATGCTAAACTGGCGACGATAATGGGATGTCAGTAAATGGACACTGCAGAATATATATATATATATATATATAAAGGAAATAAAATCAGCCTGAGTGAGGAAGTAAAACTTTTCTTTTAGAATTCTATTTGTTACGGTACCCTCAGCATCAGATGCACAAACCGCCGTGTAGTAGATCCCCCCCCCCCCCCAATAACGAGACCACGTTCCGCGTTGAGGGTAAAACATGAGCTGCCTTTACTGTGGGCTACCCGCCCATATTTATCCAGGTCTCCCACTTGGTGGACACTCCCCTAGGGGGCCCAATGGGAGACTGTAACAATAGACAGACATAAGGCAATTTAGGACCCACAGACACAGATTATTCCCAGCAGGCATTATGATTTCCTCCCCCCTGCCCTGGAGTAATTCAATTATCTCCAGGTAATTCAATTATCTCCAGGACATAGGCGAATTGCCATTTTAATTTCAACAAAAAAACCCATAAAAATACATAACTTTATAATTGTCGAACATTTCCCATTCGTATCACATATCCCCATAGCCTGGACCTGAGTGCATATTATTGGCGAATAGCGCTCAGATCCCATACGCATAGTTCAATCGCCAGGGACTCTAAGTCCATTACAGTATTTCGCATGGTTTGAAATGGCCACCGCCTCGTGGTCGACATACGAACGACGACCACCCTGTATTCGGTTTTAATTGAGAAGTGTCTGCGGTTTACCACAACGTTCTAATTGGGATCAAGAGGTTAACCAGCAGCACACTTCCCTTCTCGGTGGCCGTCCGTTCGGTAGTTTTGTTCGGCAAAACGTTTGTTATATGAACAGAGGCATACGAATGAGTAATTCCACGAATACTGGCAAAACAGACGAACCAGCGATCCCAGGTTATACAGATGGATCTGTCACACTATTATCTACAAATATTTCCAGCATGGCTTCTCTGGGACACATGGAGGAATTTGATCTGGGTAATCCAGCCTCATGGGACTCATATGCTGACAGGTTAGTGTTTTTCCTGGAAGCTAATAAGGTGGTTGATGCTATTCAGAAGAGAGCTGTGTTACTGAGTGTTATTGGATCCAAGACTTTTGATACTGTCCGCTCACTGATATCTCCTGCTAAACCACAAGACTACTCATTTGAAGAAATACTGACACTGTTAAAAAATCATTTAGCACCCACCCCATCTGAAACAGTGAGGCGTTTCCATTTCAATAGACAAAATCAGATTCTGGGTGCGTATATTCTTTGATTTCAGAAGAGACATTTACATTGTTATGGCCTCATAATTCTCCTTCAATAGTACCTTGTGATATTCATCTGGTGGACTACAACAAACAGGCTGTGGATGTTAAAGGGTTGCTTAATTTTTATCATTCTTTCCGGCCTGATAAAGTCACTGTTGCTGAACCTCCGCATCGTCTACCAGATAAAGATGCTCCATGGAAATGGGCCGACGTTCATACTACCGCTTTCAGCGACGCAAAAAAACTGTTGTCTTCTGACAGTGCACTTGTACACTATGATTTGGAGAAACCGCTCAACCTCACCTGCAAAGCTTCTCTGTATGGCATAGGGGCTGTATTGAGCCACACTTAGAGAAATGGGGTTGAGGCTCCTATTGCGTTTGATTCACTTTTCCGACAT
Source organism: Pelodytes ibericus (assembly GCA_036172795.1). Lineage (NCBI taxonomy): Eukaryota > Metazoa > Chordata > Amphibia > Anura > Pelodytidae > Pelodytes > Pelodytes ibericus. The sequence goes on along the minus strand of CM069859.1, from coordinate 138,327,229 downwards.
GTTACGATTGCACCATTTCACCCATCATCAAATGGTCAAGCTGAGCATATGGTTCAGACTACCAAAGACTCATTAAAGAGAATTACTGAAGGAGATTGGAATTGTAGACTTGCAAATTTCCTTCTGCAACAACATGTGACACCATGCTCAAGCACTGGTAGTAGTCCAGCAGAGCTCCTTATGTACCGGCGTCTTAAAACTTGTCTGGATTGTTTACATCCTGATCTGACATCTGAGTTACAAGAAAAGCAAGAATTGCAATTCATTAAGAACTATAATGCTTCTACTGTGAGAGTATTTGCACCTGACAGTGCTGTCTATATCAGGAACTATGTTTCTGGGCCTAAATGGATACCTGCAAAAGTACTTGTGGCCACAGGACCGTTGTCATACAAAGTACAAATTCCTGATGGTAGAATATTACGAAGGCATGTCGATCAGATTCGGGAACGGAGTGATGAGATTGTGCCTGCTGCCGGTCCCAGTCATAATGGGTTTTCTGTGATACCAAATGATGTTGAACCACTGGATGATACAGGTCTCAGTTCTGAGTTGTTGTTATTGAAGAACCAGTTCCATGTGGTCCATCTGGCAGAGCACAGGAAGAAGGGATGGACACAACTGAAGGTCCAGGTGAACCAGCTCCAAACATGGTTTTGGGATGCCCAAGAAGAAATATTAACCCTCCCAGTTATCTTAAAGACTTTGAGGTCTAGGGGGGAGGAGTGTTATGTATTGGGGTGTTATGCAGTGCACCATCCAGTAGATGGCAGCATAGTGAAGTTATGCACTTGTTATGTTGTGTTAGTCTCTCTTGTATTATAGTTTTTTATGTGTGTAGTTGAAGTAAAGATAAGTTTCAAGTACTAGACATACATCAGGTTAAAATATTGTATGTTTTTTTTGACACAGTAGTAAGGCTTCCCAAGATGCAGCTATCCATTAAAGATTCCCTACCTATATTATTTAAAACTGACCTGCTAAATTTCACTGCAAACCCATTTGACCATGCCAGCATCTTAAGCATAGCCCATCTGCAATACTTTCCCTTTTTCCTCCTTTTATTCCTTTAATTTTTTTCTCTCTCTCCAACTCTTAAATTCCCCCTTTTTCTTTTTACTTTCTGCCTACTTTTTAAGCATACCTGACTCTGAGCAATTTCCCTGAGGTGCCTTTGCAAGCAGTTCGTCTCTTGGAATGCCTTTATCTTTGTGACTTTACTTTCTCAATTTATGTTTATCTATTTTTTATGCCCCAATCAAGCATGAGCAAAATAGCCACATTTTGGCCATTTCAATTCACCTTCTCTTTGAGAAATGTAACTTAAAATACAAAAATAGATAAAAGACAGAAAGATATCCCCTGGGGCCAGCAGACTGCCGCTGGTCCCATAAATAAAAAAAAAAAACCATCCCCATTTTAAATTAGGGAGTTCAAATGGGGTTGGAACCAGCCAAATAACCCCCAGCCCCATTCTACATACATTGGAGGTAAGGACTACTTGTCCCCCTATGTGCTAAAATAGATACCCCCAATCGTCAGATGAGATTGAATGCTTCAGAGTGGCTGATGGATGCTTAGGAGAGGGAGCCTCTCGATATTTTTTGGGGGTGTACGATTTTGTTTTAGAATAGGTGGGTGGCCCCTTTTCCTGGGCCAAAGATGAGAACTCAAGGGTGTTGTGGATCAGGGTGATTTTTTTTTTCAGGTGTATCACCGCCCTACCTGGGCAAGGTAGAGGTAGGGGGTGTAACGGAATGGCTACCCAAGGCCTGTAGCCCCCTGTCTGTTGTGGAAAATCACCTCCTTAGCCCCTGATTCAAGCTCAGCACTCACCAAGCAAGTCTTTCCTTATTCCTTGTACCCAAATAGCAGACAGGACCACTAGCAGTTAGGTACAGCAAGAATGAACATATTTATTGTGAAAAAGCATAGACTCATGTACAGACAAATATGGCATCAACTGGGGCAGGCACAGGGGAACTAATTATAATATAGTAAGCCTCAAACAATGGAAGACCTTATTTAAAACAGATAATTTAAATAGAGTAAGACATAACCTAATTAACCATGGCACCTTTTGATACAGACTACAAGAGACAATAAACACAGGGCAGTAAACACTTAGTGTTGAAATGTGTACTTATCTAATCAATAACATATAATAACTGTAATACTTACCTCGATCGCTGCTGCGGTCTCAGAGAATGTGCGCATGCACTTACGCAGTGCAGCGCACACTCCTCCACACTACACGCTGCCAATGGCTTAGCTATTGCCATATGGAAGGCCCTACCATACGGCGGTGCCATCTTAGTTTTTAAAAGCTACTTCCTATTTTGCCTCCAAGCCTCGTTTTCATCTCAGTTTTTAAAGGCTACTTCCTAGTTTGCTTCCAAGCCTCGTTTTCATCCCAGAGGCGGAGACATCGTTTGAGGGATATTTAAAGGCTCATTCTGCATTGAACCTTTGCTTGTGCCTATTTGTGGTATTGTGATTCGGTATTCGTTATCTCTGATATTCTGACTTGTATATTCCTGACCATGGCTTGTTCCGGTTTATCCTGCTTCCTGTGTTTTGTCCTTGTTCCTATTTGTTCCTGATTTATTCCCTGGATTCTGACCTCGGCCTGTTTATCGTTTATCCTGCCTTGTCCTACCCTTCTGACCGGCTGTTATCCCGACCTGCTTCTTCAGTTGTTTGTATTCTTAGGGTTACTGAGGTTCTGGAGGTAGTTCTGGGTGCCGCACAAGTCTCTGGCCTTCTCCATCGGCAGCTCAACCATAGGGTGCATGTCGGTCAGAGTGAAATCCATCTCGACTACCTCTTAAGTCCTAGGTTTCCTTCATCACCAGGTTCTACATCGCTGATCCTCCTCAGAGTTGTTACAATAACATTGCATACACTACTTGGAAAGTTCTGCCTTGGCACCTTGTGTTGAAAGTCTTACTGCACTGAATGGGTGCCTCAGTATAGGGCAAAGACCCTGGGTAGTGACATGCTCTTGGGGCTTTGGGAACAGGGGACAAAATGTGGCCCCATATAGCAAGTCAATAATAAATCCAGGGGACAGGTAACAACCAGGAACAAGCGGGGCAGGAATAAGTCCTTTGAGAATGCTATAACCCCTTCCAGTGTCAGTGGAGCCTAGAGCACACAGGCTTCCGTGACACATAGCTCCTTTGTGAGGGGGTGGTTCTTGACCCACAGAGGGTCCATAGTCAGCAGGGAGTCTTCTGGACCCAAGAGCCCTCCAATAACCCCAGTCACAGTGGCTCTCAACATTCCCTTCATGACAGGGGGATAGGGAACATTTCTATTTTAAATTGTTGGGGTTTGGGTGCCTTGGGGGGCCAATTATTGAATTTTTACTGGGGTATCGGGTGTATCTGCAACCCTCAGACCGTGGGAGGGAATGATTACATTTTTTATTGGGGCCTGCGGCATTTGCTTAGCTCCAGATGCATGGGGGAATCTATCTTAATATATGGGGGCCAGGGCTTGGAGCTGGGAGACATTTGTGTGACTCTCAGCCCCATGTTTGGTATAGGGGGTCAGGGCTACTTGCCCTGTTCCCCATGATTATGTTAAGGAGCCCACCGGGTCTATTTATTTATTTATTTTTCATGTTTTTATTTTTATAAATGCCGAATTTCTCCCTTAATAAGTCTATTTCATCCCATAGAAGTCTATGGGGATGATACAGGTACTTTTCGGTTTGGCCATATTTCAAGTACTTTTGGTTTCACAATCTATTGGCATATAATTGGCTATGATGGTTGAATTGCGATGCATACTACATACTGGGTACAGAATTGTGATGCATACTGGGTAGGTCGAAATTCAGCACTTGATATGTCCCGAATGTGCCCCGAAAAGCTCCCCCACTATCTGAGCAGCATGCTCACTCAGCAAACTCAGAAAACTCATGCAAACTCAGATTCAGCACCATCGCCTTAATAGCTGTCACTCACTTTAGAAAGGATGTATGTCGAGGTGTCTTCGATTACAGAGCTCCACATATGAGGACTAGCCAGATTCAGTAAAATCATCCATAGTTTAAAATCCCTGACTTTCAAGGCAGAGTATACCTGTTATTAAATTACAACCCTCTGTATACACTATACATGTGTATTATTGTTTTCTGTATATTCTCTCCCCAGCTAGGGCCGATCCTACGGTCACGGACACCTGGGTGTATATTATATAAATATGTGCAGGGCCAATATAAAGAGCTCTCCAGTGACCTGTTCATTAACAGAAAGGTACAAAGAACAAGAGGTCACCCCCTCAGACTGGAAGAGCAAAGATTTCATAGACAGCAAAGGAAGGGATTCTTTACGGTTAGGACAATAAAGTTATGGAACTCCCTGCCAAGAGAGGTAGTGCTAGCAACCACAATAGATGCATTTAAAATGGTTTGGATGATTTTTAGAGGAAAGCAGAACATACAGGGCTATTAATAATCGAATAAGCATTAATAAAAGAGCTTATTGATCCAAGGAGAAATCTGATTGCCTCTTGGAGTCAAGAAGGAATTTTTTCCCCCAGGAGGCAAAATTTGAAATAGCTTCCTTAGGGGTTTTTGCCTTCTTTTGGATCAAAAGCTGTAATGATAGGTAGAAGGGTTGAACTTGATGGACTTGTGTCTTTTTTCAACCTAAATTACTATGTTACTATGTTACTGGCTGGGGGAGGAGGGTGGCATAACGAGCATACTGAGAGGGTCAATATCCTGACATTTTAAATGGCTCTATCCTGGCATATTACATGGCAAATTCCTGGCATATTAATTGGCAATATCCTGGCATATTAATTGTCTAGATCCTGGCATATTAAGTGTCAATATCCTGGCATATTAATTGGCTATATCCTGGCATATTAATTGGCTATATCCTGGCATATTGAGTGGCAATATCCTGGCATATTAATTGGCATTATCCTGGCATATTGAGTGGCATTATCCTGGTATATTAAGTGGCAATATCCTGGCATATTAATTGGCAATATCCTGGCATATTAATTGGCAATATCCTGGCATATTAATTGGCTATATCCTGGCATATTAATTGGCATTATCCTGCCATATAAAGTGGCTACATCCTGGCATATTAAGTGGCAATATCCTGGCATATTAATTGGCTATATCCTGTCATATTAATTAGCAATATCCTGGCATATTAATTGGTATTATCCTGCCATATAAAGTGGCTACATCCTGGCATATTAAGTGGCTACATCCTGGCATATTAAGTGGCTACATCCTGGCATATTAAGTGGCAATATCCTGGCATATTAATTGGCAATATCCTGGCATATTAAGTGGCATTATCCTGGCATATTGGCTATATCCAGACATATTAAGTGGCATTATCCTGGCATATTAAGTGGCATTATCCTGGCATATTAAGTGGCATTATCCTGGCATATTAAGTGGCAATATCCTGGCATATTAATTGGTATTATCCTGGCATATAAAGTGGCAATATCCTGGCATATTAATTTGCATTATCCTCGCATATTAATTGGCAATATCCTGGCAAATTAATTGGCAATATCCTGGCATATTAATTGGCATTATCCTGGCATATTAATTGGCTATATCCTGGCATATTGAGTGGCAATATCCTGGCATATTAATTGGCATTATCCTGCCATATAAAGTGGCTACATCCTGGCATATTACGTGGCTACATCTTGGCATATTAAGTGGCTACATCCTGGCATATTAAGTGGCTACATCCTGGCATATTAAGTGGCAATATCCTGGCATATTAATTGGCAATATCCTGGCATATTAAGTGGCATTATCCTGGCATATTAATTGGCTATATCCAGACATATTAAGTGGCATTATCCTGGCATATTAAGTGGCATTATCCTGGCATATTAATTGGCATTATCCTGGCATATAAAGTGGCAATATCCTGGCATATTAATTTGCATTATCCTCGCATATTAATTGGCAATATCCTGGCAAATTAATTGGCAATATCCTGGCATATTAATTGGCATTATCCTGTCATATAAAGTGGCAATATCTTGGCATATTAAGTGTCATTATCCTGGCATATTAATTGGCTATATCCTGGCATATTAAGTGGCAATATCCTGGCATATTAAATAGCAATATCCTGGCATATTAAGTGGCTATATCCTGGCATATTAATTGGCTATATCCTGGCATATTTTTTTTATTTTTTTGTTATACTTTTTATTGGTTATAGAAAAATATACATTTACAAAAATCACATATATAGCAAATCCCCAATATATACGCCCATACATTGCCTACCATCCATGTAGTCTCTAACATTTTTGAAAGATTTTATCTACATATATTTATGTAGGCTATGTATACATACAAATCCAACTATAAAACATATAACCTAAACAAGCATTACACAAAACAATTGTTTGCCGGACAGAGATTAGGAGAGGACTACCTGTTTTAAGCCAATGTTTTATTTTTTTTTATTTTTTTTTTATAATTTAATTTATTGATTTTTTTCAAATGATAACATATAACATTCATTAAACATTCCTTCTTATTTGGCAACAAACAGATCACATATTCGAGAAGACCTATCTGTTGAGTATATATGCACCTTGTATTCAATTCATCGGGTTATGTAGGACGAAAAAGAGAGGAAAGAGGAGGAGGGAGAGAGAGAGGAGCAGAGCGAAGCACCAACAAGTGGTGAGTGTTGGTCCTCGGTGAATATAACTAATCTATATTTTAAAGTGATCAAACAATGATTTCGGAACTGTGCATTATTATATCCTGGCATATTAAAATGGGAAAAGAATGGCATATTGAGGGGAAAATACTGTAATATTAAATGGCAAAGAAATGGCATGTTAAATGGCAAAAGAATGGCATATTGAATGGCTAAATCGTGGCATATTGAGGGCAAAATACTGACTTATTGAGTGGCAAAATATTACTTGCATATTGAGTTGCAAAATATTACTGGCATATTGACCAACTGCTCCCAACCACCCTCCATATTACACTAGACTGTCTAGTCTGCGGCTTTCCACCACAGCCACCGGAAACGTCACTTCCGGTGGCTGTACTCCCTAAACATTGTGGAGGAGATGGGTGCGACGAGCAGTATACAGGTACTGAGTGACACTCAGTAAAAAATAACACTGGCAAATTATGGGCAGAATAACACTGGTAAATGGCCAAATTAACACTGGCAAATGGGCAAATAACTGGCAAATGGGCAAATAACTGGCAAATGGGCAAAATTGGCTGTGGCATATTGGCAATCTGGCTGTGGCATATTGGCAATCATGGCTAATCGTGGCATAATGGGCAAATTGGCTGTGGCCAAATTGATACTGTGGCATATTCTGTGGGGAAAAATAACATGTACTATGGGGTAAAAGGAACACTGTGGCATGTTCCGTGGGGCAAAATAACATGTACTATGGGGGAAGGTGACACTGTGGCATGTTCTGCAGGGGCAGTTCAGTGGGACAAAGTGACACTATGGTATGTTCTGGCAGGAAAATTTATACTGCAGCATGCCAAATCGTGTGGGTGCAATATGAGTACAAGCCAAGTGCTGTGGGTACTGTATAGTGCTGTGTTAAGACCTTTGGGTGCAATGTGGGCGCAGGGAAACGTGAAAAAAAATAAGAAATTAACAATTTTTCAATAACATTTTCATTACATATGAAAATAGTTGAATATAATATTAAAAAGTTCATATAAGTATACATGCAGCTAGTTATATACATATATTTGGGGTCCACCTCAAGCTTTTGATAAGGCTGGAAATATTTTAACGTTTTTTTTTTTTGTGTCCAGAAAAGTAATATTACTTTACTGAGAGGGTGGTGGATGAGAGGTTAATATATGAAGGAGTTTAATGCATGCATGGGATGAGCATAAGGCTATCCTTGATATAAGAGAAGGCCAGGGACTTATGAAAATATTACTTTACTGAGAGGGTAGGGCAGGGGTCCTCAAACTTTTTAAACAGGGGGCCAGTTCACTGTCCCTCAGACCGTTGAAGGGCCGGACTATAGTAAAAATAAAAACTATGAAGAAATTCCTATGCTCACTGCATATATCTTATTTTGAACAAAACGAGAACAAATACAATATTTAAAGTAAAGTTAAATCAACAAACGTACCAGTATTTCAATGGGAATAGTGTGCCAGTCAGAGCACAGGAATATTATGCCAGTCAGATGCCCAGGAATATGATGCCAGTCAGATGCCCAGGAATATGATGCCAGTCAGATGGCCAGGAATATTATGCCATTCAGATGCCCAGGAATATTATGCCAGTCAGATGCCCAGGAATATTATGCCATTCAGATGCCCAGGAATATTATGCCAGTCAGATGCCCAGGAATATTATGCCAGTCAGATGCCCAGGAATATTATGCCATTCAGATGCCCAGGAATATTATGCCATTCAGATGCCCAGGAATATGATGCCAGTCAGATGGCCAGGAATATTATGCCATTCAGATGCCCAGGAATATTATGCCATTCAGATGCCCAGGAATATGATGCCAGTCAGATGGCCAGGAATATTATGCCATTCAGATGCCCAGGAATATGATGCCAGTCAGATGCCCAGGAATATGATGCCAGTCAGATGCCCAGGAATATGATGCCAGTCAGATGCCCAGGAATATGATGCCAGTCAGATGCCCAGGAATATGATGCCATTCAGATGCCCAGGAATATTATGCCATTCAGATGCCCAGGAATATGATGCCAGTCAGATGGCCAGGAATATTATGCCATTCAGATGCCCAGGAATATTATGCCATTCAGATGCCCAGGAATATGATGCCAGTCAGATGCCCAGGAATATTATGCCATTCAGATGCCCAGGAATATGATGCCATTCAGATGCCCAGGAATATGATGCCAGTCAGATGGCCAGGAATATGATGCCATTCAGATGCCCAGGAATATTATGCCAGTCAGATGCCCAGGAATATTATGCCAGTCAGATGCCCAGGAATAATATGCCAGTCAGATGCCCAGGAATATGATGCCAGTCAGATGCCCAGGAATATTATGCCAGTCAGAGCCCAGGAATATTATGCCAGTCAGATGCCCAGGAATATTATGCCAGTCAGATGCCCAGGAATATGATGCCAGTCAGATGCCCAGGAATATGATGCCAGTCAGATGCCCAGGAATATTATGCCATTCAGAAGCCCAGGAATATTTTGCCAGTCAGATGCCCAGGAATATTTTGCCAGTCAGAGCCCAGAAATATGATGCCAGTCATAGCCCAGGAATATTATGCCAGTCAGATGCCCAGGAATATTATGCCAGACAGATGCCCAGGAATATTATGCCATTCAGAAGCCCAGGAATATTTTGCCATTCAGATGCCCAGGAATATTATGCCAGTCAGAGGCCAGGAATAGTGTTCGTTATCCCTCCCTCCTCCCCCGCTTCCCCTTCACTTACCTCCAGCTGCTGTGTCCCCGGACGTCTCGCGCGGTGTCCTCCTGTGGAGGAGGGAAACAGTTACCGGATCCGGATGTGACGGATGTCGCGGTGAATTTTTTTTTTTTCTTCCTGCAGCCGCATCCTTTGCGGCTGCCAGAAAGAAAAAAAAAGTAAACGGGGTGGGTGCCGGCAGCACCCCCCGCGGGCCACATAAATGTCCTCGGCGGGCCGCATGTGGCCCGCGGGCCGTAGTTTGAGGACCCCTGGGGTAGGGGATGCATGGGATTGCCTTTCAGTAGAAGTGGTAGAGGCTAATACAGTGAAGGAGTGTAAGCATAAGCTATTCTAGATATAAGATGAGGCCAGGGATTAATGGAAGTATTACTTTCTGAGAGGGTAGTGGATGCATGGAATAGTCTTCCAGCAGAAATGGTAGAGGTTAATACAGTGGAGGTCAGAAACTTTGTATTATTTTACTGAGAGGGTAGTGGATACATGGAATAGTTTGCCAGCAGAAGTGGTAGAGGTTAATACAGTGAAGGAGTTTAAGCATGCATGGGATAGGTATAAGGCTATCATAGATATAAGACAAGGCCAGGCACAAAGTGGAACAGTTGGGAGGCATGTAAGTGGCATTTCTGGGGTGGAGTTGCATGGTTGAGTCGGGGGCCCCAAGGCAACCGGGGCCTAACTAGTGGTTTCTAGTTACGCCTCTGGTGGTGGAGTAGGTTTTATGACTGCAATCTGGGTTTTTGGGTAAATTCTGGGTACAATCTGTGTGTTGAAAGTTATACACAGTCACCCTTACACAGAAATTCACACTCTTAAACACACACTCACCCTTATACATATACATACACCCTTACACATAGTCACACTTACACACATAAATGCATGCTCACACTTACAGACACACTCTTAGCCAGCCTTACACACAGTCACACCCTCCCCAGTGTTCTTTCTATCACCCCCTCCCCAGTGTTCTTTCTAACCCCCCTCCTCTGTGTTCTCTCTATCCCCCTCCCCACCCATAACGTTCTCTCTATCCCCCCTCCACTGCCCTCCTTACCCTAGCGTTCTCTCTTCTCCCCACCTCCCTCAGCGGGGAGACGCAGGCAGCATGTGCTCAGTGTGTGTTAAACACACAGAGCTCCAACCATGCTGCTCGCGCTCCCCGCGCGTAGTAATGACGCAGAGCATCGTATTTCCGATGCTCTGAACCAGCACTACGTGTGGGGAGCGCGAGCAGCATGGATTGAGCGCTCAGTGTGTTTAACACACACTGAGCACATGCTGCCTGCGTCTCCCCGCTGAGGGAGGTGGGGAGAGCAGAGAACGCTGGGCGCACCTGTACTATGCGATCAGTGCTGATCGCATAGTGCAGGTGCATACGGAGGGGCAGCGGGACCACCAGGCAGCTGCCTTGGGCCCCCCAGGAGTAAGTGGGCCCGGGGCAGCTGCCCCGTTTGCCCCGCGTTAAAGACGGCCCTGCACACATCCCACAGTGCCACACACACAATGTCACATACAGGGTCTCACACGCACACCACAAAGTTTCACATTCTCATCAAATGTCACATTCAAACACATACAGTGTCACATACACACTCACACAAAGTGTCAAACACACACACAGTGTCATGCAGGGTTTTGTAAAAAAAACAACAACAACCTATTTCTTTCCCTCCACCACTTTACCTTTCATTTCGTGGGGTTTGGACATCCACTCCTGGTCCGGCCGCTCCTTCCTTTTTCCGGTCAGAGCACCAGAAGGTCATGTGACCCAGAGCTCTGATTGGTGGGGGCGTTGTCAGTGCCATCTGGGCATAGAGCACCCGCCTCGGCATTGCACTGCAAATTAGGCAGCGGAGACTAGACCTCTGCCTAATTGTAAATCCTGGCTCGGCACCCTCTGTGTGTTGTGCCCTGTGCGATCGCACAGGTCGCACACCCGTAAGGCCGGCCCTGTGTGTATAATATATATATATCTATATATCTATATATATATATATATATCTATATATATCTCAGTCCAAAAAGAAAGAAAAAAAACCCGCACTCACAGCGCTTTACAATAGAACTACATTACTTTAGTCGATGCTCATGTAATAATACTCTGTAAACCTTTACATGTAGTCAACTACATGTAAAGGTTTATAGAGTATTATTACCATACCATTTACTATTGTAAATCCCCGTGAGTGCATGTTTTTTTTCTTTTTTTTTCTTTCTTTTTGGACTGGCATATGTTTTGAGCTGCACGGCACCCGGGCGAATGGCCTTTTTTTCTGGGATTTTGGAAAAGCTGAGTGCACCTCCTTTGGATTTTGTATATATATGTATATGTGTGTGTGTTTATGTGTGTGTGTGTGTGTGTGTGTATATATATATATATATATATATATATATATAATTATATATATATATATATATATAGGTATTTATATGCAGATAATGAATAATCTGTTCCGTATAATTATGATCGGTAAAATATATTCTGATAATGAACATACCACTGTGCTATGAATAAAATCAGAACCGTTTACAGTCAAAAATAAATGCTAACCATATAAACCTTACAAACTTGTCTGTCTCTCCCCTCATCCCTTATATGTTTTCCATGTCTATTTTTCTGTTCCCCATGCTCCCCATGTCTGCCTGTCTCTCTTTCCTCAAACCCCCCATGTAACTCTCCTGCATGTCTCTCTCACTCCTCATAACCCCCATGTGTATCTTTCTCCCCCCAGCCTCAGTTACTAACTGTGCCCTGCATTGAATGGATGACCCTCTATATTAAGCATATTATGCGCCCTACCAGCTGAGTTTTGTCTATTGCGTTGGGATTTGGCAGATTATGTGCATTTTACCAATATATCAATCTTAGTGATAGTCTATTGTATGGTGTTTAACTGCCTTCATATTTGCTTGCTACAGAGCCTTACTGGACGCTATTGTTTTCCATTCTAACGCCTTTTTTGGGCTTTTAGGGTTTTTGATGGATGATTTTTTATATGCTTGATTTGTGCTGTGGAATATATACTACACAGTAGTATATTGGTGCGCTTAAGTGGTGCACTTACTTGTGTTCTTGTGGTGCACCATTTGAGGGTATCTTTCCTCCCCTTTTTGCATGTCCTGCATGATTTGTTGGTGATTTAATGTTGTTGTATTTCTTGGGTATTTGGTAGTTATATATTATTTTGCGTTTACATAATATTTTTTTGGGTGTTTATTGTGGTTAGTGTCATGTTTATACAATGATGACCACATGATCCCTATCTGAGGATTCTCAATAAATTATGAATTTTTCTACTTTTGCATAATTAATGCTGATCTTGTCTTTTTTACGTTTTGTGAGTACTTACCTAACTAGACTCTCTTTGGCTACTGCTGTTTTAGCTATCCCATTGTTTCATTATTGCTGTGGGTCTAGAGGCACCCACCCTCCACAGTGCAATTTTGTGGATATACAGGAGGCTGAGTAAACTATAGATTTGTTAAATTATAGGTGATGCAGAGTGACATTTGCGATAATGGAAACTCTAGGCATCCCAGGTTCTGTGAACTACTATTCATAGCAGCTGAGATGCCAGCAGTTTACATTAACTGGTGTACCAATTATGGCTAGCTTCACCTATTATATAGTGCTCAGCTAGCTTTGTGTCTTTTGTATGAGAGTGAGGGAGGGATCAGTGGAATAGGTAATGAGTAATCCTTGTTCATCCCTTCTGTGTATTTCTTTTCTTGAGCTCATTGTCAACGATGGATAGCCAAATCTTTAGTGGTTTTATGCATCTTTTGACACAGACCTTCTTCATGCTCCCTTATAGTCCTTCAGTCTAAATGGTGAAACACATGCAGAGCATCATTGAGAGAAATCTTTATGCTCCCGCCATGTAGAGCTCGATTTGCTATTCTTGTACCATCAGAGCGGGACAGAAGATAGGCCAATTAAAATAAAAATCTGCCAAAAAAAAACATTTTCACTTCCCAGGGCCCATTCATTCCTGGGAGCCCAAAGCAGCTGCCCCGTGGGCCCCTGTTGCCTGTGTGACTGTCTCAGACCGAGAGAATCACGATTGGGCAGCAGCCGGCAGTCTGCATCCAGCGTATGCGGACCCGGATTTTAGTCACAGCCACCGGAAATGACAGCAAGTAATTTCTAGTGGCTGTATTTCCTGCTTCCTGCATGCAGCGTGCGTGCAGGATACACTGAGGAGGAGATGACCAGGGACGAGCAGCATCCAGGTAAGTACTGGGGATTTTTTTTATACTAATGAGCAAATTATCAGAGGCATATTAATGAGCAAATTATCTCTGGCTATTAATGAGCAAATTATCACTGGCATATAAATGGATTAACTATCCAAGGGGGAGGGGAGGCCCAGCATTTTTTTCAGTAAGGGGCCCTGAAATATCTGATGGCGGCTCTACGTACCATTTCTGGTCTTCTAACTATTCAAACCAAGATTGTGGCAGGCCCATGTAGCAGACAGCAATTGGTACATGACTATTCTATAAGTCCATTATCATCTTAACCATAGCCCCTTCCACTGGAGCATTATTCTGGATAGATGCTGTACTTTATGAAAGTAATATTTACCATCAGCCCAACCTCCAGAATGTGCCCTCGTGTTCATGAGACTATTTCCTCAATGATCAGTTAAAACATAGTTGCGTAGAATAATCATTTGTTTTAATACAATGTATAATCATAAACATTATTTAAATAATTTCGTTTTTTATTTTTCAACTTCGGAAAGCGGTTTTTCATAATCTTTATTGAAAAAAAATATTGAGTATATACTGTACACAAAACAGTAAATATATATGACCACATAAAAATAAAAATTTTGTATAATTATATATTAGCAGTATCCTATCTTCTGATTGTAAAGCCTAATCCCTTTGACAGTTGGTATATCATAACACTTTAAAATGCAACAATTGATGTGATGTCTTAGGAAGCTATTTACTAAATGAAGGTGTACTTCACATGCTACACTAACTCAGCTGGCCCTTACCTTAATGGTCTGAATATGAGTTAACTATTATGTTCATACACTAATATTTATGAAGTGAAATAACATAACAAAGCGTGGCCAAAAACGTAATCATACATTGTTGGCAAAATAAAACAGACGGTGTCCTCTGCTAACATTGCATAGACTGTAAACAAACGACTTGCTATTACAATAGTCCCTTGAAAAGATGATGTTATCTCAATAAGTTAGTTACCATAGTGGATACAGACTACTTCTTTATGACCCATCCATATTGTCCTTAAAGTGAATGTCTGCTGCCCAAAAAGCATTTTCCAAGTCTTAATGGATAGTAAAGTACTGAAATAGTGATTTAATATACATATTTTATAATTTTCATAACCTGATACATTTACATTTAAAAGCAGTTAGCAGATCTTGAGGCATTTGAAGCAATCAGGAAGTCCCACTTTTACATTCCAAAAGTGTGACGTTTTTTCTTTCTTTTTTTTCTGCTTCAACCAATCATATTCATTCCCATGAATGAATGTGAATGGGAATGACTATTGAGCATGCTCCCTATCACTGACATCTCCCAGGCACCCCCTTGCTCTCAGTGAGTCATGCACGCTCCCGATTTTGACTGACTATATATACAGTGAACTATACTTTAAAGTCTAAAGTCTCTCTCTCTCCAGCAGGAAGCGTGGGGAACCTGGTAGATCATTCATGCAAGAGCTGTGGTTAATAGGTTAATCATCAACTGCACTTGCACAAGACCAGTGCAGCTGCACTGTTGCTGTACCGAGGATGGACACTGGGTGGTGCACTTACAAACGTAAGTATAATATTTTTTTTACAGAGATTAAAAAAGTAGAAAAGTGACAGCCTAGTCTACCCTGTGGTGCCTACAACTTGCACCAAAGTGAAAACGATTACTAAACTGTCCCTTTAAAGAATATCTAGTTGGCATGAAATAAATGTTATACATTTCATAATCTCTTTAGGTTTAACTCTCCACAGTTCAAGGGATGCACTTGTTTATAATTATAGTTGCATTACCAGCTACATATATGAAAACTATCCCCAAGCAAGTGGATGCTTATATAGATAGCATAAAGTACAATAATGCATTTACCAAATTGACAGAAATAAAATAGAAAATAAGAGGGACTGGGTGTAATAAACCTGAGAAATGACACTGAATTCAGAGGACCCTGTGAAGTAATTTTCAGTGTAAAACTACAGCAGATATATATATATATATATATATTAAACATATGTACAGTATACAGAAAATGAGCTTGCCAACTTTCATTGCAGCTGAGTTTTAAGTACCAGCTTAGAAGCCACGTGACAAAATAACAGTCCAAATGTCACAGTAGCATTAATTTCTTATTATGTTTTTAAAAAAATGTTTTTATTATAAATATAAAAAAATGACAATTACAAACAGTGCTGCACACAATAGCATAGTATATCTGTATTTGTATTTCCTTTCTTGTTTGTTTTTTTTTTTTTTTTTTTTTACATGAGCATAGTTTTGGTGATTTATTTTTGTTTGCATAAATGTATTGAAAGATATAAAGTTCAAACTTTGATTCTGTGGAACGTCGGTATCAAAATGCATGGAACAGGATCTTCAACCAGTTTGTAAAATCATTAACATTAGCGCACTTAGACTGGTCTGGGACACCAGTAATTGTTTCCCAGAAGCTCCGTATGGTTTCAACAGGATGCTTTGAGTTAACAAAGTGCTTCCAAAGTAGAACTTTTTGGGACAGAGGTAGAACTCGGAGGAACAGTGGGGTTGAGGACTGCAAATCCATGGTCCTGATCTCATTTTCTGCTGTCTGGGACACTTGGGAAGGAGAGTGCTGCTTTAAGAAAGACTTATGGGGCATCAACGCTACAATTTGGTAGCAGTACACATGTGCATTGATGCCCCCCGGCATACTGATTCACCTGGGGGGAAATTTATGAGGCATGCTATTTCATTAAACACTTGAAGCAGGCGAGTGCAAAGTTCTCCAAGTGTTTCATATTTACTCAATTTGTAGTCTTCCTAGTATACACAGTGACTATAAAATGCCCTTTTGTTAATCATGTAAGCAATATATCTGTAAAGCCAGCTTTATCTTTAAAGAACTGCAGAGATGTCATGTTCCCCAGTAGATGGGGTGTACAGTGAACTGTGACGCTCATGTATTTGTGCATGTTTGTGAATAAATGGACAAACACTGATCGGCAATGTCTTTTGGAGAAAGATAGAAAGGTATTTCCTGAACCTTTCACCAGCAAATGCATATATGACCGGGTTGAGACAACAATGAAAAAAAGAAATGGCCTCTGTCCACTGGATAGCTTGATCCAATCTCTTGCTTGTTTCACAGTTGTTTAGAAGATCAGAATCTTGGAAAGCGATCAGAATAAGAACAATGTTATATGGTATCCAAAAAAGCAAAAATATTATCAAGATGAGGAATATCAATTTTACAGCTTTGTACTTTTTTTTCTCATTCCTACATCTCAGCAAAGTACAGATTATCCTTGTGTAACAAAATGCCATCACAATTAAAGGAATCACAAGTCCAAGTATGTTCATTTCGAAAATATTAAACAACATCCAGTATCTGTGAGGATATGTCGGAGTGCACATTTCATAATCCTG
Organism: Pelodytes ibericus; assembly: GCA_036172795.1. Taxonomy (NCBI): domain Eukaryota; kingdom Metazoa; phylum Chordata; class Amphibia; order Anura; family Pelodytidae; genus Pelodytes; species Pelodytes ibericus. The sequence goes on along the minus strand of CM069859.1, from coordinate 138,310,137 downwards.
CATCTCAGTGTTGTTAAAGATGAATCCTGGAAGAGAAGCTAAAATGGCGACTCCCCATAAAATCGTGCTAGTGATAATTCCAAATTTCATTGTCCTTGCTTTCATTGCAAAAATAGCGTGAACGATTGCCAAATATCTGTCTAATGTCAAAAATATTATGAAAAGACTTGCCCCATAAAATCCAATTAGATAAATGCCGGACAGCATTTTGCATAGAATATTTCCAAATATCCAATCATGTACAATGTAATATGCCCAAAACGGCAAAGAGAAAACAAAAATGAGATCAGAAATTGCCAGGTTAAGAAGATAAACATCAGTCATGTTTCTGAGCTTTTTGTACTTGATTAGAATTAAAATAACAATTGTATTTCCAACAAAACCAAATATAAACACCAGTATGTACAATGGTGCAATGAATCTGGCTGCCTGTTTAATATCATCTTTCATACATGGCCCATTCTCATATAAATTGTAAAATGGCGTAGATCCGTCCTCCATCAAAGGTGTTACATTCATCTTCAGCTGCAAGATTTAGGGAGAAAGATATTTAAAAAAATATATTAAGTGAAACCCAAAAAACATTTTAATAACAATAAACGATAATTGATCAAAAATAAATTTATTTACTACACGGCAGAGCAAAAATGGATAGCTTTGTTAATGAAATCAAATTATTTGATTCTCTGTTAAAATATGGTTTAAAAGCATATTAAATTACTGTTACTTACCATAATTAGAATAAATGTTTCCATCACACTCAGCCAAACAAGCTAGTTAACTGTATTTAACTGGCGCTGTTAAGGAGTTGTAAGTTGGGACTCCTATCCCCCACACATTATCTTAAATCATTACTTTTCCATCCTACTCCCTCCCTTGGTGCTATCATTAAAATGTTAATTCATTTACTTCCACTTGCTTATATTTAGCTGCATACTTTTGGTTTAGGTGCCAACCAACCATCCAATGCACTTCTCCTACACCAATATGACCTGAATAGACAATGGTAGTCAAAGCAACACGTAGGCTGTACGTTGGTTATGTGGGTTTTCAAACCTTAGCTAATCACAATGCACAGCAAAAGTCATAGTAATAAAGTCTCTAATGATGTGATCACCATCATATGTGCCACAGGGATGCCTCATTGTTTACAAACATACCTAGTTACATACATAGTAGATTAGGTTGGAAAAAAAACTTGCGTCCGTTGAATTCAACCCTTTTCTTATTTTTTTATTACCACCGTTGATTCAAATGAAGGCAAAAAAATTAAAATATTTCAGCAATTTTAAATTCTGCATTTATTGGGGAAAAATTCCTTCTTGACTTCAAATGGCAATCAGATTTCTCCATGGATCAACAAGCACTAAAAAACTATTAATGCCAGTACTAACACACATAGTATGACCTCTTGTCCTTTGTACTGTTCTGTTAATGAATAGGTAATTAGAAAGCACTTTGTTTGGGCCCTGTACATATTTATATAACATTTTCATATCCCCTCTAAGCGGCCATTTCTCTAGCGTGTACATATTTAACTTTTCCAGCCTTTCTTCATAACTAAATCCTTCCATTCCAATGATTAGTTTTGTAGTCCTCCTCTGCACTTTCTTTAGTTCTATAATGCCCTTTTTTCTTTCTTAAAATACACCAAAATATCTAGAATTACACTCATAGCATACAGGTACACGAGCGGATATTTATTTATCTATTTTATCCCATTTAATCTTCGTATAAACGTGTACTCACAGCCCCAGTAATGTTAGGGATAATTCTTCCCGAAATGAGTAGGGATGACAGATGTACTTTTCGGTTTGCTGTGTTTTATACTGCTTTCAGTTTCGGAGGCAATCAGCTATAAGCTTATCAGAAATGATGGCCGAATTGTGACACTATTTGGGGTTAAATCGGGGTATATTGGGTAGCTTGAAATGCCACACCTGAAATGTCTCGAATGTGCCCTGAATCATTCCAGACTTCGGAGGCACCATTTAGACCCCAAGGTATGGTCTATATTGAGTAGACCAAACAGCCGAATTCGACTAAAAGAATGGCAGAATAACAAGCTTTCGGCTCTCATATCCAATTATTTTCATTCATTCATTCATAAACATATACACACACACACACACACACACACTTATAGATAAAAAAAAACCTTAAATAACATAGACATAATTATACAAATGCAAGGGGTGGGCAAAATAATGAAAACACCACATAAAGGAAAGTTACTTAGAAGTAACTAAATCAGAATAGCCAACACAACAGCATTCTATTAGGTTAACTGTCAAATTGCAGGACAAATGTGTCTACTATAAGACATCTGTTAGCACTTTGATATGTGAATTTTAATAGCAACATGAGGCAACTAACATTATTCCAATCAGGTCAAGTAGTTTCTGCCAATTTTAGTTACAAAAACTGTAAAATAATTGAATGCGTCAAGGAAAAACGTATCAAAACTTAGGTCCTTGATATTAATATATGATTATATCAATATTTTTATTATTAGGTACTTAAGCATTTTTGTCCAACCCATGTTAAACAGACATTTTAAAAACACAAATGTACACACATACAAAGACACATGGTCAGCATCAAAGTCCTAGATTACTCCCATCACTTCTGTAAATTCCATGATTTCTTATCATCTGTCATTCTCTAATACAACCTTTCCCTCGTCTGTCATTAGTACATACCTTCTCCATAAGTACCTACCTCTGTAGATGGAATTGTTGGGTATAGATTATATAGCTAATAACATCTGGTTTTTACCTAGTTTTTTTCTTACCTTTTTTAAACGTTGAAAAATTCAAACACAGAAAAGTTGGTGTCCTTCAGCACAGCTTTCCACCTAAATAAAAGATGTTGAACAACTGTTTAATATCCGGATAAAGGAGAGGCAGGTCCAGTGATGTAATGGACAGATGGATGCAAATATTTTACAAATTACAGGTGTGATATAAGTTGTATATTAACAGTGATTTTTTTTTATTTTACAAGAAGTAACATGGATAGACAGGGCTGTCTTTAACACATGATAAAACAGGTAGCTGCCATGGGTCCAAGCACACTGCAGTGGCCCACTGAGTCGATTACTAGTTTTTGCCTATTTTACTTTATTTTCTCACTTGCCAGGGTGGATGAAATTATACCGTTTTACATTATTATTAATTTTATTCTTTCCTTCACTTACCACTTCACCCCTTTCATTATGGTATTGACCAGTTTCCCTTAGCTTTTTCCAACTATCATTGTTTCTCCTTCACCTAATTGGCCTTCAAATCTGTCTCACTGTCACCTTATTGGCCAGGTTCCATTAGATCCCACCTTCCATCCTTTTGGCCCCTCTGACTTCCTGTACCCTGGATTGGCTGGCTTCTATTTATTCCTTCACATTTATTCATGTTTCCTCTGCCTGTGTAGGAGTTGCTACACTGGTAAGATCATCTTTATATTGTATTCCTTTCAATGCTAGAGGCATTACACATCCTTCTGGCAACCAAAAGGTGTGAACCAAAATAAACATGTAGTGTTGGTACAGTCTATTAAGACCCTGATCGGGTCTCTGCCATAGTGTTCCTGGCTACCGATCACCTTGTGATTGGTGGCCAGGAACAATTTGTGACGTTTTGGTGCTTGCGTCGTTTGGGACGCAAGCACCTTGCGTCATGAAGGGGTTAATGCGCAATGTGGTGTAGTGTGTGGTTAATCTAATATGCTTAGCACTAATGTGCAGTGGTGTACAGTGGGTGATTATGTTGTGCAGTGTGTGCACCCCTGTCTATAGTGACACATTGGGGGGAGTCTGTACTGCACATTGACAGGGAGAGTTTATTTTGCACATTTGGTTTTGTCAGGGGGAAGGGGGTACAGATGGCATAGTTTGATACAATGGTAGGCAGTGGCTATTGGTGGCTCATTCAGTGTGTGAGAAAAAAGGGTTTGAATGAGACTGGGTTTTGTATGGCATATGTCATGGTTTGAGTGGCAATAATGGCTTAGGAAATATAAAAAAAATATTCTCTGTGTGGACAATTAGGGCTGCCACATGGTCAGTAAAAAAATTGTCTTTAAGCCATTGTTAGATCTATGGAAACAGTAGCATGTCCAGTATTTTTCTGAAAGAAAGGAGGCAATCCCACGGACAATACACTATAATACTGAATACTGGTCAAATCAAACAGTAGACAGGAGTCTAAAAAGAAATCTCACATGTGCATGAGGAGCTATATATACGTGCTTGCACTAGGTCCGATTAACATTAAAGACGGTCATGTGGACAGGTTACAACAATATAGGAAGGTACATGTTAAGCAGTAAAAGACACATGCATGGAGCAGAAATGGAGACATTAGCCTAGATTCAGTGTCTCACGCTACTTAAAAATGTGGCAATACTAGTAAAATAAGAAGCATTCCTGATGCACTCCCCTCCTCTAACACCATTAACAGGGGAGTTAAATCATTACTGCACCCATTAAAAAAAAATGCTATTGAAACACTGAATTGTGCGTTAATGTATTGTGCACTATGCCCCCCCCCCCCCCCCCCACCATTCTGCCTAGTTCTGGCAAAGTCAACTGGAGAATAAAATAAGGGTCTGGGATTTTAAATGACAAATGGAGGCATCTGATAAATGTTATTTATTAATGGGACTAGAGGCATATTTCTCACATTGCAGACCCCAGGACTTGCGCACCCGCAATGCTCATCCAGAACTTACCCCTCCACCACAGGACATTCTCGTCACCTACATTGCACATCTAGGACTTATCACTGCACCCCGGTACATGCCCCATCAGTCACACTACACATCACGGACTTACTCCTGCACTCAAGGACATGACCCTTACCCACATTGCACTTCCAGGACTTAATCCTGCACCTCAGAACATACCCCTTCATCCATATTGCACATCCAGGAGTTACCACTACACCCCAGGACATGCCACATCACCCACATTCCTCATCCAGGACTTATCACTGCACCCTAGGGCATGCACCATTTGAGTGCTGGAAGGTCACTTGATCACAGAGGCGTCGCTAGGGGGTGGCTACTGGGGCTGAAGCCCAGGATTTCCCTTCCATAGACCCGAATGAAGACTCTGACCACGCCCCCTCGTGATTGACTCCACCACCTCGCACTCGACCCCGACTCCAGCATGCTGCAATCTGTATGCTGAACAGCACCAGGTAGGGTGTGAATGGCAGAGTGTAAGTAAGTGTATGTGTGTGAGTATGGCAGAGTGTGTTTGTAAGAGAGTGTGTGTGAGTGAGTGTAAGCATGAGTGGAAGAGTTATGAGTGTGTATGTGTGTGAGTGGCAGAATGTAAGTGTGTGTGAGTGTATGAGTGAGTGTGGCAGAGTGTGAGTGTTTGGAAGAGTGTAAGCGTGAGTTATGAGTGTGCGTGTATGTGTGTGGCAGAGTGTAAGTGTGTGTGAGTGGCAGAGTATTGGAGAGTATAAGTGTCAGCAGCAGAGATGTGCGTGTGAGTGAGTGTAAGCGTGAGTGGCATGTGTTATGAGTGTGCGTGTGTATGTGTGTGAGTAGCAGAGTGTGTGAGTGTAAGCGTGAGCAGCAAAGTTATGAGTGTGTGTGAGTGGCAGACTGTAAGTGTGCGAGAGTGAAAGCGTGAGTGGCAGAGTTATGAGTGTGTGTGAGTGGCAGTGAGATTACTAGGAGAAAATGTGATTAATTACTATTATTCATATTGAATGTGATAATCAAGTGTGAAACAGTGCTCATACCATTTTTATTTTCACACTCGATTATTGCATTCAATATGAATAATAGTGATTCATCTTTATATATAGTCTTTATATTGATGGCAATAAAAGTCCATACACATGGCATTACACATTCCATGTACCTGGTTATAGTATTAAACCCATACATTATGAATGAATGTGCTGCTCATTATATTATGGGCTTTACTCATGAAAGAGAGAAGTGCAGGGAAGTGAGATGGGAATTTCAAACTAATGGCTTAAGTAGCAAAGTTGGAAAAATTCTCCCATTCAGTTGAATTCCCATCTCAATTGCCTGCACTTCTCTCTTTTACGAGGTTGGTAGAAGGAGCATACCTTCATACCTCAGCCTATTCTCCCCAGGTTTTTGACCCCTTTTTATTAAAAAATAAATAAATAAATATTTGTGATGTGCTTGTGAGAGTGTAAGGTTGTCTATGTAAGGGTATCTATGTGGCCCCCCCATATAGGGGGGGGGGCAGGGTGGTTGTCTGTGATATCCCCTATATTATGGCATATTATGAGACTGGTAAATGTTGTATGCAACGTACACAAATTTTTGTATGCTCAGTTATTTTGAAATCATGGGAATTTGCTCACATACAAGTGTGTGTGTGTGTGTGTGATGTAAGTTGGTGTGTGTAAGTGGGATTGTGTGTCTCTGTGTGTAAGGGTGTGTGTATGTATGTGTGACTGTGCAAGTGTGAATGTGTGTGTATGTGTGGCTGCATGTGTGTGTATTTGTGGCTGTGTATTTTTGTGTATAAGTGTAACTTTGAGAAATGTGAGTTTTTTGTGTGCTGCGAGTCTTATTGTGTATTGTGGTACAGTAATGTGTAGCATGAGTGTGTGATACACTCACACACTGCACATTACTGTGAGTTTTATTGCTGTGGAGTCTGTGTTATATTCACACATTGCACATTACTGTGACTTTTATTGCTGTGTAGGTAGACACATACACACACACATACAGACAGATACACACAAACAGTCGGTCACAGGCAGACATACAGTCTGTCACACACAGTCAGTCACAGACAGACACACACACACATATAGTGAGTAACAGACAGACACACACATACAGTCAGTCACAGACACACACATACATTCGGTCAGTCACACACACACACACACACACACACACAAGTCAGCAATTTTGTTGTTGTTTACGATAAAAAAAAGTGCATCTATCAATATGCCCCCCTCCTGGCTGCTATACCTCATTCTAGCCTGGTCTGTGTCCTGCTGTTGTTTCTAGCCCTGCTGAGCACACTCAGCGCTCGGACACTATAGTGCGGTGCATGTGGGGATGGAGTAGGAAGACTGTGCAGCCGGTGCACACACTGCTTCCCCACGCTCCGCTGGATAAATAAAATGATCCCAGCGGCGAGGGCACCATGCAGGGACAACAATAACCAGGCACAAGGTATAATTCCCTGGTGCCCGGGATTTGTTAAGCCCTGATATATACCCATATATACCTATTGTTCATTGGCTTCAATTATATCAGTCTGTATGCCGCCTAAGCATGTGATCTTATTTACTCCACTTCTATCAAATCTATCATGGGCTCCAGCCCCGGATCTTTTGGAGACCTAGCAACGCCCCTGCTTGATCACTATGCTCTGATCTCAGAGCAGCATGAAGAGTGTGAGAGGTAGCATGGTAATGTCTGTGCTGGTGCTCAGGCAACCAAATGCCTGCTCTTCGCAGGCTGGTGAGAGGATATCTTTTGATCTCCCCAGCCAGAGCCTGTGCCGGCAAACATTATTTAAAGGGGCCCAGGCTTTGAATTCTACACATATTTCTGTATATTAGACATTTTTCGATATCAATACCAATTATGGGCTGATCTTCTTTCCAGTGCACGAAACCCACTGCCACTCCATTCTCCCCAAACATCTATGATTATTTGCCTTCTTTTTGTGGAGTATGCCTACAACTTCCAGGTTCCTTTGATCAATAGTTGGCCTAGCCAGAAATATAACACTGCAGACAGGTTTACTTTTATACATTAATCCAGAAATATAAACTAATTTTATTTTGGCAGCATATATAGTCCTGTGTTGGTTTTTGTCACACATTCTCTCCTACTTCACACCATTGGTAACTCTACCTAATAACCTTTATGGCCTAGAGACTCTGTTATCGAAGACAAGCATTTATTTGATATGTTTTTTCTGTTCCATTCTTTTTCTTCAGTGTATGAAGTATACGTAGTCACTGTTTAATTCACTACAATGTACTTTTCTTTTGATTGGGATCATTTATGGTTTTGAACAATGTATCTGTGAATATAACAGTTTGCATATATGGTCTGTTTTTGTATGCTTCTTTCCTCTATGATATCTAGGGTTGCCATCTTTTCTTCAGAAAAATAACGGCCTTGCTACCGTCTCCATAGAATTAACATTGGCCTGATGCCAATTTTTTTACCAGGTAAAATACTGGATGGGTGGCAACCCTACTGATATTACTGGCTTTTATGTTACTTGTTGACATAACATCTTGTATGGTTTATTGTATTAAATGTCTGAATATTCGTTTCTGACTGTAGGGGTCAGTGTTACTCTAATTTCAATTTGTCTACTAGGTTTATTTCACATTTAATTGAATTAATTAGTAGTTGTATGGTTCGTGTTAATTTAATGATGGAGTTAAAGAGTGGAGGGAATGTTTGTGTGAATATTGGTGAGCTTCTGTTTATTGAGGATATATGATTTTTCTTGCGCTACAGATGCTGCAGACTGCTGTTGCATGCATTGTTTATTGTATATAACCTGACAGATCATCATGTGAAAAGTAGTCCACAACAACAGGAGTGATAACCTCTGGTTATGTATTTGTTGTGGATTACATGTCCCATTGTAAGTCAAACTTTTCTCCATTTAAACAAAAATATGATGGATGTTTATGTCAACAATTAAAAAAACAAAACAGTAGGCTGGAAGCATGCAAAAATGCGCTACTTCTCTGTGCTTGACCCACAGGTCAAAAGTTACCAGTTTTTTCCTGTGTGTGTGACTATGTGTATGGGACTGTATATGTAACTGTATCAGTATGTGTGACACACAGAATCACATACACACTGATTCACATATGCATGCATAGTCACATACAGATAAAATACCTAGCATTTATATTACATACACTTTTGGGAAGCTTTGGGAAAAACATATATGCCTCCATAGACTTAACATTGTTCCTAACTTGGGAGGTCTGTCCCGCTGTCCCACACATTACACATTACTTTGTTGCAGACTGCAAAATCACATAGAATAAAAGTAACCTTTATGAAATAACTTCCAGAAACTCATTAAATTACCAAAGAAACAGATCCCAATAATACCCACCTGGGGCAAAAGAGTATTATTTAACAATTCTTTTTTTTGTTTTTTTGTTTATTTATACAGAACAAAGATGTAGTAAGTTAGTAATATAACAAAAACACCCAAAAGTGTTCACACCCACACGCTGTAGTTAAATGGTCAAAATTATATATTTTTTTTACCCAAAGACCTCTTCTTGTCTATTTATACATCTTACATTCATCCATTCATACTACACTTATATTGTATTCATACTGCCACCATACTACATTTTTACAACATTCATACTACCCCTGGACCTTGCTTGTTTTAATTTATCTATCTAATTTATCTATCTAGCCATGGGGACCAAATTCCGTAATAATTTCCCTTTTTTTTTTTTACTTGACACTCAGACACCTACACATATTTTCGTACGTAAGTCGTATGACAGTTTAATGGGTCATCCTTGTGTCTATTTTATCCACTATATATAATCTATAAATTTTGTTCATTCTTTATTCAACATATCCATAGGTATCAAAAAGGTAGATACATACACATCTAGACATACGTATATGTCAGAATTAGAAAACATCTAAAACAGATACAGATTCATAAGACACACAAAAGAAAAAACTAACATAACAAACAGCAATTCCGCCAGGATCTACCACGTCAACCTTCCGTCCACCCATCCCCACGCCATAGATGCAGCCCACTAATCCGAGAAAGTCTTCCTCGTGGCCTCCCACAAAGCCCAGATCTCCTCAAATTTATTTGCAAATCCCCTCGAAAGATAGAAGGCCCTCTCAGCCAAAAGTTACCTAAGTAAGCTGGAACTCAACCTGTTTACTAATGTCCGCCCATTTGGGGAGATCTTGACTCCTCCAGAGTCGGGCGAGTGAAAGCTTTACAGCCATAAGTATGTTTATTGCAAAAATCTGTTTTGATGATCTACCTGAGCCCAGATTCATGTGAAATAAGGTTTCAGGCTTTAATAAAACATCTCTTTGAAACATTGCATTTAGAATCTGTGAGACTTGACATGTAATAGAGGTCAAGCAGTGACACGACCACCAGATATGGAGATGAGTACCCTCCCCTCTACCACATCTCCAAGAGAGATTTATGGAATCCGGGAAGAATTTATTAAGACGTGATGTAACAAAATACCATTGAAAGAGTACCTTATAAAATGATTCCTGTAAATTGATACTGTGTAAGGCGCCTCTGGTATTATGGCATGTCCAATTCCAAATTTCCATAGGGAATGATTCCCCTAAGTCTAGTTCCCAATGATATATAGGATTAGGTTTATCGTTTATCGATAGACCCTTGAAGGACCGCAATCTGGACACCGCCCCCGACCTCTTACTGAGGTGAAGAAACTCGTCCAAAGAGGATGTCTCTACCAGAGGATTAACGTCTAAGGATGTTTTAATTCTAATATAGTTAAATAGTTGAGAGCTCGGTAGATTTGATGACTCATGTAAGGTATCATAGGGGGCGATTTTCCCTCCCAGCATTATATCAGAGATTTCCAGCAGGCCTGAAAGTGACCACTGAGTAATATTAAAACCGGGAATAGCGATCATGAGGGCACCCAGAGGAGCCAAGCTGGTAATGCCCTGTGCCTCGGAAAACAGCTTTTTAAACTTAAACATGCCTCTAACCACATCAATAATTATAGGATTGAGGATTTTCAGTTTGTTAAAATAGACGTTTTTTGTCCAGAAAAAGTAATAAGGGTTTTGGCCCGAACATTCAAAGGTTTTGATCTGGCACCATACAGTATCCTGTGGTGATTTATGTTTCCAGGCCAAAAAATTTGTAAACAGGCAGATGTCTTGAAGTTTATAAAGATCTGGAAAGCCAAGTCCCCCCATCTTAAGAATACGTTTTAAGTATGAATTGGCAATTCTTGGTTTTTTAGAGTCACAAACATAAGATGAGAATAATAATGTTATTTGTTTTAGACAAGCTGTGGGAGCCCGCATAGGAATTGATCTCATCAGGTATAGAACATTTGGGACTACGTACGCCTTAACAACATTAAGTCGACCCATCCACGAGGGTTCTATACCCTTCCAGCGCTGAAAGAGGTCTCTAGAGGGTGACAAAAGATCACGCAAATGATGTCCTCTTCTGAAGTTAATTATCGGAGGGGTTTAAAACAACTCATCAAGGATTGATCAGATTCTACCAATTCGCTGCACTGGATCAGTTTACCAACTTGGCTACATTGTTCTAAAGTTTGACATTCCCATTTCAATTCCCTGCAATTCTCTCTTTATTGAGTAGAACCGTATGTGTAATTCTAGTACTGACTTATGAAAAGGAGGAACTGGAACAAAATGGTGTAGCAACGGAGAAGAGAGAAGATCTATAAACTTGTAAATATGGCTCATGAAAAAGAGGAAACAGGAAAAAAGATTAAATAGCAATAAGTATGACCAAAATACATGCATAGAGAACTACATTATATTTTTACAGCATTACTAATCTATTGAAATGTAAGTTCAAAGACATTGTTAAAAAATTATCCACTTCTAGTGGATGTGCAATATACTACATAAAGCTCTGGAAGAATTATAATGGTTCAATGACCTGAGTCATTTTATCTCATGTCCCTGAATCTTATAGATTAACTCCAGACATTTTTGTAGGGGCGTACCTAGCATACTTGGCACCCAGGGGCAACCTGTGTTTGGCACCCAGCCCACCCCCCATTTTTAAGTATAAAAACAGTGCTATATCTGTCCGCATCCAGTTTCCCAGTGCCACCCGTGTTCCCAACCAGCTTGCCAGAGCCATCTTCACCCAGGGTAATTGTCACTGCACCCATTAGGACTTCGCATCCACAGAGAACCCACAGTACTTGTCATTTCAAATAATAAGGATCCCCAAGTCTTCATGGTGACTCCATGAATGTATTAAAAAATATTGATATTATAACAAATGCAACTTACAATTTGGTTGTTTAATTCAAAGAAACAGACGTGCTTTATTTAAATTTTTCAAAACAAATATCAAATCTTGTTTCTCGAGTTAGCAAAGATGAATTTCCTATGGTAAAGTTTTATTGTTGAATCAGTTTAGATTGACATTTAATTATGTATTCTACTTTTATTTTGACAATTTAAACTTAAATTAGGATTAGAGGGTCTACTAAGTAAAGAGAGTAGACCCAGTATCCACTTCAGATACATTGGCCTAAAGTTTGAAATTCCCATCTCAATTAACTGCAATTCTCCCTTTTGTTTGTAGACCCTTAGGTAAAAAGTTTGAAAATGTAAGTTGCTTATTAGTTTTCAAAGGACAGGGAAATTAGTCTGCAGCAAGGATGGAAATTGGAAGATGCAGACTTTGTCACATGAACTGTATCACCTGAACATTGTTTCTACTGGACATGTAGAGAATAAAAAAAATATATTGAAAATGATCTATGCATTGTATTAGCAAAACTGCAAGCACATGCTTTTTTGCTAATATAATGTATAGGTCACTTTCAAGCTTTTTTTTTATTCTCTACATTCACGGGATAAGCAATTTGTAGGTGATACAGTCCCTTTAAATGTTGGCATGGCAATGTGGAAGTGCATGCATTTTGTCACCCGTAATGTTGCCCAATTTCTACATTTATTACTGCCTACACATCCTTCTACTTACTCTTTCAGTTCTCTAAATCGCAAATTTCTCTTCTTTACCCTTAATTGTATTACTTAAATGAAAAAAAAATGCTGGTAGGGTTGCCATTCTTTCTTTAAAAAAAAAATGCAATTGGCATGCTATTGCCTACATATACTTAACATTGGCCTCAACCTAGTTTTTTACTGGCCTGCAAGAGATGTGAAAAAAGGTGCCCTATATCCTAAGCACTGTAGCAAAATGTATAAATTACTGTAAAAATTGAGACAGATGAAAAAAGTAATAATTCTGTGTTATGAAAAGACTAATATATTGAATTTGAGGTTTCTGACAGTTGCACACCCATTGCCCCCGGGCTCCATTGTCATGTTTTGGAACTCATTGATATTGGCTACAAGGATGTGTTGCAGACATACCCAGCTTTGGTGGACTCTTTGAACAATCAAGGGCAGTCGATTAATAATCTCTTAAGGGTTCATAGTAGAGGAGAGATCTCCCCCAACTAGCCTCTCTGCCCAGGTGCACAAATATCCTCCCATGCTGCCTCTTGTCTGAGGTCAGACAGTTGGGGGGCACGTGACCCGTCAGTGCTCAGACTTCTGGCCATGTGGGGAACGCGATAGGTGTGTACCTGGACATGCTGCCTACCACTAGACACCAGGTAGCTGGTGCGTTCTAGCTGGGGTCCTGGGTCTGCAATGTGGGTGCTAGGGCATGTCCTGGGTGTGCAATGTGGGTAGTGGGACATCTCCAGGTGTGCTGGGGCATGTCCTGGATCAGCAATGTGGGTGCTAGGGCATGTCCTGGGTGTGCATTATGGGTGATGGGGCATATCCTGGGTGGGTCATTTTGGTGCTGGGGCATACCCTGTGTGTGCAATGTGGGTGCTGGGGTATGTCCTGGGGTAATGGAGGGGTCCTGGGTCTGCAATATGAGTGTCCTGGGTGTGCAGTGTGGGTGCTGGGGCATGTTCTGTGGATACCAAGTGAGTGCTGGCTGGGGAAATTCCTGGGTGTGCAATGCGGGTGTTGGGGCATGTCCTGTGGGTGCTAGGGCATGTCCTGTGGATGCAAAGAGGTTGCTGGCTGGGAGTGCAAGGTGCTGCTATGACAAGGGATGTGGGTTCAATAATAAAAAGAGTGTAGGAGATATGGAGTGGGGGAGGTGGGTGTTGTGTATAACTAAACTGTATAATATGCATACACATATAAACTATGGTCCGGCCCAGACCATTTGTTCCATCAGGGGCCCAACAATTTCTGATGGTGGCCCTACCCTCAATCTCTAAGAAAACTCTTCTTATGTTAATAAAAAACAATATATAACATGCATTTGTACATTAAATGAGAGAGAGGAATATTACAGCCAAACACAGCCATTGTCACGAAGGGTACAACATTTTCAATTAGTCCTGTCAGGGGTTAAAGACACAGCATGTAAATGGAAGTCCTGTGTTAAGGGGTTAAGGATCTATAAAGTCATATAAACTCAGAATGCCTTTCTTTTCTCCTCCTTCCTTCCTCTGGATCTACAAAAAAGCTATTAGCCACCCTGCTACAACCTGAGAGTATAAAATATAGTATAAAAAAATCAAAAAACCTTGGTACAAAACACCTCCCAAAATTATAGCTGCCCCAAATAGAGCAGTGGGGGGTGGGTGCCTACAAACCCTTATGAAAGAATGCTAAACAGAACTGTGGTACCACCTAGGGGTCCTAGTTCTTAAAGAGGGTCTGTTTAAGTGGCCACTCGTGACCGTGAATAAATATACTCATTTGCAATAGAAAAATATTTTAATAATTTTATTAAGGGTCCCTGAGAACGGGGTACCCATGGGTGAGAGCAAGTCTAAAACAATACCATTAAGTATCTGTATCACACACCCAGTGTGATATAAGTCATAGTGACAAACAGTAAATACATATCAAAACCACATTAGTAATAAACATGCAAGGCAGTATATAACAAAAAAGTTGGAAGACTAATCCTGCAGGATAAAGAGAAGAAAAAATGGAGGTGCTGAAATAGTCAGCTATCCAAAAACTTCTCAAAAGTAACTGCTCAAAAATAACTACTAAATGGAGAATGATGACGAGGACGTGAGGACGTCGACGTGAATGGGAGGAGCACCCGCGAGTAACCCGCAAGCGACTAATGAGCAGCTGAAAGAGTGACCAGAGCGAACAGCTTCTCCACACCAACCCCTTATCGATACTCGGTGGCTGATTACATCTGCAGGTCTGGACAACACCTACCTGGTGGCCCCCGGGAGACCAGCGCCCGCGTGGGAATTGTGTTGGGCAGCCGGTCGGGAACTGACTCTGTCCCGGTGGCGTCCTTGGGTGGATTGGAGCAGAGTTACAGTCCTTGACCGGAAGACTGAACCACGCTTAAAAGCACTCTAAAAGCAAGTAAAACCATCGCTTCACAGTACTCTCAGGCATATAGTCGGATTTCCCGATACAAGTACAGAGCGGAGCAGTCGGGGTTAAAGAGATAAGTACCCTTTTTTCTTTTTTTTCTCTCAAAACTCCGTCACTGGTGACTCCTGTATCACTGCTTCTAAATGAAGGGTGGATACTAACCTTACATACCAGAGGTCGTGGTCCCCTTCTTGATGTGCAGAGACTCTATCTGCAGGGAATCTTTGATTTATTGCACTGCTTAGACTGCAGCTCAGAGGTGCCATATGTCCAATACTGTTGTAAATACATCATCTCCTATGAACAGGAGCTTTGATGTGCCGCTGCCTGATAATCAATTATACAATACTAAATGCTGGCTTAAAATAATACAGGCTCTGTAGCCTCCTAGCCTCCTAAAGACTGAGAAACAACTCTGCCTGGTCAGTATCTGATTATTCAAGCCCCAAGAGTTGGTGAATAAGAATAACTGGAGACTAGGTGACAGAATTATTAAAAAAGCTCCAGAGGCATAGATCCTAAGCTGTCCTCATATACCATCAAGTGATATTGATTTCTGAGGTTAACATCCCATGAATTTACTGCTCCATTAATATTCTGACTGAGCACCTGATAATCTGCTAATAATCGCCTAGGGTACTTGTGATCTGGACTGAGTATCTGACAATCTGCTAATAATCACCTAGGGAACTTGTGATTTAACATCTCCCTCCAGGGGGCGCTTTAGGGTAAAGATACCTCCTGCTCTAGTATTGACAAAAGAGTGAATTGAGCCCAACTCCTATCTTTGCATAGCGAGATATACTCTCGGAAAATCTCTCGCTCAATAAATGGCTCCTAAACCGGATAAAACCCTTAAAGTGGACAGGGGAGGTGAGGAAAGAATAGAAAAGAAGAAAAACGCAGGGAAATCGGCTAAAATTCCTCCTATAAGTTCATTTTATTCCCCGCGGAGCCAAGCGGATCTCTCCACACTCTCTGAAAAACCTCCTACGGACCAAAGCAGTGAGGGAAGTATCCTGGAGATGGCCAGCTACATCTCAAATACAGACCTTTCAACTGCGCTGGAAGCTCTTTACCAAAAGATAAGAGTAGATTTAGACCGTAATTTAGCAGAACATAAAGAAGAATTTCTCCATTTAAAAACTACTATCCTTTCACAATCCAACAAGATAATTCTCCTTCAACAGAAAGTTAATGAACTCCAAGAACAAAAATCAACATTGAAATCAGAAATTACTAAGATGAATCTTAAGATCGCAGATATAGAAGGGTCGCTCAAGGAGACAGAACTTAAAAATAAGGGGTGTTCCAGAGGAGATTACAGATATTGATAAATACATGACTGAGCTACTTGCGGTCTATATTGATCCAAAAATATCTGGCCCACTTCCAATAGAACGGGCACACAGACTTCCTAAGCCCTTAAACCTCTCACTACCTAATAGCAGCAGAGATGTAATTGTCCGATTTCAGAACTCAAGGATTAAAGAGATGTTGACGCTTGAAATGAGGAAGAACCCACACAAAGATAATAGATATACTGGATTAACCACCTACGCTGATCTTTCAGCAGCAACTAGGGGGTTCAGGAGGAATTTTGCAGATCTGACTCTCTGCCTGAGAAATAACAATATTTCTTATTCCTGGGGCTTCCCAGCCAGACTTAGAGTTACATGGAGAGAAGAGAAACTTGTATTTTTTGAACCAGACCATCTTAGGTCCAAAATGATTGCATGGGGTTTGCTACATTAGAAGATAAAAAGTGATGTCTACTCTGGAGGGGGAGGGGAGAAAATTTGATTGGGGTTTATGGTTTGGTAGCTGATGTATTAAAACTCTTTTTTTTTTTTTTTTTTTCCCCTATGTATATATGGTCAGGATTTGACCATCTGACGCAGACACAGTTAAACAATGTACTAAAATCAGGTGGATTGGTGACTGAAGTGGTCCCGCAGTAAATTGTGGGTAGGCTACATATATATAAAAACAAAGAAATTATCCTGATCTCTGGGTATGGGGGAAATTACCCACAGAATAATAACGGTTATGAAATATGTGAATTTGGATACACTGGGTCAGATTCCTATAACCCATAGTTTCCTATAACCCAGACTTCACTTAATGATCCCTCGGATCCAGATAATATCCAGGTATCAGGAGCTATAATATTATATTAGTCTCTACCCAAAGAACCTGGTGACCTTGGTGGTTATGAGTAAACTCTCATACTGAGGCGGACACGCCTTTCTGCTGATGCCTGAATTATTGCCCAAATTCTTGTGGGTAGAACAAGGATAGATGGTAACGCATTGAAACATAGTATTTTAGCCACAACATGTGTAATTATAGCTCACTGGAATGCTTAGGTTTGGAAGACGGTAGCCGGTCATATAATTAGGGTGTAAGCCAGGATTTTATAATTACTGGTTTTTGCACGCCAGATCTGGTACAGTTGAAACACACTTCACACTTACACTTTATTGCACACGACTGATTATTGTATATAGATCAGTTATTTCACACAAAAATCTTTATCCCTTTCTTCTTCTTTTTTATTTATTTATTTATTTATTTTAATATGGGAACACGCTTACTCAGTTACATTTACACACATTTAAAATTATATGAATGGTTTAAGTTCCTTCAAGCAATTGGGTATACTACGTTTGCGGAACGGATTTTACTACTCACCTACTATATAATTTAAACACATATCACAGATAAATAAAAGGAAAATGTTTGATTGTGTAACACGTGATAGATTCTGATTATTACATTTTTTTTCCTTGTTTTAGGTAGATAGATTCTGCATGCAATGCCGAATCAATGTTTAAATTCTTTTAGGTCACAAAGGGATAGGTTTTGCCTCACGTATGAATAGTATTGGATATTATAATATAAGTTCCTTGGGCATGTAGCTACTCTACCAATACTTGCCAATGCGGAACTTATTATACTTTCCACCTATTATATCATTTAAATATAATTTAAACACATATCACAGATAAGTAAAAGGAAAATGCTTGACTGTTTAACATTTGATAGACTTGAACTACTACTTTTTTTTTTTTTTTTTCCTCTCCCCACTTGTAGATATATTCACACTTAATGATGAATTGGTGATTCAACTGGCCAGGGTCACAAGGGATAGATACTGACTCACGTATGAATGATATTAGATCTTATAATCACAATATATATATATTTTCTTGCTTTCTTTCTTTTCTTTTTCCTCTCTCTCTTCATATTTATCTCCTTTTCCTGGCGTAAAACCATAATCACGATTCCAGAATAGATATGGAAAGTGAATAATGGATGTATATATTTATATATTTGTTGACGTGGAATGTAATAATGGATATATGTATGTATATATTATATATATATATATATATGCTGCATACTTGTCCTGGATCCTATCTTCCTCCTGTTGCCCCCCTATGGTAGCTTGATTAATTGACTCCCCACATAGGCTAGGGATAATAACCCCGTAAGAGTCTATTGGTCGCTGCTCTCTAAGACTAGGATTAATAACTATTTAAAAGGGGGCTCGCGACCCCTCCTCACGCTTTTTTTTTTTTGTTTGGTTGTTGTTTTTCTTTCATTATTTGCTTCCCAGATGGTTCAGGGAAACAGACCTTTCAGGAGTTTGGGAATTTATCTCCCAGGCTCATTTGAGGGGTGTAACGGATATGATTGGGTGTTTGTGTGGATGTGTGTGAAAGGTTTGATGTATGCTGGGTCTTCTCCCCCTGGGGCTGGGGGACGCGGTGGCACTCTCTCGCGCCCCCATGCACAGCAAACATATAGCTTGGATGACACTTAAACTTACATCTATAAATTCACAGGGTCTAAATTCCCCATACAAGAGGGCCTTTTTATATGATCTCTTGACAAGGGAATCAGTTGATATTGCATTTATATAAGAGACCCACTGGAAGAGAGACCAAAAACAATATTGGAAATATAAGAGATACCCGCATGTCTATCAGTCCTGCCTCTGTGATAGGAAGAAGCGTGGAGTAGCATTAATAATTGATGGCAGGCATAAATTTGAACATATGTTTCACGAGGCAGACCAGGATGGTCGTTGTCTTATCTTAGTCTGTCAAATTAATGATAAAGTTTACACATTTATGAATCTATACGCCCCCTCGGACCACTCAACTCAATTTTTTAGATCAGCCCTACAAAGACTTGAGGAAGTCGCCAAAGGCTTGGTCATTATAGGGGGAGACAACTGTATCTTAGATATTGAGCGGGATAGATCTTCAATCAAAAACTGTAAATATATTGAAGAACTCAGACGTAGGGCGGATAGATTTGCGGATATACTCTCTCGGTTTAACTACTACGATATCTGGAGAGTTCAAAACCCAGACGAGAAAGAATTCACCTTTCACTCCCTGCCTCACTCCTCTTACTCGCGTATTGACTTTTTTTTATGCTGGGTCCAACCCTGGGTAGCTGTCTTCGCTCCTGGATTGGTCCCATCACATGGTCAGATCATGCCCCTATATTCATGGAGATCAGGCAGAACCCAGAATATGGATCTAAAAGATCCTGGAGACTCAATGAGACTATTCTTGCTACAGTTGAGCAACAATCGGATTTGGCTACTCAGGCAAGGCTCTTTCTGCAGGATAACGATACGGGAGACACCTCAGATATTAATCTGTGGTGTTCCTTGAAATGTTTCCTACGCGGATATTTAATAAAACAGGGATCCTGGATTAACAAACAAAGAGGGAAATCTTTAGCTGATCTCCATATTGCACTGGCGAAACTCGAGAGAACAAACAAACTAAACCCGTCTTCGCACTGCAATGGGGAGATTATTAAGATCAGGCAGGAGATTATTGAGAAGCTTAGTGAAAAGGCAGAGTATATGATGGCGAGACTGAAACAGAGATGGTACTCCACCAATAATCAGGTGGGTCGTGACCTTACAAATAAATTAAGATACAATAACCAAAAAGCTAGGATAAAAAAAATTATATATAATGGGAAATTAAACCTATCTCCAAGGGATATTGCAGACGCGTTCCGAGCTTACTATGAGGCGCTATATAATCTTCCAGATCCCCAGATAGAGGAACCCGATCTGACTAGGTTTTTGGATAATCTCGATCTTCCAAAAATCTCGTCAGAAAAACTAGAGACTATAGGCCGTCCGTTTACACAGTAAGAGATCTCGGGTGCAATACATGAGCTGAAGGTCGGCAAGGCTCCAGGTCCGGATGGCTTTTCGGCCCTGTTTTATAGAATCTTGGATCCTGTGATTGTACCAATTCTGGACAGAGTATATAATAGTATTAACAGAGATACGATCTTTCCAGATGAAATGATGGAAGCTTCGATACTACCTACTTTAAAGGACGGGAAGGACCCGACTCAGATTTCCAACTACCGCCCAATCTCGCTCATCAATCAGGATATTAAGATTTATTCGAAAATCTTGTCCCTTAGACTGAATGAAGTTGTTTTAGATCTGGTGGCTCCCGATCAGGTTGGCTTTATGCCAGGGAGGTCGAGCGAGGATAATATCTGCAGGGTTCTCGGCATAATGGAGGTAATTCATCGGGAGAAAACTCCCTCAGTCCTCCTCGCGCTGGATGCCGAGAAGGCATTTGATCGAGTAAACTGGAAATATATGGCGGGGACCCTCCGGGCGTTTGGACTTGCTGGCCCTTTTCTGGATAAAACCTTGGCACTATACTCTAACTCCACCGCTAGAGTGAGAGGCATGTGTCTGGAATCGGCAGTATTTGGGATTAGGAATGGGACACGACAGGGGTGCCCTTTGGCCCCATTAATCTATGCGCTTTCAATTGAACCACTTGCAACTCTAATACGTAACTCAATAGACATTACCGGGATTGGAATTGGAAACAACAATCATCGTATTATGCGATACGCAGATGATATCCTGCTAACGCTTTCTTCTCCCCAATATTCAATACCGGCTATGCTGGAAATGGTCTCCAAATTTTCAAAATTGTCAAACTACAAATTAAATTTATCCAAAACCCAGGTCATTGCGCTCTACCTAGGCACCAGTGAGAGAGACGTATTAGAAATCATAGGTCAAAATATATATAACTTAAGCCCGATTAAATATCTGGGAATCAAAATTACACATACTCTTGGAAATATTATCCCCATTAATTATGCCCACCTCCTAATGGATATAAAGAAGATAGTCAACCCATGGAAGCAGTTAGAATTATCCTGGCTAGGTCGATTAAATATTATAAAATCATATATACTCCCTAAGGTACTATTTCTACTTAGAATGATCCCTTATAGAGTACCCTCTGATACACTGAAACAAATCGAGCTTGAATTCCTGAGGTTTGTCTGGGGATCTGGCAAGCCAAGGATAGCCAGGATAAGAATTAAAAAGAAGTATCCAAAAAGGTGGTCTGGGCTTTCCAGACCTGATTAGACTACAGAACGCATGCCAATTGGCAAATGCGTTGGCATGGAAGGTGAAAAGCTCGGATAATGTGGGCTGGATTAATATAGAAAGGGTAGGAGCAGGTAGGGCAGACCCATTCCTATTCCAATGGTTGAGCCCAGAGACATTTAGAAAGTTAAAAATAGATAATAAAATTATCGGAACACTTACTCAAAATGTATATAGACTGCGTAGAACAAAGGGACCTCTGAAAAAGATCACATCAGACACTCCATTAGAGGTGATATCCCTGATAATTCAGGATATAGACCTATAGAGATGGAAAATCGCAGGGATCCATAATGTATCTGATTTATTCGCTAATGACAGCTTTCTCTCCTTCTCAGACTTACAGATACGATATACTATCTCGAATGCAGAGATATTCACATATCTAAGACTTAAACATTTTTTCACAGGAACTGAGGTCACCCCTCCAGATCTATGGGGAGATCTGGTTAAGACTATTTCAGCTTCCTCTGAGAAAATGATTTCTAAGTTGCTTGCCTTCTTGGAAAATCTCCAACCACAGAATAAACCTCGGGCAATTGTAAGGTGGGAGAGAGACCTCTCATTGGATGAACCACTACAGAAATGGTATAATGCTTGGCAGTCCACAAGGAAGGCCACGCATTGTGCAAACCTACAAGAACAATATTTTAAATGTATGCACCGATGGTACTTGGTACCCACACGCTTATTCAAGTTTCATCACTTGCCAGACGATTTATGCTGGAGAGGTTGTGGTGGTCAGGGATCTCAGATTCATATCTGGTGGGAATGCCCCAGATTAATGGAGTTGAAGGGATGGCTGAGCACTACCTGTCAAGAGATCTTCGGGTTACCACTGAACCTACTGCCTCAGACATTTTTGTTCCATATGGACACTCCTTATAGGGATAAACATAGTACTATACTCTTGCTGAATGTCCTAATGGCGACAAAAATATGTCTGGCTAGACACTGGCGTACGCCTGTGATACCCTCTGGGCATGAAATAATAAGACAAATAGAAAATCAGGCTGGAGCAGAAAGATATTTTTATAGGAGAGATAGAGCACTCCGCGATTCCTTTCTTAACATCTGGTCCAAGTGGAACGATAGGAGGAGTAGGGGGGACCCTGTGAACTAGGAAATAACAAATGTATATTAACTGGGTAACCGAGGGAGAGTGTCGCCGCGCCCCAGTCCCGGGGGGGGGGGGGGAGAGAGAGGGCATCTGGTTCCGTTTCCCTTAGATAGACCGTTAGGTAACCTCAGTCCGGGTAACAACCTAGCTAGCCCTGCAGTGGAGAATTTTAAGGAGAGATGGGAAGCTCAGCCAAAGGATAATGTGGCCAGATTGGTTAAATTGGAAAAAGATACCGAGGAGGCCAAACAAAGGGTTGATATTTGGGCAGAGAGTAGTCACTTTTAGAAACTTAATAAAGATTTACAGAAGGATTTAGAACACTTGAGAGAAGAGATCAAAATAAGAAACAGAAAAAGTTTCTGAGAGATAGTGAAGACTATAGTAAAAGAGAAGTATGTATAAATAGGAAAAAGAGAAATTCTAAAGGTTCCCTGTATACAGACATCTCAGAATCAGATTCAGAAGGAGGGAACAAAAATATTAAAAAGTGGACTAAAAGTAAGGTTTTTTTAGGAATCAAGGGAAATGCAAAACAAGGAGAAGTAGATACAAATCTGGTGGAACAAGAACAGTCAACACAGAGAGAAACCAGGGCCAATGCGGATGAGGAGCAGAGACAGGACTCCACCACAAAGACAGCAGTGGAGAAAAAATTACAAGTAGTCAATCTCTCCAACGTAGCCCTTAACACATTTAGAAGTTCTACAAAAAGGGCTTTCTTTTTCACCCTCACTGCCCCTTGATACATTTCAAGTTCACAAAGATTTGCACCTTTTTGCAAGACTCCTCATCTCCCGAAAACTTTTTTCTCAAATACCCAAAAAGACAGAGTTGGATATCAGGGACCAACCTTTGCTAGATGTTGTGGCGAAAGGAAGAGTTCTGTTTAAATCCACTTGTTTTATATACAAATTTAGCTCCGTTCGTGAGTTTCTGCATTGCTAATGGCCTGCTGGTTTTGAGATGGCTCCAATAGGACAATGGGCTATAGCCTGAGACATCCTGGCAAGTGATGGATTAAAAATAATTAGTTTAAGGGTTCAAGGGACCCTTAATTAGGGTCAGGAAGGTTATCAGTCAGGGCTATTTCAGCTGTAATTTGTGGAGTGAATAATTCTAATGTTTGTTTTCATTGGGAGCTTAATACTGTATTTGGTGTGCTGGGGGAAGCTGGGTTGGGATTATACTGTAATCCTTTTATCTCTCCGGATGTGGGGAGGAGTTTTGGCAGAGCATAAAAAGAATGATTTGAACGCTGATTAAATACACTGATTTTACCCCTTCATGAAGTCTCGGTTCATGTTTGGGGAACTGGGATTTTATATTCACTTTGCAACGTATTTCGGTTGTTTATTCGGGAGTAAGCTGCACAGGTCTCATTTATTATATATGGGTTCCTTTACAGATGTCTTAATTGATTTAGAGAATGAGTCAGAGAACTCGAAACCTCCCGGTAGCTCAGAAAGGGCTCTGGGCTTCTCTAGTTTTAAGCCCAGGTCAAAATGGATGCCTCTATTGTCTACTGCAGTGTTTCGCAACCCAGTCCTCAAGGCACACCTACCAGTCCAGGATTTAGGGATTACCCAGTTGTGTCTAAGGTGTTTATTTTCTTCTTTGTAAAAACACCTTAGACACACCCAGGTAATCCCTAAATCCTGGACTGGTAGGTGTGCCTTGAGGACTGGGTTGGGAAACACTGGTCTACTGTACCGAGTGTCCAATATTTTGTTAAATTGGTAGAGTTGGATTTGTTAATTCTATTTGTTTTTTATTTAATATTATTCATTATTCATGTCGCCTCCTGATGAAGCTGGACCACCTTGTCCAGAAAAACGCATTGATTGGCACTAGAATCATTTGGACCTACAGACTTAACTTGAGTGGATTTTTCTACCTTCTATATTCTATTGCTTTTGCACTGTAGTCATCTTGTAAGTTGTTACTACAGCAGACTCATTTTTATTGCCCTTTGATGATTTATCTTTTCTCAAATACAGAAATTAAACATCTGATGATTTTAAGAACCCATCTCTTCCTTTTTATTCTTGAGGCTTTCTTCATTTGTCAATGCCTCACTTATCAATATTGATATTTTGTGTGTTTTTGGCATACTTCACCAATGCACGATCATTTTATTGGTTCCACATGTTAACCTGTGCTGCACTGTTATTTGGGGTATTTGGATATTTTGGACACTGTGAGAAGTGCTGGGGACAAGCTATGTTTATGCATGTGGTTATTTTAAATATTGTTTTAATTCATTGTGGCATATTTGCACTTTTTGTATTTATTAGTTATAGGGGGCGTTGGGCAAGCCCACTGTATCTATTTTCTATTATAATATAAATATATGATTTAATCTGAAATCATATATACAATTTTCTGAATGATCAACATAGAGAATTATTGTGTAATAGTATGAGATTTATATTGGAATCTAATTACTTTATCTTTAATAGAAACTACTACCTCCAAGTTTGTGGCACAGCAATGGAGACCCATTTTGCCCACAGATAAGCAAAACTTTTTTTGGGTAGCTTGGGAAGGTGAGACAATCTTTGGTCCCCATCACCATACCGAACACTTGCTCTACAGACGTTATATTGATGATCTGTTTATGCTGTGGGGAGGATCAATGGATTCTCTGAGTATATATTTGAGGAACTAAACTCTAACTCTTTGGGTTTGAAATTTACTTTTGAGGCAGATAAAGATTCCATACACATTTGGGGGGAGGATTTGACAATTAGTAATAACAAAGAAAAAAAGATCTTTGAAACAAAAACATTCTTCAAACATAGATAGCTAGCTAAATGCCAAGAGTTACCATGACAAAAAGTGGATAAAAACTATCCCGGGAGGGGAGTTCATCCATATGAAGAAAAACTGTTCAAATATTAAACATTTTTATATACAAGCTGAAGCCATCAGTGAAAGATTGCTAGCAAGTGGATATAAAAAAGAGGTAGTAGAAAAGAGCAGATGTGATGCCAGAGAGATGGATAGAAAGATTTTTTTCTTAAAATAACATACAGAGAAAGAAAAAAACTAAGAAGTTTTAAAAAATAAAATAAAATCAATGGAGCCTTGGTGAGGACAGAGCAGGATCAACAACAGAATGATAATAACAAATTTGAAATGGGCTTTATTACTACATTTTCTGATTAAACCAAAATTATAAAAAACATTCTGGACAAACATTGACATATGATTAAAACAGACCCAATTTTAACTAAAGTACTTCCACATGCATGTACATTTATTTGCAAGAAAACCAGTAGCCTCAAGATGTTACTTGCAGATTTTTCTGGGACCTAGAAAGGGAGATCGCCTTCTGATGTTGAGAAAAAGAGAGACTTTTTGGATACTTTGAACACTCTGGTCCCAGAAGGATTGAAGGTTTTCTTTTTTTTCCTGTCCCTCCCATTTTATTTCCCCCTTCTCTCCCCCTTTGTTTACAAACTATAGGATTTTTAGATCAACGGAAATTGGACTGTATAAAATTTAAAAAAAATGTTCTGTTTATCCTCACAGCATAGATGACTATATCCCTTTGTTCTATAAATGATATATATGCCTTGTTTGTTTTGTGTAATATATAAAATAATGTTTAATAAAGTGGTAGCAATACATGTGCTATGTAAAACAATACATGTGAGTGATTTTAATAAACTGCTGTATAAATATTCTATGCTATGTATCAAATCGAATCAACTTGAATATATTTCTATAACTATTTTATGTTACTATTGTTTCTTTAAAGCTCCTAATGATGATTATTTGATGCTGTTGGTTTTGTGAGAAATAAGATGTGTTTACACTCTCTTTGTAAATCATGCAGATGCATCCATATGTATGGGATATCTAGATGTACTTATAAACATGTTTACATACTAGAATTGTATTCCTCCCTGTTAGACATATACATTTATGTGCATCTTCTATGGCGTTTTCATATCCCCTCCCCGCTATGCTGGTTATAGTAATGATGATGATCCTGGAAGTTCTCGTTTTATTTATTTCCGGTAAACACTACAATACAGTCCTATGCAATAAATAGAGATAACGCTGACCAATCATTGAAACTTATTATTTATCCCAAATTTATAAGCCTGTATGTGTAATATCATCTGTGACAAACTGTGTCCCTAAATGGCAGAAATAAAATGTGGTCACCCAGTCAATGAAT
Source organism: Pelodytes ibericus (assembly GCA_036172795.1). NCBI lineage: Eukaryota > Metazoa > Chordata > Amphibia > Anura > Pelodytidae > Pelodytes > Pelodytes ibericus. The sequence goes on along the minus strand of CM069859.1, from coordinate 138,283,212 downwards.
TGGACACATAAATACACAGTAACAGACAAACACACAGTAACATAAAACACAAATACAGTCTAATGCACACATTCACACACAGTCATGCACACATATAAAGTCCCATGCACAAAATCAGTCATACACATACAGTCACATGCACACACACAGTCATATACAAATACAGTCTAACAAACACACAGTTACATACACACACACATAGTCACACATACATACAATGAGAGCCCACTTCCCTGCACACATTCAGAGTATGAGTTTCTTACCTAGTACTGGCTACAGACAGTCTGTAATCATGGCAGGGATAGCTAAGGTTTCCGAAGAAGCATAGAACATTTCTGCCCCATATTTTCTTTTTTAAAATATTTTTTCCATAACATGTGGTCCCAAGTGAAGAAGGGACTGCACCCAAGCTAAAGTATGCAATGGACCACACTTCTTTGCTGAGCGGTGGGTGTCACATGACATCCCGACGTTGACAGAGATGAAGACACAGGACTGCAATTGAATGTGGTCTGTGCAGGATCAGAGGCAGGGTCGGCCTTAGGGGCAGTGGTGTATCTTGATTTTGTGCTGCCCTAGGCAGACAAAATCCGGGCACCCCCCTACCCAAGCTGCACACCCACGTTACACACCTAAGACATGCCCCATCATTCAGACTCACATCAAGCTCACACTCCCATCACACTCAGTCACACACTCCTACTCCCATCACACTCAGTCACACACTCCTACTCCTATCACACACACTCTGACTCCCATCACACTCAGTCGCACACACTGTCTCCCATCACACACACTCTGACTCCCATCACACTCAGTCACACACACTGTCTCCAAACACACACACTCTGACTCCCATCACACTCAGTCACACACACACTCTGACTCACATCACACACTCTCTGACTCCCATCACACTCAGTCACACACACACTCTGACTCCCATCACACACACTCTGACTCCCATCACACTCAGTCACACACACACTCTGACTCCCATCACACACACTCTGACTCCCATCACACTCAGTCACACACAGTCTCCCATCACACACACTCTGACTCCCATCACACTCAGTCACACACTCTGACTCCCATCACACTCAGTCACACACACACACACACACACACACACACTCTCCCATCAGCACTTACCTTTCCCTGGCAGGCAGGCAGCATGGTCCCTCCATGCGATTGTGCCGACAGGTCACGTGACTGGGCGCGCATATGACGTCAGCGCGCCCGTCACGTGACTGTCGGCACTTCCGTGTCGGCACACTGCACGGGGAGCCGAACAGGCAGCACGGAGGTTTCTCTGTGCTGCCTGTTCAGCTCCCCGTGCAGCCTGGCAGGCAGAGCGTTGGTGAGGGGGGATCTTCCGATCCCCTCTCACCTCTGTCTCTGGCTGCAAGCGCGGTGGGGGTTTTTTTTTATTTTTAAAGGGCCGGATTTTTTTTTTTTTTTCATTTTTTTTTTCCAGTGCTGGGGGGCGCTGCCGCCCCCCAAAATTTGCCGCCATAGGCATCCGCCTAGGATGCCTCGCGGTAAATACAGCACTGCTTAGGGGTGTGCGACATAGCCAATGCCACGCTGAGTCAGGTGCACTGTGCCCAGGTGAAAAGAAACTAACAGAAACAAGGGACGCCACTGGTTATGACCTCCACTATGAATTGGGGAGGTGCATGGTAAGATTGTTTATTTGGCCGCCCCTTCCTCAGCTGCGCACTACCACAACTGAGCATAGCGCCGGATGTAATGGGACATCCCAGTGCTCCAATGCAAACACAAGGGAAAGCAGAAACAGCCTTTGGATTACCAGTAAATAGTAAAATGTCATTTTATTTTATCTCCATGAAAAGCAACCAGCTGTTTTTGTTTGGAGCTATGTGACTGCATGTGTGTGGAGCAATGTGACTGCATGTGTGTGGAGCAATGAATCTTCATGTGTGTGGAGCAATGAGACTGTATGTGAGTGGACCTTTGAGACTGCATCTGTGTGGAGTTATGTGACTGCATGTGTGTGACTGCATGTGTGTGGAGCTATGATATTGCATGTGTGTGACTGCATGTGTATGGAGCTATGCGATTTCATGTGTGTGGAGCTATGAGACTTCATGTGTGTGACTGCATGTGTGTGGAGCTATGAGATTGTATGTGTGTGACTACATGTGTATGGAGCTGTATGACTGCCTGTGTATGACTACAAATGTGTGGAGCTGTGTGACGTCCTGTGTGTGACTACATCTCTGTGGAGCTTTGTGACTGCATGTGTGTGGAGCTCTGTGACTACATGTGTGTGGAGCTGTGTGACTGCATGTGTGTGGAGCTGTGTGACTGCAAGTGTGTGGAGCTGTTTGACTGCAAGTGCGTGGAGCTGTGTGACTACATGTGTGTGGAGCTGTGTGACTACATGTGTGTGGAGCTGTGTGACTGCATGTGTATGTGGGGGCACTACAGAGGTGGCCCGCATAGGGCAGCTAAAAACCTAAGACCGGCCATGATCAGAGGCACGGAACACTCTGAACAATGAGAGCCCACTTGCTTTGAAAGTAAAAAGAACTAAGTTTTGGAACAAATTTGAAATTCCATAATTTTGAATCTGGAATAGGGAGGTAGAATTGATTCATAACTCTGAACAGATATAGTTTATAACAAATATTAAAACATATGATTTACAGAAAGTTTGGTCACCTTAGATAATGTTTATAAACTCAGATATATATACAGAAACATGCTGCAGTCTTTTTAACTCCTTCGCGACAATGGACAATAGCAATAGCCCGCACTGAAATTTGGTGTCTGGGGCACCCACAATTGCTCTGGCAATATGGCTATGCCCTTGTGTGGTCAAGAGCTACGGAAGAGAAAAAAAAGATTATGTTGCTTGACTGCCCCTAGAGGCAGTCAGCAACAATGCAATGTAAAAGAAAAAAAGATTTAATTAACTTAAAACTAGGATTAGGGCTAGATTAGATGTTAGGGTTAAAATTAAATAATTTTTAGCATAAGGGATAGTGTTAAAATTAAATTAAAATTAAAATATATTAAGGGATAGCATTAGGGTTAGAGTTGGGGTTAAATTTTGTGTTTGGGTTAAATTTAGGGTTCGGGTTGGGGTCAATATAGGAAAAAAACAAAAAACACTTTTTTCGGTTTTTGCCCCATAACTCGCAAAAAATGCAGAAAAATATGGAAACATACAACTCGGGACAACATTTAGAAAATATTTATACGGGTCTTTTTTGATGATTGTATCTGTGTAAATTATATTTTAGGTCAAAGTTAAAAAAATGTCATCATATTTTATGATTTTTTTGTAGTAAATTATAATATATGATGAACATAATGGTATCTAATGAAAGCCCTTCTTATGACGATAAAAACAACATATAATTTGTGTGGGTACAGTATGTGAGAGAGAAGAAAATTACAGCTAAACACAATCACCCCAGAAATGTAAAAACAGTCATTGTCACTAACAGAAAGTCCAGGTCAAAATGTCTTGTCACTAAGGGGTTAATCTAACGGAAAAGATCTTTTTTTTTTTTTTTTTTTACTCCCTCTCCTTGCTCAACTCAGACTCCCATCTTGAACTAAAAAATTAAGGTTCGAATTGGGAGACAAGTTGAACCTCTGAACCTGGTGAGTTGCATAAAAACAAAATTAAATCTTATAAAAATGATCCCCCCTTAAAGGGTTTCCATCTCAAGATATGTGCAGGCAATGAAGAAAATAAATTGAAGGTATCTGTCATTTTAACCCTGATACAAATACTATGAGTAAGAGTACTATGAGGCAGATATATTAATGAGAGGATGTCATAAATATGCATAACTGTGGCCACCAATAGGAAAGAGTGGCATGATGTGCTTAACAACCCCTCCTGCAGGGGAAGTGATGTAACTTGCAAAGGATTACCAACAAACCGGTGAAAAGTTATTTCACCGATTTCATATCTGTTTTTTGACATTTTAAAGATATTGGAGATATTGAAGACTATCTGCTGCTTGATCTCCTGAAGCTTTTCCTTCACTATTTGTTTGGCAGTATGTGGTTTATGACATCCTATTAGGTCTCAGTAGGCTGATGTTTTATGAAATGTCCATGCATAACCTCCTTTGTCAGTTCTATTGTTTTGGGGTTGTACTTTTGGTCTAAGCAGAGCTTTTCTGAATGGGGAATCCAAGCTCCACAAAGTGCCAGGAACTAGAACAAACCCAACCACAATTTAAGCATTATTATTTGATTTAATTATTAATTTTAATGGGAAGATGAATGTGCTGGTGGTGTGCAAAGTGGATTTTGTACCTTGTGCTGCCACCTTGGAGAATTAAAATCTTTGAAAAGCTATTAATTTACTCATACTGCAGGGTACACCTGTGATGCTGGCCAGATCTAAACCTTATGTCCACTATAGTGCATTCCATGGGATATAGTGTCTTGCCTCCATTATACACTCCCAAACAAAAAAATTATGCTTGAAGCACAGTGAATTATCTGCAGGGTGCACTTGTGTAAATCACTGTTCCTCAACTGGGTAGCATGGTTTGCCAGCTGTATGTATCCTCCCAGAAATATGGCTGCTCACATGCAGATTTCTGCATAATGTATATATGGCTCTTATTTTACTTCTTGCACTTTACTACCTATGTATATGTACATAGATGCTTTTGCAATGCTCCAATGAGGACAGGGTCTCTTTAACCCCTTAACGCATATGGACGTATATATACGTCCTGAAAAGCATGGTCCTTAAGGACCATGAGGACGTATATATAAGTCCTTCGTTTTCATGTAGTGTTGCGCTCCTTAGCGCAACACTACATGCCTGTAGCTACTCTCAGAGGCTGCTGCGGATCCGAAGCAGCCTCTGAGAGGGCTTTCAGCCCCCCTCACCCCCCCCCCCCCCCGCGCATACGATCACCGCGAATGTGATCGTATGCGCGCTAACACACATAGGCAGTGAAAGCTCATCACTGCCTATGTGTGTGAAAGTGTTGCAATGATGCCTCGATGGTGTGTGCTGTTTTGGAGGAGCATGCTCCTCCGATACAGCGTGCCCAGAGGAGAGCGACGGAAGAGAAAAAAAAAATCTCTTCCGTCGCTCTGAAACCGCTACTTGACTGCCCCTACAGGCAGTTAAGTATAGTACAGTTAAAAATAGAAAAATAATTAAATAAATTAAATAAATAAATAAATAAATGGGAAAAAGCTAACCCTAGATCTACTGTACCTAGATCTAGGGTTAGGGTCATAAATAGGGTCATAATTAGTGTTACAGGGGGGTTCGGATGATTACAACGGTTAGATTAAGGGGTGGGGGTAGTTTTAGGGTTAGGGTAAATTTAGAGTTGGGGTAAATTTAGGGTTGGGGTTAAAAAGTCACTGTAGAAGAAAATGATTAGAAAACAAAAAAAAACACTAAAATTGTTTATTGCCCTATTACTTGAAATAAAACATAGACAAACAAGGAAACATTGGTATTACTAAACTCAGAACAAATATTATAAATATATAGACGGGGTCTTTCTAACCATTTGTAATTGTGTAAAAAAAAAAATCAGGTAAAAGTTAGAAAAAGTGTTTTTTATGGCATATTTTCATCATATTTTATATTTTTTTAATAGTAAATGATATCATATGAAGAAAATAATAGTATCAAATGAAAGCCCTATCTGTCCTTTAAAAAATGATATATAATTTGTGTGGGTGGACTGAACACAAAGAAAGAAATTCACAGTTCAGTAAACGTATGACAAAAATAATGGAATTCTGGTCTTCAAGGCATGTCAAATGCAACATAGCACTCGGTCACTAAGGGGTTAAGATACTGGTTCTTTGGGAGCTTCCAAAATGGCCTCTTATAGCTATGTGGGGTCAGGGCAGGTGTCCTTGGCCCTCCCTATCATATAATCAAATGCTCCCACCTACCCCTAAAACCACACGGGGGGTTAGGGCATGTGTCCCTGACCCCTTGGTCTATAAGAACCTGTGCTGGAAGCTGCCCCAATAATACAAGCAAGTGGCCCTGCCTCCCCTATTAAAAACAGGTCCAGGGAATGTTAAACCCTCATCCCCATGAATGATATGGGACCAGGGGCTGGCCATGGGCCCTTGGCCCCACTAATTAAAAAGAACTGCCCAAAGTTCCATTCCCTACCCCCAATAAAATAAATAAACTAAACAAATTAATTAATCCCGGCATACCCCCTCCTACCTCTACCTTGCCCTTGTGGGAGGGTGGGGTGAAAGAGTCCTTAAAAATCAATGGAAAAAAATGAAAATCACTGCCCACCCCCTGGCACCCAAAGTGTCCACTGTGGAAAATATTTTATACATTTAAATCATGTCCCACGATGATCCCAATGCCCTTGATCGTCGGCTTTGGCACAGGGAAAGGGCCACCCAAAAAAAAATCCATTAAAGCCTATAAAAAAAATATTTTATTTATTTTAAGGAGACCAGGCGTCTTTGGATTTTAGGGGTGGGGAAACAAGACCATGAGCCCTTGGCAGGTCCTGGCCCCATGCATTATAAGGGGATATTTTTAACAGGACCTGAGGCCCTCGGTAAATGAGCCAGGAGTCATTTGGCAGCTCCAGGCCCAGATGACATGACACTTGCCCTGTCCCCCATATACAGTTAGTCTACCGGGAGCCTTTAGCTAGCTCCCAGCACATTTCCTATAGGGCTGGTGGGATCAGAGCCATTTGTATTAGGTGTCTGGGAGCTTTTGGCAGCTCCCAGCCCTGATTACATGATGGGAAGGGCCACTTGCCCTTACCTCCTATAAGGACCTGGGGCTATGTTGGAAGGACACAGTTTATAAGGGACAGGGCAAATATGATTTTAGTGAATAGACACCAGGGTACGTACAGCAAATAGCTAAAAAGCTACATTGTGCATTAGCATTTGAGGCTTGAATGTTAAAGGGGCATGCTATGCAACATTTTAATTGTGGAGCAGGTTTCTTCCATTCATCCTATTTTTTGTATAGTTTTTGAATGTTTGAGCATGTAAAATATTTCCTCCACCTACTTGCCTATACATAGAATTTCTGAGTGTACATGCAGCTGTAAGCTAAAAGTTGTATAGGGATGGCAAATGAATGTTAGAGTGGCTGGGATTTTTTTTATGTCAAATTTTTGAGCCTTTAAAGGACAGTTTGTCTTTAGTAATTATTTACACATTGCTAAGGGTTAATTTCACAAGTGAATTTTGTGGTCTAATCAATGCAAGATATGTAATGAAATATTAAATATTAGGTTTATAAAATATATAACATATTTCTTACTATATTTAGCAATTTAGTGACATCTATTACCATTAATACCACTTAGAACAATATCCCATATTTATTTTGAAGATTGACGTTATTTATGAAAAACAGTTAATAGAAAAGGCATTGCAGTAATACCGAACACTAAAGATATATGTATAAAACATATACAATTTTTGTATTTTCTAAAAGGACAACAAACTTTTTTTTAATCCAAGAAGGATGCAAGGGTTCAAAAAATGTTGCCCTTTAAAAAAAATAAAACAATTTTAAGCTAATTTTAAATAGTTTGTAATGAGTTAACAAATATTTTATACATAGGAAAATATTATTCAGGTATTACACATTTTAAAATAATGACTGAAGGCCAAAAATTAGGTCAACATTGCATTTCATAAATGTCATCATTGACATATCTGTATACTTCTATAAATTACTTCTATAAAATTTTATATATATATATATAAGCTCAATGTTAAACATAGAAAGCTAAACAAGAACATTTTTAAGTTTGTTTCAAGGTAAGACATTGATCCCATTTAAACAATTTATGTGTATAAAGCACACAAACTTACTATTTGCAGGTATTCGTCATGGCTCTATTAGCATCAGTGGAAGTTTTTGCAAAAAAAAAATCTTTTGGTTAAATAAAAGCATCTTGTAGCTGAATATCTGACACATGGTTTCCTGTGTGAAGAGCAGGCAATGACAGTTCTCTGCTGCACCTTTTTTAGGTTTTGAAATATTTTAAGAACACTACATCACTGCCAGAAAGGGAAGTGTGCTATTTATAATTGTGTCCCTCTTAACAACTGAACAACTTCATAAAACATTTATGCAGTTTTCCTAAGCTATTGTAAAACAAAATTAACACATATATTAAAGAGTAAAATGATGTGAGTAAGAGATGAAATGTATATTCAAACACAATAAGAGACCAGTTTCTATTCCTTTCTTTGACTTGTGTACAAAAAAATCAGTGATAAATGGACATAGCTCAGTGGGGAATGGGGAAGTGTCAACACTACCATACGTGCAAAGTACCACTGTCACTAAAACTACAGAATTATGGTTCCAAATCATGACTGTTCCACTTAAAGTGGGAGATATGGGGCCATGCACTGATTGCCAATTTTGCTATCAATTTACCCTGCATGGTGGTAAATACTTTTTTCCAACCGGCAATGTGCATCTTTGTCCAGTAAACGCTACTGTAGAAATGTGATGGAGGTCTACAGCTAGAAGTCAAGAATTAGATGATATTTTGGAGTCAGCAATAAAAAAATGTTAAAGGTAATTTAAACATGGAACATAAAATATTGTCCATGATATGCTGATATCTCAATAAAGAACTGTTTTTTATTACAAAAGATAACCTTATCTCTGTTGTGTGAATTATAAGGTTTTTATAGTGCCAATGCTGCCTCTACCCCCCAGACTTACCCAATGCTTCCCCCAATGGTGTCTGTCTCTGTCCCCCACCCTCCCCCCAACGTTGTCTGTCTCTCTCCCCCACCCTCCCACAACGTTGTCTGTCTCTCTCCCCCACCCTCCCACAACGTTGTCTGTCTCTCTCCCCCACCCTCCACCCAATGTTGTCTGTCTCTCCACCCCTCCCTCCCCCCAACGTTGTCTGTCTCTCTCCCCCACCCTCCCACAACGTTGTCTGTCTCTCTCCCCCACCCTCCACCCAATGTTGTCTGTCTCTCCACCCCTCCCTCTCCCCAGCGTTGTCTGTCTCTCTCCCCAACCCTCACCCCAAGTTGTCTGTCTCTCTCCCCCACCCTCCCCCAATGTTGTCTGTCTCTCCACCCCTCCCTCCCCCCAGCGTTGTCTGTATATCTCTCCCACCCTCCCCCAATGTTGTCTGTCTCTCTCCCCCACCCTCCCCCAATGTTGTCTGTCTCCCCACTCCCTCACCCCAACGTAGCCTCCCTGGTGGCTAGTGGGGGCAGCCTGGTGATGTCTGCACGAAATGTGCAGACATCCCCCGGCTGCCCATATCTCCCTGGTGGCTAGTGGGGGCAGCCGGGGGATGTTTGTACGATACGTGCAGACATCCCCCATGCTGCCCAACACTTCCGTCTATTATGACGGACATCCCCCCCCCCCCCCCCCATCTATATATATATATATATATATATATAATTTTTTTGTATTATATTTTTATTTATGTATTACTTAAAATCATTATACTTATATCTCATTAGTATTTTAAATATTTATACATGTATACGAAAAATATGTATTTATTGTATTATTACGATTTAATTGTATATTTGAAATGATTTTATGATATTATGTTATATATATTAATATACTATAGATAACATTAACCCCTTCCCACCTGTAGGACATTCTATGACGTCCTACTCTTCAGTGCCTGAAAGCTTGTAGCACAGAATAGAACATCCTGAGTTTACCAGCTCCCCGCAATGAGCTGTGTGCAGATCCCGCTGTGTCAGATGAGGCCACTTTGGGTATGATAAAGATCCTGGTCCATTGAAACGTTGCTACCTGTTGAAATAAATAATTTCAATGTCACTGTCACTCTGAGTGTATCTTTTCTGCTTAATTGGGTCAAATGTGAGTACAAACCCACATTACAGTTTTTTTTTTATGTGAAGTCCTCCCATAGACCTTAACAGCCAAAATCCTCTCGTAGAAGTCCATGGGGTCTATTCACTAAAAGTTGAGTTGCAAGTGAGCTGAGCTGAAAATGTGTTCAAATGTTATTCATATGTTATTTAACACACTGTTATTCAAACCATGTTTTTTAACACACTGCCATAACAGCTCTTGTGGTATAATAATACTGTTGATGTCATATTAGCTAAAGGTTATTGTTCACTGTCAACAGCTATTAGCCTAATCTGGCACGATTTGGGGCCAGATCTGGGTTTATAGAATAAACCGCTCTGTGGTCTGCTTGTGAGGAATAATTTAAACTACTAAAGATCTGTATACCCAGACCACATAAATCTTGCAAGCGCTCAGCTGGAATTTGATGATCAGTGCTGTTAAAAGGTGTGAAAGTTCTTTGAATTAGTGATTTAAAATGTAGATAGCAATATGTTGAAACTGCAAATCAAGAAGATAGAAGATCCGCAGATATTAAAGAGATTTTGAAGCCAAGCAAGTAAGATTGTTGTGTATAACATTTCATAACGTGTTCCTGGGGTGATATCAGGTAGCCGAATATCTATGCTTTTTATAGCGAAAATGTCATGTTTTGGCTTCTGAATGGCCAAAACAGCCAATTTGGCCCAGAAATCAACAATATTTAGTAGTTGAATTTCGGAAATGTGGCTACTTTTCCCAATCTAGCTCCATTTCAGGGCAAATCAGCCTACAATGAGTTAACCCTTTATTCTAATTTGGGAGCCATGGACCAGCCCCTTCAGTGATCTAGACATGTACCCCACAGGTTGTTAGTCTCTGAGTACCCATTAACCACTTTTTTTCCCTTCTTTATTAAACTATTTTTCTCACTTTATTGTTCAGGTGTAATGTGTAATGTGAAATCAGAGGATGTTGGTACAACAGCTCAGATAGACAGTCTTATTTGATAATCCTTGTAAATTGGCTATACTACTTGGCATTACAAATGTATTATTAACATACATTACCATAACATATATCTTACGTCAAACATAAGACATGGACCAATGTGTACCTTTTATATATTTTTCTTTTGTTACTCCTGTCTTATGAAAATTTGAAAAAATAAAATTTTAGCAAAAAAAGATAGCCTAGTTCTCATTTAATGTACCCACATATTATATATTGTTTTTATTGGCATAAGAAGGGTTTTCTTAAGATACCATTATTTTCATCATATAGTATAATTTACCATATAAAGAACATGATGAAAAATGTAAAACTTTGTTTTGTAACTTTGACCTGAAAATTCTTTTATACAGTAACAAACAGTAGAAAATACCTCATCTATAGTTTATAGTTTCTAATAGTTGTATTTGTTGTAATAGTTGAGTTTAAAAAATTGTCATGTTTACATGTTTTTCTTCTGTTTTATAGGGCGATAACCAAAAATAGTGCTTTTTGTTTCCTAACCATTGTCTCCTACAGTAACCTTTTGACCCCAATCCTAACCCTAAATTCAACCTTAACCCTAAATGTAACCCTAGCACTAACACTAATTCTAACCCTAACTCAACTCTAACCCTAACCCTAGATCTAGAGTTAGTAATCTAGGGTTAGTTGTGTCCTTTTTTTTTAATGTAATGTTGTTTACTGCCTTTAGGTGCAGTCAAGCGACAGAGCAATGGAAGTGATTTCTTATAACCTCCATCAACTTATCGGATACAGATCAGCACCATATTGGAGGCATATGCCGGCTTCCAATATAGCGCCTGTGATTACTCAGTGAAGTAATCAGGGTGCCCTGGGGGCCATATTTGGTGTTGCTTTATGCCTCATTTCAGCTACACTCGAGTTATATATACAGGGAGTGCAGAATTATTAGGCAAATGAGTATTTTGACCACATCATCCTCTTTATGCATGTTGTCTTACTCCAAGCTGTATAGGCTCGAAAGCCTACTACCAATTAAGCATATTAGGTGATGTGCATCTCTGTAATGAGAAGGGGTGTGGTCTAATGACATCAACACCCTACATCAGGTGTGCATAATTATTAGGCAACTTCCTTTCCTTTGGCAAAATGGGTCAAAAGAAGGACTTGACAGGCTCAGAAAAGTCACAAATAGTGAGATATCTTGCAGAGGGATGCAGCACTCTTAAAATTGCAAAGCTTCTGAAGCGTGATCATCGAACAATCAAGCGTTTCATTCAAAATAGTCAACAGGGTCGCAAGAAGCGTGTGGAAAAACCAAGGCGCTAAATAACTGCTCATGAACTGAGAAAAGTCAAGCGTGCAGCTGCCACGATGCCACTTGCCACCAGTTTGGCCATATTTCAGAGCTGCAACATCACTGGAGTGCCCAAAAGCACAAGGGAGACATGGCCAAGGTAAGAAAGGCTGAAAGACGACCACCACTGAACAAGACACACAAGCTGAAACGTCAAGACTGGGCCAAGAAATATCTCAAGACTGATTTTTCTAAGGTTTTATGGACTGATGAAATGAGAGTGAATCTTGATGGGCCAGATTGATGGGCCCGTGGCTGGATTGGTAAAGGGCAGAGAGCTCCAGTCCGACTCAGACGCCAGCAAGGTGGAGGTGGAGTACTGGTTTGGGCTGGTATCATCAAAGATGAGCTTGTGGGGCCTTTTCGGGTTGAGGATGGAGTCAAGCTCAACTCCCAGTCCTACTGCCAGTTCCTGGAAGACACCTTCTTCAAGCAGTGGTACAGGAAGAAGTCTGCATCCTTCAAGAAAAACATGATTTTCATGCAGAACAATGCTCCATCACACGCGTCCAAGTACTCCACAGCGTGGCTGGCAAGAAAGGGTATAAAAGAAGAAAATCTAATGACATGGCCTCCTTGTTCACCTGATCTGAACCCCATTGAGAACCTGTGGTCCATCATCAAATGTGAGATTTACAAGGAGGGAAAACAGTACACCTCTCTGAACAGTGTCTGGGAGGCTGTGGTTGCTGCTGCACGCAATGTTGATGGTGAACAGATCAAAACACTGACAGAATCCATGGATGGCAGGCTTTTGAGTGTCCTTGCAAAGAAAGGTGGTTATATTGGTCACTGATTTGTTTTTGTTTTGATTTTGAATGTCAGAAATGTATATTTGTGAATGTTGAGATGTTATATTGGTTTCACTGGTAAAAATAAATAATTGAAATGGGTATATATTTGTTGAAGGGGCAGATGGGAAAGTCTGGGGTGAGATTGGATAGTGTGGGGGTCACATTGGGTAATTTGGGGCAGATTTTGAAGAAGGGGCATATTGGCATGTTTGGGGGTCAGATTGGGAAGGATGGGGGCAGATCTGGGGGTGTGATTGGGAAGTGTGGGGGTTCGATTTGGATAAGGGGCAGATTGGCATATTTGGGGGGCAGATTGGCAAATCGCAAGTTCATACTGGGAAGAAGTTATCAGACTGGCAAATATGGGGGTCATGTTGGGAAGAAGGGGGCAAATTGGCAAGATTGGGGGCAGATTAGCAAGTCTGGAGTGAGATTGGGACAAAGGGGCAGATTGGCAAGTCTGGAGTGAGATTGGGACAAAGGGGCAGATTGGCAAGTCTGGGGTGAGATTGGCAAGAAGGGGCTGAAATTGGGTAGTGTGGGGGTCACATTGGGTAATGTGGGGCAGATTTTGAAGAAGGGGGTATATTGGCATGTTTGGGGGTCAGATTGGGAAGGATGGGGCAGATCTGGGGGTGTGATTGGGAAGTGTGGGGGTTCGATTTGGATAAGGGTCAGATTGGCATATTTGGGGGTCAGATTGGGAAGGATGTGGCAGATTGGCATGCTTTGGGGGCAGATTGGGATAAGAGGGTATATTGGTAAGCCTGGGGGTCACATTGGGTAGTGTGGGGGTCACATTAGGTAGTGTAGGGCAGATTTGGAAGAAGGGGGCATATTGGCACATTTGGGGGGCAGATTTGGATGGAGGGGCTGATTTGGAAGTCTGATTGGGAAGATGGGGTCAGACATTTGGGGGCAGACTTGGGAAGTGGAGGTCATATTGGCAAGTCTGGGGGTCATACTGGAAATTCTGGTGGCAGAATGGCACATTTGGTGGGCAGATTGGCAAGTGGGGGGCAGACTGGCAAATCTGTGGGTCATACTGGTAAGAAGGGTTAGATTGGAAAGTTTGGGGGCAGATTGGCACGTTTGGAGGGCAGATTGGCAAGTGTGGAGATCAGTTTGGGATGAAGGGGGCAAATTGGCAAGATTGGGGGCAGATTAGCAAGTTTGGAGTGAGATTGGGACAAAGGGGCAGATTGGCAAGTCTGGAGTGAGATTGGGACAAAGAGGCAATTTGGCAAGTCTGGGGTGGGATTGGCAAGAAGGGGCGGATTGGCAAGTCTGGGGTGAAATTGGGTAGTGTGGGGGTCACATTGGGTAATGTGGGGCATATTTGGAAGAAGGGGGTATATTGGCATGTTTGGGGGTCAGATTTGGAAGGATGGGGCAGATCTGGGGGAGTGATTGGGAAGTGTGGGGGTTTGATTTGGATAAAAGGGCAGATTGGCACATTTGGGGGTCAGATTGGGAAGGATGTGGCAGATTGACATGCCTGGAGGGCAGATTAGGAAGAAGAGGGAATATTGGTAAGCCTGGGGGTCACATTGGGTAGTGTGGGGGTCACATTGGGTAGTGTAGGGCAGATTTGGAAGAAGGGGGCATATTGGCACATTTGGGGGGCAGATTTGGATGGAGGGGCTGATTTGGAAGTCTGATTGGGAAGATGGGGTCAGACATTTGGGGGCAGACTTGGGAAGTGGAGGTCATGTTGGCAAGTCTGGGGGTCATACTGGAAATTCTGGTGGCAGAATGGCACATTTGGTGGGCAGATTGGCAAGTGGGGGGCAGACTGGCAAATCTGTGGGTCATACTGGTAAGAAGGGTTAGATTGGAAAGTTTGGGGGCAGATTGGCACGTTTGGAGGGCAGATTGGCAAGTATGGAGATCAGTTTGGGATGAAGGGGGCAAATTGGAAAGTGGGGGTCAGATTGGTAAATCTGGGGGTTATACTGGGAAGAATGGGTCAGATTGGGAAGAAGGCATATTGGCACATATTTTGTATAAATGTCTCATTGCAATGATATAGATGATCATGTATATATTTCTCACTGGCATGATATAGAAAGTTTATGGATATATGTCACATTGACATGATATAGAAAGATTATGGATATACTTACTTAGTGAGTGCTAAAGTTTAACGTATTTGCTCAAATATAAGATGACCCCCAGACTTGCCCAATTGATGCCTCTCCCCCCTCCCTCCCCCAGACTTGCCCAATTGATGCCTCCCCACCTCCTCCAGACATACCCAATTGATGCCTCCCTGGTGGCTAGTGGGGGCAGCAGGTGGATGTCTGCACGAAAAGCGCAGATATCCTCCAGTGATGCCTGACACTTCCGTCTTCTATGACAGACCGCTCTTCAGGGATCTGGATAACAGTCATAGTCAGACCTCTATTTGAGGTCTGATTATAACACGAACCTAGAATGTAAGACGAGGGGCATTTTTCAGAGCATTTGCTCGGAAAAAAACCTTGTCTTATATTTGAGCAAATACGGCAATTTAAAATCTATTTTTTAAAATATGGTTCTATTTATCCACTTTTTCAGCATGGTCGAATTCAAATATAAATAAATACAACCATTTATTTGGCGGGGGGGGATTGCACATGGGCGATACATGGAGCGGTTACATCTATTGCCCGGGGGCCACATGACTTGTCAGTCCTCCCCTGGTCCATAAATACGTCACCTGCATGGAAATACAGGACGTATACAAATGTCCTGTGTTGTTAATGGGTTAAATGGTAATGTGTGATTTCCATAGACAGGTCTTGCTGTGTAAAAATAATAAACTTTAAAAAAAACTCAACCAGGAAACCAACAAATATGTAGTACCTGGCATTTTTCTTTATGCCAGTGGACATTGGATATTGATGCACTAATTATTTTGCATGGAGGGCGAGGATGTAAAATTGTGCTCTTTATCCTATGGATATTACATATAAATAGAGTTAATTTTGTCTGGATATCATGAGAATGAATGTGCATGTGATTATGTCATACCTTCTGACTTCGGCTCCCAGCGAATAAATATTCCGGAGATGAAGCTTGGGAGGCCAGACTGTCAGCGCTACAGTGCGTGATGCTGCACACATAGGCATTCTCTAGTGTCCCAGACAGAGGAGAATGATATTGGGACTCGGTACTGAATTTCGCTTTCCTTCTGAACTCTACTTCCGTTAGGAACCTACATAAGTAATAAAGCTACTGGCTCTTTTTTCTCTCCATTTATTTCAGGTGTTATTTTATTTAATATCTGTAATTGTATGTTCCTATATAATAAGAACGTGACGTAATCAAGTTAAATAAAGAAATACATTTAAATGCGAAGAGTGAAAAGAGTGTAAAAGAAGATTATAAGCTCTGCTGATGAGGAGAGAAGCAACATAGCCAAATACACACAGTGTATACAGTGTGTGGGCAGGGAGGAAACAGGAACACTTTGAAAAAAGGGGAATAAAGTTGTGACTAGAAGTTCCATGCTCAATACAGAAATTGTGCTGACTTGAAAAAAATGCCGCTTTGATGTATAAAAAAGGGATCTACTTTAAAAACTGCTGCCCAGCAAGTTATTTAAAGGTACACTCACTTGTAAGGTTTGCTCTCTGTATGCAATCTGGATGGAGATAAGCTCTGAACTATGAAAAGAGGTTAAAAATAGCTAATAACTAATAATTAATGCTGAATAAATAGTTAGCTTAGCTGGCAAGGAACTGAACAAAAGTGAATAGAATCAACCTATATATAGCTATTCTGAAGAACAAATAAATTGAATGTGTCATTATGGGCAGAGTACCAGTAGAAGTGTGAGTTGGTTTTTATCTGCCTTTACAATCTCTGTTTCAATATTTGTATGATTGCCATAGTAGTAAACTAAAGAAACCACTTGCCATTACGATAGCTTCAAAACAGTTCTTGGAGCTATCGACACAGGAACTTCCTGGTAAAAGTTTCATCAGAAGGTTTCCAGGAGCCCCCAAAGCAGATCGCAGCTTAAGAGAAATGGGCACATGACAGGGACAAGTATTTATTGGAAGTTGTGTCAGCATAATGTGTTTTTTTTTTTTTTACAAGCCTGTGAAGAGGATGAAACATACATACATTGAGGGGTTGCGCTACAGGAATCTTTACTAGGGTTTTTATTGGGTCTGAAGGGTTTTTTGATCAGTGGTGACAACAATCTCAGACATTTATGGTCTCCAATGTAGATGCTTGGGTTCCCCCAACAGCAGCCACCCGTTTGGCTACATTAGTAGGTCTACCTTCACAGCTCACAGCAATTGAGTCTCAGTGAGTTCCACTTCAACTGTTAAGGCTGTCCTTTCTGACTCTGAAAAGAGCCAGACATACGTTTGCTTTGAGGATCCTTTGGGGGCTCATTTAAAACCTAGTTCAGAGATGAGGCTCGGGACAAAAGTTAGGCAAGATTGTAGGTCCATTTGCTGAGCCTCCTTTGCTGACTATCTGGGTTTCTCCTTTGGGATGATTCCGAAGAAGGTGCTTGGGAAAATTCATTTAATATTCCATTTATTATATCCAAGGAGGGACAAGGTTAATAATGGAATTGATCCTGAAAGGTGTGCAGTAAGTTATACCGTCACCAGTGGCGTCGCTAGGGGTGGGCTACTGGGGCTAAAGCCCCAAATCTCCAGTCCATAGCCCCGAATCGCCGCGGCTGCTGACCTGCTTTATTTTTATTTTTTGTTTCCCCCAGCCCCGCGCTCAGCCACGGCACGTGAATAAGCCTATGGAGCAGGTGCTGGCATAAGCCAAAGTATTTTTGATGACAGGGAGAGTGGGGACAGGATTAGGTGGGTATTTAGTACTATAATGTTGTTCACTGATTATAAAGACTTTTGCCCTGTCACAAACCCGGTATAGTGCCATCAGAGCACACTTACCGGCTTCAGCACTTACCGAGGGAGCATCTGTGTATCTGGCTCTACCCTCAATCTCCACTAGCAGCCAAATAGTGAGCCGGACAGAGGCAGCCAATAGACATGCAGCAGGTGTGATGTGCGCTGGGATTGGTTCATGCACAGAAGCAGCAAAGATATGAGATGCTCTGCAGCCATGAAGGGTCATAGAAAGTCTTCCTAACAGGTAGGGTGAAACTCCCAGCAAATGGCAAACATAAATTCCATGGACAGCTTTATTTAGAACCAGTTTACATACATATCAACCATATTAAATATTTACATACACATACACACACGCACACACAATATCTATGCGATTTCAAATTACCAATATATTGGTCTAATCATGTAATGTGAGTCTATACTAGACAACGGCAGAACTTAATAAAGGAATATTTATTATGAACAAAACAAAAGTCACAGTGCATACAAAAATAAAACAGATGACAAATTATTTACACCAAAACAGATAAAAACAAAAAGGAGAAATTAACAGAAAACCTAACTACTCACTTAGATGGAGAAGTACCAGTATTTTCTGTCCGAGAGACTGCTGCAAGAAAATTACGATACCTTACACAAAATTAGATCTTGGCCCCTAGTAAGCACACTAGACATGTTCCCATCATTATATTTATATCTTCTCAGCTTTAAGCAGATGAGGAAAGCTTACTTAAGAACAAAACTTGAGAGGCACACATGTACCTAGAAGTGCCCTCTCCCTTGTATACTACCCAGTGAAAATAGAGAATCTTGTTGCTTTATTTGCTCCTTTGCATGTCACATAGATAATTCTTGCCTCTATTAATTTGTTACAATTTATGAAGTCCATAGATATGTCACACTTGCTACCCATGACTCTTCCAAATGGCTCAAGTTGCACTACACATATTTGTACTCATTTTGTAGGGTATCCTCTCCCCAGTCTAAAAATTCAGAAAAGGGGGAATGATTAATAATCTGTGAGTCATTTTTTTTTTTTTAAGACATTTTTTATTATTCAAACATTGATATAAAACATGCAAGACATAAACGCAGTAATATTAAGTGTCCATTAAAACAAACAAAACCGGTTTTGGTTCGGGTATCAAGAGCATTACCAAACATACGAGAAAGGAAAGAAAAAGGAAGGAAAAAGGGAAGGGCCGGCATTCCACGGTCGGCTCCGGATGTAAGGGTCAGGGGGTGCGCGGCGGCAATTACATGTAAGAGGTTGAGTAGTAGCTTAAAAGAGTAGAGATAGCAAGGTGTCTCACTCGTCTAGGTCTCAGGGTTTTCTGCTTGGTACCATACCTCCAAAAATTTGGACAATGTTTTACCAGAGGGATCAATCAGGCCCTCTGCATCCATTTGGAAATTGATCTGGGTTTTTATACCATCCCAGGATGCAATCTCTCTCGATCTCCATTGACTTGCCATTAACAACTTACAGGCTAGAAAGATGTGAATGGCAAGAGAACGGTTGGCCACCTTCGGGAGGTTTAGTTCTGTATGAAGAAGGAAAGCCTGGGGAGTCAGGTTGTAGTTACTGTGGAAGATAGATCTGAAAATGTGGGAAACCTTGTCTTTGAGAGGCTTAAGTAAATTGCATCCCCACCAGACGTGAGTCTGGTTCCCCTCGGTATGATCACAACGCCAACACAAGTTCGAGTTGTTCGGATGGATTTTAAACAACTTCTGGGGAACCAAATACCATTGGAGAGCAATTTTGAAAAATAATTCCACCAAATTGAACCCCTTAACTGCTTTCCTAGTAGCGGAGACAGCATAGGACCATTGGCCGTTAGAGAGGATAATATTCAGATCTGACTCCCAACTATAAAGTGCCTTACATCTAAAGGGGTCCAAGAAAGCGTCAAGTAAGGTATGTAGTTTTGTAATATTCTTGGATTTGTTAACCGATTCACTAAAGGTGTCCAAGTCCGTATATGGTCTACTATATGCTTAGAGGCTATATAGCTCTTGATACTGTGATAGGTAAAGAGCTTGTGGGTTGAAAGAGAGTATTTCAACTGTAAATCTTGATATGGGAGAATCTGGGGCCCTTGAAAGATATCTCCCACCTTAAGGATACCATTCCGAGACCATTTAGCCAAATTGAGATTCTCGATGCATTGGAAGAATATTGTAAATGGGGCTAGGAGAGTCAATCCCTGGGATTTTGCAAATTTGCATTTAAATTTAAACATAGCTTTAGTTATATCTTTTATAATCGGATTTGAAATTGACAACTTTTTAAGGGAAAGCTCATCCAACCAAAAGAAAAAGTTAGGGTTTTTCCCGTTTAGATCTCTTGTCTCAATTTGGAACCAAATTGTGGGTGAATTGTTTGCGTGCTGCCAGGCCAAGGAATGGGAGAACAAGCTTATATCGGCTACCTTGAATAGATCTGGAAATCCCATACCTCCACACTTATTACTTTGTTTTAGTATTGCTTTTGCTATTCTGGGTCTCTTAGATTCCCAAACATATGATGAAAATAGAAGGCTAAGTTGCGTCAAATAGGAATTGGGAACTCTCAATGGAATAGTTCTCATGCAGTACAACATTTTTGGGATGACATATGCTTTTAGAATTTGTATCCACCCCAGCCATGACGTCGCCAAACCCCTCCAACGTATAAAGAGGTCTTTAAATTCCTGGATAAGGCCTTCAAAATTATATAAAACGGTTTTCCTTAGATCATGTTTAATTTTAATGCCCAGATAATTTAAAACAGTGTTATGGCAATCTATATGGGCGATCTTATGTAGTTCTGTCATTTGTGAAGGGGAGAGAAAAAACACTAAAGTTTGGGTTTTAGAAATGTTTAATTTGTAGTTCGAGTAAGTGCTAAAGTTGTTAATTAAGGTAATGAGTTCAGGTACCGAGGTTTCCAGGGAGGTCAGGGAGAGGACAACGTCATCTGCATATAGAGCAATTATGTAAGGTGATTTGTTCCCTTCTATCCCTTTGATCTGAGGTTATTGTCTAATTAGGACCGCCAAGGGCTCCATACTCAGCACATACAATAAGGGTGCCAAGGGACAACCCTGTCTGGTCTCATTCTTGATCCGAAAAAATTCCGAATTCAAAAAGGGACCAGTGATCTTGGCCCTTGGGGTGGAATATAGGGCCATAGTATAGGTTTTAAACAGGCCCTTGATGCCAAAGGCCTTGAGGGTATGCGCTAAGTAAGGCCAACTGACTCGATCAAAGGCCTTTTCGGCATAAAGTGCTAAAAAAGCCGATGGAGTTTTGTTGTGTTTTACCCTGTGGATCAAATTAAGAATACGCCTGACGTTGTCTGCTCCCGAACTCCCCGTCATAAACCTGGTCTGGTCTAAATGAATGAGGTCTGTAATAATGCGGTTCAGCCTATCGGCAAGGATTTTGGAAAATAATTTGATGTCCAGATTTATTAAAGAGAGTGAGTTATTATTTATGCATGGGATATGACTCTATGCAGGAATAGTCTCCTGACTGCTAAAGGTCACTTATCATATCAGAAGAACCTACTTTCTATGAGGAGATACAAACAAATGCTAGATAGACTTACTGCCAACTATCTCAGTGTAACATTTCACACCTTGTACCTGCAGTTCCAGCTTCAAAGGAAACAGTTAAGTTGTAAAGCTTTTCAGATCCAAGATGTCATACCATCTCTACGGGGTAGCAGCTGAATGTATGCACTACACCAATTGGTGTGACATATACCTCTTTTGATCTGCCAGCCACGTTGGTAGAACATGCAGGTGTCAGTGTACTTATGTCAGATGTGGAGTCTGCTTTCCAGTTGCCTTGTGTTCACCCTTATTGTTTGCATTTTTTGGGGTTTTGCCTGGATGGCCAGCTCTTTATGGATAAATGCCTTCCCGTGCAATGTTCCAATTCATGTTTTTTTTTTTTTTTATTGAATTGAAATTGCAAAAATGTCATGCAAAAGATATGTCAATTACCCTAGGGCAAGCTAGTTGATTTAAGGTCATCCATTACATTTTCAACATTCCATTTTTTAAGTCATTATTGGGGAAGCTGAATTCTGCTTTCCTAGTCTTACCGGTGGGGTGTATTTTTTCCACGGTGCTTACTGTTGGCAACTTCGAGTGACTTTAAAGGAGATTTTTAGGTTTTGGGAACTATTTTGCACTCCATGGGACATGTGGCCAATTCTGACCTAGATTTATTCACAGATGCCGCATGTAGTATTGGATTTGGCACTTTCTTCATGAACCATTTCCTTTCGGGTTGTTCTTTACCTTGCGAGGTGTTGCTGTCAACTTCCGTTTTCCCTGGTATTTTATGGGACAGCTGGTATTGGAGAATTGGTGAGCACAAACAGGTTTAAGATGGATGGTATTTTTATTGAGGATTTTAACCTGCAGGATGACTTGATCCATTTACTCATTCGTTTGTCAAAAACCAATCAAACAGGGAAGGGTTTTCCTGTTACTCTCCATACCCAGCATAGTTACTTGTCTGTGTCTCTGTTGCTATAGTGATTCTTCTTATTAGTCTAGATTTCAGTTTTTGGCAGTTTTTAGAAATAGTCTCCGGTGAAATTCCTGTTGTTCCGTAGGGGCATGAATATTACTTACAGGCTCCCAAGAATGGTCCTCGGGACCATAACCTGTCCAGTCTATCAAGTACTGCAGTTGACCCCTATGAATCTAGGAGTCCAGATTTTTCTGAAATGTAAATTCTTAATGATTTGGATGCCTGACATACATGGAGGTTCTTGGTAGAGAGCTGACTTGAAGTAAAGGGGTATCAAGACAATGGAGAACAGCAGATTTTTTTGTTTGTCCTTAGCTGCCAATAAAAGAGAATGGTTCTTTTGGCACTCGTGATGAAGATTCAGAACCTGCGAATCAGCCTTAGACAGGTTGGAGGGGATTAATAATCCTGGGAGTCAGATTGAGGGATCGTATCCACAGCCTGTATAGGAGAATTGTAAAATGATTCATGAAAATTCAGCTAACTGTAGCAAACTGACCCAATTTGACTGATCCTCAGAAACATATGATCAAAGATAATGTTTGAGTACTTGATGAAGTGAAGTTTAATACTATTATGAAAATTGCAGGCTAACCACCCTAAGAAAAACAATAAACAGGATTTTTGGGGAGGGGAATCTGGGAAGAGAAACAAAATGATTATTTTTGGAAAAAAAGATCCACTACTTCCAAGATTATGCTTTTTTCCTCAGAAGGTGGCACATCGGTGATAAAATCGAATGTGGTTCCAAGGTTTGTCATAAACTGGAAGAGAGCATAGGAAACCAGCCTTTTTGGGATGGGAATTTTTGCAATGGGCATAGAATGTATAAGCATTAACAAAGTAAAAGATGTTATTGGACATGTTGGGCCACAAATAGTTTAGTTTGAGAAGAAATAAGATGGTTTTGATCCTACGATGAGCAGCCACAGGACAAGTATGAAACCAGGATAAAAGGGGTTCTCTATATCATGGCTGAATATGGAGATGGTTGCTAAGACAATGAGAAGATTGAAGGTGTTGTGATTCATATATTTGATGGAGAGAGAGTATAATGTATCATACCTATAATGTGTTTAGAATGAATAACCTGGTAAAAAAGTAATTACATAGTTAAACCAAGTAAAAAATAGATCCTATCTGGCCAGTCTCGGATTGAGGCATCTGGCATTTTCTAGGTAGGTTAGATTCTTATAGTCTGAGCCTTCCAGGAGATGATGCCCTTCCTCAAAAGCCATCTTTATGACAAGCAATTGTCCAATTTCAACATATAAATTGCATTCAGCAGAACTGAAATGTGTAGGAAAAATAGGAACAAGGATGAATTTTATTGGAACAATCTTGTCTTTGGGAGAGAATAGCACCAGCACTGAGTTTCGAGGTATCACCTTCAGTTATAAAGGGCTGAGTAGCAGCAGGATGATTTAGAATTAGAGAATGGTAAAGGCTTTTTTGAGACATTGGAAGGCAGTGGTCAGTTCGGCGGACCAGATCTTTTGGTTAGCATACATAACAGAGGGAGTGGGGGTGACAGTTGGGGCTATTCACCAAAAGGTGAGTTGAGGGGAGATGAGGGGAGTTGAGGTTAGATGAACAATTCATCTCACTAATTTACCTATACATTCTTCAGGGATAAACCTAGTGAGTGTCTCCTTCTTTGCAAACTCAGTAGGTTTGTCCATTTCTTTAATGTTATTTCTTTAAAAGCTTTACAAACATGTATCTTCATTTGAAAAAGAGTTTGACTCATTTCACTTGCATGTACTTATTTGCTACACGTTTCCTTTGCACTGTTTTTTATAGGTTTCTTGAATGCACTTTGCTCATAAAGATTTCACACATCTTACTTCGAGGTTTCACTCAATGGTTTTACTTTGCCAGGCTTGCAAAATCTTTGGTTTTGCTTCAAGGTACACATGCAAAATTTTTATACTTTAGAATTATTAAAAACAAGTCTATCTTTATTTATCTCTCTCTCTCTCTCTCTCTCTCTCTCTCTCTCTCTCTCTCTCTCTCTCTCTCTTTCTCTCTCACTCTCTCTCGCTCTCTTTCTTTCTTTTTTATTTCCTCTTTTTGTACTTTATTTGCTTAATTGTTTTGTTCATTTTTTTTATACAGATAAATATATCTTTACATATAACTCTTTCTATCCATTCAGTGGTTGAATTTCAGTCAACTGAGGTTGGAATTTAAAGCCAAAAAAGTCATTTTAGAAACATTATCCAATTGAGCTGAATGGGAGATTTTCTTTTAACTTGGCTACTTTGGCCACAAGGTTTACATTCCCATCTCAATTCTTTGTAATGTAGGCTTACTGTAGCCCCCCATCTTTACCCCACCAAAAGTTAGTACTATTCCCATTAATCAAATTCCTCAAAATTAACTAGCACTCTCTTATTTGCTCATCATTGGAGTTGCAGTCAACCAAAGTTGTGTAGTGTAACTCTGTGATGCACAGCAAGCATTCTGAGGTACAGTATTACAAAAAAGAGGGTAGTTCAAGTGTAGTAAAAAGTGACATAAAGGCTTGGATGCAAAAGAGGAAAATAAGTACTTATGCAGCAGTGGTGGCTAATTATTGGCACTCCAGTTGTTGAATACTCACTTGCCCATAAAAGTTAAAAAATATCACCTGCTCTGTATTAGATAACATAAATAAATAAACCCTCGAAATAACACAAATATAAATACCTAATATACAAAAACGTATAATACAACAGTAAAGAAATCAACAGACATATATAAATAATACAGATGATAACAGAAAATTAAACAAAAAATCCCAAAATAAACACATCCCAAAAAAAATAGAAACAAAGATAAAAATAATGATGATCTCCTTACTTAATGTAGATCAGACTACAACCACTCCTGCCAGACCTAATTCACACCGATCAAACAGGTTTTGTCCCCTACAGAGAAGCAAGAGATAACACAGTACAGATCATAAATGCCACCCACCATGCACACACCAGTGCCATCCCCATGCTGCTACTTTCAAAAGATGCTGAAAAAGCATTTGACCTGGTAGAGTGGAAATTTCTGGAAGCCACCCTGAGACGGATCAACCTTGGACCCCTTATGATAAACCGGATCATGTCCCTATACTCACACACTTCTGCCCAGATTAGGGTAAAAGGCACCCTCTCGGATCCATTCCCTATCTCTAATGGAACCCACCAGGGTTGCCCCCATCACCCTTACTTTTTATCCTCACCATAGAGCCCTTTATGTCAGCCAAATCGGAAAACCTAAACATCACTGTCCCAACACAAAATCTTCCATACATGCAGAAATTATACCCGTCAGCCTGGTGCCCATCTAAACCCATCTATCTGGGAATCATACTCTCCACCCACATAAAGTCCCTTTACCAAGACAATTACCAAAACCTGGCACCCAAAATCCAATCAGACCTAGAGACGTGGGCATAACCACACATAACGTAGCTAGGTAGAATACAGGTACTGAAAATGAATATAGTGCCTTGCCTTCTGTACCTATTTCAGCGCATACCTATCACACTCCCACACCTGTTCTTCTCTAAACTCTGCACCACCTTCCTCTGGTATGTGTGGTCCAATAAACCAGCTCACATTAAATACAGAACGCTCATTAAACCTAAAAAACTAGGGAGCCTCAATTTCCCCCAAGTCAAAGGCTACTATGACGCTACCCAACTACAGAGACTAATTTAGTGGTCGGCGGGTCCAACCATGAACTATGGATACAAATTGAACACAATTACACAACCGACCAATTACAGGCCCACATCTGGTCACCAAATCGACCTAATAAACAAAGTATACAGACACACCCCCACCTTACGTACATGGCACAGGCTAAATAAGCCCTTGCCCGA
Source organism: Pelodytes ibericus (assembly GCA_036172795.1). Lineage (NCBI taxonomy): Eukaryota > Metazoa > Chordata > Amphibia > Anura > Pelodytidae > Pelodytes > Pelodytes ibericus. The sequence goes on along the minus strand of CM069859.1, from coordinate 138,256,979 downwards.
ACACTGTCACCATGCATACCGATCTCCCATAACCATGACTTCCAAGGGGGCCAACCAAAAAAGACATTCCCGACCAAGACGGCTCTGCAACATACTCCCACTATCCAAGCTAGACATCACTACCAACCCCTCATTCCAGACCATGCTACTATACTACCAACTGAAAGACTACCTCTCCACCCTGCGCAAACTGGGGGATATAGGGAGAACACTTATCCTATTTGAACACCTGTGCTCCGCAACTACAATGACCACACACCTCATCTCTAAAATTTACTGAATACTCACCTACACCACGGACACCCAACTACCCACCTACATGGAATATTGGCATACTAACCTAAATACTCAATTGACGAACAAACAGCAGCATTGTATACTTCTATTACCACATAAAGTCTCCATTGCTAGTAAATACCAAGAAATGTCTTACAAACTAATTACATCCTGGTACAAAACCCCTGTAAAGATCAATGCCATGATGCCATCTATCCCCAACAACTGCTGGAGATGTCACAACCACAGGGGTGACCTATTCACCTATGGTGGATATGTCCACTAATCCAGCCATACTGGCAGGATATACTCTCAATGATCACCATCATTATAGGCTCACCCTCAACACATTTATTTAAAAAGGGATCAAAATCTCTGCCGGGTAATTATAGGCCAGTGAGCTTGACATCTGTAGTGGGGAAATTATTTGAAGGATTGCTAAAGGTATACACTCAAGAATACATCTTGAATCAGAATAAAATTAGTAAAAGTCAACATGGTTTTGTGAAAGACAGGTCTTGTCAAACAAACTTAATAACATTCTATGAAGAAGTCAGTAAAAATATAGATCTAGGTGTGGCAGTTGATGTGATCTATTTGGATTTTGCAAAAGCATTTGATACAGTTCCACACAAAAGGTTACTCTACAAATTGAGAGAAATAGGTTCAGGGGTCTGTTTTGGGCCCTCTTCTTTTTAATTTGTTCATGAATGATCTCCCACGTTGTGCTGAGAGCCATGTCTCTGATGTTTGCTGATGACACTAAATAAGGTAAGGTAAATAAAGACTACTCTTGATGTTTTTTCTTTGCAGGAGGATTTGGACAGAGTGGGGGACTGGGCAGTAAAGTTGCAAATGAGGTTCAATATAGACAAATGTAAAGCTATGCATTATGGGAAAAATAATAACGAAGCAACATATACTTTAAATGCTATTTTCCTGGGAAAAACTACTAATAAAAAGGATTTAGGAATAATTGTAGATAAAAACTTGGCAACAGTGCCCAATGCCAGTCAGCCGCTGCAAGGGCCAGTAGGATATTGGCATGTATAAAACGAGGTATAGATTCACGGGAAGACGATATCATCTTGCCTCTTTACAAATCAATGGTAAGACCTCATCTTGAATATGCTGTACAATTCTGGGCACCAGTCCTTAAAAAGGAAATAAAGGAACTAGAAAAAGTGCAAAGGAGAGCGACAAAATTAATAAGGGGATTGGAGGATCTTAGTTATGAAGAGAGACTTAAAAAATTGCATTTAAATACGTTAGAAAAAAGGCGTCTCAGAGGGGATATGATAACATTATATAAATATGTGCAGGGCCAATATAAAGAGCTCCTCAGTGACCTGTTCATTAACAGAAATGTACAAAGAACAGGAGTTCACCCCCTGAGACTGGAAGAGCAAAGATTTCATAGACAGCAAAGGAAGGGATTCTTTACGGTAAGGACAATAAAGTTATGGAACTCACTGCCAAAAGAGGTAGTGCTATCAACCACAATAGATGCATTTAAAAATGGTCTGGATGTTTTTTTTTAGAAAAGCAGAACATACAGGGCTATCAATAATAGACTAAGCATTAATAATGGAGCTTATTGATCCAAGGAGAAATCTGATTGCCCATTGGAGTCAAGAAGGAATTTTTCCCCCTAGGAGGCAAATTTCGAAATAGCTTCCTTAGGGGTTTTTGCCTTCTTTTGGATCAAAAGCTGGAATGATAGGTAGAAGGGTTGAACTTGATGGACTTTTGTCCTTTTTTTAACCTAAATTACTATGTTACCCCCAAAACATCCTCTTACACCACAATAACATGCCACTTGTATGGTATACAAACTCTTTATTATTCCACCTCTTTAACGCAACGAAAGCAGTCATCCCGGCATTCTGGAAACAAAATATCTCGACATGGCTAACTAGAGTAGGAGATATCTACAAAATATAAGAGCTGGTGCTGAAATCACACAACTATTTAACTCAGTTTACAAACACATGGTCACCGTGGCTCACCTACCTTAGAAACCCCACCTCCTCTCCCCCTTAAATTACTATGCCTCCGAATTTCACTCCCCCCCCCCCCCCCCCCCCACCTATTCTTCACTGATCACTGAATCTGGCGACACAGGCTAATGCAGGCCCTGACTCACCAGTTCTGTTTTGTTATCCAGCCCTGATGGAAACAGCATGCCACAATGCCATCTCAACCTCATGTTCTCTGTGTCTTTCACTACCATGGTGCCTTTACATGTTTAGATTTATGTTACATTTATAGACAACGTTAATACATGTATGTTTATATTCTATATACATCCATGAGTGAAGAACTAGAGTTGTATTGTATAATATGTCGTTTACTAAACACTGTACTGTGTATTCTCTACAATTTAACCTCATGATCTCTAGCCCTTCAAAAAGGGATTTCAGTAACAATATGCCTTTACACAGGTTCATGTAATACTCATAAGATAATGTTTATATGTGAATTTATATGTTAAGACACAGAGCTGTATTATCCATATTGCTGTTCTGCAATTACTGTACTGTACATTTTCTACAATAAATAAATCTTAAACAGAAAAATAAACCTAAATAGCCTACTACTTCTCCATTCCTTGATGCTGTTCCAGTGGGCCTGTTTGAATTTTCAGGGGTAAGGCAAGACACCCATGTATGCATTGAAAGTTAATTAGTCGAATTCAGATGTAAAACAAAATATACCTTATTCCAAAGTTCCCATAATGACAAACATGCCTTTGGAATAGTAAAAATAAGTAGTTAAATAAAATACAGGGTCTAATTAATAAAACACAGCCTGGACCAGATCTGGTCTATTAGCAGAATTGTGGAGGAATTCTACTTAAAATGAACCTGAAATCGTCAACTGTTGCCAATTTAATTTTCAGTTCAGAGAACTTGGCTTCTTAACCCCTTCCTGACAGATGACATGCCAGGCCCATCACTCAAAAACATGTACTTTGTGACAATTGACATGCCAGGCACTTCATGCAGTAAAAGTCGCATAGGCAGTGATGAAAGATTTGATCATAGGCACACCACAATATGCCCCACTAGGGCACAGCGATCAACCACATAACACATCATCAATGATGCCACCCTGTCCACATACGAGCTTTGTCCATACACTACTTGAAAGTAGAGTGGTCACAGTGGTTGCAGTAGTGTATCTTCCACAAGGCAAACAAGGCACTCGCCTAGGGCAGCAATTTTCCTAGAGGGCGGCACTTTGCCAGTGGGTGTTAGATCACACTTCTGGTGCTTCAAATATTTTCACTCCCTCCCCCACTGTTCAGCAAGCTTTAGCTCCTTCAAATTAATCGGAGTGATGGGGCATTTAGTGTGTATGCAATGTGGGTGAGGGGGGCATATAATAGGGCGATTGGGCATTTAATGTGTGTGCAATGTGTGTGATGGGGCATGTAATGGGGTGATGGTGCATGGTTTGGGTGTGCAACATGGCTGATGGGGCATGTTGTAGGTGTGCAACGTGGGGGGGGGGGGGGGTGCCCGAATTTTGTCTGCCTAGGGCAGACAAACATGCAACAGTGTCACTTTGCCCCACACAACATGCCACATTTTCACTTTGCCCCACACAACATGCCACAGTTTCAAACACCTCGTGCCACGCATAATTACACACCTGGTGTCATGGATACAGTGGCGCAAACTGTGACACATACACATACTGTGTCATAAATAGTCATGCACACACACAGTGGCACACACCCAAAGGTACACACATACAGTGTCATGTATAATTGCACACAAAGTGGCACACACACACACAGTCAAACATCCCATTACATATACATAGTCACATATACACAATCACACATACACACTCATCAGTACACACTCACACATACACATCCATACGCAGTCTGGGGTGTATTCTGCTCCCCTGCATATCCTAGGTAACATGCAGTGCCATAGAAAACAAAATAGATTTAAAAAAACCAACAATACTGGTGCAGCTGTGTCCCTGATGTCCAGAGCCTCTGGGCTTGGTTAAACCCGCCACCCTCCTAGGCTCAGCTCTGAGTCTTTTTATATACAATCTGGTGTTTTCTAGTTTTATCATTTAAACTGTGCTCTCTTGGATATAGCATGTTAATATTAAAGGTATATTGGTTAGTATGAGAATCCAGTTATGTTTTGCACCTCCCTAAACTTGTTGAATATTGTGGATATTAATAATATCTTCTACTAACTAACCAGCCCCCATTCATAGTCTTACTTGACTGCCAACATACACTATATAAAGGGATATAGAAAACCTAATAATGCTGGATATGGGACACACATTACTGACTTGATTAATCTGATTTTGTTGAATGTTCGTATTTAGGCCATTTTGGCCTTAATCTGCAAAAAACTGCCATATATTAAAATTCAGTCAGAGTTAATTTAGGGAAGTCAGTTACAAGACTAACACAGGGAAATGAAACTTATCAAAACAGAAGTATTTGGAATTATATGTCTGTGTGGTATATTCAAAGATAATTGAATGGGTCAATTTAAAGTGGGTTCCATGAATCTGTGATGGAAGGTGAGGATAATGACAGGTGAATATGTTATATGATTATTCACAGAAGTATATTTGCTGAATAATTTTCATCAAATGTGCACATTTCTCAGAAGATTATAACCAGAGGCATTGTAACATGACATACAAAAATCACAAATGCCTGGCAAAACATTGCATAATCAATGATATTTTTGTTTCAAAAGTTAACCACACAAAGATTACGCACAAACACTCAGAAAATGTCAGGCTTTATTTATAGGTTTCACATGAAAACAGTTCATGGACATGTTGGATGGTCTCAAGCTACGGCTGACAAGGGTGCAGGAGAGCAATAAGCCCAGAGACCGCTCTTTATTTTTTTTTATTTATCTAAATGTCCGTAAATCTTTTTTTTATTCTTTCTTTCTTACCCTTCCTTATAAATTTCAAAAATGCAGACTGTATCATCATTAGTTAGATTTTTGCGAAATTCAACTGTATCATTTGAAATATGTAGCCCCATTTAGGGACAATATATGCTTGGAGAACATTTACCCGGGCTAACCATGATATCTTACAGATTTTGTTAGATTCCTTTACTAGGTTTTTAGTGATTTTGACTTAATAAATAATAAATATTGAATAATAATCAGTGATTGCTTGCTTGTTTGAAATTCGTCACTTGCTGACGTTTTCAGGCCCACTTCAGGTTTGTAAACTCTTGTACCTTATCAATGAACATCTGCTAATCTATTTGTCTAGCTATGATAATACAGTGTGGGCTGATTACATTGTGGGCATCTATTTTCTTTTTTGCGGTCCCTCTTGCCAAATGTTGCCAACTTTCCCCTGATTATGACTGTGTCTAGAGCTGATTGAGTGTGAGTGGGTGAGGAGTGCAGGAAAGTTATATGAGAGGACATAGCAGGAATGCCAAAAGTGGATAGAAGACTGCGGAGGTGCATTCGATAAAAATTATCATTTAGTAATTTAGTAATTGATGTACTTCCTGAATGAGGTATTCTTCACAGATATTTGTTTGAGGTGTAGTGAGCATTGTTGTGTATATGTATATCATCATTATTGGTATTCTAGCAATGTGTGAGGATTGATGTACTGGATAGAGGCCAATATGCAAAATTAGAACAGCATGATAACCAGTATATATATATATATATATATATATATATATATATATATATATATATAGTACGTGAGGAAGCGAGAACTAACCTTGCACTTCTAGCTTGATAGTAGTGCGGTAGGAACAGGACACAGTTTGTAATAGTGAGTTCCAATTGAAAGTGGTAGCAAGGAAGAGGAAGTCTCTGTACCCCGTAATGGGATGGTAAACAGGAGAACACCACACTTGGATAACCAGTACTGCGAGGGTTAATGTAGGACACACCACAATAGTAATCCAGTATAGCAAGGGTTAATACAGGAACACACGCCACAGTAGTACTTCAGTGTAGCGAGGGTTAATGCAGGAACACACCACAGTAGTACTTCAGTATAGCAAGGGTTGATGCAGGAATACAGCACAGTAGTACTTCAGTAGAGCGAAGGTTAATGCAGATGAATATGGATAGCCAAGGTCAGGAATACCAGAAAAGCTGCAGCACGAGTAAACAGACCAGAATTTTTTTTTTTAAAGGGGCAGCTTTTTTTTGTATTTTTAAAAAAAAATTTATTACGTTATGTGCCACCCCCTTGTTTGCCTCGAGGTAAATACAGCGCTAGGTGCAATATAGATGCCTAGTGTGCTGTGGGTACTGTATGGTGCTGTGTTAAGTCATTTAGGTGCAATGTGGGTGCAGAGGAAGGGGATAAAAACAAGAAAAGCAATTTTCCAATAACATTTTTATTGCACCTGAAAATAGTTGAATATAATGTTAAAAAGTTCATATAAGTGTAAATGCAAATAGTGTGTGTGTGGGGGGGGGGGGGGGGAGCTATTGTGTGTGGCATAATTATTGAGCTCTTGTGTGTAGCATAACTATGAGGCTCTTGTGTGTGGCTTAATTAAGGGGTTCCTGTGTGTGTATGTGTGTGGGATATCTTGTGGAGATCCTGTAGGTGGCATAATTTATGGGGCTCCTGTATGCAGGGCCGGACTGGGAACAAAAAACAGCCATGGAAAAAATTTGTATACCAGCCCCATAGCATAACATTTTTAAACCAGCCCCATAGCATAATATAATTTTTTGTTCATAGAAGGGAAAATCATGCATTTTAAAAACACATCTGAACAGTGTATTATTTATAAATAAGACTGATATATAAGTCTGCCTAGGGCAATATATATCTCCAGTATGTACACAGAGTTATATGAATTGCCCTGTGCAGAGGTACCGTATTTGCTCGAATATAAGACGAGGTTTTTTTCAGAGCAAATGCTTACATTCGAGGTCTTCTTATAATCTGACCTCAAATTGAGGTCAGATTATAAGACATGGATCCAGGTCCCCAGCAGAGCTGCAGGGGACCTGGATCCCCCTCTTTAACAGCAGGGGATGTCTGCGCGATGAGCGCAGACTCCCCTGCTTCCACCCGGCACGACCGCCGGGGCTTCTGTGAAGAAGCCGGGTACTTCCGCTTTCGTCACAGAAGTCCCGGCGAGCGTGCCGGGCGGCAGCAGGGGAGTCTGCGCTCATCGCGCAGACATCCTCTGCTGCCCCACTAGGCACCAGGGAGAATCGGGCAGCTGGGGGATGTCTGCACGATACGTGCAGATATCCTCCATGCTGCCCGACACGGCAGTCTATTATGACGGACCAGCAGTCCGTCATAAAAGACTGCCGTGTCGGGCAGCATGGAGGATGTCTGCACGTATCGTGCAGACATCCCCCGGCTGCCCCCACTAGCCACCAGGGATCGAGGTAAGGGGGAGGGGGAGGGGGGGAGGACACAGACAGACAAGGGGAGGGGGGGATAGAGAGAGACAAAGGGAGGGGGAGGTGGAGGACACAGACAGACAAGGGGGGGGGGACACAGACAAGGGGAGGGAGGGGGACAGAGAGAGACAAAGGGAGGGGGAGGACACAGACAGACAAGGGGGGGAGGGGGAGACACAGACAGACAAGGGGGGAGGGGGAGACACAGACAAGGGGATGGAGGGGGACAGAGAGAAAAGGGGAGGGGGGGATAGATAGAGACAAGAGAGAAGTTTTGGGGGGAGAGAGAGACAACGCTGGGGGGGAAAGACAGCTGGGGGAGCGGGAGAGAGGCCGCATTGGCACATAAAAGCAAATAAAAACAAGAAATGCATTTGTATAATATAAACTTTTTATTAAATATTAAAAAGCAATTTACATATATACAAGTTAAACTTTTTTCCTATAGGGTAGTCTTATAATCAGGCTTTTAGTTTTTTTCCTAAAGGAATGTACAAATTTGGGGGGGTCGTCTTATAATCAGGGTCGTCTTATAATCGAGCAAATACGGTATATATCGGGGCAGTGTGTGAGACATATCCTTGTGTATATATTCTGTATCATCTCACTCTATCTCATTTATGTAGCGTCTCTCTCTCTCTCAGTTCTGTAGCGTCTCTCTCACTCTCATTTCTGTAGCGTCTCTCTCACTCTCATTTCTGTAGCGTCTCTCTCACTCTCATTTCTGTAGCGTCTCTCTCACTCTCATTTCTGTAGCGTCTCTCTCTTTCAGTTCTGTAGCATCTCTCTCTCTCCTTTCTGTAGTGTCTCTCTCTCACCCTCCCCCTTCCCCTGTAGTGTCTCTCTCTCACCTCTCCCCTTCCCATGTAGTGTCTCACTCTCACCCTCCCCCCTTCCCCTGTAGTGTCTTTCTCTCACCTCTCCCCTTCCCATGTAGTGTCTCTCTCTCACCCTCCCCCAATTACCCTGTAGTGTCTCTCTATCACCCTCCCCCTCCCCCTTCCCCTGTAGTGTCTCTCTCTCACCTCTCCCCTTCCCATGTAGTGTCTCTCTATCACCCTCCCCCTTCCCCTGTAGTGTCTCTCTCACCTCTCCCCTTCCCATGTAGTGTCTCTCTCACCTCTCCCCTTCCCATGTAGTGTCTCTCTCTCACCCTCCCCCAATTACCCTGTAGTGTTTCTGTCATGCTCTCCCCTTCCCCTGTAGTGTCTCTCTCTCACCCTCCCCCATTCCCCCTGTAGTGTCACTCTTCCCACCCTTCCCCCTGTAGAGTCACACTTCCCCCCTTCCCCCTGTAGTCTCACTCTTCCCCCCCTTTCCCCCTGTAGAGTCACTCTTTCCCCTTTCCCCCTGTAGAGTCACTCTTTCCCCCTTCCCCCAGTAGTGTCACTCTTCCCCCTGTAGTGTCACTCTTCCCCCTGTAGTTTCACTCTTCCCCCTTTCCCACCTGTAGAGTCACTCTTTCCCCTTTCCCCTTTCCCCCTGTAGAGTCACTCTTTCCCCCTTCCCCCAGTAGTGTCACTCTTCCCCCTGTAGTGTCACTCTTCCCCCCTTCCCCCCTGTAGAGTCACTCTTTCCTACATCTAGTGGCAGCAGGCGAATTTCTTAAAGACACGGCAGCCTCCGAACTTCTTAAAGTGTCCCACTGCCACTTTAAGCAATTCGGAGGCCGTCGCCACTTTAATAAATTTGCCTGCTGCCGCCGGATGTTGCAGCAGACAAACTTCTTATAGTGGTGGCTGCCGCCGATTGGCTTTAAGTGGCCAAGGTGGCCCAGGAGCAGGCGGCCCACCGGGATTTTTCCCGGTATCCCGGTGGGCCAGTCCGGCCCTGCCTGTATGGCATATTTAATTGGCCATCTGACTGGTATTACTAAGGAATCTGTTTGGCATGGTATTGGAGGGAATCAAGGAGGGTGACGCCCTGAGTTACCGTACTGGTTGACACAAGCCTATGGTACACAATAACAATTCTGTCCTAACAAAGATTATAGCAGTCAGGGCCGGCCCAAGAGTTCTGCCTGAGGAGATGAATGAATTGCCATCACCCCCCCCCCCCCCCAATTAAAAAAGCTCACAGTTTTGATAATTCAAACTAAAATTAAACTTATCAGGAAGTGATAATGTAATGCAAGAGCACTGTGTGTATATGCAAAATTATATGAAATACTGTATTGGCCCGAGTATAGTCTAGTCAGGATTAAAATTAGTGCCCTTAATGTTTGAGCTTTGAAACTTAATGTACAATATTTGTACAAGTCATGTTATAGGTCAGTGGTCACATATTATGTTTTGGGGAATTGCACGGCTTATTTTCATAATAATGTTTGTTTTACAATTACATTATTTTCATCTCATGGGTGAGCTCCTATAAAAAAATATTTTAATGTTATATGCCCACTAAAGCACTTCTTATATACATAATAAAATATGTTTTTAAGAACTCACCCATAAGGTGAAAAGAAAGTAATGGTAAAACGTGCAATTCCCTAAAACATATGTGACCAGTGTCCTATAACAAAATCCAAATATATATATAGACAGTGTCAGAGGAGTTAACCTCTGAATGGATAGACAGATATTTGTAGTGTCAGAGGAGTTAACCCCTGGGTGGCTAGACAGATATAGGCAGTGCTAGAGGTATTATCCCCTGTATTGCTAGACAGATATAGGCAGTGTCAGAGGAGTTAACCCCTGGATTGCTAGACAGATATAGGTAGTGTCAGAGGAGTTATTGAGATTGGCCAGCAAATCTGTTCAGACTCTGCAATCCCTCCAGTTTGAGGAGAGTTTCAACTAAACTCCTATATATACTCCTTATACCCCCTTGGGTTTAATCTGAAACAAGTCTCACGTAATATGGCTCAAAGAGGGATAAGGAGAGAGACAGAGATAATACTAAACCAATAAGTGTAAACTGTTCCCCTAGAGCTCACGACACCATACAGAGCTCTCAATGCCGTTCATTGGACACCGGTAATAGGGAGTCATTTGGGCACCCTAATAATGAAACAGTGGAAGATACTGAAAAAGCATTGACACAAATACCCCGAGAATTGATGGATAATCTCTATGAAAAAAAAAATATATATATATATAGATTCATCAAGAATAGACCTTCAAAAGGTGGTAGTTCCTTTGGGAGAAAAAAATAACCAACAATTTATGCAGATAAAGAATATCTAAGAAAACCTCAGGGAAGTGCAGATATTTCATAAAGACATGGAAGTTAAACTCACGGACATGGAAGATCGCTCCCGCAGAAACAAATCTACGAATTAGGGGTATTCCAGAGGACATCACGCAGGAACAGCTTGAGAAATACTTTTCTCTACAATTCCCAGTATTCAGGCACTGGGTCTATGCCCCTTCGAGATATAACACAGACTCCCAAAACCAAGAGAGCTTATAAACACATGTCCGAGAGATATCATTGTTCGTTTTTTCAATTTCATGTCTCAGAGACATGATCATGAGTGAACTCAGGAAAAACCCACTGAGGGAAGGAAATTACAAGGACATTGCTTTTTACTCAGATATCTCCAGGGCTTCAACGAGGGCAAGATTCCAATTCAAGGACCAAACAGCGCTCCTGAGGGGAAAAGGCATCTCATATGATTGGGGTTTCCCAGTGAAACCGATTACCACAAATGAGGGCCAGAAATTATTCTTTACTGACTCAGATAAAGCTAAGGAGGAAATATCCCGATGGAAAATCCGGACCAGCTGAAAATTTGAAATAGATGAGAAGAAGGGGCCAAAGGGGAAAAAAAAACATGGATAAAAACTTTTCTCCTACAAGTACAAGACACCAACACAGAAGATTAAGATACATTAGATTTAAACTTTTGATTCACCTAACTACCCATTCGAAATCAATATAGTGATCCAATCACCTGGTACATAATCACCTGGTACATATTATGAGTTCTAGTTCTAGGCACAAATAGATGGTTCGGCCTAGACTTCACCAAAAGGCGAGTCGATAATCTTAGAGTCCTATAAACTCCCACCCTTAAAAATAATACACTATGCTACAATACAATCAGCAAGTTTAAATAGATATGGGGACTTGAAGACCTGCTTGTTATAATTAGTTTAATACAAATTATAGATACATGGAGATAATAAAAGTTGGGAAGAGAGGAGATGAACCCAGATGAAGGTTCTTACGCCACTTAAGATTCTATCACTGTTTGTCCAGGGGCTAAACTCTCCGAAAAAAGAGGGGCCATCTATACCAGTTTCTTACCTAAAATAACATCAATGTAGTATTCATACAGGAGACACACTGGATTATTCCAGCAAATATAGTATAGAGATATTCAAAATTTCAAAAAAACATTCAGGCTAATCTACAAGGGGAAAAGAAAAAATGAGTAGCTATAATAATCTCAAATAAAATGAAATTTAAAATGATACTTGAGGAGAGGGATGTAAATGGCAGATATATAATCGTAGTGTGTAAACTAAATGATATTATCTTTACTTTGGTGAATATCTATTGTCCTAACTAATCTACAACGTGATTTCTTAAAAAACTATATAACAGAGTGGAACAAATTTTTAAGGGCACCTTGATGTTTGAGGGAGATCTTAATTGTGTTGGAGAGACCAGTCTGGATAAAAATATACCGAAAGGCTCGAGGATTGATCCAACAAATAAAAATATAGCTAAAACTTTTCAATCCTTCCTCTATAGGAACAGTCTATATGATGTGTGGAGAACCCAGCACCCTATGGAAAGGGATTATAGGCACTTCTCTAGGGTGCATGGTTCGTTATTGAGAATAGATAAATTCCTGACCAGGGGATCAGATCTAGGACATTTTTTTTCATTAAGTATAAGACCGATCTCCTGGTCTGACCATGGTCCCCTGATCTACATTTTGAGAAATAATCCTAAATATGGCAACAGATCAAGATTTAAACTTAATGAATTACTCCTCTAAAAAACATAGATATTCAGTATATAAAAAAAACAACTGGAACCTTTTCTTATGGATAATGACAGTGGAGAAATGTCAGACATGACACTTTTGTACACTCTAAAATGCTACTCAAGGGGTCTATTAATTAAATTAGGAAATAAAAAAAAAGGATATTTTAGAGGTAAACATATCTCCCATCCCTAAGCCAGGTAAGGATCCAGCTAACCCGGTCAAACTATAGTCCAATATCATTAATAAATCAGTATATGAAAATGTTCTAGATTCTATCAGAATGCTTGAAGCTTATATTTCTGGGTGTTGTCTATCTGGATCAAACTGGGTTTATTCCAGGAAGAGAGGCAGCAGACAATTTCTGGAAAATAATTAACATCTTTAATAACATCCAAAAACACTCAGTACCATCTATTATTATAGCACACGATGCGGAAAATGCATTTGACAGGGTGAGCTGGACGATGAGGTATTGGATGTATTTGGGATAATTAAACACAATGTCTTTATACACTACACCCAGCCCAGAGTTGTGGGTGCAGTACTACAGTCAGAGTGGTTCGATATTCAAAACGGCACCAGGCAGGGGTGCCCCTTGGCCCCCTTGCTTTATCTATTATCGATTGAACCACTGGCAGCCGCAATTCGGCAAGCTACAGAAATCCATGGAAAAAATATGAAAATCACCTTATTTGCAGATAACATATTACTTATGCTCACAAATCCTATGACATCAGTGCCATTTGTGCTGGAGACAATTAAAAAAAATTAAAATGGGGAGCTGTCAAACAACAAACTTAACTTGGGTAAAACTCAGACCATTACAGCCAATTTAAATAATAGAACCCATGCTAGACTACAGAGTCTTTTGGGGGGTGCGGGGGAGGGGGAGGTGATCGAATACCTGGGAATCCAACTCAGAAAGGACCTGAACCGATTGATACAAGTCAGCTATCAGAATATGGTGGACAATTTCATGGAAGAGCTACAGAGGTGGGGGAACATGGAGGTCTCGTGGTTGGGTCGGCTAATCTCGGTCTATGCTTATTTCATACCAAAGCTATTATACCTATTTAGATCAATCCCTTTGAGAGTTCCAACTACATTTTTGGTGGCCCTTAAGGCTATAGTTTCAACCTATGTCTGGAAGGATAAGAAACTCAGGATATCCCATAAAATAATGACCAAAAAAACTAAACATGGAGGTCTGTCCATGCCAGACATTGAGGCCCACCACGAGATATCCATGTTCACTCACTTTCTTAAATGTAATAGAGAGCCTTCACGGCTTACTAGCTGGTATGGCTTGGAAAAGAACAAATGTCACAATGTGGAACCATTCCATTTCTTTGGGATAGCTATAGATAAAATTAGAAACTTGAATATTTTTGACCCAGTTATTCAGGACTCTATATTAACTATCAAAAAAGTCAAAAAGACTCTAAACATACAGAAGGGAACCCTGATATTTACCTCTATTAAAAACATGGACACACGACACAAAAGATCTCAATATTAGAAGTTGGCTAGATAGGGGAATATTAAATTTAAAACAAATATTAAATAATAATATAATGATTCCTTTTTCTATCTTGCAACGAGAATACAACTTACCCCAGACAGAGTTCCTGACATATTTAAGGGTAAAAAGTAGTATAGATCAAATGAATATAATAGAAAGTCCAGATATTGAACAGTTTCTTAGAGTCAGTCACAACTAGAGTTGAGCGGACACCTGGATGTTCGGGTTCGAGAGGTTCGACTGAACTTCGGAAAAAAGTCTGGGTCCGTGCTCGAACTTGACCCAAACTTGACCCCGAACCCGAACCCCATTGAAGTCAATGGGGACATGGACTTTTGGCCACTAAAATGCCTCTAAAATAGTCATGGAAAGGGCTAGAGGGCTGCAAAGGGAAGTAAAATGTGGGTAAGAGTAGGACAAGTGCCCTGCAAGCAAATGTGTTTAGGGAAATAACTTAAAATAACATAAAATACATACAAATTAAAAATACAGCTGAGCCATAAAATAGCACTAGATGGAATCTTTGATTTTAGCTTTGGAAGAACATAAATCTAAATCTAAACCATGGCTGCCAGGAGGATCAACAGAATTATCCATTTGAGAGAGGGTTGGAGTGCAGGGTATTCTCTTTCAGTTTATACTAAGTGACCCATAGGTTAAGGAGGCGGTGACCGCGGCGGTGTAGGTAGAAGCGGCGCTGGAGGAGGAGGAGGTAGCCAGAATTTTTCAAAGTGCGCTGTAAGCACAGTATTCGACTGTTCTACTAGACTCTCAGATATGAAGTGCACCGCAAGATGCAAATGTACTATTTAGCACCCAAAACTATTAGAATTTTTCAAAGTGCGCTGTAAGCACAGTATTGGACTGTTCTATTTGACTCTCAGATATGAAGTGCACCGCAAGATGCAAATGTAATATTTAGCACCCAAAACTATTAGAATTTTTCAAAGTGCGCTGTAAGCACAGTATTTGACGGTTCTATTTGACTCTCAGATATGAAGTGCACCGAAAGACGCAAATGTACTATTTAGCACCCAAAACTATTACAATTTTTCAAAGTGCGCTGTAAGCACAGTATTTGACGGTTCTATTTTACTCTCAGATGTAATACATGTAATGCTATTGCTATTCTATAAACCGAAATAGAGTCCCCATTCATAAGAATAGGTCAATTGACCTATTCTTATGAACGGGGACTCTATTTCGGTTTATAGAATAGCAAGAGCATTACATGTATTCCATAAAACGAATGTCTTTAAACCGAAAGACATTCGGTTTATAGACTTTCGTTTTATAGAATACATGTAATGCTATTGCTATTCTATAAAAAGAAAGTCTATAAACCGAATGTCGTTCGGTTTATAGACTTTCGGTTTATAGCCGAACCTCGAACTCCAAGACGGACATACAGTGAAATGTTCGGGTTCGTGGCACGGACACCGTAATGTCCAGTACGAACCCGAACAGTGCGCTTCGCGTTCGCTCAACACTAGTCACAACTCAAGGTTGATAGCTAAAGTCAATTGATGGACGAGAACAATGACACCACATTAAATCCCAAAGATTTAAATATTGTGAGATGGGAAAATGACTTACAGTCAATACTGTCAATACCAGAATGGTTGCAACTTTTGCACCAAATAAAAAAACTGTGTCCACAACTTAACCCTGGTAGAGACCTACCATAAAATACAACACAGGTGGTACTTAACCCCACAGATTTTAAGCAGCTTTCCCCCTCAACACCAAAAGAATGCTGGAGATGCTACAAGGAGGGGGGACGTCTGATACAAATGTGGTGGTTATGCCCATGTTTAAAACCTATTAAGGACAAACTCACTATACTTAAAACATATTTTTAAAACATTTTTAAAAAATATATTCTTGTGTTGATCCCACAAATATTTTTGTTTCATCTAAATATCCCTGAGACTACCAAGATGACCAAGTATCTGATCATTCATATACTTTTGGCAGTAAAATTTATGTATGTCACAACAATTGCGGTAGTGCATACCTGCATCTACTATCTGGTAGAGCTGGTATGACCTTTGTGATCTGAAAAGCTTTG
Source organism: Pelodytes ibericus (assembly GCA_036172795.1). Classification (NCBI taxonomy): domain Eukaryota; kingdom Metazoa; phylum Chordata; class Amphibia; order Anura; family Pelodytidae; genus Pelodytes; species Pelodytes ibericus. Next base: position 138,240,747 of record CM069859.1, on the reverse strand, counting down.
CAACTTTTCCAACCCTCTGACACTCAGGGCAGGAGCGTCAATAATTTGCTACATCTGTGCCCATACCGGGCCAATAGAAATGATGGGACAACTGGGACTTCGTCCGCAGCACCCCTAGGTGCCCAGCCATGGGGATGGCATGAGCCACCTTCAGCAGCTGATACCTATACCTCTGGGGCACCACCAGCTGTCTTTCAATTACCCAGGGCTCTTGCCCTTCTGTGGGGATAGTTTCTCTGTATAACCTCCCCTCCTGCCAGTACACTTTCTCCCTATCCCTGTCCATGGGTGGCTGCCTAGCACACTCCGTCAACATCTCTAATGTGGGATCTGTCTGCTGGGCCTGCTGGAATTCGGGGTTCGGTACCTCCATCTCAGAGTCCACCAGGTTCTCTGAAACAGGTTCTTGCCACATAGCTACTGGAGGGTAGGATGAGGTGGGGTTACACTCCCTGGATACCCCATTAGCGTGTTCCCCTGTGGACACACACTCTCCACAGTCCACAGGCCCAATCAGCCCCTGCCCCTTACTCCGGGAAGACTACTGTCGGGTTACCACTGCTACCGTTAAAACTTCTGTCTCTCCCCCACTTTCACTCTGAGAAAGCACACATACAGGGCCCGGGGAACCAGCTAAGTCTGACACAGATGAACACTCACTCATCCTCTGTCCTTCCTCCCCGCAACCCTGCCTGTCCACATTCTCAAAAGTACCTCAGACACTCCTGGGACAGTCACAGTCGGGCATGCACACTCATTCTGCCCTACCTCCCAGTGAGACAAGCTAGGTACACTTTCACATACTGTCTTTTTCATAGTGGGGCCACTCTGTGGTTGGGGTGGGTCACAAGTATCATTATCAGGCACATACTGTGATAACAACCTACCCAAATCAGTACCCAGTAATACATTTGTAGGAATGTTATCATATACCCCAACATCCCTCAAACCCTTCCCCACTCCCCAATCCAAATATACTTGTGCCGTTGGCACTGCAGGATGCATTCCCCCAATCCCTTTTACTGCTAGAGTCCTGCCCGGAATAAAGTCCTCAGAGCGCAACAGCTCTGGATGAACAAGAGTCACATCAGCCCCAGTGTCCCTGAGCCCCACAGTTACCTTTGTTCCCACTGTAACCGGTTGCAGGTTCACATTGCTGCTGCCCTCTGGTTTGGTCACGAACAACACAGAAGATGGTGCTCCGCAGGGCGACCTCCTCCAAATGAGGGTGCCGTTTTCTTCCTCTCTGGGCAGGTAGCACTAAGGTGCCCAACTTTCTTACAAATAAAACATCTGCTACTATCGCCATGGCAAGAAGTGGCACTAGCTCCCCCTCTCCCTGAGGTGGAAGCTGACACAGAAGACGGCACAGGAGGCGGGGTGAAAGGAGGTCGTGGTGTAGTGGTCTTCCAGCTGGATGCTCCCTTCACAAAACCTCTGCTCTGGTCTGCTGGTGCTCGGTTGGCTGTGTGGAAATCTGCTAGCTCACCAGCTTCCAATGCGGTTTTGGGTTCCCGGTCCAGCAGCCATTCCTGTACATCAGCCGGGCACAGCTGCAAAAACTGTTCCTTGATGACTAGATCTTCAAAGTTTTCAAAGGTTTTGATCTCCATCCCTCTAGTCCACTGTCTGAATGTGGTTGTAAGGTGACCCACAACTGCAGTGTAACTCTCGGTGGAACGCTTCTGTAAGGTCCGGAATTTCTTTCGGTACACCTCAGGAGTAAGGTTGTACTGTTTCTGCAGCGCAGCCTTAATTGCATCATAGTCCTGATCAGATTCAGCTGGCAGCTCTGCAAATGCTTCCAGTGCAGGACCTTTGAGACCAGGGGTGAGGTACTTTACCCACTGGTCCTTTGGTAACTGATACTGCCTGCAAACCTTTTCGAAACTGCGCAGGAAAACATCCAGATCCCCATCTTTGTCCAAAGTGGGAAAATGTTCTGCCCGTGGTTTGGGTGCAGAAGAGTCTCTCAACGCAACACTGACAGGTGAGGCAGTTGACCTCTCCAATTCTGCCAGTTTTAATTCATGCTCTCTTGCAGCCTGGCGCTCTGCAGCCTCTCTCTCTCTCTCTCAGCGTGGCGCTCTGCAGCCTCCTGATATTTAAGGATGAGCTGCAGTTTTAGGCTGGTATCAGCTGAGTCCACGTATTTGAGGACAGTTTGAAAATAAGAGTCCAAAGGATCTCCAGATCTGGGTACATCCATAACAACAGCTGCAGGTATCTCCTCTGTGACCATGCTTCCCTCAGAAGTGTTTGAGGCATCACTTTGTGCTGCTTGTTGCAAGTTATAATCCACCAACGCTTGTACTAGCTGCTCTTTGGATTTTCCCCGGCAGGGAATCAATCTCTCACGGCAAAGCTGGTCTAGCGCTGCCTTGGACTGTGCCTGGTACTCCATTTAGCAAACTGGCCAAACAAATGATAGCAAAAGAAAACAAAGAAGGGGTGGGGGGGGGGACTGTTTGGTGTAAATATGCTAATTATGCACTGAGTTCAGCCTTTGGAAATTGAGACACAATTGCTTTTCAGTGTCTGGATTAACTAGCAAATCCAGCAACACTAAAATCTGGTACAAAAAAAAGATGGAACTCTTTTTAAAGATCCCACCGCTATGCCACCAATTTTTCACGAATTCACCTTACTCCAAGAGTGCATGTGACTGGGTTATGGTGGTGCAAGGGTTAAAATTAACTCTTTGTCTGCCCTAGACTAGAAATAATGGTAAAACCCCCTTTAACACCACCCACACTTAATTATACTGATATAACTAATGTCCTAACACTGCCACCACCAAGACAATTTATAAATGGGGTGCCTTGGTCCCCCAAGCAAATAAGACTTAACCCACAAAATATGCTTTAAAACAATATCTATGCGATTGGTCTAATCAGGTAACGTGAGTCTCTATACCAGATAAAGGCAGAACTTAATAAAGGAATATTTATTATGAACAAAAGAAGTTACAGTGCATACAAAAAATAAAACAGATGACAAATTATTTACACCAAAACAGATAAAAATAAAAAGGAGAAATTAACAGAAAACCTAACTACTCACATAGATAGAGAAGTACCAGTATTTTCTGTCCGAGGGACTGCGGCAAGGAAATTACGGCAACTTACACAAAATTAGATCTTGGCCCCTAGTAAGCACACTGGCCATTATTCCATCATTAGATTTATACCTTGTCAGGTCATCTCAGGTTTCCTCAGAGGTGGGAAGGTGCACCTAAAAGTGTCCTCCCCCATGTGTGGTAGAACTACCGCAGTCAAAATATGGAATCTTGTGGCTAATTTCCCTCCAGTGCATGTGACATACATAATTCTTGCCTATTAATTTGTTGCAATTTATGAAGTCCATTGTTATGTCACAATTGCTACCCATGACTCTATACCACAGACTTCACAATAACTTCCAAATGGCTCAAGTTGTACCAGCCATATTTGTACTCATTTTGTAGGGTGTACTATTCCCTGTCTAAATATTCCCAAATGGAGGCATGATTAATAATCTGTGAGTTATTATTAATGCATGTTTAGGATATGACTTTTGCAGGACAAGACTTCTAACTAGTAAGGGCCACTTAGCATATCCAAAGAACCTACTATCTATGAGGGGATACAGATCTATGCAACATAGACTTACTGGCAACTAACTCAGTGTAACATTTCACACCTTGTACCATCAGTTCCAGCTTCAAAGGAAACACTCAAGTTGTAAAGCTTTTCAGATCACAAAGGTCATACCAGCTCTACCAGATAGTAGATGCAGGTATGCACTACCGCAATTGTTGTGACAATGTATGTTTACAATAAAAGGTTCAAGAAAATAAAATTTGAAAACTGCAACTAACTTATTTGAAATGTGCTCTTTTTTTTCAGTGACTCATTCACCTAGAGTTATAAAAGTATGAGCAATGCTACCATAACCAGAATACAAAACTAAGAAAACTCAAGCATATATCTTGAATCACAATATATTTGTATAATATATAGTATTTGTCATGAGCTATTATTTCCTGCTAATATAAATCGATGACCATGCACATAATAAATTGGACTACTGTTTGTAAAATTGGGGTCACTTTGAAATATCCTTTGTTATGAACGAAAATGTAATTTTGTCTATTACATTAACATCAACTGACCCAATTTGACTACAAGGGGTTTTCCAAAAGTCAGTTTGTAAGGGTGAGGAGAAACTGCAGTAATGTTAATGCATTTATAGATCAGTCAGCAATTCTAAGACAGAAATTTCAAGGAAAATGATATAAGGTATATTTTCTGGTATAGAAATTAAATAGAAATAATTTATTAATGCTCAAAAACAATAACGAGTTAAGGCAACCCTCCATCCCACTTATTTTGGATTTAAACAAGAAATAAAATAAAATAAAGAAAATCATTACAAAATATTGGAAAATCCTAAAGAAGGAGGATATCCTGAAGTCCATCTTGGCAGACCAGCCTTCTGTAGTATATTAAAGATAGGAGGAGAGGCAGCCAATGTGTGTGCACTGCCAAAATGCTCGGAAATCCGCATGGAGGGTTACATGACCTCCTGTGCTCAGACTCCACAGAGTTGTGGGGAGCGCAAAGTAAAAGCCAGGTGCTAGTGTAAGTCCTGGGTGCAATCAGGTCCGGCCTTAGGAGTTCAAGCGCCCTGTGCAGGGCACTTTTGCGGCGCCCCCTACCAGCACCCAGTTATAGTCCAGTCCAGAACACCTGGCACACCACCTGCTGTTAACTACAGTTCCCATGACGCTCAGCCACACATACTGTCTGAGCCTCATAGGAAGTGCAGTCAAAAGTAGATAAAGATGCAGATGCTGTGAACTACAATGTCTATGATGCTCAGCCAGGTGTCCACCATGACTAGGCATCATGGGAGTTGTAGTCCAGAACACCGGTCTCATCATCTCTCTTTTTTTTTATTATATATTTATAAATCTTTATTACATTTTAACAAATTTACAAAATCACATCAATCCTATTACATTACATTACTATTACCAGACATTTTGAAAATGTTTATAGATAAAAAATACATAATCCTAGCCATTCTATACAAAAAGCAACTATCCTCTACATACAATTTCCCCCATCCATATTTAGCCATGTTGATCAATAGCGATGATATTTGTTTCCTTAGTTATAACATCAACTTATATGGCTGAAATATAACTAGCACGTAGGTTCTTCTCTCTCATACTACACATCCCATACACACCATGCACACATGTAAACTTTGATTCACCAGTTATCCTGCTTACTTATGAAGGGGAGTGAGGGGGCCCCGGAGGTTCGTGAGATCATGTGCGGGGGGTTATCATTCAAGATACCTTTTTTTTTTTCTCTCTTTTCTCTCCCTTCCCCTTTTACGTCTCTCCTTCCTCTATATCTTTCCATCTGATTTGCGTGATCTTCCTGCCCGAAAAAATAAGCTTCTGGTGGCCCTTGCGTATCCCTGATGCTACAGGGACTTTTTTTGTTTTTCCACCGCTTACGCGCTTAATGGAGATTGTATATCCAGAGCGCGCAGCTATGAAGAGTGGTTGCATACTGAGGTGTGATTGGTTGTATGGATGGGGAGGGAAGCAGGAGACTGAGGGGGGTGGCATGAGGGGTCGCCGGGGGAGGAGTTTAGATACGTGGGAACAGGCCCTTGGGATCTCTTAAGTTTGTGACGATCAATGTGCAGGGGCTGAACTCGCCTTATAAGCGCTCACATTTATACAATTTACTAGAATCAGACGGAGTGGACATGGCGTTTATTCAAGAAACGCATTGGAAGCGTGACCAACCAAGTTTGTGGAAATATAATAGATATCCATATGTGTACACGTCTTCCATGTTAGGGAGTAAAAAGAGAGGCGTTGCGATAATTTTGTCCGCTAGACATAAATTTGAATACATTTTTCATGAATGTGATCAGGAGGGCCGATGCTTGTTGTTGATATGTCAAATCGACGATGTTATGTATACTCTGGTTGACCTTTATGCCTCGTCAGATAGATCCATAAGCAATATCAAGTACGCAATGGAATTGGTCGGAAAATTTGCTAGAGGACTGGTTATAATAGGGGGCGATTTAAACTTAATAGCTAACTTTGATTTAGACAGAAGAGCACCGAGATTGGGTAAACATGACTCACGACTGAAAGCCAAAGTGAATGCTTTCTCGTCCTGGTTGCATAGTAACAATAAGTATGACGTCTGGAGAGTGTTTCATCCTGGGGAAAGAGATTTTACTTTATTCTCAAGACCCCATTCCTCATACTCACGTATTGACTATTTTTTAATGCCGGGACCCTTACTAGACAGATGCTCTAAGATTAGGGTAGGGCAGATTACCTGGTCAGACCATGCCCCAGTCCTAATGGACATAAAAGGCAATCCAGCATATAGAATACGAAATAGTTGGAAACTGAATGATTATCTCTTAACCTCCCCCGAAAGCAAACAGGATTTGGTTGATCATACAAAATTGTACCTTGAGTATAATGATAATAACGAGACCTCTGATTCAACTCTATTGTGTGCACTGAAGAGCTGTATGAGAGGTCATCTGATCAAGAAAGGGGCATGGGCCAAAAAACAAAGGGGGAAAGATTTGGCACAATTATACGTAGACCTGGCTATTCAGGAAAAAAAGAACAAGCAATTCCAGAGTCGTGTAGGAGGGAATGAGATCAATGAAATACAGAAACAGATCACAGAAAGATTAAGGAAGAACCCTGATATAGCCCTGTCACGTTTAAAGTATAAATGGTACTACAGAAATAATAGAGTAGGCAAAGAATTAACCAATAAAATTCATATGGTGAATAAGAATCACAGAATCAAAAAAATTGTTCAAAACGGTCAGTCATTTATCTCCCCCAAACAAATAGCCAAAGCATTCCAAAAGTATTACGAAACATTGTATAACTTGCCCCAGTCTGATGCCACGAGTTCACAGATTTCAGATTTCTTAAGTTCTCTCAAACTGCCGAAACTCACGAGAGAGAAGTTGGACCTCCTTAATCAGCAAATTTCTTCAGTAGAAATATCTACTACGTTTAAAGATCTAAAGAGGGGGAAGGCCCCCGGACCTGATGGTTTCTCCTCTATCTTCTACCAAACATTGAATACGATTATTACCCCTATTCTAGCTAGGGTGCTTAACGCAATATATGGTGCCAATGGGTTCCCAAGGGAGATGTTGGAGGCATCCATATCTCCTATTCCGAAGCCAGGAAAGGACCCCACTCAAGTGAGCAATTATAGACCTATCTCGCTTATCAATCTGGATATTAAAATATATTCAAAGATACTGACTCAGAGATTGAAAGGGGTTATGTCGAACCTGATTAATACGAACCAGGCTGGGTTTATGCAGGGAAGATCAGGCACTGATAACGTCCATAGGATTCTCGGGGTTACGGATCACATAGACCAAAAGAAGCTACCCTCTATCATTATAGCTTTGGATGCGGAAAAAGCGTTCGATAGAGTGGATTGGCGATTTTTGGCAGAAACCTTGAGGGCTTTTGGTTTTGTGGGTCCATTCTAGGAGTTTACTATGGCACTTTATTCAAATCCTCAAACTAGTATAAAGGGTCCTTTCCTGGCTTCCGAGTTTTTCTCTATTGGGAACGGAACTAGACAGGGTTGCCCCTTGGCACCATTGTTGTATGCTCTAACAATAGAGCCCTTAGCTGAATCTATAAGGAGATCCAGTGATATTCGTGGCATCAGAATTGGGCAACATGAACATACTATTACATTATACGCGGATGATATGCTGTTATCTCTTTCTTCTCCAATAGATTCTATTCCCCCTCTCCTAAAAGCTCTTAACTTCTATGGGACACTTTCTAATTATAGACTAAACTTGGCTAAGACGTAAATTATGGCCTTTTTCTTATCTTCAGACTGTTCCTGGATATTGAGACAATTTGGCAAAAAATCGGGTAGCGAGAACCAATTGATTATCTTGGCATTAAACTTACCCACCAACTTGGGAATTTAGTTACAGCAAATTATACTCACCTTTTAACAGACCTTCAAAGACTTATAACTCAATGGGCCAGAATAGAAACATCCTGGCTCGGTCGTATTAATATCCTTAAAGGGTATATACTGCCTAAATTGATTTATCTTTTTAGACTTATCCCCAACAGAGTGCCCAAATCGATAATTAAAGAATTTGATTTATTATTTCCGAGATTCGTATGGGGAGCAAGAAAACCACGAATTCCCGGCAGAACCCTCAGACGTAGTTTAGACCAGGATGGGCTGGGATACCCTGATCATAACAAAATATCGGAGGCATGCCATATAGTTCATATGTTAGCATGGAACTCCAAACAGAAGGAAAGCTTAGGGTGGTACAGAATTGAGAAACATCAAACAAAGGACGGTGATCTTTCTTTGTTCCAGTGGCTAACCCTAAAATTATCTCGGAAACTAGGGACTCAATCTAAACTAGTCAAAGAAATTTTATATTCTTGGAATAAAATTAAAAAAATCATTGAATATAGAGAACACCCTTTAAAAAGCAGCCCCTCTATCGATTCTTTCGGTATGTAATATTAATCTCAATTCGAATCCATGGCGGGAAGCAGGAATAAAGGCATTGGGGGACCGTTATACAGACGATCAATTGATCTTATTCCCAGATCTTTTTAGTAAATTTGGTCTCAGACCTAGAGACCTTTTTACCTATATGAGGATTAAATCCTTTTTGTTAGCCAACCCAGTCACGGATAGGACAGAATGGGACTGGTTTGTCTCTTCCTATTTAAGTAGGAAGCCTATATCTAAAATCCTAAAGTCTATTAATAGTACGAACCCGCCCGAAAGAACTGTCGCCATTTCTCAGTGGGAGACTGAGTTAGGCTCTGTCTTCTCGCTGAGTGAATGGCATAGAGTATGGAGAGAAATAAGAAGATCAGTCCATTGTATCAATATTCAGGAACAGTTTTACAAATTGACCCATAGATGGTATATGGTACCAACGCGTTTGGCAGTGATTCATGTGACTTATGTTGGCGATGTCTGAGGAATTCGGGGATCCCAAGATGTAAGGGACAATTACAAGAAATATTGGTCATCTTGTTTGACCTAAAAGACGAACTCTGCCCACAATTCTACTTATTTCATTTAGATATACCTATATCGGATAGGTTTAAGAGAACTCTGGTCATCAACGTCCTTATGGCCTTTAAAATCTGCCTTGCCAGATATTGGAATAGAACGAGTATTCCAACATGGCAGGAAGTAAGAACCCAGATTGATTTCCAGGCGCAGGCGGAAAGATATTACTATGGATCCAAATTTGAAAGACGAGGCATACATAATAAAATCTGGTCTATCTGGAATATGAAATGTGATTCTCTTTGATCGTCCTTCTTGAGCGGTCTCATCATCTCTTGTAAACTGCAGTTCCCATAAGGCTCATCCAGACATACTGCTTCCTTACAAGGTAAGTGCAGTCAACTTTATATAAGCCTGCAGATGTTAGGTTTGGACTACAATTCCCATGATGACTCATATCCCATGCTCCCCTCTGATTGGCTTTGTGATGACTGACAGCAGCATGTCTCTGCCAGAAGTTGCAAGGAACTCCCCTTTTACTCAGGGGCTGAACGCTTCTAGTGATGGTGCCGATCAAATGATTGGCACCTCACATAGAAAAACGTTTTTTTTTTTTTTAAACTTGTTGCATGGGGGCAGAGGAGGCACCAGCAGACATGTGCCTCCCCTGTCACCTCCTGGGTGATGTGCCCTGGTTGCACACCCCTAAATCTGGGTGCTGGCGCAAGTGCTGGGTTCAATCTGGGTGCTAGAGAAAGTCCTGGGTGTCATCTGGGTGCCAAGTACCCATGTGCACAGACATCCTCATGGCCTGCCTCTCGTACCCCACGTTGGAGCATCGGGGGTCACACCACAGAGACGTGAGGGAGTGCAAAGTGAGAGCAAGGAGTGCAATTTGGGTGCTGCTGTGAATCCTGGGTGCCATGAGGGTGCTAGGAAAAGTCCTGTGTGTGCCATGTGGGTGCTAGAGCAGATCTTGTGAGTGCAATGAGGATGTTGAGGCAAGTGCTGGGTCAAGTCCTGTGAGTGCAATGTGGGTGCTGGGGCAAGTCCAGTGTGTGCAGTATGAGTGCTGGGGTAAGTCCTGTGATTGCTATGTGGGTGCTGGGGAAAGTCTTGTGGGTGCAGAAAAAAGTCCTGTGTGTGAAATGTGGGTGCTGTGGCAAAACCTGTGGGTGAAAGTTGGGGCTGTGGCAAGCTATATCAGTGATGGATGCATTGGCATGGAATGGTGGGACAATAATGAAAGGAGCACAGGAGAAATGGAGTGAAAGAAACAGAGGAAGGAAATGAAAAACACATTTTTCAAAAACATTTTTGTTATTTGGTAACTATACCTCCTTACCACCGCCCATTACTGTCTGTTGGGGGGGGGGGGGGGGGGGGGGGGCACCACAGGCACCACAAAGGTGGCCTTCATGGCTCATCTGAACACCTAAGGCCAGCCTTGCCTGCACTGGTTGCAGACTAAAGTAACTTTCTACTAATCCTGGAGTAGATTTTAAGTCTATGGCTATGGGCAAGAATTTTGCAATAAAATATTTCCTGATATATGAAACAATGTCATTTACTTAGTAGAATACCGCTGTGTTCTGCAATATGTTGGCCAGACCATTTGCCCTTTAAATTATTGATTAGGAACATAAGGAAATGGAACACACGATATTCCTTACCTAACATTTTTTCTGAACACCGTCATAAAAATCTGAAACAAATTACATTTTGGGCAGTCACTAAAGTCAAAAACTATTGGTGAGGAGGAGATAATATATATCTATTAACTGATAATAAATGGTAAAGATATTTTGTTTAAATAACCCAGTGGGTTAAAAGCAGATTTTGAGATTTCTGCACCACTACCTTTTTATATACTATCTGTATATGTACACCTTTTAGGTAAATATAGGTATATTTATTTTTTAGTTAGATGAGTAAAATTAGTGTACATTTTATATAGGTTTTATACATAATCTGAATGTCCTTCTTAACTTTTTTTCTGTTCTTATATATCCCTTTACTAATGCATAACAGAGTTTATATCTTGTTTTATTGATAAATATTTTATACTTGTTTTTATGTCAGCATGTTTTATATATGCACATATATTCCTTTCTTTCTTCTTGAGCCACTTATAATGAATTGGAAAGTAAAACAAAACTCTATCTAGCGAATACATGACTGGGAAGTGACCTCACACAACATGAAACCTGTAACCTGTGTCACAAGAAGATGACAGAAGTATCAGATATCACGGACATTATTGGACTTTGCTTTTTGGATACATCTATTGGAAGTTTTGACAGTATCAGTGCATATATTATACATATATAATATGTATATATTATTATCAACGATAACATTTGTATGACACATTTAAAACACTACAGATTTTTTGATAATTTGTTTGGTTTATAAGTGATTTGAAAGTTTGACACATTGCAGTGCTGCTTCTTCCTTCATTGGTCTTTTCATTTTTTTTAGATTTGTTATTGCCGTCTATAATTTTTTTTTTAATTCTATTCTTTGTTAGTAGGGGAGGGTTTTCTGTAGAACCACACTGCACCCTAGTGATCAACTTTGGTGTCTTGGTTTCTTTTATAGTTATAAGGCTGTGTATCTTTATTTGTGACGTGTGTAGTAGCTCTTTCTTATTTCTTTCTTAATTGAAAGAGGTAGCTTCACTGCAAATCATAATGATACCTAGGCAGAGGAGTAATTCCGTTTTGTGATACCCTCGGTTTGACTAATCTCATGCACAGGGACCCTATTAGGTGGTGAGAGGCGATACAACTGTCAGGGGCCCGCTCATGACCCTTAAAAAAATACTTGCCAGCAGAGGCTCTGTCTGAGGAGATCAAAACATACAGCTGTCTGCTTGCCCGCAGAGAGGCTGGTGAGGGGAGATCCCAACACCCAGATGGTAGGACATCCAGCAGCCTATCACCAGACACCAGGGAGCTGGAAAATGTGTGGGTGCTGGCTGGGGTAATTCCTGTATGTCCAATGTTGGTGATGGGGCATGCGCTGGTTGTACAATGTGAGTACTGGGCCATATGCAGGGTGCTGGGTTAGTCCTGGGTGTGCAGTGTTGGTGATGGGGTGTGGGTGATGGTATGGCAAGGGCCATAATGAAAGGAGAAATGGAGTGGGAGATATGGGCATCCAGACCCTTTGTTCTGTAAGGTGCTCCACAATTCTGATGGCGGCCCTGCTTATGCATGCCCCAGCCCATATTTGTTGCACGTGTTCCTCTCATAACCTTTCCACTACACCAGATTGCCTCTGCATCACTTTCCTCATCACCATTTTCCCCTACATCACTAAGCACAGCACAAGATTACTAGAGGGGCAGTCAGATGTCTATGCAGGTAGTGCAAGGAATAGAGGGGGATGTACCACCAACAATAATTTGCTCTGGTGTCACCCCTTTCATTCAGCTGTAGCACCCTCCAATAAGTTTACTAAGGCTAATAGTGGCTTAGTAATAGGCAGGCTAATAGTTACTTATTAATAGGCGAAATAGCACTGGCATATTAATGGGCCAGCTAAACCTGCGCTAATAATGGGCATATTGGCTGTGGCATATTAATGGGCATAATGGTTATGGCATATTAATGGGCATACTAACACTGGAATTTTAAAGGACTGGCTAATAGTGGCATAGTAATGGGCAAACACTGGCATACTAATTGGCAGGATATTAGTGGCAAATTAATGGGCAAATTGGTTGTGGCATATTAATGGATATACTGGCTGTGGCAGATTAATGGAAATACTGGTTGTAGCATATTCATGGACATAGTGGCTGTGGCATATTAATGGACATACTGGTTGTGGCATATTAATGGGCATAGTAGCTGTGGCATATTAATGGGCATACTGGTTGTGGCATGTTAATGGGCATGCTGTTTGTGGCATATTAATGGGCAGGCTAATAGTGGCTTATTAATAGGCAGGTTAATAGTGGCATATCAATGAGCAAAATAACACTGGCATATTTATGGGCAGGCTAATAGTGGCATATAATGGGCAAATTGGTGTAACAACTTTATCTGATCCTAGTTGCATCACTCCCTGTGTTCTACAGCAACATACTCACTCTCCATGTAGCTCCCGTCAAAGTCCTGCGACGCAATCTTTCCGGAGTCGACAAAATGGCCATGCTGCTTCGTCAATATGGCTAAGCCCTCTGCCGGTCTGAGCTTCGGAAGTGAAAGTAACTTCACTTCCGTCGCTCTGAATATGCTACTTGACTGCCCCTAGTGGTAGTTAAGTAGCATTGCAATGGAAAATATTTAAAATAAATATTTAATTAATTAAAAACAGGTTATATAGATAGATTAGCCTATAGGGTTAAAATTAAATATTTTTTAGCGTAAGGGATAGGGTTAAAATAAAATTAAAATTAAAAAATATTAAGGGATATAATAAGGATTAGAGTTGGGGTTAAATTTAGTGTTAGGGTTAAATTTTGGGTTCGGGTTGGGGTCAAAAGGTCAATATAGGAAAAAAACAAAAAACACTATTTTTGGTTTTTGCCCCATAACTCGCAAAAAAATACCAAAAAATATGGAAACATGCATATTTTTGAACTCGGGACAACATTTAGAAACTATTTAGATGGGGTCTTTTTTATTTGTGTAAATTATATTTTAGGTCAAAGTTAGAAAGTGTGGGTTTTTTAAAATATTTCATCATATTTTATGATTTTTTTTGTAGTAAATTATAAGATATGATGAACATAATGGTATCTAATGAAAGCCCTTCTTATGACGATAAAAACAACATATAATTTGTGTGGGTACTGTATGTGAGAAAGAAAAAAATTACAGCTAAACACAAACACCCTAGAAATGTCAAAACAGCCATTGTCACCAAGGGAAAGTCAAGGTGAAAATGTCTTGTCACTAAGGGGTTAAAGCCGGTTCCAGACACTCAATCTCCCTCAGCCCTTGACAAAGTTGCTTGCTCTGTTGTTAGAGCTGCGACAAAACGCTCGTCAATTGAGAAGATTGCTCACAAAACCTGAGAAATAAACTATCTCCCACACTTCATGAATAACCCTTCATGGGAAAATTATTATACTAACTAACCTTTTTTAATTTTACGTACCACTCTCACTTGCTGTACACCTGCACTGTCTATGTTTATTCACCTATACAAGGTAAAAACAAAATATTGTTTTTTTTAACAAACCCAATAAAAGTTAAATTTTAAGTTATGAATCTACCCAAAAAGGTTTTCATTATCTATCAACAGAAGTCTTCCAAAAAATAGATCAGACTCTACAACTAGATATCTGTGTCTCAGAACCAGTGGCTATGTGACTTTCAGTATCTCAGTATTTTTAGCTGTATATTATGCTGATTTCCAGAACCAGTGCAGCTTTGTGTCTAAAGATCCAATATCTCAGTTCCAGTGGCTGTGTGTTATCCAGTATCTCAGAACCAGTACTGCTGTGGGTCCAGATATCCTGTGTTCCAGTCCTCTTAAGTCATCTGCCCAAGAACCTTCTGTCATTAGTACTTCCTTAACCAGTGTTCGGAGATAGATAGAGTTGCAGCTATTTACCTTCTCAGCAGTGTCCGTGGCTCAACCAAAGATATCTCTGATTTGGAACAAAGACCTCCTGGTGACCGGTTGTACAAGAAGATTTCAAGAGTATTATTCAGGCCCTGCATTGTGGATCCTAAACTTTGATTACGTTACAAGTATTACAAGCATATCTATGGATCTGATCTACTTCTTGCCATGACTAGATGACTGATCTACTTCTTGCCATAGCTACTCCGTCTAATCCTAGCATGGTTCCTGTTGCCGCTTAACCCCAGCCAATGAATCCCTCCAAACCACTTAAAATGCTGGGTCCTGACAAGTACAATGGCAATCCTTTGGACTGAAGAGGGTTCCTCAACCAATGCATACTCCATTTTCGCACGTTACCTCAAGCTAGAACAATCTCATAGTAAAGAAAGAAGTTCTTACAGTCCTCGCTTTCACTATCCTGCAGCTCCCCAATCTGAGAGATTTTCCACAGGCAAACCCATGGACATCGGTCCTATTATTCGTCTCTCTGCTGAGGAGAAGAGGCGCAGTCGTTGGTCTAGTCTATGCCTTTATTGCAGTAAAGGGGGACATATAGCATCCTATTGTCCCCAGGAGCAGGGAAATGTCAAAGATTAGTGGAGAAGGGAAGAATTCCACTCAGCATGTCTACAACATCTTGTTTCATCGATTTCTCGTACCTGCCAAGATCCAGTGGCATGACCACCAAGTGGTCACGCAAGCCTTCATTGACTCTGGGGCTAAAATAATGAAAATTCCCATACACCCAGCTAGTCAAGTGTTGCCTATTGCTGCCTTGTATTGCACTCCTCTGTGTACAGGTCGTATCATGCACACCACTACTCCACTAACGCTTTTTATTGGTGTTCTACATCAGGAGTCTATAACCTTTGACCAACCTCCTGCACAGCCCCCACATTTATGTGACTCTAGGCCTCTCATGGCTACAAAGATACAACATGTCTGTAAATTGGTAGGAGGGGGAAATCACCGCCTGGAGTCAGAATTGCTATACTCAATATATTGCTTCTAATAAAATCCTTAACTTATCCTCTGAAATAGACCGGTCTTGGATATCCAAGGAGTATTGGGAATTTCTGGATGTGTTTTCCAAAAAGGGTTCTGATTCTCTTCCCCCTCACAGGCCATATGATTGTTGTGTCAAAATATTCCACGGCGCTTCCCCTCCTAAGAGCAGAACCTACCCCTTATCTGAACCTGAAAATATTGCTCTAGCCCAATATATAAAAGAATATACAAAAAGGGTTCCTCACACCATCATCATCTCTGGCAGGTGCTGGATTTTTTGTGTGTCAAAGAAGACCCTGTATCAATTACAGGGGTCTTAACAAAGTTACAGTGAAGACTAAATACCCGTTGTTGCTCATTACAGAAGATCTATGACCAGAACAAGAGGTACAATATTTCACCAAACTGGATCTCAGGTGCCTATGACCTTATTCGTATCCGAGAGGGGGACGAGTGGTTAACAGCGTTCATTACCAGGTCTGGCTACTATGAATATTTGGTCATGCCATTTGGTCTATGCAGGGCTGGCCTTAGGGGTGTGCGACCTGTGCGAGTGCACAGGGCGCAACATCCCAGGGGGCGCCTGCCCGTTTTTAAAAAAAAGCCGGTAGAGGCACTGGATGGGGGAGATCAAAAGATCCCCCCTCACCAGCCCTCTGCTCGGCAAGCTTTGAGGATCCGGGGAAGGGCAGAGCTAACTGGCTGAGAGGTGTAGCTCCGCCCCCACCCTGTGAAGCAGAGCAGAGTCTGCTTCACGGGGAGATGCAGGCAGCAAGAGAAGGTGCTGGTCGGCTCCCCATGCCTGCATTAAGACTCTCTGGGGAGAGAGACAGAACAGAGGAAGGGTAGGAGAGAGGCAGAACAGAGGGAGAGAGAGAGAGAACAGGTATGGGGGAGTTAGGGAAGAGAGACAGACATGGCAACGAAGAGGAAAGGGACAAACATGGGAGGGAAAAGAGACACATACATTGGGGCAGTGCTGTATTTACCGCGAGGCATCCTAGGCGGCACTGAAAAAAAAAATGTAAAAAATTAAAAAAAATAATCCGTCCCTTTTTAAAAAATAAAAAAGACCGCGCTTGCAGGCAGAGACGGAGGTGAGAGGGGATCAGAAGATCCCCCCTCATCACCTCTGCCTGCCGGCAGGCTGCACAAGTAGCCGAACAGGCATCACAGAGAAACCTCCGTGCTGCCTGTTCGGGTTCCCATGCAGTGTGACACAGAAGTGCCGAAAGTCACGTAACCGGCGCGCTGACGTCATACGCGCGACGGGTCACATGACCTGTCGGCACAACCGCCTGGGAGCCGAACAGGCAGCATGGAGGAGACCATGCTGCCTGCCACTAGCCCCCAGGGAAAGGTAAGTGCTGGGGAAATGGGATTTGGGGAAATTGGCTGGGGCTTATTAAATGGCAAATAACACTGGCATATTATTGGGCAAATTAGCAGGGGCATATTAAATGGCAAATAACACTGGCATATTATTGGGCACATTGGCTGGGGCATTTTAAATGGCAAATAACACTGGCATTTTATTGGGCAAATTGGCAGGGGCATATTAAATGGCAAATAACACTGGCATATTATTGGGCAAATTGGCAGGGGCACATTAAATGGCAAAAAATACTGGCATATTATTGGGCAAATTGGCAGGGGCATATTAAATGGCAAATAACACTGGCATATTATTGGGCAAATTGGCAGGGGCATATTAAATAGCAAATAACACTGGCATATTATTGGGCAAATTGGCAGGGGCACATTAAATGGCAAATAACACTGGCATATTATTGGGCAAATTATCAGGGACACATTAAATGGCAAATAACACTGGCATATTGTTGGGCAAATTGTCAGGGGCATATTAAATGGCAAATAACACTGGCATATTATTGGGCACATTGGCTGGGGCATTTTAAATGGCAAATAACACTGGCATATTATTGAGCAAATTGGCAGGGGCATATTAAATGGCAAATAACACTGGCATATTATTGGGCAAATTGGCAGGGACATATTAAATGGCAAATAACACTGGCATATTATTGGGCAAATTGGCAGGGGCACATTAAATGGCAAATAACACAGGCATAATATTGGGCAAATTGGCAGGGGCACATTAAATGGCAAATAACACTTGCATATTATTGGGCAAATTGGCAGGGGCATATTAAATGGCAAATAACACTGACATATTATTGGGCAAATTATCAGGGACACATTAAATGGCAAATAACACTGGCATATTGTTGGGCAAATTGTCAGGGGCATATTAAATGGCAAATAACACTGGCATATTATTGGGCAAATTGTCTGGGGCTTATTAATGGCAAATAACACTAACATATTATTGGGCAAATTGGTAGGGGCATATTAAATGGCAAATAATATTGGCTTAATATTAGGCAAATTGGCTGGGGCATATTACCGGTAAATGGCAGAATAACACTGGCATATTATTGGGCAAATTGGCTGGGGAATATTAATGGCAAATTATACTGGCATAATATTGGGCAAATTGGCAGGGGCTGATTAAATGGCAAATACTGGCATATTATTGGGGAAATTGGCTGTGACTTATTAATGGCAAATAATACTTGCATATTATTGGGCAAATTGGCTTGGGCATATTAATGGCAAATGATACTGGCATATTATTGGGCAAATTAGCTGGGGAATATTATGTGTAAATAATATTGGCAATGTGTATGTAATGGGGTGATAGAGGCATGTAAATGGGGTGATGGGGCATGTCCTTGGTGTGCAACGTGGGTTATGGTTCATGTCGTGGGTGTGCATCGTGGGTAGGGGGGGTGCCCAAAATTTGTCTACCTAGGGCAGCACAAAACCAAGATACACCACTGCATGGGGGGGTAAAAGAGACAGGGGCGCCACGGGGGGAGTGCCAGCACAGGGCGCCGGAACACTTAAGGCTGGCCCTGGGTCTATGTAATGCTCCTGCAGTCTTCCAAACATTCATAACGATATATATAACGAAATCTGTTATTGTCCTACGTCACTGTGTATTTAGATGACATCCTTATTTTTTTCCAAAACCCTGACTGAACAACAGGCTCACTTGAAAACTGTTTTACAATGTCTCCGTCACAATTCTTTATTCGCTAAAGCCGAAAAATGTGAATTTAAGAAAAATAGGGTCACATTTTTAGGGTATGTCATCTCTGAAGATCACCTGGAGATGGATCCTGACAAAGTTTCTGCAGTGTCTCAGTCGCCCCTTCCTACGGACCTGAACAGATTCTAGAGATTCATTGGTTTTGCTAATTATTATCGTCACTTCATTGGAAATTTTTCTCAGGTTGTAGCACCAATCACTGCCAGAACCAGGAAAGAAGCTAATCATAGCAAGTACATTTGCTAGCGTGTGCCGGTCATATAAATAAAGGCCTATGGTTCTATTTTTTGACACAAGGTCATAAGACCCATAAAATAACCAGTGATGCTACTAATGTGTCAATTCATTTTTTGGATATGCAATATAATACATTAGGATATGTTTCTGACAATTTGTTTTGTAACACTGAAGATTTTAAGCTGCATAAATAGTAAACAAAGTTGCTCACTTCACAATACATTCGTTCTACGCAACCCAAAGATTTAAAGGATACTATTTATATAATTATAGTCAGTGAATTAAATACAGATATACCAGAATAATAATATTAAGACAACTTAACAAACACATAGTATAGGGGCGTACAAGTTTGTTCTGAAGTGGGCCACATTCATTTTTTATTTACAGTAATGCTGAAGAATAGCTTGTAAACCATATAAAAATGTTTGGTTATTTGCAAGCAATAGAAAAGTAGTTTAAAAAAAGTGAATTCACTTTATTCAAACAAAAGTGTACATTTAAAGGGATAATGAGAATATGAGCTGTTAAGTCATATGGGCCACACATTGCTGTCAAACGGGCTGCATTTGGCCCACGGACTGGCCATTGGACACCATTGACATAGGAGATATAGTCTTGTTAACCAAGTCGGACAACAGTATTGTTGAAGAAGACTGTAAAATGAAAGAATACACTGAATGAGGATGCGACCTGCCAGATAAAGAAAATAAAGTTTAACAAAAAGACTTCTCAACGTTGCTTTATCCCACCAGCCGATGGCTTTATCAAGGCAATAGCATTGTATGGGCTTTTTTGCCTTTTATGTAACAAATTGTGCACTTGCTATTTATAATTTTCCCCCCTGCTCACTGTGGTATTGATTTTTCATGTGCCTATTTTTTTAATAGGCACATGGTGTAATACTGTACAGCGATATATATATATATATATATATATATATATATATATATATATATATATATGAAAGTATACATTTATTACAGTAGGAATGCCACTTGCAAATAAAATGAACAAAGGATACAAGCTCAGTTTGCCAAACGAGCATAAAACAATATGCGGGGGTGTTACCCAGCACAGACTCCCTGGTGGCAGAGATTCCAAAAAGACAGACATTCCTGATGGGTATTTCCTCAGAATAGCTGAAATCAGGGAAGGTTTTCCAATGCAGATCGTGAACTGGATGCTCAGTGTCAGGGATAGTTGCCAACAGGGCTGGCCCAAGACATTGTGCTTCCTGGGGCGAAAAATGAAATGCTGCGGCCCCCCCCCCTCCAAAAATTTTTATACTAACATGAAACTTATCTGGAAGTGATAATTTCATGCAAGAACACCTGTATATGCAAAATTATATGGTGCGATTACTGGATGGCCATGATTAAAATGTGTAACCTAAATGTTTGAGCATTTACCCTTAATGTACAATGTTTGAGTCATGTTATAGGTCACATAGTGGCCACATATTATGTTTTGGGGAATTGCACAGCCTATTTTCATAATAATGTTTGTTTTACCATTTCTTTCTTTTCACCTCATGGGTGAGCTCCTAGAACAGTTTAAAAAAAAAAATGTATATGCCCACTAAAGCACTTCTTATATATATAATAATTGATTTTTTAAAGAGCTCACCCATAAGATGAAAAGAGAGTAATGGTAAAACATTATTATGATAATAGGCTGTGCAATTCCCTAAAACATAATGTGACCAGTGACCTATAACAACATCCAGTCAGTATCAGATGAGTTAACCCCTGGATTGCTTCACATATGTAGGCAGTGTCTGATTAATTAAGCCCTTGGTGGCTAGACAAATATAGGCAGTTTCAGAGGAGTTAACCCCTTGGTGGCTAGACAGATATAGGCAGTATCAGAGGAGATAACCCCTTTATCCACACACATACACAGACAGTCTGTCACTCACACTGACACACACTCACGCACACACCCTCTCACTCACAGTGACACACACACATATGCTCACTCACAGTGACACACACACACACATGCTCACTCACCCTGACATATACACACACATGTTCACTCACCCTGACATCCACACACATGTTCCCTCACACTGACATACACACACATGTTCATTCACACTGACACACACATGTTCATTCACACTGACATACACACACATGTTCACTCACACTGACATACACACACACTCTCACTCACACTGTATATGTTTCAGAGGAGTTAACCCCTTTATCCACACACATACACAGACAGTCTGTCACTCACACTGACACACACTCACTCACAGTGACACACACACATATGCTCACTCACAGTGACACACCCATGCTCACTCACACTGACACACACGCTCACTCACCCTGACATACACACACATGTTCACTCACCCTGACATACACACACATGTTCACTCACCCTGACATACACACACATGTTCACTCACACTGACACACACACACACTCTGACTCACACTGACATACACACACACTCTCACTCACACTGACATGTTCACTCACACTGACATACACACTCTCACTCACACTGTATATACATATATACATATATGTATATATTTCACAGCGTGTACATTATATAGAGTGTATATTGTAAGGTGTATGTATCACACACACACTTGGGGGATTGCTGCATACCTCCAGACATGATAAGATTTATGTTAGTTAAGGCCAACTGGCAGTCAAGGGGTTAAACCTAAAACTCTGCAGTGTATTGTGGGTAATGTATAATGGCCAGCCTGGCCAGTTTCACTTTCATGTTCTCTATGTTGGTAAAGATAATAATAATAATACTGCTAATAATAATAATACTGCTAATAATAATAATATAAAATGAGAATAATTCTCTCTATGGAAAAAAGCATGTTGTACAATCTGTATTGCAATGTAAATGATACACAGGATGTGCCCCAGGGTTATATAATATAATATTAAATCCCCCACAGCAGCCTGGTTAGCATGCACATGGGTTTAATGGCGGAGAAACTGTGGCTCACTCCCATTGACATACACACACACACACACATGTTCACCCCCACTGACATACACACACTCACACTGACATGCACACTCACACTGACATCCATACACACATTCACACTGACATACACACACTCACACTGACATACACTAGGGTTGCCACCTGGCCGGTATTTTACCGGCAGGCAGGTAAAAAATTGGCAACATGCCAATGTTAAGTCTATGGAGACCGTACCAAGGCCGGTATTTTTTTGAAGAAAAGGTGGCAACCCTAACATACACACACATGCTCACTCACTCTGACATACACACACTCACATTGACATCCATACACACACTCACTGACATCCATACACACACATTCACACTGAAACTTACCTGCTGTTTGCATCTCTCTTTGCTTTGAGCTCTGTGTGAAGGAGGTCTTAGCCAATAACGGGAGGTTTCTGAACTCTCAGCCAATCAGGAGAGTTGAGAAGTCTCACCTGATTGGCTGAGTCCTCCTTCAATCAAGAAACACAGGAAAAAAAGAAAAAAAAAAGACAGCTGCACTGAGGAACAAAGTGCCGCCTCTGCCAGGATGCCACCTGGGGGCAGCTGCCACACTCTGCCCCATTATAGGGCCGGCCCTGGTTGCCAACCATAGATGGACAGATGGACATTCATTCCTATGGGGTCCAGGCAGTGTAACATTCAGCCACACACACAAATCAAAGTAGGGAGTAAAGAATGTAGCCCTATGAGTTTCTTTGGGGAGAATCTCAGCTTCCTCAAAAGATTTTATAATTCAATGCTCCTAATCTAATACATCAAATGTCTATGCCAAATGTGCGATCATCTGTCCAATTCCTGCAGCCATCGCTAACATATTTTTTTTCTTAGTTCATGTTTACTAATTTTAATTTATATTTGTCTTATTTTCATTTTATTTTTATATTTCTTTTTATTTTCATATTCATTCTTTATATCTATTCCTATTTTTATCTCTATTTTAATTTTAATTTATTCTTTTATTATTTTTCCATTAATATATTATGTGTATATATAAATATATATATATATATATTTATGATTATATGTACATTTTTATTCTGACTCCTATTGCTATTGTTTATATCCATTGTTTGTTTACACTGTGCTATGCATGCAAGGTAATTTTTTTTGAATAAAAGTATAAAAAAGTATTTGATACCTTGATATGAATGCTGCTGTATATTAAACCTGTAGCCCTGGTAGCACCAGTTTATTCTACTTTTAGTCTACTTCTATCATGCTATCTAGTGTATAACTAGAAACAGGAATCCATCAAGTAGTTATTGAAATACTTCTGAGTGTTTGTACACCTAGTGCTTCATCAGCTCTACTTATTGCATTTTTATTTCTTGTGCAAAGAAATTACTTTTATCGCTGTGTAGATTATATGCCCATTTGCTCATTGATATCCTTGGCCCTTTTCTCGTGTTTGTCTAGTCTGTTGCTTCCCCTATTTATCGTATGTTATTGTGCCCCATTGGTCAGATCTGTAAAACATAGTGGTGTATTTTAATAAAACATAAATATAATAATATCAAATAAGTGTAATTATGTGAATGTGGAGAATACAAAAATAATAGTAAATTATTGATATTCTTTGTTTGTGGAATTGCAAGGAAATGCATAAATCAAGCAAAAAATGTGTTTTAAATGTATTTTTGGTGTATCCTATTTATTTATACATTTGCCACTAAAAAAATACTCAATTTGCATATCAAGCCACAAATGGTGTCATTAGGCTATGCATTTACCTGCAATTGTGGTAACACAATGTATAAATAATGTTTAATAATATTTAGCCTCTAGAGTAGATTCCCAGTACAAACAGTTTTGTATATGCAGTCCCGTTCAGTTTACAAATTTCTCAGTAACAATCCACAGTTAGCCAAAATTGTTTTGCTAATTCATCTTTTATTGTGGTTTTTCAGTGAAATAGTTTTACATTACTATTACTCTGACCGTGTGATATGCTTTGATAAATTCATTCATATTTATGAAAATACTGAAACCATTAAGGTTAGTTTCAGAAGTCATTATAGACTTACTTATGACTAATTTATTTAAAAATAGTTTACCCTAATTTCAAGGTTACAGAGTATTAATTAAAATATAACCCGGGTGAATTGTTTGATTAGAAATTATACAAAATAAATAAATGTTCAAAATACATATAAAAATAGGTATCTTTTGTTCTTGTAAAACCACAAGAGCTTTGAAACCAGATTGTGAAAGAAGAGTCTTCTGTGGTTTCAATCTACCACTTTTAGCAGCCAGATGTTGATACAGAATTACTCAACCCATAGACATCTGTTAATATTACTCGTTTTTTTTTCCACTGTTAGTGAAACTGAAGAGTGAGTCACACATTTACTTTACTCATTTTCTTCTGATAAGTACTGTTTCTACATCTATATTGAATATTATTCTTAGCATAAGTGGACCTTAAATGGATTCAGAGCCACCCTTGGGGGGTACAGCTGTTACCCAGTAAATGCCTGGCTGTCCTTGGGAGGACAAAGCCAGAGGATGTCTGTGCATAAGCACAGACACCCTCTGATGCTGCCCAGCACTTCCGGAAAGAGAGAGAGAGAGAGAGAGAGAGAGAGCTAGATAGATAGATAGATAGATAGATAGATAGATAGATAGATAGATAGATAGATAGATAGACAGACAGACATAAATAGAGAGAGACCGAGAGACAGAGACATTAGGAGCCAGGCCTGGATTGGGCCAAAACATAGGCCTAGTAATTTATTACTCATTTGGCATTAGGTAAATTAATGATAATAAATAAAACACACTGAAATGCAATATATAAAGTGCTATATTCTTTAATGAAAGTCCCTTCTGGACTAGCCCCAGCGGCCAGATTTATCCTCAGGACTTGCTCCAGGACCAGATTTGCCCTCAGGATGTACCCCAATGACCAGATTTGTACTCAGGACTTACTCCAGTGGTCAGATTTGTACTCAGAAATTACTCCAGTACCCATATTTGCACTCAGGATGAACCTCAGTGGTACAATGTGCACTCAGGACTGGCTCCAAACCAGCAGCCCATGAGCCTATGTCACTCAGCTCATTCTGTCCCTCAGTGGGGTGGAAGAAAGCAGTCTGTGCAAATGTTGTGGAAATTGTTTTAATAATTCTTGGAGGGGTGACCGACAAACAGCACTGAGCAAGGGGTATCAGATTTTGACACCCCTCCACAACTTGGGGGGAGGGGGTTGGTAGGATTCTGCTGTCCAACCCCCCAAACTGAATGTGGGCAAAAGCCATGTGAATTGTATATTGACAGATAACCATTTAGTGCTCCCATTTAAAAAAAACAAATTTGAACTAATTAATTACAACTTTTAACTCAAAACAATATAAGAAAACACAATAATAATTCCTCCCTGTATGGTGCTCCAAACTAAACGCATTGGACAAGGGTATATACTGCAATTAACCTTTTTAAGACACTTTAATTTGCATATTTTACATTTTTTGCATGTAGTTAAATAGGTAATGTTCCTTATAAAATGGCGGGTATAGCACCACAATTCACACGTAACAGAAGAATATAGCATAAATATGTATATCAACAATAGACAATATAGAAAGTATGTATTGTTTGATTTGTTTAAATGTTTTTGTTAAAAAGTTTATGAATTATCTATACTTTCAAATTATATAGGTAATAAGTAGAAATTAATTTATCTTAAATATTAAGTAATCTTAAGTAACCATCTTTGCAATCTCTATGAAGGCCAATGATTAAGGTATTAAACTGGTGCAAAGCAACCACGTCACATTTGTGATACTGTGACCATCTTGGCATAAGTGGCATCTTTTTTTTTGTCAGAATATTTTCTGTGTGATCTTGTAGTGCAATCTGTTGTTGGTACTATGTCTCTTCAATAAATGCGCACAAAGGTTTTACCTCTCTTTTATAAGGAGGAAGAATTGCCAATTGTCATGGTTCTATGCAGAGTGCATTTCTCCATCAATTATTTGGAAGTTATTTGTACAAGCACCAGCCGTGGAAAAAATGATATACCAGACACATAGCATAAAGTCATTTACCAGCTCTACAGCATAACATTATTTTTTTTGCCCATGTTTGTCTGTCATTGCATCTCCCCCCATGTCTGTCTGTCTTTCTCTCTCCTCCTTCCCTCATGTGTGTAGTCTCTCTCTTCCTCTCCCCCCAGCCATCGAATAACTTAAATTGTCCGCAACCCCCAGCAGCCCCAGGGCAGGTGGCCTACCGGGATTTTTCCCGGTAAGTCGGTGGGCGAGTCGGGCAATAGATTCATCTTTCCTATTATTCAGTGAGTAATATTGTTTGATGCACCCTCAAGATCTACCTTTTGCAGGGATATTAGTTACCACTAGTGGCATGTCTTTTGTGGCTGTTGGTATCTCAGGAGATTTTCTCTAGTGATCTTAGTGACTTCTGTATTTGAGTATCTACATTTTTGAAAGTGTAGTCATGACTGTTAAAGTCCCTCCTGAGGCTTTAGAGGTGTTCAGGTTAGATTGGCTGTGGTTAGTAGCTACTTAGAAATCTTATTAGACACAAGTAGAGATCTTAAGAGAGCATAGTTACTTCTTTGTTTTAAGTGAAACAGTTGGTTTTGTTGAGCTTTTAGTCTTAGTTGCTTGGCTGCAACGACAACATGTTGTTGCTTTTCTCCTCCAATTATGGATAGGACAGCTGCTAACAGTGGCCTTGATTGTTAGTGCTTACCTTAAGTGCCATTTGTTTTATGAAACCCGTCTGACGTGAATCCCAATCCGCTAACCATTGATGGTGTGCCAAATAATGCCATAATAACCCCATGTATTTCAAAGGATCTAAGAGTTTCACTCAAAAACGTCCCATCTACTCTATCAAAAGCTTTTTCTCTGTCTAGGTCCAATGCCATAAATGGAGTCTTTGTTTTGAATACTGTATCAAGATTATCTATAATTCTCCTAATGTAATTACTGGAGGATTGCTTCTGGACAAAGCCTACCTGATCTGGATTTATTAATTGCGGAATCATATCTCTTAGTCGGTGATTAATTACATACAATTCAGATCATAATTTAATAAAGATATCAGACGTTAATTTGATATTAGCAATGCATCTTTCCCTTGCTTTTAGATCAGTACCACGTCAGCTCAATTTCATATGGAATTTGTTTTGTAGCTATTTAATCATGTCATTAAATGTGTTGGTCAGCTGTCTAATTAAAATATGTTTAAATGTTTTATAAGACAAATTGTTAAACCCATCTGGGCCAGATGTCTTATTTTTTTATTAATATCTATTGACATGCTAATTTCTTTTTGTGTGATGGAACACTGTCCAGTGAAATCCTTGGTAAGGCTAATTCCATGCTTACCTGTAGGTTATGGTCTTGTAGGCCTCTGACAAGGTGAATCTCTTTCTTGTTTGTCCTAGGAGTAAGAAAGCAGACAGCTGTCACTGGGGAGTAGTATGTAGGGTGAATGTTGTTATACTCACTCCCAGTTAACTTTTCCTTGGTTATTCTCCTGACTTGGCCTCACCTCCTGTCATCCTGGCCAGTCCACTCTGCTGTGGAATGTCCCACAGTAGACATAAATCCGCAGCACTGAAATGGAGTATAGAACTATGCAAACGTTTCTCTTAAATTAAGCATTTACAAGCAGTTTTGCTAACAGTGTATAGTTCATTTTCAATATTTTTTTGTTCTCTACAATCACAGTATAAGCAATATTTAGGTTATACAGTGGCTTTAAGTTTATACAGTATATATAATTTATAGTTTATATATGAAACATAATGGTATCTACTTTATTCATTCTGTTCTCTCTAGCCCCAAAACTTTTTTTTTCTCCAACATTGTAGTTGAATGCTGGATCATAAAGTTCTATATGCATTTTTAATATTTTTTTTTGTAAATCAAAATTTATTGGGTTTTATAATTAATAACCAGTAGGTCGTACTGCAAATTACAAAGCCTACACAGAGGCAAAGCTTGACAAATATTGCAACATACAAAATATAATAAATGGAATCGCCAAGAAGTAATGGCATGAAACATCAATAGAAAAAGTAACTGAGATAAAGAAATAAAGAAAGAAGAAATTAAGTAAAATGCAGAGACAAGAAAGAAAAAAGGGGAAAACACAAACCGCAAGGGGGAAAGCAACAAGAGAGAGAGGTCACAGGACCTAAAGAAGTAAGGCCGAAGCAAGAAGGGAGACAAGAAAGAAAGAAAAATAATAGAAAACCAAACCGGTTATGTAGCGTGGACAAAAACAACAATTGAATATATTGTAGAGCATAAAAATAATCAAAATAATTTGATCTAACAGCTACCCTTCGGATTATCATAATAAAGAACTGTTATGGTATGGTATAAGACATATAAAAAATTAGGACATTGCAAAGGAGAGAAGAAAGAAGAGAGGGAAAAATCAGGGGGACAGGGAACAGGAGGAGTGAGGAGAGACATAGTACATAGGAGAAAAGACCTGGAAAAGTGAGAGGACAGAAAATATAGGAACGGATGCGGATAAACCCCAGGTGGGAAAGACCACCTGCTGTAGAAGAGTGCTGCAACAAAGGGGCTATTACGGCCAGGAAAAAATAAAGTTATACAAGGTTCAGGCAATATGAACTATAATCCATTATCTCACAAAGCAAATGGAAAAGCTATTGCAGCTATTTAATCCTCATTCATGTCAGCCGGTGGGAGCAGTTTCACAAGAGGTGTTGGGAATATTGTTGGCATAGACCAGTCCGGGACCTCGATGTCCGGAAACGTACGCGTATATTATTTTTACGTATTTTGTTATCCTGGTCTTCAACCTGTTGCTGCAAAGTGTAAATGTGGAGTTCCTGTTGCTGTATGTGGAAATTAAGCCCGTCGACAGTCTCCTGTATTTGTGGAGATTTGGTCTCTAAGGCCAGGACCCGTTGATCTATGGATGTCTGTCCTAAGCTCTGCAATGTCATCTCGCAAGGGTTGGAAAGCTGCGTTTATAATCGCAGTTATGTCTGCTTTTGTAGGTATCCTGTGTAAGAGCTCTTTTCAGTCCTCTGGAGGCTGGTGGCCCTCCACGGGATCAGATGAAAGATGTTGTCGACAAGGCTTGTTGGAAGGGCCCGCCTCCATTTTAGACATTTCAGCAGCACCCGCTGGACTCAGAGTTCAGTGGAAAAACACCATCTGAGAATTGGTTGTTTGCTTGGTCCCCTTGGGTTTTGGGGTATCAGAGGACTTGTTCTGTTGACCCATTTTATCTGTTAATGGGGTTTTCTGAGTTGTATGTGCAGATCAGCCACGGAGCTTCACAAGAACATGGCCGCCATCATGGCCATCTGGCTCCGCCCCCCATTCTTAATATTTTTTATGAACTGTATATGCCCTATTTATTACTATTGACACTATTATTTTTGTTTTTCATTATTACGGTTTTTATTCCAGTAAGTGATGAGTAAGGAAGGGGCTGCCTTGACAAGGTGCTGAGGTGACATGTCAGACAATTGGTAGGTTTTTTAGGGAGTGGAGTGGACAAAAATAACTTAAATATGATTTGAAAATAAAGTGTATTCATGATAGCTAATATGAATAACATACTTTCCCAATTCCCTCTAGACTGTAAGCTCGTGAGCAGAGCTTTCTCTGTCTCATGTAATTAGAGGGGTTTTTTTAACTCCCCTTTAAATTCCGTACCAAGTCTTGGGCACGCTATAATGTACAAAAGTTAAGGATTAGTGTGCTATAAATACATATTCAGTTTTTTTAGAACAAACGACTACTGATTTGACGGGAAGCAGATGTGCTGACTTAAAATAGGGAATGTGGCAGAAACAGTGCAAAGACCTGTAACTTTGAGTAGTAGCTATTTCCTTTTGTCCCCTCTAAGTATATATATATATATATATATATATATATATATACATATAAGCATAATGACCACCTGCCTAATATTGTGTAGGTGCCATTTTGATGCCAAAACAGCCCTGCCCAGTAGAGGCATGGACTCCACTAGGCCTCTGAAGGTGTGCTGTTGTATATGGTACTAAGACATTAGCAGCAGATCCTTCAAGTCCTGTAAGTTGCGAGGTGGGGCCTCTATGGATCATACTTGTTTGCCCAGCACATCCCACATATGCTCAATTGGATTGAGATCTGGGGAATTTAGAGGGCAAGTCAATACTTTGAACTCTTTCTTGTGTTCCTCAAATCATTCCTGAACCATTTTTGCTTTGTGGCAGGGTCCATTATCCTGCTGAAAGAGGCAATCAGTGAATACCATTTCCATGAGAGGTTATACATGGTCTGCAACAATGCTTAGGTAGGTGGTACGTGTCAAGGGAACATCCACATGAATAGCAAGACCCACAATTTCCCAGAAGAACATTGCCCCAAAAATCACACTGCCTCTGCTAGGTCTTCCTAAAAGATTGTTTCTTTGTTTTTATATGTAAGCAGACACAAGGTCTTTATTTTATTGCTGGCAATGGATGCATATATCATTTTTTTGTGGACCAAGCACACATTGTTTTTACTGTGTATGTAGAGAACAAAAAAATATTGAAAAGCAGAATTGCAAGCAAATGCATAAATAATAGCTATCTAGAGTGTAGTCTCCCCTCTCTGCCCATGCTCCCAATGGCTGCAACCAGGGGGTGACCAGCGATACGCTGGGGAGATCAGTGCACAGACATGCTGCCTATCTCATGCTGTGCATGCACTGATCTGACATCAAAGCGCCAGGGTCATGTGACCATCCGGTGCTCGATCAAATCAGTGTGCGGGGAGCACAAGAGAGACAGCATGGATGGCTGCTATCTCTCTCACAGGTAAGTACCGCGGAAGGGGGAGGAGTGGGGACTGTCTCTGGCATATTAATGGGCATACTGGCTGTGCAATATTAATGGGCCTACTGTCTGTGCCACATTAATGAGCATACTGTCTGTCGCATTTTAATGGGTATTCTGTCTGTGGTACATTAATGAGCATTCTGGCTGCAGCTTATTAATGGGCATGCTGTGTGTGGCATATTAATGAGCATACTGTATGTGGAATATTAATGAACTTACTGGCATTGGCATGTTAATGGGCAAACCGGCTGTGGCATATTAATGAGCAAAGAGTGGCCTATTAATGGGAAAACAGTGGCATATTAGTGCTGATTTGGGGGCGGTCCGGGGGGACTGGCACCATATTGGGTTTATATCCCAGTGGTAATTGTGATTGTGTTTGGGTCCTAGTGGTGGCGAACAGACAAGTTTTCCCCCCATCCCCGCACCCATACCTGGAGGGGGGGCGCCGGGGTGGAGGTGATGACAGGTAGCTATATTTGTGGAGAGGTGATGCCTGGTGGACAGAAAAGGAAGGTCTCATATGGTGCTCGGCCTCCCTACCACCTTTGGGAGTGGTGGGAGGTGGGGCGACAGCTAATAGTGAGCTCAAGCTACCCATAGAAATTTAAGAATTAAATTAGAATAAACAGGAGTGAACATGGTGACACTCCTGGGATGATGCAGGTGCCCCCTCTACCGCACTTTAAGTCGAGCAGAAACTCATATTGGAGCTAAGTATAGATCTTTGTGTGAAACTTCCCCTATACTGGGACAAGATGGTAACTGACCATCCACAGGATCAGAACACTACATCTGGTGTGAATGTGAAGAATGAATGTAACCTCCGGACCGGTGATAGACCCTACAATCAGCCCTACTAATGGTAATTAAGTTTTGCACTATAAATGCACAGGGGATGAACTCTCCATACAAAAGGAAAATTTTTACGGAAACGCTGAACCATGATAAAATTGACGTTGCCTTTGTACAGGAAACACACTGGGTGAAATCTATAAAAAAAAAATTATACATAATAGAAAATATTCACATATTTTTACATCCAATTATCACATAAAAAAAAAAAGTTGAGGAGTTATGACGATAATAAAAGACACACTGTCAACAGAAATAATACACAAAAAAATAGATAAACACATAGATACATTATATTAGTTTGTAAATTAAATAATATTTTATACACACCTATACACTGCTCCGAATGAAAAAGCTTTGATATTTTTGGAAAAACTATGGGCACAGGTGGAGAAAGTAATACAGGGACAAATTATCATAGGTGGAGATTTTAACATGGTTTCAGATGTGGATATGGATAGGAAGTTCCAATTGGGGAAAAAACCAAGTCATAAACAAATACACTCAGCTGGAAAGTTTGGAGAGTTCATCACCAAAAACAACTTAATAGAAGTGTGGAGAGCACTAAACCCTACGTCTAAGGACTACACGCACTTTTCAATACCCCATAATTCTTACTCCCGCATTGACCTGTTCCTGGTCAGTAGAAACTCATTTAGACGTGAAATAAAATGTGACATCGGTTCGGCCACCTGGTCTGACCACTCTCCTGTTACCATGATTATAGAAGAAGGACCAGATAAAAGAAACTGAATGAGAGTCTATTGATGCAGGAACAGATTAAAAGACAGATACAAACAGATCTAAAAAACGTCTTAGCGGAAAATGAAAGTGAGGCAATCTCAAGATCGACCCTCTGGTGTTTATTAAAGGCGGTAATTAGGGGAAGCCTAATCAAAATAGGAGCTATAGAAAAGAGAAAGCAAGGTATGACATATCAACAGCTCCAAGTAGAACTGTATAACTTAGAAAACATACATAAACAAAACCTACAGGGAGACATCTTAGAGAAGATACAAGAAGTAAAAGCTAAAATCAGACAAAGAGCCATTGAAAGAACAAATAAAAACCTACTAATATTAAAACAGAAGTGGTATATAAGAGGGTATAAAGCAGACAAACTTCTCTCAAATCTTCTAAAAAAACAGAGGTCAAGGCACATAATAAATTAAATCATATATAAGGGTGAAACACTGTTAGACCCGGAAAAAATAGGCAAAGCCTTTATAGATTTTTATCAGGAACTCTACCATCTAAACAAAAATAATGTAAACATCTCAAAAGAGGAGGAAAGTGGCAGGGTACTAAACTACCTAGGCAAACTAAAACTCCCAAAATTAACATCAGAAGAACACAAGATATTGGATGCTCCATTCACTGAGATGGAAATAAGAGATATAATAATAAACCTAGAGAGGAACAAGGCCCCGGGTCCGGACGGATTCTCAAACCTATTTTATAGATCTTTTGAGGAAGAAATCTTGCCCTGCCTCTTAGAACTATTCGAGGACATAAAACACAACAAAGAGATGCCTAGAGAGATGATTAGTGCAAATATTAGCCCCATATTAAAGGAAGGGAAAAATAAAACGGAAATAAAAAACTATAGACCGATCTCACTAATTAATACAGACGTAAAAATTTACTCGGCAGTTCTGGCGGGCAGGTTAAAAAAAGTAATCCACCGATTGATCCATGAAGATCAGTCGGGATTTATACCAACAAGATCAGCAATTTGGATGCACTGTTCCTGGAGCGGGCCCGGGGTGGGCGTGGGCTGGCCCTCTCGTTGGATGCGGAGAAAGCCTTCGTCAGGGTCATTTGGGTTTGACGGACCTTTCCTTGATGCAGTTTGGGCCTTATATAGAAACCCATGTGCAAGGATAACCTCCTCGTGGTGCGATATTCACAATGGCACCCGACAGGGTTGTCCATTGGCCCCCCTACTTTACGTAATATAATTATAACCATTGGCACAAAGTATTAGGGATAACCCAGAGATCCAGGGGGTTAAACTCCAAGGACAAGAATGTAAAATCTCACTTTTTGCAGACGATGTTATGTTGACATTGGAAAACCCTAAAGAGTCGATCGAGCCCCTAATGAAGGAGATTGATCAGTTTGCAAGCATTTCATATTACAAACTGAATATAGCAAAATGTCAAGCCCTGATGTGTGGACCTAACACCTCAGATCTAGATGATCTTAAAAAAAAATTGGTTTCTCATGGAAAACAGACTACATAGAATATTTGGGGATTAGAATATCCTCGGACCCTCATAAAATAATCATGAGCAATTATCTCCCACTACTAAAAGAAATAGCAAACAACCTCAATCAATGGAAAAAACTATACACATCATGGCTTGGCAGGATTAATGTCCTAAACTATTATGTTCTCCCGCGAGTATGTTTTTTGTTTCGCTCAATCCCTCTAAAGGTGGAACCAAACATTCTGAAACAATATCAAACAAAATTTTATGAATACGTATGGAGTGGTAGAACACCGAGAGTCGCTTTTAAGATTATATCTAGATTACAAAACCAGGGGGGAATTAGGATGCCAAACATAACCAAAATACATGATACGGTCATGCTTACACATCCCGCAAAATGGACCCATATAGACACAAAAAAACACCCTTGGATGCTAATGGAACAACTTGGACCAATACTGGTAGATAACCTATTTATCATAAACAAAAATATTAAACAGATAGACAGCCCAATAGTAAATGACCTGTGCTTTATGTGGAAAAAAATAAGAAAGAAATACATCCCCACATATGCCATAAATAGATTCCTCTCATTAGATGAAATAGAACGCAAAATTGAGGATCTGGACCTAAAATCTTGGAAGAAGGCGAGAATAAAATCGATCAGCCAGATATCCGGAGATGGCAAAATCCAACACTTCTCAGACATAACCAGTAGATTTGATTTACGACCAGGAGAAATATACCCGTACCTGAGATTAAAACACTTTTTTGAGAAAGAAATAGCACCCCTTAAACATAAAATCAATCTGGATAAAGACGATTTCTTTAAGGCAGCGTGGAAAAGGAAGTGGGGCAAAATAGCATTTAAAGCTTTAGACAGCGCGGAGGAATTCACCACCCTCCCGATAATAAAGAAATTGGAGGAAGAATTAAATATAACTTACGAAGATAAAGAATGGTATAAAGCAATACAGATAACTAGAAGATCTACACATTCATTGAATCTTCTGGAGACATTCTATAAAACAATGTATAGATGGCACTTGCCCCCGGTTAGATTGAAAAAAATGTACTCTGATTATGATGAGAATTGTTGGAGATGTCTTAATAAAAGGGGAACATTAGCACACCAGTAGTGGGAATGTCATTTTGTAAATAATTTCTGGAACTCAGTTTCCCTACTTGCCTCAGATATTCTTGGCACGGAGATACCATGTAAACCATCCTTAATGCTATTCCACCTAGAATTGGAAAGCTGGCAGGCATAAAAAATAATATTGTTAGTACAAATCGTATTGGCTGCCAAAAACATTATCACCAGATCTTGGAAAATGACAGAATATCTATATATATATATCTAAATTAGTAGATCAACTCGACCATCAATCCTTGATGGAAAAAGGTTATTATCTAAATAATGCCAACAACATTGAAAAATATACCGGAGTATGGTCACCTTGGTTGGATAGAGCGGCTAGATAGTAGGAATAAAAACAGGTCAAGATAGAAACGTATAAAACACTGGTCCCGTGGGGGAATGAATGGCGAGGTATGTGTATGAATGACAGTATGAATGAAGATATATATGTAATCAAGGCTAAAAATGTATAAGTAAGCTAAATATTGAATAATTAATATATATATCATATAATGTAAGGAAAAAAGAAAAGGAGAGGAGGGAGAAAGGGAAGGCACCCAAAGGCAGCATAGATGGAGACATGTCGCAAGGGCATAATGCAAGTAGCGTAACAATATAAGTAAAAATGAAATAAACATACCAGGCACAGCACACATTGTATATAATTGAAAAATGCGGCACAATATTTATGTAATCACTTTTATGTTTTTGATACACATCTATGTTGCACTCAGTTTGATGTCAATGTAAACTTATTTGTTGCTCTTTCTTTTGATACTTTAATAAATATAAAAAAAATTTAAAAAAAACCACCAGGCATTGGGTGGTAGGGCGGGTTAAAAAAAAATTTGGAGAGTAAATGCTATTGGTATTGCTGTTGGCAGATGTTTATTAAAAAAGAGATTGCTTTTCAATTTTGTCAGCCCCTCATTCTTCAGATTTTCCCAGCATTAATTCAAGCTAAATTAAGATCAGGATAGGGATAGGTTCTACCCTGAGCTCATGACACATACATTTAAAAGTCTAATTTATGTGCTTCTATTTCTCCTTTTACCTCTAGTGGCCACCTTACCTCGATATGCTTGTATTTATTCTCCTCATCTGGCCTCATTAGCTGTTTCAACCCAGCCTGTTAAATACCTGCAGTTTATTGCAAATGGGGCTTTTGCGTTGAATTTGGTTGTCTGACTGAGATCTGCTTCAGCTTTTCATGATCCTCTGTTAAACCTAAATTGTACTTCTGCCATGTCCTAGAGGGTTCAACCAGCCAGGGGAAAGTTTTCAGCATATCCTGAGAACAATCTGCTGAAGCTTAATTATTTCAGCTAAACTGCCCTCTCTGCTTTTGCTAAGCTGCTCTGTATAAGGGCCTACTTCTGCTAAACTACCCTCTCTAGGCTACTCCTGCTAAACTGCTGTCTCTAGGGTACTCCTTCTAAACTGCCCCCTTCAGGGTACTCCTCCCTAATTAGCCCTTTCTATGGTCTACTCCTAACTATCCTTTTGTAGGGTATACTCCTAGCTCAGGCTTTCTAGGGTCTACTCTTAACTACATCTTTCTAGGATCTCACTCCGTGTGTTACTTTCTCTACCCCTACCTCTGTTTTTGTATGTACTGCCGTTCCTGTTAAACCATTTGCCTATACTGCAGTCCCTGTCTAAACCTGTTTGCCAGTACTGCAGTCCCTTCTAAAAGCATTTTTGTCTCTGTCTCTCTGTCCCTACCTAAGCTCTATGATTATGTTATAATCTTATGTTCCTTTAACATCCCTTATTACAACCTTTATTTCTTTCTGTCCAATATATGTTCTCAGTGCTGCTCAATGAATAATAAGAGCAAATAGACTCATCATCCGGACCTGCACAGAAACTCCAACCTGATGTTGTAAAGGCCCTGACACACGGTTATCTAAAGCTCATGGCAAAGATGCTTTTAAGTTATTACCAATTCATCCAATAGTATTGCAATACTACATAAAAGTAAGTAGAAGGAAAAGTATATTTTCTGTATCTAGCAGAAGTCCAAAAAGTTTTACATTCTCATAGAAATCATGTGTTGACTACTTTGAATTATTCCTGTCCCATGGTTATTTATTACATGGATCATTTTTTAACCATTGAGTTATTCAATTCATCCTCTTCCAGTTTAGCAAATTCTACTAGATTTTTTTTGTCAAGCTAGGATGTTATACATAATTATATATATCAATTGCTAGATCTTAAAAAAAAAAAAAAAAAAGCTGTTATGTTCTTAGCTTTTTATGGTTTTATGTGGCCAGGTCTAATTTGTCCATATTGTGTAAACTTACTGATTTACACGGGGTATCCAATCACTATGTTCTGATCCTTGCACGTATCAAGCTAGTCATTTTGGCTCAAATACTCAGATACACTTCTTCCCAGTTAATTGTCTCTGGTGCCCGTTAGCAGTCCTGAATGCATGTAATTATATTTGGCAGATAAGTAAGCTTTCAAATTGCTCAACGCTCTGTTAGTGTATTATCATTGGGGGGAATTGCACTCTTGTTTGTATACCGATAACACTGTGTGTTTTTATTCGCTATTTTTATGTATGTCTGCTGAATCAGTAAATGACCACCACTATCTTAATTATAAGTATATATACAGTCAACAAAGTATGATTTACTTACTTTGTGTCTTCTCCTTTTTTCTAAGCCTACCTGGTATGTTGGTTTGGCACACATAAGACTAAATTTTCTCTCTGTCTCGGCATTGTCCTTCGCTCTATTCCAACTCATTTGTCACTACCACAACTAACAATAATTAAGGCAGAAATGATCTCTAAGGTGGAGATCTTCCTTCCCACCTGTTGCATATGTAATGCTCAATTGATGCATACACACACTAATGACATAGAGAAATGGTTGCTCAACCATCTCCTTCTGCTTTTTATTTGTTTGACTACTTATTAACAGTATTAAGCTGCCAATGCTCTATTGGCTACCCAAAGGAGAATATCAACATTTTTTGCTACGCCTTACAACTGCTTGAATAAATGGTCGCAATTGAAGCCATTTATTTATTAACAGAGACAGGGAGTCCCCCAAACCTATTGAGGCACCCCCTACCACACACACTGCACCGGCCTCCTTCCCTGGCTTAGCCACTTAAACAGCCACACTGGGGCAGGTGACTTCCACTGGTCTTTAACCTCTCCATTCTGGTAGCAGATGAGCTACTAAAATCACTTGCCACATGCAGCTGTCTGGATACATCGCCCTGCAGGACACAGCTTTAGACCAATCCCTGCCCAACCTGAAGTTCTGTAGTAGCTCTTAGTCATGCCACAGTGCCGGTCCCAACCACACTATCAGTTCCTGCCTAAGTATTTACAAATAAATGGCTGGCTATGCTTCCTACACCTGGGCCAGGCCAAACTGTCTGTGCCCAAATTGCACCCATCTCAACCTACAGTGTGTTTCCCCATAAGGAGTGCTGCTTTAGCACCACATGGAACGTCCACATCCTATGAAGTGCTAGCATAGATCCAGAAGAAGGCACACACACAAAAAACCTAGCAAAGCTTTACCAGTCTGATAATTCTTCTTGACTCCATAAACTGGTCACATAGAAAGTATGAAAAATATTTGTCCTAACTGCACCTCTTTTTCACTAACCATGAAATGTATATCCATGCAACTAAAAACAATTGCTTTTAGTTTTTTTTTTTAACATAAATCTGTGTTTGATTTTGAGTACATTGGCTTTATTTTTCATGTCTCATATCCTACCAAGAAAATATGTTTCCTGTTTCTTGAAGGACACCGTTTAACACCCTACAAAAAGCTTCCTGGTGTTGACACATCACATGATGAAGAGTGTGTGAAATGAGTTTTGGTATCACAGACTCTTCACAACCTAACAGAACTCTTTACACAAACATCTTATCTGACATTTGGCTCATCAAGCAATGCACTGACACATTTGTGCAATTTTAGCTCTGGATTTTTTTCTAACAGAATCACCATGTCAGATTCTGACAAGTATTTTCCTATGAATTCTACTATTACAAGAACTGAATTTACAACAATAAATTATGACGAAGAGCCATTTTATGTTTGCACAAAGGAAAGCAGTCAGAAGTTTGGTGCTGCCATAGTGCCCTTCTTCTATTGCGTTGCATTTCTACTGAGCATTCTGGGTAATGGCCTGATCTTATTCCTCCTGCTTAAGTACGAGAAGCTAAAGACTGTTACAAACCTGTTCATCTTCAATCTGGTGATATCTGACCTAATGTTTGCCATCTCACTCCCATTCTGGGCTTACTATCACAGTTCCCACTGGATCTTTGGAGATGGCATGTGTAAGATTTTGTCATCAATATTTTACACTGGGTTTTTCAGTTGTATTTTATTCTTGACCATGATGTCTGTGGACAGGTATTTGGCAGTAGTCCATGCTATATCTGCTGCTAGGACGAGAAAACTCCTCTATGTTTATGTGGCTAGTATAGTCATTTGGACAATAAGTCTCCTGTCTACTGTTCCTAAATTTATCCTGTATGGAACAAGACAAGATGCCACTGCTGGAATTCTATGTGAAGAAACTGGATACACAGTTGACAAAATAGAAAAATGGAAGCGGATTGGCTACTACCAGCAGACAATTATGTTTTTCCTTTTACCCCTTGTAGTAATCATATATTGCTACTCTTTAATTGTGATCAAGCTGCGTCATACTAAAATGTACAACAAGGATAAAGCCATGAAGCTCATATTCATTATTGTACTTGCATTTTTTGTGTGCTGGACTCCCTATAATGTAGTCATTTTTATGAAGACAATAGAGGTATCTGACACTTCTACAGATCTGGACTGTGACAATACCATGGACTATGCATTCTACATCTGCCGCAACATTGCCTATTTTCATTGCTGCATTAATCCATTTTTCTATACTTTTGTTGGAACCAAATTCCGCAAGCATCTATCAACATTATTTGGAAAACATGGATTCCTGTGGTCTAAGTATAGAAACTCCAGCTTGAGTAGTAGGACAAGCGAGTATTCCCCAACAACTGTATATGAGTAAATTGCTATGCTTTTCAAGGTTAAACCTGGATTATAACCTTTCCAAACCTGACTACTTATATTACTCTCCAAATATCAAATATAAAGAGAATCCCTCTGTTTGATTGCTTTGGTGCTTTAATATGCAAGACTGAGTAGCAGCTATGCTATTTGTGCAAAACTATAATGGGATGCATTTCTGCTAAGACTGCTTTATTTTATATATATATATATATAGTCCTGGCTATCTTTAGGAAGCAATATGTAGTTGGGCATGATACTTTGATAACTTATGTGTATCTAGAATCAGCAAATCTTTTGCTGCAAGCATCATTTTGTTAACATAAGGATTTGCATTGTACTGTTTTAAGTCAATTGTTTAGATGTATATAATTATCTTCATGTACAATTACATGTAATAATACTATACCAGCTACATTGCTTGTTTTCAATTTGTGACTTTAATAAAATTTAGCTCAGTAACCACTATTGGATGAGTGACCTATCTGTTGAGTTGCATAAGGTTTCTTTTACAAGTCATGTACAAGTATTTGATAACAGCTTTGTTCTTCAGATAACCTTAAAAAATACCATAAGCAGTTACTTAAGGTTTGAGTTAGGATGTTAGTACATGATTTAACTAAATGTATTTTCTTACTCCTCTGCAATGAGTAAATGTATTTCCATTTATGTTTAATTGTTTCTCAGTTATTTTGTTATTTAACATTATATGTATATTCACTAAACCAACAATATTGCAAAAATTTGCTCAAATCGGCTGTTATTTTCAGATTTTTGGAGTTCCATTCAAAATTCACCACAATTTTTTTGTATAAGTAACATTATAATATGTTTCCATTAAATCATTGCATTAAATAATACATTTTACCCCCAAACTTTTTAAAGTATATAAGTTGGGTGGGGGAAAGATTTTTGGGGGCTGTGAGTTAGTGTGCATTCACTGATTTTTTATTTTAATGCAAAAATGATCACATAGAAACTGAATAATGTAATCAATGATTGTGTTTGTTTATGCATGTAGCCCAGAATGACACTGTATTAATACAGCCTTCAGCAAAAATAAATGGCACATTTTAAAAGAAAAGACAACATTGAGGGGATGTTTATTAAAATAACAAAAAATAAAAAACAGATAATTTCATAATATTCAGTAGCACTGACATTCTTTATTGACAATTTTAGCCAATGTAGCTTAGAAAGGCAGCATGTAGCAGTCTGACTGCAAAAAAAGCTCTTGTTAAAATATTGGCATGTAACCTAAGGGGACTTATTCAATTCCCTGAGATGCTTTTGATAAACAAACTTGAAAATATATTTCTGCTGGCTATATTTAACACACCTCCATGCACAGGGAGAATCTGCACCCAGGAACTCCAACAATCCTCACCAAACATAACATAGACAAGACCGGGCCCAGCCTTGATAAATAAAAGTTTTGTTTTTTTTATTATCTGAGCAGAAAACACCAAAACACCTTTTTTTTCACTTGTCCTCTCTGCTGATTCCATGTAAAAATGAGTGTCTCACTGCATTTGCAGAGAGCATCTCCGATTCCAAGCGACCCCAACAGGCCCGGAGTTGGACCAAAAATAGGTCTGGGGATATTAGACTGAGCAACCCCCAAATTTCAAATAAGTATACATATAATTTATCGGTTTCTTGTTGTCTATTTGTTATATTTAGCATGTCATCACCCAGATTGCACTCAGGACATGCCCCAGCACCCACTTTGCACTTACAGGACTTACCCCAGCCCCCACTTTTTCACTTATAGGACTTAGCCCAGCAGCCAAATTTGCACTCACAATACTTACTCCAGTGGCCATATTTTCACAGACCCTTACACACACAAATACACACACAGTCACACTTACACACATACATACACACAGAAATACACACATATCCTTTAAGGAAGCAGGATTTTAAAAAAGTTTTTCATTAAGAAAAATTAAGCTGGATTCAGACTACCATGACATCGAGCTACATTGCTGTAAGTTTTAACATTGTGGCTTTCTATGATAACTCACACACCACACATTACTGTTTGTTTTATTGATGTGGAGCTCTGTGATTCACACAGCCAGACATTACTTTGAAATTAATTTACTTTGAAGCCCTCTAATACACCCACCCACACTGCTCATTCCTGTGAATTATATTGCTGAAGATACACTCACACTAGATACACTCAAATGTATTCACACAAACATCCCTCAACACTCCTTGGGATACAGTCCCTGCAGCACCTCTCATAGAACAGGATCATCAGAGGCAACATATTAGGTACCTACACATACCAAATCCACTTATCACCCTCTGTGCCTATGCAATACTTCTTACCTCACCACACCACAGTAAGATGCCCTACTTGCCCCTCCACAACAACTAACAGAGGCAGCAACTACCTTACCTGAACCAATGCGCAGACCCAGATACAGGCAGAGGGAGTATACAGAGCCCATATTGACCTCTTTGGCATGATAGAAAGGAAGTAATCAGGGAAAACTATAGGCTAACATCTCAAAGTATACTTGCCCTGAGTGATGATATTAACCCTAGGTCCTAGGGAACCATGCTATCATTGGCTTGCAAAAACTAACCCCTCAACGACCGATGAATTTTCCATGATGTCATGGAATTTTGTGCCATAAGGATAGAGTGTCCCTCAGTATTAGGGTTATAGTTAGAGTTACAGTAAAGGTTAGAGTTAGTTTAGGGAAGCAGTCTGTTCCACTGGCATTGGCACAGACGGCCTGCTTCTCTCCCTCATGCCGCACGGAATCAGCTGACCTCCAGGTTTTACATGATGTCTCGGCCCTCCCTGCAATTGCAGTGCAGTGGGTAGCAGCAGTAGGAAGATGCTGGAGCAAATCCTGGGTGTCTGTTTCAAGGGTAAGTACTTTTAGTGAGAAGTGGGTGCTGGGGCAAGTCCTGAATGCAAATCTAGGTTTTGGGGACAAGTCAAGAGTGCAAATATTAATCCTGGGGCAAGTTAAGAGTGCCAAGTGGGTGCTGGGGGCAAGTCAACAGGTCAAATCTAGGTGCTGGGGACAAGTCAGCAGTGCAAATCTAAGTGGTTGGGTAAGTTCTCAGTGTAAATCTAGGTGCTGGTGTAAGTCCCGAGTGCAAATCTGGGTTCTGGAGCAAGTCATGGGTGCTAGGATTAGTCATATGAGTGCATTCTGGGTGCTGGGGTAACTCCCATGACTACAGTCTGTGTGCTGGGGTAGATTTTGTGTGTATTCTAGGTAATGGGATAAGTCCTGAGTGCAATGTGGGTGCAGAGGAAGGAAATAAAAACAAGAAATGCATTTTTTGATAACCTTTTTATTACGTATGTAAAAAGTTGATTATAATTATAATGGAGTTAGGTGGGACTGGCTAGATATTAATTAACGGGTATTAAGGTGTGATGAATTGTAAACTTCCTCACAAATTTTAATTGACTTTTTTAAGTTTCAGTAAGTGAATGTTCTGCAGAAGGGAATTCCAGAGAGAGGGGGCATCTCAGGCACAATGTTGAAGTCATGACAGGAAAGAGGAGATGAAGTTGGAAGAAAGCCTAAGTCCATTTTAGATTGTGTAGGGTAGTATTGGTTAACGATGGAGGCAGTGTATGGAGGGGACAAGTAGTGCAGGGCTGCATAGGTTAAAGATAGAATTAAAAATGTTATCTTAGAGAAGACTGGAAACCAGTGGAGGGCATTGAAGAGAGGAGCAGCAGAACGACAAGTGAGAAAGAAAAATCTGGCAGCTGTATTTAGAAAAGCAAGCGGTGGTCAGCAATGTCAAAGGCA
Organism: Pelodytes ibericus; assembly: GCA_036172795.1. NCBI lineage: Eukaryota > Metazoa > Chordata > Amphibia > Anura > Pelodytidae > Pelodytes > Pelodytes ibericus. Next base: position 138,196,771 of record CM069859.1, on the reverse strand, counting down.
GCAGAAAGATCTAAGAGGATCAGTACGGAGACATGGCCATTAGATTTGACAGAGAGTAGGTAATTTGACACTCAAAACTAGTAAGGTGTAAGGGTCTAAAGTCAGATTGAAATGGATCAAGTAGATCATTTAGCAGTCAGAAAGTTAGTTGCGATTGCACAGTTCTCGCTAATAACTTGGGCAAAAAGGGTAGAAGGGATATTGTACAAGTATGAGTTGGGCATGCTTGAAGTTGGACTATACTATTACTATTGCAGAGGACAAATGGTTGATGAAATGGGTTAGAGTGAGAGTCTAGAACAGGTAGAGCAAATGTGGAAGAGCAATAATTTCTATGGACATTAGTCTTCCCATACAGGAGATTCTGCAGGAGATTGGAAGGAATCCTGCCATCTACTGAGACCTCTATGTAATTGGGATAAGAGGGGTGTGTAGTTGAGAGACTCTGGATGCCTAGATATCCAAATGTGTTTTCTGTATTTGTATTTCAAAGTTAATCTGGAGCAATTTAATTGTGGATTTGGTACGTGAGATCAGAGTGCTTGGGATTGCTCCAGATTACCTTAAAGCCTCAGTGTTTAGATCTTAAAAAAAGGTGAGGGAGTGAGATCATTGGCTTAGTTAGGGATCCAAGAATATCTTTGGCATATGCTGCAACTTTGAATTTGGCATGTGTGGTAGTGAGACCTGAGATATTTTTATTATTTTAAGAGATTATAATAATGGTTCTAATGAGAGTACAAACAACAATGGGGATAAGGGGCAGCCCTGTCTGGTTCCTGTCTGAGTATCAGAAATCTGACTGGAGGGGTGCCTGGGATATAGATTTGAGAAGTTGGTTTGTGATAGATAGTTGCTAAGCAATTTTGGTAAGTTTGGTGGGAATCCCACATGCTGTAATGGGAGGCATAAAAATGACCAATCAATGTGATTGAACGCCTTCTCTGCGTCCAACGGGAGAAACAGAGAAGGCATAGATGCTTGTGAGGCATCCCATATCAGATCAAGACATCTCCTGGCATTACCAAGGGCTTGTCAGTATGGTATGAACCCAACTTGATCAGATTTCGCTAATTGGGGTAGTGCACTGTTAAGCCTATTTGCAAGGGTGTACGTGAATAGTGTAGCGGAGAGCTGATTTCTCACAGCTAAACTCCACCAAGTACTTTAAGAGGATGCAGGAACAAGTAATAAATCCAAGAGAATATCCAGCACAATCAGCATTACAATCCAATAATATCCCATCACTTTCCCCAATCACTGGTCGACACACAGTATCAGGAGTAGAACTGACCAGAACTGTTTATTGATTCAGAAACATAGAATATATACAGTTGAACATCTTGACAAACCAAATTGGACAAAGGAACTATAACAGGATTAAAGTTTAACCTAAGGACATACAAAGGGAAATCCTGCCTCACACCTTTCAGGATACAAAGGTGCCCAGTTCAGATACACACAGGAAACTAAATTACTTACATAAAGACAATGGGAAAGGTGACAATAATGACAGGGATTAAAGGATAGGATCCAATCTTAACTTGGACAATTGAGTTAACCTTTGTATCAGCTCAATTATCTCCAAGCTAAAATATACAGGTTTTACACAATATTAATAACTTTCAAAATATGCATCACATTTTAAATATGAACATAACTAAAAATCAGACAATTCCACCCAGTAGTTCAAAAGTTAGCTTTTTGGGGCCTTTTCACCATGCCCCAAATATGTTCTTAAAGTGCCATACACTGTTACTTAGAGTTTTGTGTACTCCAGGCATAGGAAAATCTCTGCAGGGCCAACAATCAATAAAAGGGAATGAGACAGCCAAAAAGGGGTTCCGCTACAAATAGTTTATAGTTTGCATTGAGGAGTGAGATGGGGCGGTAATTCGCCAGTGATGTTCTGGGTTTGCCTTCTTTGGGAATTTAGGACACGTTGGCAATGTGTATATCTTCTGTCATATAACATCCCTCTAAGAAACTATTAAAACATTTTAATAAGTGAAGGAGAATGGTTGTAATAGAAATGTGTGAACTTGTTTGGTATTGGTGCTTTGTTGGACAATTTGATTGTATCTTTAATCTCTTCTTCCATGATTGCCTGGTCAAAATAATTGTATAATTCTGCATAGTAAGATTTATGTTCTTGAGCTACTTTAGTTGGGTTTGTGGTCATGGTGCCCGTGGACATTTGGATTTTGTAATTGTCCTATCAGCTATTTGGTTGCAGAGTTTGGTTGCTAAGATTCTGTCTGCCTTATTTTTATTTTCATAAATATTTTTGTTTTGTAAATTTCATAGATTTTGCCGTGTGTGTTATTGTGAGTGTTCTGATTTCGGATCTAACCTTTTGCGAATGGTCAGTGAGGTTTTTTTGCAGAGTAAATGAGAATGTTTGCAAAATATAATGGCTACTACAATTTTGTGGGGGTTTTATTTAAGGAAACATAGCATGTATGGTAAATATTATCTCTTAGTTGAAGGTCAAGAAGTGGGACTCCTGAATTAGAGATATATCTGTTCTTTTCTTTTTGAGATATCGGAGGAGAGACCTCCCTGTGTGTTCATGAGCATGAATCTGGTGAAACTGTAAGTTATACAGGTAAGACTGTTGTAACGGATCACCTGGCACCCCGACTGGGTACCTCCGTTGAAGGATGCTCCTAGCGCTTCCTGAGGACTCCAAGCACTCTGGCAGACACCACAATCACTGACCCGGAGAAACAAATAAATTCTCCCAAGCATATGAATGCTGTAGACAGTTGAATAGGAACCATACGAATAGGTTTACTCTCCTAGCAGTCAAACTGGAACAGCATACAATAAATCCTTCCCCCAATAATGAGACGACACTTCACTTTGAGGGTTAAAACAGGAACTCTTTAATGATACAGAAACACAGAATATATACAGTTGAACATCTTGACAAACCAGATTAGACAAAGGAACTATAACAGGATTATAATTTAACCTAAGGACATACAAAGGGAAATCCTGCCTCACACCTTTCAGGATACAAAGGTGCCCAGCTCAGATACACACAGGAAACTAAATGACTTACATAAGACAATGGGAGAGGTGACAAAAACAGGGATTAAAGATAGGATCCAATCTTAACTTGGGGAAAACACAGTGAATAGGACAAAGACTTGGATCCTAGTAATTACAGTACATTCCTCTGCTTGGGAGATAATTGAGTTAACCTTTGTATCAGCTCAATTATCTCCAAGCTAAAATATACAGGTTCTATACAATATTAATAACTTTCATAACTCCAAAACCATACATCACATTCACATAAAATTACATATTCACAATCAATCCATTCAGGGGAACAACATATTCAAAAATGGCACAAATCAGACAAGGGGTTCAAAAGTTAGTAAAAAGTCCTTTGTGACTAAATGAAGCATGGCTTTCTGGCCCAAACCAGTTTCAGAGTCTTCTATCCCGGAGATAAGTAATTCAATTATCTCCCAGGACAGACACAAGACTCCATTAAGCACATGGTTGCAAAAAGACACAAAACACTTTAAAATACATAAAGTCACATTTTACACATAACACACAGACATTTCACATATCCCCAGATAGCTCAGGTCTGAGCGCACATTATTAAGTGAATGGCGCTCGGACCACACAAATACAGTTTAATCGCCATGGAGCCAAAGTCTTTACAGTCAGTTTCATACGAATGGGCTCCATGGGATTCCTATCTGGGGTATAACACATTCACATAAAGTCTGGTCCATAGTCCAAAGGCAAGAGGCGGGCAAGCAGCCCCCTCCAAGGACAAGTGGCGAGGCCGGTTTCGCCACAACTGTAGTTTCGGTAAACACAATATAAGTATTTTTGCCAATGCGATGATTCCAAGTCTGAAACTGACTGTACCTGAACTCTGACTTCCATGTTCCTAGCTCTCTTCTTTACCGGTTCGCCAGCCTATCTTATCATTTTAGCCTCTGTTCTAGTAACAATTAATATACAAAGCCTTGTTTAAATTATCAACTCTCCACAGCTGTGTCTGGTCATGTGCTTACTCTCTGCCTATAAAAGCCCCTTCCTGCAACTGTACCTTTGCCAGATTATTGTGGCTCCTGTCTGCATCATAATCAAGCTTTCTACTGATTTCTATTTACTGGTTACTGATTTGGACCGTCTGACTACCCTGCCTTCTCCTACCCACTGTCCTCGGCTAGCCTGACTATGCTTCTCCTCTTTGTCCCAGCCTCTCTGCTCTGCTGAGAAATAAGTACACAGCACCTATATTCAAAAAAACGACCAATAGTGAGATGGTAACCACCACCAAACAAAATGTATTAAGAAAAAAAAAAATATATGTAATATAAATGAATAAATACAAACCCCAAAGGCTATATTAATATATATAGAATGCGGGAGCTAGTATATCGGACGTACTTTGGTGATTCCAAATTAAATTCTTAGGTTAAATCACACTGAGTGGAAAACTAGCTGCTTGTCTTGGATGGAACAGTTGGAGCACCACTGAAGGGAGAGAACACAAATAAAAAGATAAGTAGACAGTGCCACTCTTATGTTTATATTAATTTAAAAGGAGAAATCCAAATATTATTTGGAAATTTAATTCGTCTCTCAAGGAAGGGAGGACCTATAATAAAACAGAGATTCCATAATCTACATTAAAAAAAACTGTACATCAGGAGACACTAGAAAGGACTTGAAAAAACACATGAGCAACAACAAAACATATATGTTGTCTTTCCTTTCAAATACTTTTAATATTAAATTGCAGAAAAAATACACACGGACCTTAATCCAATAAAGGAAAGGTCGTACATTGTACATAGTCATATGCAAAAAACATCACTCAAGAAAAGGTATAAAATCAAAGATATAATTTAGTCCTCTTGGAATCAATGTATTTAGAGTGAGGATCCAAAAGGTTCCCCTCATATATAACACCTTGTGTTTATCACCTTTCCGTGGACCCAAGCAGATTTGCTCAATTGCTAGGGCTTTCAATTGTTTATCATCCCTGTTGGGGACATCTCTAAAATGTTTTGATAAGACATGCTTACTATAACCCATCCTAATATTGTATTGATGTTCCGACAACCTCTTTTTGAAGAGTCTGCTTGTTCTCCCTACGTATTGGAGGCCGCAAGGGCACTTCAGCACATAGTTAACAAATTTGGAGTTGCATGACAAATGTCTTTTAATTTGATAGCTAACTTTTGAAATATCATCAATAAATTATTTTGCTCTTCTTGGGTACACGGAATAGTGACCATAACTACCACATCTGTACCATCCTTTGATATTGCCCAGAAAATGTCCAACTTTATCTTGGAATCTAATTATTTTTTGTATAATACTATATCACCATATCAATATAATAACATTCGAGATTGCCAGAGTTTATTAATATTGAATGCGTGTCTTTTCTAATTTTGAAAATATCTTTTCTCTTGTTTTTAAATTGTCCTGAGAATTGGTGGCATTAGATTTCGCTTTTCTCCTGCCTCAGACTTTTTATTTCTGGTAATGGGTATTTCCTTGCTCACATCGGGATCCCACTATGCCAGACCAGATGCGTTGCTATGGTTACGATGCGTTCAACGTCTGACGTCAGGCCACTTTCGTTTTCTCACGATTTCCAGAGTGGTGCTATTTAAACAGTCTTCCCCGCTGGAAGAGGTGTGCTGGATGTCTTTGTTGCAAGAGGCTGAGGAAGTTATCGAAACACGTCCTTCTTTTTTTTTGAAGCTGCCTGGCCAGGTCTAAGTCTTCCTTTTTTGTCTGCCAAAAACTAGTGTTGCAATATCATTTTTATCTCCCCTTTTATATCCATTGCAGTTTTGACAACTTCCTCTTTCATTTTGATAAATTGTATGTCCAATGCTTCTTTTAAATCTTCTGTCGTCAATTCTTGGACCTCACTCCATGATAGGTCCATTAGCCAGGTCTAAGTCTTCCTTTTTTGTCTGCCAAAAACTAGTGTTGCAATATCATTTTTATCTCCCCTTTTATATCCAGAAGCCAGTGCACCTCTGCAGCAGGATTTTAAACAGTGAGTTTATAGCTAAATGTGTTCAAACCACTTGTTTTTACGGTTCATTTGTTAACTGCATATACTCCCCTGTGGGAATTTATTTTTGTTCCCCATTTATAGCAGTTTACTTCATCTCTGCATAATATCATTCTTATATACATTTTTTTCTGTATATTTCCTTTTGTATATATATTTTCTTTTCTTTGATTTTATGATAAATATATCAATTATCTATATTATTTATTTTGTTTATTAAATATGTATATTTTATAATCTATTTTGTGTATGTGTATTTCTTATTTGTTTCTTTATAGACAGTTTACTATTTAGGTTTTTTACTTATTTATCTTCTTATTTTTATTAATTAATATTTATTGCTGTCTACTTATCTTTTCATTTGTGTTTTCTCTCTGCTCTGCTAAAGACCAGATTGTCACTCAAAGCTCAGGGACTCAACCACCTGGGTAACAAGTAGATGCTTCTGGCAGAAGACTTTGCTGATCTGGCTGCTGGACTCCAAAACCAGCTAACATCAGTATCATTACACCAGACATGCCAGACAAAGTTTGGATGCTGGGCTTTATATAATGTGACAGAGCAGATTGTTTGCGAGTGATATATATTAATAACTGTAAATTGAGTACAGTATGTGGAGGCAGTTTATAGACTTGCTGGAGTGGAGGAGGGGAATTCGGCAAAACTGTAAGATAAACAGATAAGATTGTATTTTCGGCAGCGGCAAACATGCTATAAGTAGCTTTGGTCTATGGGATAATTCCTGGAAATCAGACGTGCCAGATAAAGTTTGGGTGCTGGTCTGTATATAAAGTGACGGAGCGATGTGTTTGCTGGTGATATATACTTAACTATAAATTGAGTAAAGTCTAAAGTGTTGCAAGTCATATCTAGCGAATAATAAATTTCCCCCTGGTAAAATGTAAGGAACTCTGTATAAAACTGCTATGCTAGTAATTGATGACTTATATAGGCAAATCTACATTTGAGGGATCTGAAGATCATAACCCACTCCTGTTTAAGGGCAACAAGGATATGGTGACCAGGAGAAACCCGGAGAGCAAACAGGAAAAACAAGAGAGAGACAAGATAAATCTGAGAAACGTCTCTCCTCTTTCTTTTCTCCCCAAACAAAGAAAAAAAGCCCATGTGGAAAGCCCTGTAACAGTCACAGAGGCAGAGCGTAATAGGAGTAACAGTCACAGAGGCAGAGCGTAATAGACAACCAATGGACCTATCATGGAGTGAGGTCCAAGAATTGATGACAGAAGATTAAAAAGAAGCATTGAACATACAATTTATCAAAATTAAAGAGGAAGTTGTCAAAACTGCAATGGATATAAAAGGGGAGATCAAAATGATATTGCAACACTAGTCATAAGAATGAAGAAAATGGAAGAACTGTGGGAGGATGTCCTTTTCCAACTGGAAGATAAGAAGGTGATCAGCAGTATAGATGTAAAAAAACGAAGCCTTCTAAACCGGGGGACCTTGAGGACATATCTAGAAGACCTAATTTAAGATTGTATACCAGAACATGTACCATGTACCAGAATCCCACCATTTATTTTGGAAAGATGTCACCAAGTGAGCAAAACAGTAAATACACAGGAACAGCTTCCACGTGATGTTCTGATATGTTGTCACATATATAGACGTAGAATGCAGATTTTGAAAGCAGCCATGGAGAAGGATAGAAAGGGTTCACCTTATCAGGCACTGATGATTTTTCCATTTTTCATATGAGGAGGAGCCAGAGAAGATCTTTTGGGGCTTTTTCAACTATCCTATAAAAAGCAGACATTAAATATGCTTGGAGATTTCCTATAGGATTCAATCTATATCACAAGGGACATATGGAAATGTTTGATTCCCCACAAGTGCTGAGAATGGTTGCAAAATCAAATAAACTTTTATTTTTCTGGACTCTGCATGGATCAAGGGGTTCTAAAGAAACAAGACTGTTTAACAATGCATACCACTGATTAATACAATTATGTCATTTAGCTACTGAATAATTGAAAAGGGTTCACTATAGAAGATTGTATTAAAAAAAGCTACAGTTTAATTGGGAAGGTGAGAAGGTGTTATTGCTGTAAACTTAGAACTGAAAAATTAGGAGAGATTTTAACGCTTTTTTTTTTTGTGGCTCCATGTAGTCCTAGGATTAAGATGTTTAGATAACGTTTCCCAAGGGTTAAGGTGAATATGATGGGGTTCTGTAAAATGGATGAATCACGGTTTAATCATGATTGAGCCTAACTCAAAGGGCTGTTAGATATAAGCAACTAAAGTTGATATTCACTTTACAAAGGTAAACCCTTTGTAAAGTGAATATCAACTTTAGTTGTATAGTAAGCAATGTATAGTAAGCAAGTGGACATATAGATTTAAAGCATGGTTGTAAATTAGAGTTGAAGAATCAAGATTTAAAAAAGGCTGTATAATAAAGTACACTTAAATTTAATAGCCAAATGTTTTATTTGTATAAATTAGTGTATTAAACTTTATATTTTAAGACCACTGGGTTCAAATAATGGGAATCTGATAAGCGAGAAGACTACAATGGGAAATAAGTAAGACACATAAGGGAGTATTATATATAAGATTAAAGAAAGTAGAAGGCTTATAGGAAATCAAGGAGTTTATAAATCAGAATTGGAGAAATGTGTATGTTAAATATGGATTTAACAGGTGTGGTAAGTTAAAATTGAATAAATGCAGTCACGGTGTGTAAGGATAAAAATATGGGAAATACTTGGCGTGGGGTTAATAGAGATGATTTAATTGTGTAATTATTTATCATCATGTTTTTTTTTTGTTTTGTTTTTTACAATATACGGAAGGTATTCCTCACTATTTTGGAGAAGATATGTTTTATTGGCGTAAGTTCATTATAGTTTTGTATTATAGCCCTTGTTGGTTAGGTTTGGGGTTGGGTATTATCACAAAACACATAAATAATAATTAACATTCTGCCCGATCTAGGCAGATTTGGATTTGAATTAATGCCCGAGGGGTAAAAAAAAAAAAAGGTATATGCTGTTACATTTCCTGAGGACAGTGAACATCCAGACATGTGACATAAAAAACTGGAAAAAAACTTGACAGTTTTAGAATTAGTAGCAAATATTTTCCAACAGTAATTGCTTCCTCATTGTAGGATAAAAAAAAAAGAGAGGGAACGAGAGTATACATCAAGAAATAGCTTTGTTATAATTATGTGTGAGATCAATAATAAACAATACACTATGGCTAATGTATATGTACCGAACCAAGACCCTACTAGATACATTACAAAGTTTATGAATAAAATTGATATAATTAAACAAGGTGCTCTGATACTATTAGTTGAGTAGGAATAAGGAGGTGGCTCCAGCTGCAGTTTGGTGTATAAAAGCGTAATTAGGTGCCACCTAATTAAGTTGGGGTCAATAGAAAAGTAAAAAGAGGACTTACAACTTAGAGGGATTATATATAACCTTAGACACACCTGAGAAAAAAAAACAAACTCTACCATACAAGTTTCCATTCAGATAATAAAGACCAAAAAGGCCATTAATGATATCTTTGCCGTTAGGGCCAATATGGCACCTGAAACAAAAATGGTATTACCAAGGTAACAGAGTGAATAAAGAATTAACATGTAGAATGAGACAAGAAAAAAATTTAAAAATTGATAGCAAAGATTAAAGTAGGACAACAAAGGATACGCAAGGAAGCTAAATTTAACTAAAATACAGGAAGATCAGTTGCAAATATTAAATAAGCCAGAGATAAAAATCAAGAAAGCTTTTTTTGATAACGTTTTTTTTTTATAAAACCTTGAGAGATAATCTCGCAAGACTCGATGTTAACTTTTAACTACATAGCGGAGAAGAGAAAAATACAGACATAACTAGCTCAGGCCCATATAATCCTATTGCCGCAGGAGGGTCAAGACCCTGAATGGTTACAGACCAACCGCATCACTCAATGGGACATAAAGATCTATTCATCAGTGCCTACCAATAGAATAAAATAGGTTATACCAGATTTCATTCACAGAGATGAAGTGGAGTTTGTACTTGGGAGGTCATCAGTGGGAAACATAAGAAGATAAGAAGATTGATAGACGTGTTAGATACCTTGGAGAGTACTTGAGCGCCCATGATCACAAGATGCTGAGAACGCAGCACAACTAGTACGCAAAATTACTGATATAGAAATATCCCTGGCGCTTAGGAACTCAAACTCCAACAAAGTGCCTGGACCAGATGGCCTACCATTGTCCTATTATAAAAAATTCACTGCCATATTATCCCCACACCTCCTAACCACCTTTAACTCCATATTAGATGGGGAGGCATTCCATCCCCATACTCTTAACGCTACTATAGCAGTTATCCTCAGAGAAGGCAGAGACGCAGAGCATTGCTGTAATTACCGACCAATATCCCTCCTCAATACAGACTTGAAACTATTCGCAAAAATCATAGCATCACGCATAAATACCATTCTCCCGACACTGATCCACCCAGACCAGACTGGCTTCGTTCCGGGACATGAGTTTAAAGACAGCACCATTAGGGCAATCAATCTTATCCACATAGCATATGAAAAGAAAATTAAGACCATCATTCTTTCAACAGATGCAGAGAAGGCATTTGATAGGCTGCATAGAGGCATTGTAGCAACACTGAAAGAGTAAAGAAAGCGACTCTTGATCCAGGCACATCACTTGTCACTAAGTCCACGTTTTTCCGTGACGTGCCTGGCACGTCATCTGTCGTTAAGGGGTTACATGACTCAACAGGCTTTTACGGCTGTGGGATTTGTTTGGCCTGTAGAGAAATTAAATAAAAAAGGTACATATAGAAACATTTATTGGTGTTAATTAATTTATTGATTTTATGCTTTTCTTTTTTATGTGTCATTTATTTGCTAGAATGTACATGTGGTTTGAGATATGTGGGGAAAACTATAAGATCATTGCATATTAAGATAGAAGAACACATAAGGGGAATAAAAAGAGGATGCACAAAGGATAGTGGACCCATACATTTTATAAATCACCACCAAAAACAATCCTATTCAACTATCTTTTTGGGTATAAAACATGTTCAAAGAAGAAAAAGGAAAAGTCTGCACACCGGTCAGAATACGATATTGCACACTTTTTTCTGATAAACCTGCGTTTTGGAGTGATTTTTTCAAGGGTACAGGAGGGATAACATAATATAGGTACCCCTGTGCTCCAAAAATCATTAGAACAAGTATATAGTGGTTTTGGGACAGAGTTTGTTCATTTATACTAATATTTTTGGTGTGGTCTGTTGGTCCAGATCTTTATTCATGCTTGTGTACAATCAATATAATTGCTGCTTCTTTCGATCTTATATATATATATACTATTTAACTATTTACTATTGTTATACAGGAAAACGTTTAAAATTACATTATAAATTTTATTTTTATTTGTGTGCACGGATTCCTTCGGGACACAAGCAATATATTAGCACAAAATTTGGAATTACGCTTTTAATATGTACTATCATGTATAGAAGATTTCAAGTTCAATTTGATCTATTTTATATATAATAATATGTGTGTCTTTATATATTTGTCATTTTTATTATAATTATTATTTTACCACACAATCACATTTGTTACTCCCTTTTTTCTTCTTCTCTTTTGATTGCTTATTATTCAGATTTGATTTAATAGTGTATATTTACTTGTATTCTGTGTGTGAAATGAGTTTGATTATTTTGAAGCACTCAAGTTCTGATTTACTATGTGTATAATCACAGCTGTTTTTTGTATTCACGTCATTCAATTAAGTTTAACCTTTTCATTGATTGGTTGTTACACATTTAAATAGTGTGCGTTTTTATTTGTTTGTCACTTATGATTAAGCGTACCAGTTACGCGAAACGCGTCAAGTGCGGTTCCCCACTACACTTTATTGCTGTGTTTATGTTTATTATTTTTTGCCATTAAACACATATTTCACAGTGCATATCCAGAGTGCCAGCTCCGTTTTTCTTCCTCTCTTCATTTATGTTATGCTGGGTCGGCATGTTGGAAGGCCCCTGGTTTTCAGCATGGACACAGTCTACACTCTTTCAGAGCTGGACTATTCCTTTTCAGCCTCAGTTGAAGCCCGGTGGGTCTCTCTGTGCAGACTTTTCCTTTTTCTTTCATTACAACAACCTCCGTGAGAGCTCACTAAGAAGCATGAATATCGATAAGTATTTTCCATGCTAATAATTTTTCTGGAAGTGTTTGAAAATTATTGTGGAGTGTGATTTAATATAAAAGGAATAAATGGCAGAATTAGATCCTGACTTGGAACTATTATCAAACAATACAGCAAATATTACATCTTCAAACCCCATTATGGATACATTGTCCACAAATACACGTGTGGGAAAAGCGGACAAAATATTTTTGGAAGCAGAGAATGATGAGAATCCTATTATGGATATGAAACAAGCATTTAAGGATCTGGAAAAACAGCACAGACTCTGGTGGGATCTGATAAGCCTGGAAAAATAATTGGCGGTAAAAAGGATTCCACAAGGTCTTCGAATTAAAAAATCACATGCATTCATTAATGATAATACAGAGTTAAAGCAAAGATGGAACTCAACCTTAGATCTTTGTTCATTTTCATTAATGCAAATACTGGTGGACTATAAGAGGACTGTGCTGTTACAATTGCAGAAAGAATTTGAAGTGACGAATCAGAAACTAACAATTTTTAATACATCACCACTTTTCGCAGAACTAAAGGAGAAATTAAATGAATATAAAAGCAAAATTGAAAATGAGACAGCACAAAGAAAGAAAACCAAATTCATTAGAGTTCGCATGGATTACATGAACAATGAAATCTATCAATGGAAACATACCTCTTATCAACAGCGTAAAAGACCATACCAAAAGAAATCCATCTTGAAGAAAGGGAGGGGAGTTTTCAGAAGGCTCATCACGAGCTTCTATTTCCTCTAATGCATCATCAGGAGTTACCTCAGTTGATTCTGGGTCATATGGAAACAAAGAGTATCGCATACATTTAAAGAAGATAGTGGCAGTATCTCAAAAAACGAGCAACGCCAAACGACATCAAAATTCCGAAAGAAAAAAAGAAAGTACGGAGCGGAGGACGAAGAAGCCGTCTAAGGACCCTACCTAAAAAGGACCTGTTGACAGTGATTAACTTATCAGATTATGAACTCTCAGAAGCCGAACAAGAGGTCCTTGAGAAAGGACTATCGTTTGCACCAGATAATAACTTCAATGTCTTTCAGACTATGTTGGACATTAATACATTTGTTCGGGACTTAACAGTAAAAAAACATTTTCTTATGATAGACGATGAGGGGGTAAGTAATTTGGAAAATGTTTCGCATGTTGATGTTGTGAATAGTTTTACTAGCACTGTTTACATTTAGGGGAAAATGTACATTGTTGGAGTTACAAAATTTGGCTTCAGAGAATGTAGATGTGGCTTTAAGAGATACTGTTAATATAGAAACATCTTTGAAAAATAAGTCAAGGTTCTATCCCATTGTAAGTCGCACCATAGAGACGGATGTTTTTCAGAGAGCAGTAGAGCTGGATCTGTTAGAATTAAAAACAAAAAAGGAATACTCAAATAAGCCAAATAACTTTAATTACCAACATAAACTAGCCCTTAAACAACTGAAAGAAAATGAGGACATAATTATAAAAAAATGCAGACAAAGGAGGGGCAGTAGTGGTTTTAAACAAAAAGGCATATATTAGAGAGGTAGAGAGACAACTAGAAGATAACACATATATTAAATTAAGTCAAAATCAAACTCAGGGCTTTCTGGGGGACTTACGAAATATTTTGGACACAGGAGAATTTTCAGGTATTCTGGAACAATCAGAGTCAGATTATTTCTATAGAAAAAATCCCACAATATCCACAAAGACAGGCTGAACCCCCCGGGTCGTCCAATCGTGTCCAGTATTGGAAGTCTGGGGGAGGGTCTGTCAAAGTGACTAGATATTTATTTACAACCTATTGTGATCATACAAAATAGTTTTCTGAGAGATACTAAAGAAGTTTTACAACAACTAGATTTCATAGAATGGAGGGACAATTACAGATGGATCACGATGGATGTGAGTTCTCTCTATTCCAGTATACCCCATAATATGGGTCTGATAGCATTAAAAAAAGATGTTGATTGATCATAGTGACTATGCATTGGAACTAATTGACTTCATTATAGATGTCACCGAATTTTTACTAAAACACAATTTTTTCGTATTCAATGATCAATTTTTCATTCAGATACAAGGAACTGCAATGGGTGCACGTTTTGCGCCCTCATATGTGAATCTATACATGGCTGCATAGGAGAATTTCGTCAATGTATCGCCTGGTATGGGAATTAGCCGCGGAATTAGTCTCCGAAATCCCCCCATAGGGACCAGCTTCCGTGAAACATAGGACTCTCCTGGCTTTACTTACCCTAGGATATAATTTGGAGCCCCTTTCGGAGGAGCGGTAGCACATAACTGGCGGCTGAAACAATCGACATAATTTTGTTACTCGCTGCCCGGAAGTCACAAGCACAGGAGAGGGAGCACGCCAATGCCAGGAGTGACGCTGAGAATAAGCTACTCTTGGGAATAAAAAAGTGCCCCTGGCGTTGCCAACGAGCAGGTGAAAGGCGCAGAGATTAATTGGGCAGACTAGATGGACCGAATGGTTCTTATCTGCCGACACATTCTATGTTTCTAGATTCCCCCGCCTATAAAGCACCGGAGAAGCCTGTTTTGGCTGACTGAACCCTGAATGCGGATGGAGGAAGGAGAGATCACTGCATGGGGGGAGTAAACACAGGAGAGGTGACACGCCAACCACAAAGGGAACACTGAGACCCAGAGTTATCCCTGGGAGCAAGTAAGAACTGGCGGTGTTCCCACCGAGTGGGGGAAAGGCAGTGATAATTGATCTATATTGAAGGGACTAAAATCGGTTAAATAACAACTATCATGGCATCTAGAAGAAATCAGGAAGGTAAACAGGGTGCAACTAAAGAAAAGGAGGGGAGAGAGAGGAAAGAAAAGGAAAAAAAGACAGAAAAAATACTAATTTTTTTCTCCAGCCAAATAGATAGATCAATGGCTGAAGTTATGGTAAATATAAGTGATGATCCTGTGGAGAGCCGTAAGGGATCGGATTCGGGGCTCCAGCCCCAAGAGGGAGATCACACACAAAACATAACCCAGGACTATTTAAAAAAATGCTTTGAGCAGCAGCTTATGGCAATAAAACAGGAGATTGAAAATAGTTGTTCAGAATTAAAAAAAGATATGAGGGAGTTTGGAAAGAAAGTCAAGGTGATAGAGGATAAAGTTGAACACCTGGAGTTTGAACATAAAGAACAGAAGGATAGCCAGAAATTACAACAACAGAAAACGCAACAACTTGAACAAAAGATTATAGATCTCGAGGATCGCTCTAGACGTAAAAATCTCAGGATAAGGAATATCCCTGAAAAGATAAATCAAGAGCTGATGCAGGAATTCCTGATGTCCTATTTCAAAAGTCTAGGAGTCCAGCTAGATAAAAGTTCAAGTTTCTTAGAGAGATGGCATAGGATACCTGAACCAGGGAATCTTGCCGCAGATATACCTAGAGACATTTTGATATGCTGCCATTCATACATATTTAAATAGGAGATCAGAAAAGCAGCTAGGAATCCCCCACAAGATGAAGAATTTAAAAATATAAAGATCTTTCTTGACCTCTCTTATGAAACTAGGAAGAGGAGATGGCAATATACCTTTATTACCCGGACATTAAGAGACAATAATGTGAGATACTATTGGGGATTCCCCACTAGACTTATTGTGGTCCACAATGCAAGGACGGAATTTTTTGACAATGAGGCCCTTGCAAGGGATTGGATTGTAAAAATAAGTTTTTGCCAAGAGGCTGCAAACTCCGAGGAGGGAGGACCGGGGAGGGGGGATGGAGAGTCTTAATAGTGTACCTTAGAGCTGAGTCAAATAGAATATAGATAAGCATAAAGGTCAAGTAGAATTAAAATAAGGGGAAAACTTTAATATAATTAACTTAATATAAAAGAATAAAGTTTACAGTTCACGTTAGAAATGTAGAATATAGAAAAAAAATCATAAACGCACCAATGTAGTTCACAAAAGAAATAGGCTATGTACCTAAGAGTAGAGTTAAATAGAAATAGATAAATATAAAGGGTTAGTAGAGTTAAAATATGGGGAATAATGTAAATTTAAATACCCAAGGAGGTTAATCACATACACACAAAACAATATAGCACAGAGTGCACCCCAGAAAGAGAGAATATAGAAAAGGTACATAATAAAATTGCACGGTAGTTATAAAAGAAATAGAGGGTTTGAGAATAATTAGTCTGACTTTTAACAATATAGTAAATAAGGGACAATAGGGGTGGGAGGATAGTGGGAGGAAGGGTTACTCTATATTTGCCTGGAAAAATTGACCTGCCCTAGAGATGGAAAGAGAGTACGTTTTGACTATATGAGAGGAAAGAAATTTAATGATATCCATATTATATCTGTTATAACCTATTTGGGTATGAATTGGAGAGATGGGCGGGCGAATGGGAGGGCATGGAGGTGTTAAATAACGGGACTATACTGTAATTTTTGAATTGAGTGTGCTTCCCCCCTCACCCCTCCCACGTCCTTATACTGTCCTCCCCTTTTGAGAATATCCTAGAGGTATGCTGAGAAACTTGGAAGTGTGACTTCTGAATTAAGTTGTACAGTGACACAAAAAAAAAGGACTGAGTTAAGTTGGACGTGGGATAAGAGAGGAGAGCTATGTTGCATGCGATAAAACGGCCAGTGGCTCTTGGTTGTTTTTTGTGACCTCTAAAATAACTCCATAGAATTAATCCAAGGATGAGTTATACCCTCACATATTGATGAGGGAAGAGTGGAAAGGTATAGCCAGGACATGGCAAGGTATATCCCTTTTATATTGGGTTATCCCCATAAGGTTTTATGTAGTTAATTGTTTGTTTGTCTTTATAAGTGTTAGTTGTGATATGCCGAGGACCAGCCCCAATGTAAATCAGCTCTTATTAGAATATGGTTAGAGTGACATTAAATGCGCAGGGACTAAATAATCCCTGTAAGAGAAAGATGGTATTCGATTATATTAAGAAAGAGAGAATCAACATCATCCTACTTCAGGAAACTCACTGGCTAAATAAAGACCTCAATAGATTTGTCCCAGGAGGTTTTAGCATAAAAATCTTCTCCTTGGAGGGAAAAAAGAAAAGAGGTGTTGCTCTTTTATGTACGAACGATCTAGATATGAAGGTTATGTTTCAGGAGATAGACAGAGAGGGCAGATGTATCTTGGTTGTGTGTAAAATACAAAGTTAAATATTCACAATAGCTAACATCTATGCCCCAAACTCCACCACAATTCAGTTCTTACAGAAGGTGTTTAATAAAATAGATCATATAAAAAAGGGAAAAATCCTCATTGGGGGTGATTTTAACTGCCTGGTAGATAGCACGCTGGATAGAATCTCGCTAGGAGGCTTACCCCAGAACAAAAAGAGTAAGAGAATGTCAACCCAGCTGAGAACTGTATTACATAAAGAGAGCCTATAAGATCTCTGGAGGATCTACCACCCACAAGAGAGGGACTACACCTGTTTTTCCAAGGTGCATTATACCTACTCCAGAATAGATCTAATATTAGGAGGTCCCATGGTCAGACCATAATCCGGTAATTCTTGACATATCCTTAGGCAGCTCCGATAAAATAAGGAATAGTTGGCGTTTAAATGATTCTTTGCTTAAAAATCCAAAAGACTTAGAGGAAGTAAAGGCAGTTATAAAAAAACTTTTTTGAAGAAAATGAAAATAAGGAGGTATCGGATCCCATAGTATGATGCACATTTAAGGCAGTGTTGAGGGACCATTTTATTAAAACTGGCACAATAAGGAAAAAAAATAGAGACGCCTCACTGTCGGATCTATATATACTCCTCTATGATGCCATAAAACTTAATAAAGTTTCGCCCATGGTCCAGTCAAGTAACCACATTGATATCTTAAAAGAAAAGATAAATGAGATCCTTTTATCACAAACTATTAAAAAGTTGGAATATATTAAAACAAGATGGTACTACCGGGGTAACCGGGCAAATAAAATGTTAACAAATCACTTCTCAAATTATAAGTTAAACTTAACAAAAACTACAGCTCAGTTTAATAATATCGATAGAGGCACGAGGAAACAGATTCAAGACATGGTGGGGTAGGGTGAATACCCTAATAGCATATGTTCTACCAAAGTGGACCTACCTCTTCCGTATGATTCCCCTTAAATTCTCCAAAAGCTGGATTCAGATGGTACAATCGTCCTTTTCAAATTTTGTCTGGAATGGGAAAAAACCTAGAATAAAGAGGCAAACCATCTCCAGCAAAACAAAGAAAGGAGGGATGGGTCTCCCACAAATATTAGAATACTATGAGGCTTGCATAGTGATGCACATCGCACAAATCCAACTAGAAAGCAATAGTAAAGAAGGATGGTATAAGATAGAAGCAGATCAATGCGGGTTAAAAAATCTAAGCCGGGTTATCTGGTGTTCAAATAAAGGGCAATGGAAGAACAACATAATCCTAAAACAAATATTACCAATTTGGGAAGGAATTAAAAGAAGGCTAAATCTGTCCAATAAATTAATGAATTTTTTACCTATAGAAGTAATTGAAGGGGAAATAGAAGATCTATCTTTAAGAAGCTGGAAAGAGAGCAAAATTACACAAATCAAAGATATAATACAAGAAGGGAAGATGCTATCCTTCGCAAATTTAAAAAATACATTTCAAATACAATTGAAGGAAATGTTCACATATTTAAGAGTTAAACACTTCCTAACAAATAAAATTATAGTGGAAGAAGGAGACATACACCAGCAGTTGGAACGGATTTTCAATAAAAATGCCAAAAAGAAAATCTTGGCGAAATGTAGGGATTTGATGGAATTAATTAAAGGAACAGTCCTTCCAGCGGCAAAGAGTAGTTGGGAAAAAGAGTTAGAGATATTAATCCCCATTACTGATTGGTACCATATTATGAATAAAGTAAGGAGAACAACCCACAGCCTGTCCTTGTTGGAGACCCAATTTAAGATCATAAATAGATGGTATATGACCCCATCCAAGATTAAAAAAATATCTCCTCTGAGAGATGATTTATGTTGGAGGTGCAGATTAAACAAAGGAACGTATCTCCATGTGTGGTGGCAGTGCACAAAATTGGAAAGTTTTTGGGATATGATCCTGCATTTAATAGAAAAAGTAGCCAGAGTCGAAATACCTAAAGACCCACAAGCCCTATTACTTCACTTAAACTGGCCCTCCATGAATAACGGTCAATCCATCCTGGCAATACATTGCCTTCTGGCGGCCAAAATTTATCTTGCGAGATACTGGAACACGGATTTAATATCCTCTTTGGGAACCATAAGGAATCAAATAATCTTTCAGTTAAACATGGAAAAAGGACTGAAAAAAGCGAATGACCTCAGTGAAGATGTTAACAATTGGGAAGAGTGGATTCAAGAAATTGTCTTAATTACAACCCTATAACAATCAATAGGGTGTCAATTAAAGATCTACGGAGATGGAAAGATTAAGGGGAATAAGCCACATATTTTGGGTGACGATAATAACAACATAAACCATGAATTAATCGGGAAATTAACTCCTGGGTGCTCACTGGTCTTGGGACCTATTGGTGCGGGGTCCCAATGTTCTCAACCTGTAAGTTCCGCCACTGGGCGGACATCGGTATATTGTAATTTGTTTTTTTGTTTGTCATTTTTTCGGGAATAAAATAATTGAAAGAAAGAGAAAAGAGAAAGAAAGGAAAAAAATAAATAAATAAATAAAATGTTAACAAATAAAGTAAATGGAAAGAAATGTACCAAAGCTGCTCAAAAAATAGTTGATGAGGAGGGGACCCATTTGACACCAGAAAGGATAGGAAAGGCCTTTAATTCTTTCTATCGTAAGTTATACAATCTCCCAAATAATACAGAACCCTCGGGGGACTACTTTAAAAATAAAATAATGAAAAAAATAACAGGAGCGAAACTAGAAACTTTAAACAGTCCCTTCTTAGAAAAAGAGACTAGAGATGTGATAGACGGGCTAAAAAAAACAAAAGCCCAGGTCCAGATGGGTTCCCTAACCTGTTTTACACCACATTTAAGTAAGAAATAGTAGGGCTCCTTACAAATATGTTTAATGGTCTAGCTGAGGAAAGAAATACCCCCGAGGAATTACTATATGCTAATATTGTACCGATTTTGAAGCCACAGAAACCCCCGGAACAAGTCAAAACCTACCGTCCAATATCACTACTAAATTCGGACATTAAGATATATGCTGGCATTTTGGCATCAAGAATACAGATTGTTTTGCCAGATCTGATACATGAAGACCAGGTGGGCTTCATGAAGAAAAGATCTTCCAGAGATAGTACTAGGAAAATAATAGATATTTAGGAATATGTAAAAAAAACAGGATCTCCCTGCCTGGCCCTGTCGTTGGACGCAGAGAAGGCCTTCGACAGGGTCAGGTGGGAATTCCTATACATAACTCTGAAGGCCTTTGGCTTTGCTGGTTGGATATTAAATTAAATTATGAAGTTATACACAGAGCCAAGAGCTAGAACAACAGGCAGGGGTATAGTTTCGGAGGGGTTCAGGGTTGGCAATGGGACAAGACAGGGGTGTCCCCTGTCCCCGTTGCTATACCTGTTATACATCGAACCACTGGCCAACAAAATCAGGGACAATAAAAAAATTAAGGGCATAACCATTAACCATCAGGAATATAAGCTCTCCTTATATGCGGACGATGTCCTAGTAACGCTAGGCAATGCGGAGGAAGCAGTAGAGGAATTAATGCAGGTAATAGAGACTTTTGGACGATACTCACACTTTAAACCACTTTATATAAAAAACATTGCTTTTAACCAAAAATATCCATAAAGAACTAAGAGAAAGGATTGTGTCGAAATACAGATTTGTGTGGGTTAAAAAGCAATTTCCATATCTCGGCATACAGATAGCAAGTGACCCGGACAGGATTATGGAAGTAAATATTCTCCCTATGATAAACCGGATCAGTAAACAGGTGCAGAATCTGAGAAATTCTGAGATATCGGGGCTGGGGAGATTAAATATAGTGAGATCATATTTGGTCCCTAAAATAAGCTACATATTCCCTATGGTTCCTCTGAACATCCCAAGGCCCTAGTTATTAATAATACAAACAATGCTGGACAAGTTTGTTTGGCAGAAGAAAAAACCCAGAGTCAATATAAAGATTTTAAATCTAAAGAGCAAAAAAGGCGGAATAGGAATGCCCAATATATTGGACACATACGAAATATGTAGCATGGCGCATTTATGTGCCAGTCTGAAGGAGAATCAAGCTAATACGCCATGGCGAAAATTGAAGCTTATTTGGCCGAAACTAAGGATCTTGTCACATTGCTATGGGAGGGGGGGGAGGGGGTGGGATTGGGAGAGCAAATCCAGGCATGGTCCTTAAGAATCTTATAACTGTATGGAGGAGATGGAAAAAATATCTGGGCATTGAGGATAGACTCCTGGGAGAATTACCACTTACGGTAATAGAAAATAATATGGAAGACCTCATTTTAAAGGGGTGGTACATTAAGGGAATTAAAAAAATAAATCAAATATGGCAAGACAATAACTTAAGATCATTTGAGGAAATTAAACAAGCGTTTGATCTGCCCCCAAGAGAGATCTTCTCATATTTAAGAATAAAAAGCTATATTGTGGAAAAACTAGTAGTGGAGAAAACAGAAGGCTTGAAAAAGTTTATTAAAATAATACATAATGGGAACAACAAAAATCTGGTATCTCAATGTGCTAAACTATTTGAAATACACAGAGAAATACCTCCTATCCCGGCACCGGTTGCCTGGGAAAGAGACTTGCATATTGAAATTAAAAGGGAAGAGTGTACCAAGTCTATTAATGAAGTAGCAAAAGCAATCCATTGTCTAAACCTCGTGGAAAGCCACTATAAAGTTATAAACAGGTGGCATTATGTTCCATCTAGATTAGCGTCAATGTACCCATTATCCCCATCCACATGCTGGAAATGTGGCAATAATAGAGCTGATGATGTCCACGTATGGTGGTCTTTCCCCAAACTAGTGGAGCTATGGGGGACCATAGAGAAATTAATTAAAGAAAAAATAGGGGTGACTGTTGTCCCTACTTGCCCCGCCTTCATCCTACACATAGGGTGGCCAAATATGCCTATAGAAAAAAAATAACTAATCATACATGTAATGGTGGCAACCAAACTGGCCATAGCCAAAAATTGGAAAGTAGTTAATATACCATCGTGGATCGCGATAAAAATACAAGTAGCCATACAGTGTAGGATGGAGGCGGGTATATTAAGACAAGTGCGCTATGGAAACCCCAGAATAAGCCAGTGGCAGACTTGGGCGCAGATTATCGAGAATAGATGAAAGATAGAGTTGTCTATTTTTTCTATGGTCACTGAAGACACTTACTAGGAGGGGATGCTCCTCGGCACAGTTTTGTTTTGTCTTGTTTGTTCTGTGGGTTTGTATGGTTTGTTGTTAGTAGAATATCATGCCTTTTTATGTTATTGTGACTGAGTGGATTCTCCCGCATACAATGTAGGAGGTAGAGATAGACAGCATTCAGGGATGGAGGGAGAGGGTGCGGGACAATGAGGAATGAGAAGGAGAATGGGACTGTATTACTTTATAGGGAAGAGAGTACCAACTTTAAGCCAAATTGCGCCCATTGTGTGTCTTCCCTATCTCTTATATACTTAAAGCACAGTAACTAATCTGTTTGTACGAATTTTATATGTATTGTTTTTGTATTGTATTGTATTTTGGATACTTTAATAAATAAATAAATATTACATAGTGTCAATGTGTCATTTATCAAATTGTTTAACAGATTATAGAATTTATCAAAATTATTTACAAAGTATATGATATCAGATATATAACTTAATATTAATAACAGGATCAAAAAAACAAACCTCAAATAAATAAAATAAGGGTTTGTAATTACTTAGCTTAATCAATAATTAGATGATATTTGTATTAACAGACCTACCATAAGGGTTAGAAAGCCACAGTGGACTTTATGTGTTTTTAATGTGCAACAAAATGCAGGCTTGTATTCAGTGGCAACTGATCCCTAAATTTAAGCGGAGAGTATATTGCCAATTAATGTCACATTTATATCTGATTATATTGTCTCTCTTTCCCTCCTTGTTCTTTATTTTTATAATAACCTATTGGGTAAGGAAATCTTCCCATACTCGAGGTTGAAAGGTTTTCAACTGATACATAGTCAAAAAGAGGAGAGTCGTTCAGAGATAAAGCTGAGAATGTTACTAACACAGGATACATGAAACATCACCTCCAAGTCTTTGCAATTGATGCAATTGTTAAAACCCAAGACGGAATTCCCAGTAAGTAAGAAATGGCAGAATGATCTAGAAGTGGTAATTGATCAAAAGTGTTAGAGTAAGTCCCTGAATATATTATATAAAACAGTACATTATTTGAATTTGGTAGCGGTATAGTTTAAGCTATTAAACTGATGGTACTTGGTGCCTAGAACCTTGTGTAAAATGTACCGGGTTAGAGAGGACAGGTGTTGGAGATGTGGTAATAGACAAGCTAATTGTGCATATTTGGTGGGAGTGCCGACTAATAAAACTATTATGGGATATGATCCACTCTAAGATTAGGACACTTGGGGGTGGGCAAATGCCCTGCTAACCATTGACCTTGCTTCTTCAACTGGATATCCACACATGGCCTACGGATAATAAATATTTTTTATACATATTTTTGTGGCAGCTAAACTAATGATAGCAAGATGTTGTAATTCGGGAATGGTACTAATATGGGCAGAGGTTAGGAATCAGGCGATATCACAATTAAAAATAGAGGAGGGAATACTTATCAGGGGAGTTTGTGGTTAAAAAGAATGGAGAGGATGAGCCAGGGGATTAGAAAACTGACATGAAAGGTATCTCGCCATGGTCATCCATAGGATTTTGTTCCAGGGGGGCTAAAATATCAAAGCAGGAATAGACTCATGGCATGTGGAAATCAGCAATTTATTGAAGAAAATTGGTGATACAAATCCATGGAATCAATGACAGTCAAACTGATATAGTGAGGAGCCAGAACTCAACTTCTGACAGCTCAATGCATATCATGCTATTAGATCCCCATTACTCCCAATACACTCTACTTCCTCCCCATTGCTTACCTTTGTTGAGTCAAATGTTACAAAATTTACTTATTTTTAGAGAAATTATATGAACATGGTAGTAGTAACAGACCTGCATATACCTGAGCATCATGGGAAGTTTACAATAGCTGGGGTGGTAAAGATTAGCCACTGCTATAATTCCTATGGTATTCAGCCAGCAGGGGAGGGCTGGCAGCCTTAGGCCTGGGGGGCATTGCACCATCGAATCGCCTCCCCATCCACGCCCATCTTTTCCTTGTTTTATAACGAATATTGCCAGGATTTTCCCCCACAATATGCCAGGATTTGCCATTTAATATGCTAGAATTTTCCCTTACAAAATGCCAGGATTATGCCCCTCAGTATGCCAGGATTATGCCCCTCAATATGCCAGGATTTAGACACCCAATATGCCAGGATTTTCTCCTCAATATGCCAAGATGATGCCCCCTCAATATGCCAGGATTTTCCCCTAAATATGCCAGGATTATGCCCCTCAAAATTCCAGGATTATGCCCCTCAATATGCCAGGATTATGCCCCTCAATATGCCAGGATTATGCCCCTCAATATGCCAGGATTTAGACACCCAATATGCCTGGATTTTCCCCTCAATATGCCAAGATGATGCCCCCTCAATATGCCAGGATTTTCCCCTCAATATGCCAGGATTATGCCCCTCAACATGCCAGGATTTAGACACCCAATATCCCAAAATTTGGGCACCCCCCCCCCTACCCACGTTGCACACCTACGACATGACCCATAACCCACGTTGCACACCAGGACATGCCCCATCACCACATTTACATGCCTCCATCACCCCATTACATACACATTTCCAATATTATTTGCCATTAATATTCCCCAGCCAATTTGTCCCATAATATGCCAGTGTTATTCTGCAATTTAATAGAACTCAGTAAATTTGCCCAATAATATTCCAAGGTTATCTGCAATTTAATATGCCCCTGCTAATTTGCCCAATATGCCAGTGTTAATTGCCATTTAATATTCCCCAGCCATTTTGCCCAATAATATGCCAGTCTTATTCTGCCATTTAATATTTCCCATACGATTTGTCCAATAATATGCCAGTGTTATTCTGCCATTTAATATTCCCCAGCCAATTTGCCCAATAATATGCCAGTCTTATTTGCCATGTAATATTCCCCAGCCAATTTGCCCAATAATATGCCAGTCTTATTTGCCATGTAATATGCCCCAGCCAATTTTCCCAATAATATTCTAGTCTTATTTGCCATGTAATATGCCCCAGCCAATTTGCCCAATAATATGCCAGTCTTATTTGCCATGTAATATGCCCCAGCCAATTTGCCCAATAATATGCCAGTCTTATTTGCCATGTAATATGCCCCAGCCAATTTGCCCAATAATATGCCAGTCTTATTTGCCATGTAATATTCCCCAGCCAATTTGCCCAATAATATGCCAGTCTTATTTGCCATGTAATATGCCCCAGCCAATTTTCCCAATAATATTCTAGTCTTATTTGCCATGTAATATGCCCCAGCCAATTTGCCCAATAATATGCCAGTCTTATTTGCCATGTAATATGCCCCAGCCAATTTGCCCAATAATATGCCAGTCTTATTTGCCATGTAATATGCCCCAGCCAATTTGCCCAATAATATGCCAGTCTTATTTGCCATGTAATATGCCCCAGCCAATTTGCCCAATAATATGCCAGTCTTATTTGCCATGTTATATTCCCCAGCCAATTTGCCCAATAATATGCCAGTCTTATTTGCCATGTAATATTCCCCAGCCAATTTGCCCAATAATATGCCAGTCTTATTTGCCATGTAATATGCCCCAGCCAATTTGCCCAATAATATGCCAGTCTTATTTGCCATGTTATATTCCCCAGCCAATTTGCCCAATAATATGCCAGTCTTATTTGCCATGTAATATTCCCCAGCCAATTTGCCCAATAATATGCCAGTCTTATTTGCCATGTAATATGCCCCAGCCAATTTGCCCAATAATATGCCAGTCTTATTTGCCATGTTATATTCCCCAGCCAATTTGCCCAATAATATGCCAGTCTTATTTGCCATGTAATATGCCCCAGCCAATTTGCCCAATAATATGCCAGTGTTATTTGCCATGTAATATGCCCCAGCCAATTTGCCCAATAATATGCCAGTCTTATTTGCCATGTAATATTCCCCAGCCAATTTGCCCAATAATATGCCAGTGTTATTTGCCATGTAATATGCCCCAGCCAATTTGCCCAATAATATGCCAGTGTTTTTTGCCCCCCCCCCCCTTACCTTTTTCCCTGGTGGCTAGTGGCAGGACTTCCCTGGTGGCTAGTGGCAGGACTTCCCTGGTGGCTAGTGGCAGGAGGACTTACCTGGTGGCAGGCAGCATGGTCCCTCCATGCTGCCTGTTCGGCCTCCCGGCGGTTGTGCCGACAGGTCACGTGATCGGCGCGCGTCTGACGTCAGAGCGCCGATCACGTGACTGTCGGCACTTCCGTGTCAGACTGCACAGGGAGCCGAACAGGCAGCACGGAGGTTTCTCTGTGCTGCCTGTTCGGCTCCCCGTGCAGCCTTGCAGGCAGAGCGGAGGTGAGAGGGGATCTTCCGATCCCTTCTCACCTCAGTCTCTGCCTGCAAGGGCGTTTTTTTTTTTTTTTTTTTTAAAACACTGGCCCAGCGGCCGTGTTTTACATAGTTTAGGGCGGCCTGGGGGGCAATTGCCACCCTGCCCCCCGGCCCAGCCCGCCCCTGTCAGCCAGTAACAACATAAAACGTTAGTGTGTAGTGTAACAATCCCAGTCAACTACAAATCCAATAAAGTTAAGCTACCAATGTGGCTGGTTGAATATTATTGTAGATGTAGTCAACAAATGTCTGTGTTTGTACTGTAGACTTACTGTAACCCCATTGCCCCCCTCCCCCTCGCACTTCCCCATCCACAGTGAGCAACTAGCAATGCTACTTAACATCAGTTAATGTTGTGTTGTGTAGTGCAGCTCTGTGATGGAAGCAAACATTGGGAAGTATTAAAAAAAGTTATTTAGAGGCAATAAAAAGGGATAAAAAGTCCTAGTCCCAAAAAAGGAAACTTGGTAGTTCTGCAGCACTGGTGGCTAACCTTTGGCACTAAAGGGGCTGTTTTACTACATGTATCATGATGTTCAGCCAACCAAATGGATGGTTGAGAATCATGAAATGTGTATTCCAATGTAGCTGCAGTACCAATCCATAATCATACAATACCTAACCTTTGACACTCTAGTTGTGGAGTACTCTACTTCCCATGATACTTAACACACTGGCTGAGAGTCATGGAAAATGTAGTCTCCATTTTTGTTTTAGAATCCAGCTCCCTCTGGTAGGTTTGGCATGAAAAGAGTTACAATATAATGATCTACTTACCAGTTAACAGCTCCTGCACATACAAGGGAAACATGAACGAAGTGGAGAGAATAAACAAAAAACAGCCAATCCCAAGGTAAAGGAAGTCAGAGTGAATGGTGGAAGAGACCAATAGGATGAAAGGAGAGGATCTAAGGGAGGCCGGCCAATAGGTTATGTTAATGTTAATAGCCAATGGGCAGAATGAAATAAATGGTAGTTGGATGATTCTAAAAGAACTTCGGTAATGCCATTATGAAAGGGGTTTAGTGGTGAGTGAGGTAAAGAATTCAATGAATCATAATTTAAACCAGAATAATGTCATCCACCCTGGTAAGTGATAATATAAAAACATGGATTCAGAAACTATAGGTCTCAAATAGCAGAATCAGTCAGCCCTGCAGTGTGTCCACTCAGGACAGTTCCCCATTTTTGCTCTGTGGTAAAGACCTGGGAGATCAGACCAAACCACTCTGACATGGGGAGTGTATAAAATTAAATAAAAGCTTTTTTTTCTGCAATTCCCTGTCTGACAGGTGTTGTTTTATGATCTATATATCTATACATCCTAACCTAAACAGCCTTCTCCCTCCACCTGTGGACGCCTATGTTTCTTGCTTACCAATTTGGCTCTGTAAGATCTGGGTAGAGGGGGCAGGAAGGGCATGAAGCCGAAGTAAACGTCTTGATATGATATAATGGGGATGGGACACTTCATCGTGGCTGCTTCCGCGCAGCCGCTTCACCTCCGACTCTGCACCAAAAGACAACTCGTCTCTGGAGATTTCATCGCGGGACATTTCATCACTAAAGGTAAATTTATTTCAGTATTTTAGCTATTTTAGTTTATTTTAGTAAGGGTGGTTAGAATTAGGGTTTAGGGGGTTAGAATTAGGGTTTAGGGGGTTAGTATTAGGGGTCGGGGGTTAGTATTAGGGTTCAGGTGGTAAGTATTAGGGGTCGGGGGTTAGTATTAGGGTTTAGGGGGTTAGTATTAGGGTTTAGGGGGTTCATTTTAGTATTAGGGTTCGGGGGTTTTGTAGAATATATTGGTTAATCCCCCCCATCCCACAAGGGAAAATCTTAGTTTTGACATATATGTATACCATGTGTCGCCAACTCTCTCATCATAATTGTTGAAATTGTGTTCGTTTTGTTCTGCAGATGTCTCTACGAATTGATAATCATGTTGTGCAACGTTCAATGAATTGTGTTTATAATTTAATATTGAGTGTTACATCCAAATTGTGGAGTCATCAGCTCTTGTCTGTTGTAATTTTTTCATTATGAATAGTGTTGAGCGAACCCGAACCGCACTGTTCTGGTTTGTTCCGAACATTACGGTTTTTGGGCCCAGGACCCGAACACGGACATTCCACTGTATGTTCGTGTTGGAGTTCGGGGTTCATCGATTTAATGGCGCATTTTGAAAGGCTGCAGGGCAGCCAATCAACAAGCGTTTGACTCGTTTGCCCTTAGAAGCCATCACAGCCATGCCTACTAATGGCATGGCTGTGATTGGCCAGTGAAGCATGTGATCCAGCCTCTATATATTAACTGGAGTCACGTACATGCACATCACATGAGCTCTTCTTAGGGAGAGGATGCTGCAGCTGTGAGGTACAGATTAAAAAAATGTTGGTGTTGAATCTGCAAACTACAGCGATTATTCAAACTACAGCGATTATTCAAATTACAGTGATTATTTTAGTGGGTGCTATAATACATATTTGTACCCTGCCCTGAGCCCAGTGCCACAGAGAGTGCACTTGCAACTGCATGTGTGCCAGGCACATGACTTTAATCCTGTTCTGTTAGCTCAGTGGGCAACATCTAGGCATTTTTAAATACTGCAATTTGTTGGTGTAAAATATTACATTTGCGTCTTGCACTTCTCTTCATATCTGAGAGTCAAATAGAACCATCAAATACTGTGCTTACAGCGCACTTTGAAAAATTCTAATAGTTTTGGGTGGTAAATAGTACATTTGCGTCTTGTGGTGCACTTCATATCTGAGAGTCAAATAGAACAGTGAAAAGTGAAATACTGTGGTTACAGTGCACTTTGAAAAATTCAAATTGTTTTGGGTGCTAAATAGTACATTTGCGTCTTGCGGTGCACTTCATATCTGAGAGTCAAATAGAACAGTGAAATACTGTGGTTGCAGTGCACTTTGAAAAATTCTAATTGTTTTGGGTGCTAAATAGTATCTTTGCGTCTTGCGGTGCACTTCATATCTGAGAGTCAAATAGAACAGTCCAATACTGTGGTTACAGTGCACTTTGAAAAATTCAAATTGTTGTGCTAAATAGTACATTTACGGACTGCACTTCATATCTGAGATTCAAATAGAACAGTCCAATACTTTGCTTACAGCGCACTTTGAAAAATTCTAATCGTTTTGGGTGGTAAATAGTACATTTGCGTCTTGCGGTGCACTTCATATCTGAGAGTCAAATAGAACAGTGAAATACTGTGGTTACAGTGCACTTTGAAAAATTCTAATTGTTTTGGGTGCTAAATAGTACATTTAAGTCTTGCGGTGCACTTCATATCTGAGAGTCAAATAGAACAGTGAAATACTGTGGATGCAGTGCACTTTGAAAAATTCTAATTGTTTTGGGTGCTAAATAGTACCTTTGCGTCTTGCGGTGCACTTCATATCTGAGAATCAAATAGAACAGTCCAATACTGTGGTTACAGTGCACTTTGAAAAATTCAAATTGTTGTGCTAAATAGTACATTTACGGATTGCACTTCATATCTAAGATTCAAATAGAACAGTTCAATATTTTGCTTACAGCGCACTTTGAAAAATTATAATTGTTGTGCTAAATAGTACATTTGCGTCTTGCGGTGCACTTCATATCTGAGAGTCAAATAGAACAATGAAATACTGTGGTTGCAGTGCACTTTGAAAAATTCTAATTGTTTTGGGTGCTAAATAGTACCTTTGCGTCTTGGGACCTATTGGTGCGGGGTCCCAATGTTCTCAACCTGTAAGTTCCGCCACTGGGCGGACATCGGTATATTGTAATTTGTTTTTTTGTTTGTCATTTTTTCGGGAATAAAATAATTGAAAGAAAGAGAAAAGAGAAAGAAAGGAAAAAAATAAATAAATAAATAAAATGTTAACAAATAAAGTAAAAGGAAAGAAATGTACCAAAGCTGTTCAAAAAATAGTTGATGAGGAGGGGACCCATTTGACACCAGAGAGGATAGGAAAGGCCTTTAATTCTTTCTATCGTAAGTTATACAATCTCCCAAATAATACAGAACCCTCGGGGGACTACTTTAAAAATATGCTAATATTGTACCGATTTTGAAGCCACAGAAACCCCCGGAACAAGTCAAAACCTACCGTCCAATATCACTACTAAATTCGGACATTAAGATATATGCTGGCATTTTGGCATCAAGAATACAGATTGTTTTGCCAGATCTGATACATGAAGACCAGGTGGGCTTCATGAAGAAAAGATCTTCCAGAGATAGTACTAGGAAAATAATAGATATTTAGGAATATGTAAAAAAAACAGGATCTCCCTGCCTGGCCCTGTCGTTGGACGCAGAGAAGGCCTTCGACAGGGTCAGGTGGGAATTCCTATACATAACTCTGAAGGCCTTTGGCTTTGCTGGTTGGATATTAAATTAAATTATGAAGTTATACACAGAGCCAAGAGCTAGAACAACAGGCAGGGGTATAGTTTCGGAGGGGTTCAGGGTTGGCAATGGGACAAGACAGGGGTGTCCCCTGTCCCCGTTGCTATACCTGTTATACATCGAACCACTGGCCAACAAAATCAGGGACAATAAAAAAATTAAGGGCATAACCATTAACCATCAGGAATATAAGCTCTCCTTATATGCGGACGATGTCCTAGTAACGCTAGGCAATGCGGAGGAAGCAGTAGAGGAATTAATGCAGGTAATAGAGACTTTTGGACGATACTCACACTTTAAACCACTTTATATAAAAAACATTGCTTTTAACCAAAAATATCCATAAAGAACTAAGAGAAAGGATTGTGTCGAAATACAGATTTGTGTGGGTTAAAAAGCAATTTCCATATCTCGGCATACAGATAGCAAGTGACCCGGACAGGATTATGGAAGTAAATATTCTCCCTATGATAAACCGGATCAGTAAACAGGTGCAGAATCTGAGAAATTCTGAGATATCGGGGCTGGGGAGATTAAATATAGTGAGATCATATTTGGTCCCTAAAATAAGCTACATATTCCCTATGGTTCCTCTGAACATCCCAAGGCCCTAGTTATTAATAATACAAACAATGCTGGACAAGTTTGTTTGGCAGAAGAAAAAACCCAGAGTCAATATAAAGATTTTAAATCTAAAGAGCAAAAAAGGCGGAATAGGAATGCCCAATATATTGGACACATACGAAATATGTAGCATGGCGCATTTATGTGCCAGTCTGAAGGAGAATCAAGCTAATACGCCATGGCGAAAATTGAAGCTTATTTGGCCGAAACTAAGGATCTTGTCACATTGCTATGGGAGGGGGGGGAGGGGGTGGGATTGGGAGAGCAAATCCAGGCATGGTCCTTAAGAATCTTATAACTGTATGGAGGAGATGGAAAAAATATCTGGGCATTGAGGATAGACTCCTGGGAGAATTACCACTTACGGTAATAGAAAATAATATGGAAGACCTCATTTTAAAGGGGTGGTACATTAAGGGAATTAAAAAAATAAATCAAATATGGCAAGACAATAACTTAAGATCATTTGAGGAAATTAAACAAGCGTTTGATCTGCCCCCAAGAGAGATCTTCTCATATTTAAGAATAAAAAGCTATATTGTGGAAAAACTAGTAGTGGAGAAAACAGAAGGCTTGAAAAAGTTTATTAAAATAATACATAATGGGAACAACAAAAATCTGGTATCTCAATGTGCTAAACTATTTGAAATACACAGAGAAATACCTCCTATCCCGGCACCGGTTGCCTGGGAAAGAGACTTGCATATTGAAATTAAAAGGGAAGAGTGTACCAAGTCTATTAATGAAGTAGCAAAAGCAATCCATTGTCTAAACCTCGTGGAAAGCCACTATAAAGTTATAAACAGGTGGCATTATGTTCCATCTAGATTAGCGTCAATGTACCCATTATCCCCATCCACATGCTGGAAATGTGGCAATAATAGAGCTGATGATGTCCACGTATGGTGGTCTTTCCCCAAACTAGTGGAGCTATGGGGGACCATAGAGAAATTAATTAAAGAAAAAATAGGGGTGACTGTTGTCCCTACTTGCCCCGCCTTCATCCTACACATAGGGTGGCCAAATATGCCTATAGAAAAAAAATAACTAATCATACATGTAATGGTGGCAACCAAACTGGCCATAGCCAAAAATTGGAAAGTAGTTAATATACCATCGTGGATCGCGATAAAAATACAAGTAGCCATACAGTGTAGGATGGAGGCGGGTATATTAAGACAAGTGCGCTATGGAAACCCCAGAATAAGCCAGTGGCAGACTTGGGCGCAGATTATCGAGAATAGATGAAAGATAGAGTTGTCTATTTTTTCTATGGTCACTGAAGACACTTACTAGGAGGGGATGCTCCTCGGCACAGTTTTGTTTTGTCTTGTTTGTTCTGTGGGTTTGTATGGTTTGTTGTTAGTAGAATATCATGCCTTTTTATGTTATTGTGACTGAGTGGATTCTCCCGCATACAATGTAGGAGGTAGAGATAGACAGCATTCAGGGATGGAGGGAGAGGGTGCGGGACAATGAGGAATGAGAAGGAGAATGGGACTGTATTACTTTATAGGGAAGAGAGTACCAACTTTAAGCCAAATTGCGCCCATTGTGTGTCTTCCCTATCTCTTATATACTTAAAGCACAGTAACTAATCTGTTTGTACGAATTTTATATGTATTGTTTTTGTATTGTATTGTATTTTGGATACTTTAATAAATAAATAAATATTACATAGTGTCAATGTGTCATTTATCAAATTGTTTAACAGATTATAGAATTTATCAAAATTATTTACAAAGTATATGATATCAGATATATAACTTAATATTAATAACAGGATCAAAAAAACAAACCTCAAATAAATAAAATAAGGGTTTGTAATTACTTAGCTTAATCAATAATTAGATGATATTTGTATTAACAGACCTACCATAAGGGTTAGAAAGCCACAGTGGACTTTATGTGTTTTTAATGTGCAACAAAATGCAGGCTTGTATTCAGTGGCAACTGATCCCTAAATTTAAGCGGAGAGTATATTGCCAATTAATGTCACATTTATATCTGATTATATTGTCTCTCTTTCCCTCCTTGTTCTTTATTTTTATAATAACCTATTGGGTAAGGAAATCTTCCCATACTCGAGGTTGAAAGGTTTTCAACTGATACATAGTCAAAAAGAGGAGAGTCGTTCAGAGATAAAGCTGAGAATGTTACTAACACAGGATACATGAAACATCACCTCCAAGTCTTTGCAATTGATGCAATTGTTAAAACCCAAGACGGAATTCCCAGTAAGTAAGAAATGGCAGAATGATCTAGAAGTGGTAATTGATCAAAAGTGTTAGAGTAAGTCCCTGAATATATTATATAAAACAGTACATTATTTGAATTTGGTAGCGGTATAGTTTAAGCTATTAAACTGATGGTACTTGGTGCCTAGAACCTTGTGTAAAATGTACCGGGTTAGAGAGGACAGGTGTTGGAGATGTGGTAATAGACAAGCTAATTGTGCATATTTGGTGGGAGTGCCGACTAATAAAACTATTATGGGATATGATCCACTCTAAGATTAGGACACTTGGGGGTGGGCAAATGCCCTGCTAACCATTGACCTTGCTTCTTCAACTGGATATCCACACATGGCCTACGGATAATAAATATTTTTTATACATATTTTTGTGGCAGCTAAACTAATGATAGCAAGATGTTGTAATTCGGGAATGGTACTAATATGGGCAGAGGTTAGGAATCAGGCGATATCACAATTAAAAATAGAGGAGGGAATACTTATCAGGGGAGTTTGTGGTTAAAAAGAATGGAGAGGATGAGCCAGGGGATTAGAAAACTGACATGAAAGGTATCTCGCCATGGTCATCCATAGGATTTTGTTCCAGGGGGGCTAAAATATCAAAGCAGGAATAGACTCATGGCATGTGGAAATCAGCAATTTATTGAAGAAAATTGGTGATACAAATCCATGGAATCAATGACAGTCAAACTGATATAGTGAGGAGCCAGAACTCAACTTCTGACAGCTCAATGCATATCATGCTATTAGATCCCCATTACTCCCAATACACTCTACTTCCTCCCCATTGCTTACCTTTGTTGAGTCAAATGTTACAAAATTTACTTATTTTTAGAGAAATTATATGAACATGGTAGTAGTAACAGACCTGCATATACCTGAGCATCATGGGAAGTTTACAATAGCTGGGGTGGTAAAGATTAGCCACTGCTATAATTCCTATGGTATTCAGCCAGCAGGGGAGGGCTGGCAGCCTTAGGCCTGGGGGGCATTGCACCATCGAATCGCCTCCCCATCCACGCCCATCTTTTCCTTGTTTTATAACGAATATTGCCAGGATTTTCCCCCACAATATGCCAGGATTTGCCATTTAATATGCTAGAATTTTCCCTTACAAAATGCCAGGATTATGCCCCTCAGTATGCCAGGATTATGCCCCTCAATATGCCAGGATTTAGACACCCAATATGCCAGGATTTTCTCCTCAATATGCCAAGATGATGCCCCCTCAATATGCCAGGATTTTCCCCTAAATATGCCAGGATTATGCCCCTCAAAATTCCAGGATTATGCCCCTCAATATGCCAGGATTATGCCCCTCAATATGCCAGGATTATGCCCCTCAATATGCCAGGATTTAGACACCCAATATGCCTGGATTTTCCCCTCAATATGCCAAGATGATGCCCCCTCAATATGCCAGGATTTTCCCCTCAATATGCCAGGATTATGCCACTCAACATGCCAGGATTTAGACACCCAATATCCCAAAATTTGGGCACCCCCCCCCTACCCACGTTGCACACCTACGACATGACCCATAACCCACGTTGCACACCAGGACATGCCCCATCACCACATTTACATGCCTCCATCACCCCATTACATACACATTTCCAATATTATTTGCCATTAATATTCCCCAGCCAATTTGTCCCATAATATGCCAGTGTTATTCTGCAATTTAATATAACTCAGTAAATTTGCCCAATAATATTCCAAGGTTATCTGCAATTTAATATGCCCCTGCTAATTTGCCCAATATGCCAGTGTTAATTGCCATTTAATATTCCCCAGCCATTTTGCCCAATAATATGCCAGTCTTATTCTGCCATTTAATATTTCCCATACGATTTGTCCAATAATATGCCAGTGTTATTCTGCCATTTAATATTCCCCAGCCAATTTGCCCAATAATATGCCAGTCTTATTTGCCATGTAATATTCCCCAGCCAATTTGCCCAATAATATGCCAGTCTTATTTGCCATGTAATATGCCCCAGCCAATTTTCCCAATAATATTCTAGTCTTATTTGCCATGTAATATGCCCCAGCCAATTTGCCCAATAATATGCCAGTCTTATTTGCCATGTAATATGCCCCAGCCAATTTGCCCAATAATATGCCAGTCTTATTTGCCATGTAATATGCCCCAGCCAATTTGCCCAATAATATGCCAGTCTTATTTGCCATGTAATATTCCCCAGCCAATTTGCCCAATAATATGCCAGTCTTATTTGCCATGTAATATGCCCCAGCCAATTTTCCCAATAATATTCTAGTCTTATTTGCCATGTAATATGCCCCAGCCAATTTGCCCAATAATATGCCAGTCTTATTTGCCATGTAATATGCCCCAGCCAATTTGCCCAATAATATGCCAGTCTTATTTGCCATGTAATATGCCCCAGCCAATTTGCCCAATAATATGCCAGTCTTATTTGCCATGTAATATGCCCCAGCCAATTTGCCCAATAATATGCCAGTCTTATTTGCCATGTTATATTCCCCAGCCAATTTGCCCAATAATATGCCAGTCTTATTTGCCATGTAATATTCCCCAGCCAATTTGCCCAATAATATGCCAGTCTTATTTGCCATGTAATATGCCCCAGCCAATTTGCCCAATAATATGCCAGTCTTATTTGCCATGTTATATTCCCCAGCCAATTTGCCCAATAATATGCCAGTCTTATTTGCCATGTAATATGCCCCAGCCAATTTGCCCAATAATATGCCAGTGTTATTTGCCATGTAATATGCCCCAGCCAATTTGCCCAATAATATGCCAGTCTTATTTGCCATGTAATATTCCCCAGCCAATTTGCCCAATAATATGCCAGTGTTATTTGCCATGTAATATGCCCCAGCCAATTTGCCCAATAATATGCCAGTGTTTTTTGCCCCCCCCCCCCCCCTTACCTTTTTCCCTGGTGGCTAGTGGCAGGACTTCCCTGGTGGCTAGTGGCAGGACTTCCCTGGTGGCTAGTGGCAGGAGGACTTACCTGGTGGCAGGCAGCATGGTCCCTCCATGCTGCCTGTTCGGCCTCCCGGCGGTTGTGCCGACAGGTCACGTGATCGGCGCCCGTCTGACGTCAGAGCGCCGATCACGTGACTGTCGGCACTTCCGTGTCAGACTGCACAGGGAGCCGAACAGGCAGCACGGAGGTTTCTCTGTGCTGCCTGTTCGGCTCCCCGTGCAGCTTTGCAGGCAGAGCGGAGGTGAGAGGGGATCTTCCGATCCCTTCTCACCTCAGTCTCTGCCTGCAAGCGCGTTTTTTTTTTTTTTTTTTTAAAAACACTGGCCCAGCGGCCGTGTTTTACATAGTTTAGGGCGGCCTGGGGGGCAATTGCCACCCTGCCCCCCGGCCCAGCCCGCCCCTGTCAGCCAGTAACAACATAAAACGTTAGTGTGTAGTGTAACAATCCCAGTCAACTACAAATCCAATAAAGTTAAGCTACCAATGTGGCTGGTTGAATATTATTGTAGATGTAGTCAACAAATGTCTGTGTTTGTACTGTAGACTTACTGTAACCCCATTGCCCCCCTCCCCCTCGCACTTCCCCATCCACAGTGAGCAACTAGCAATGCTACTTAACATCAGTTAATGTTGTGTTGTGTAGTGCAGCTCTGTGATGGAAGCAAACATTGGGAAGTATTAAAAAAAGTTATTTAGAGGCAATAAAAAGGGATAAAAAGTCCTAGTCCCAAAAAAGGAAACTTGGTAGTTCTGCAGCACTGGTGGCTAACCTTTGGCACTAAAGGGGCTGTTTTACTACATGTATCATGATGTTCAGCCAACCAAATGGATGGTTGAGAATCATGAAATGTGTATTCCAATGTAGCTGCAGTACCAATCCATAATCATACAATACCTAACCTTTGACACTCTAGTTGTGGAGTACTCTACTTCCCATGATACTTAACACACTGGCTGAGAGTCATGGAAAATGTAGTCTCCATTTTTGTTTTAGAATCCAGCTCCCTCTGGTAGGTTTGGCATGAAAAGAGTTACAATATAATGATCTACTTACCAGTTAACAGCTCCTGCACATACAAGGGAAACATGAATGAAGTGGAGAGAATAAACAAAAAACAGCCAATCCCAAGGTAAAGGAAGTCAGAGTGAATGGTGGAAGAGACCAATAGGATGAAAGGAGAGGATCTAAGGGAGGCCGGCCAATAGGTTATGTTAATGTTAATAGCCAATGGGCAGAATGAAATAAATGGTAGTTGGATGATTCTAAAAGAACTTCGGTAATGCCATTATGAAAGGGGTTTAGTGGTGAGTGAGGTAAAGAATTCAATGAATCATAATTTAAACCAGAATAATGTCATCCACCCTGGTAAGTGATAATATAAAAACATGGATTCAGAAACTATAGGTCTCAAATAGCAGAATCAGTCAGCCCTGCAGTGTGTCCACTCAGGACAGTTCCCCATTTTTGCTCTGTGGTAAAGACCTGGGAGATCAGACCAAACCACTCTGACATGGGGAGTGTATAAAATTAAATAAAAGCTTTTTTTTCTGCAATTCCCTGTCTGACAGGTGTTGTTTTATGATCTATATATCTATACATCCTAACCTAAACAGCCTTCTCCCTCCACCTGTGGACGCCTATGTTTCTTGCTTACCAATTTGGCTCTGTAAGATCTGGGTAGAGGGGGCAGGAAGGGCATGAAGCCGAAGTAAACGTCTTGATATGATATAATGGGGATGGGACACTTCATCGTGGCTGCTTCCGCGCAGCCGCTTCACCTCCGACTCTGCACCAAAAGACAACTCGTCTCTGGAGATTTCATCGCGGGACATTTCATCACTAAAGGTAAATTTATTTCAGTATTTTAGCTATTTTAGTTTATTTTAGTAAGGGTGGTTAGAATTAGGGTTTAGGGGGTTAGAATTAGGGTTTAGGGGGTTAGTATTAGGGGTCGGGGGTTAGTATTAGGGTTCAGGTGGTAAGTATTAGGGGTCGGGGGTTAGTATTAGGGTTTAGGGGGTTAGTATTAGGGTTTAGGGGGTTCATTTTAGTATTAGGGTTCGGGGGTTTTGTAGAATATATTGGTTAATCCCCCCCATCCCACAAGGGAAAATCTTAGTTTTGACATATATGTATACCATGTGTCGCCAACTCTCTCATCATAATTGTTGAAATTGTGTTCGTTTTGTTCTGCAGATGTCTCTACGAATTGATAATCATGTTGTGCAACGTTCAATGAATTGTGTTTATAATTTAATATTGAGTGTTACATCCAAATTGTGGAGTCATCAGCTCTTGTCTGTTGTAATTTTTTCATTATGAATAGTGTTGAGCGAACCCGAACCGCACTGTTCTGGTTTGTTCCGAACATTACGGTTTTTGGGCCCAGGACCCGAACACGGACATTCCACTGTATGTTCGTGTTGGAGTTCGGGGTTCATCGATTTAATGGCGCATTTTGAAAGGCTGCAGGGCAGCCAATCAACAAGCGTTTGACTCGTTTGCCCTTAGAAGCCATCACAGCCATGCCTACTAATGGCATGGCTGTGATTGGCCAGTGAAGCATGTGATCCAGCCTCTATATATTAACTGGAGTCACGTACATGCACATCACATGAGCTCTTCTTAGGGAGAGGATGCTGCAGCTGTGAGGTACAGATTAAAAAAATGTTGGTGTTGAATCTGCAAACTACAGCGATTATTCAAACTACAACGATTATTCAAATTACAGTGATTATTTTAGTGGGTGCTATAATACATATTTGTACCCTGCCCTGAGCCCAGTGCCACAGAGAGTGCACTTGCAACTGCATGTGTGCCAGGCACATGACTTTAATCCTGTTCTGTTAGCTCAGTGGGCAACATCTAGGCATTTTTAAATACTGCAATTTGTTGGTGTAAAATATTACATTTGCGTCTTGCACTTCTCTTCATATCTGAGAGTCAAATAGAACCATCAAATACTGTGCTTACAGCGCACTTTGAAAAATTCTAATAGTTTTGGGTGGTAAATAGTACATTTGCGTCTTGTGGTGCACTTCATATCTGAGAGTCAAATAGAACAGTGAAAAGTGAAATACTGTGGTTACAGTGCACTTTGAAAAATTCAAATTGTTTTGGGTGCTAAATAGTACATTTGCGTCTTGCGGTGCACTTCATATCTGAGAGTCAAATAGAACAGTGAAATACTGTGGTTGCAGTGCACTTTGAAAAATTCTAATTGTTTTGGGTGCTAAATAGTATCTTTTAGACATGTGCAAAACTAAAATTTTCGTTTCGTTTTCGTCCATTCGGACGAAAATGTTATTTATTTCGTCTAAAACGAATTTCGTTCATTAGTGCATTCGTTTCAGACGAAATTCGTTCATTATTTTCGTTTCGTTAATTTTTTTCGTTCGTTTTATAGAATACAATGTAATACTATTGGCTTTCTATAAACCGAACGAGAGCCCCATTCATAAGAAATTCTTATGAATGGGGCTCTCGTTCGGTTCATAGAAAGGCAATAGTATTACTTGTATTCTATAAGCCGAAAGTCTATAAACCGAACGACTTTCGGTTTATAGACTTTCGGCTTATGGAATACATGTAATCCTATTGCTATTCTATAAACCGAACGACTTTCGGTTTATAGAATAGCCATAGGTTTACATGTATTACATAAGCCGAAAGTCTATAAACCGAAAGTCGTTCGGTTTATAGGCTGTCGGCATTTAACTATACAGAGACAGAGTCTCCATTCATAAAATTATGAATGGAGACTTTGTCTCCGTGTAGTAAAATGCCGACAGCCTATAAACCGAACGTTCGGTTTATAGGCTGTGGGCATTTTACTACACGGAGACAAAGTCTCCATTCATAATTTTATGAATGGAGACTCTGTCTCCGTGTAGTAAAATGCCGACAGCCTATAAACCGAACGACTTTCGGTTTATAGGCTGTCGGCTTATGGAATACATGTATTCCTATTGCTATTCTATAAACCGAAAGTCGTTCGGTTTATAGAATAGCAATAGGAATACATGTATTCCATAAGCCGACAGCCTATAAACCGAACGTTCGGTTTATAGGCTGTCGGCATTTTACTACACGGAGACAGAGTCTCCATTCATAAAATTATGAATGGAGACTTTGTCTCCGTGTAGTAAAATGCCGACAGCCTATAAACCGAACGTTCGGTTTATAGGCTGTCGGCTTATGGAATACATGTATTCCTATTGCTATTCTATAAACCGAACGACTTTCGGTTTATAGAATAGCCATAGGATTACATGTAGTGCATAAGCCGAAAGTCTATAAACCGAAAGTCGTTCGGTTTATAGGCTGTCGGCATTTAACTATACAGAGACAGAGTCTCCATTCATAAAATTATGAATGGAGACTTTGTCTCCGTGTAGTAAAATGCCGAAAGCCTATAAACCGAACGATCCGTTTATAGACTTTCGGCTTATATAATACATGTAATCCTATGGCTATTCTATAAACCGAACGTTCGGTTTATAGAATAGCAATAGGAATACATGTATTCCATAAGCCGACAGCCTATAAACCGAACGTTCGGTTTATAGGCTGTGGGCATTTTACTACACGGAGACAAAGTCTCCATTCATAATTTTATGAATGGAGACTCTGTCTCCGTATAGTTAAATGCCGGCTTTTAACTATACGGAGACAAAGTCTCCATTTATAATTTTATGAATGGAGACTCTGTCTCCGTATAGTTAAATGCCGGTGTTCTGACAAATTTCTGGAGCAAATTCTCCTGCGCAATCGCAGGAGAATTTGCTCACTGCGCATGCGCATAAAGTTACAGCTGATAACTCAGCTGTAACTTTGTGACCACCGCGCATGCGCCAGCTGCGCAACCCACCTCCCGCCCCCTCACACCCCCTGCACACCCCTTCTTACCAGATCATCGACCACAGCGATACACAGCGCATGCGCACGCCTATCCAGCCGTTTGGGAATGTGCGCGTCCGTTGTTGTGTTCTTAAGGTGGTAAGTAACACGGGGCGTCGGGACATAAGGGGGCAAGCATCCTGGTGAGGGCTGCCTCATCTTGATGGGATTTGTGATCCTCCTGCTGCATCAATAATACAGCAGGAGGATCACAAATCCCATCAAGATGAGGCAGCCCTCACCAGGATGCTTGCCCCCTTATGTCCCGACGCCCCGTGTTACTTACCACCTTAAGAACACAACAACGGACGCGCGCATTCCCAAACGGCTGGATAGGCGTGCGCATGCGCTGTGTATCGCTGTGGTCGATGATCTGGTAAGAAGGGGTGTGCGGCGGGTGTGAGGGGGCGGGAGGTGGGTTGCGCAGCTGTCTCATGCACGGTGGTCACAAAGTTACAGCTGAGTTATCAGCTGTAACTTTATGCGCATGCGCAGTGAGCAAATTCTCCTGCGATTGCGCAGGAGAATTTGCTCCAGAAATTTGTCAGAACACCGGCTTTTAACTATACGGAGACAAAGTCTCCATTTATAATTTTATGAATGGAGACTCTGTCTCCGTATAGTTAAATGCCCACAGCCTATAAACCGAACGTTCGGTTTATAGGCTGTCGGCTTTTAACTATACGTTTGTCTCCATTCATAAATTTATGAATGGAGACTCTGTCTCCGTATAGTTAAATGCTATTGTATTCTATAAACCGACTCTATTTCGGCTTATAGAATGCAATAGTACTACGAATGGACGAATGAACGAATGATTTTCCTTTATTAACTATTCGTTCATTCGATTTAGTTAGCTTAGCATTTTCGTTCTTCGTTTTTCGGGCGAATGGACGAAAATGCAATTTTCGGACGAAAATGCATTCGTCCGAAAACGAATGCACATGTCTAGTATATATTCACATGTAAATTGCTTTTTTAATAAAAAATTATGATATAAATAAAATCATGTTTTTATTTCCTTTTATGTGACAATGCTGCCT
The DNA here is from genome assembly GCA_036172795.1 of Pelodytes ibericus. Classification (NCBI taxonomy): domain Eukaryota; kingdom Metazoa; phylum Chordata; class Amphibia; order Anura; family Pelodytidae; genus Pelodytes; species Pelodytes ibericus. Next base: position 138,153,491 of record CM069859.1, on the reverse strand, counting down.
CTCTCTTTCCCTTGCCCCCAGATTTGTCGCTCTCCCCCCCTTAGTGTTGTCTCTCTCTCACCCTCCCTTTGGCTCCCCCCTCGCTCCCCTTGTGTCTGTCTCTTCCCCCCTTCCCTCCCCTTGTTTCTCTCTGCCCCCCCCCCCTTGTTATTCTGTCCCCCCCTCACCTGTTTCTTGCTCCCTGGTGGCTAGTGGGGGCAGCCGGGGGATGTATGCACTATACATAATAGACGGAAGTGTCGGGCAGCATGGAGGTTGTCTGCACGATTCGTGCAGACATCCCCCAGCTGCCCGATTCTCCCTGGTGGCTAGCGAGGCAGCGGTGGATGTCTGCGCGATGAGCGAGACCTCCCCTGCTGCCGCCCGGAACGACAGCCAGGACTTTTATGAGGAAGCCGGAAGTACCCAGCTTCATCATAGAAGTCCCGGCGGTCATGCCGGGCGGCAGCAGGAGAGGTCTCGCTCATCGCGCAGACATCCTCCGCTCCCTCGCTAGCCACCAGGGAGAATCGGGCAGCTGGGGGATGTCTGCACGAATCGTGCAGACAACCTCCATGCTGCCCGACACTTCCGTCTATTATGTATAGTGCATACATCCCCCGGCTGCCCCCACAAGCCACCAGGGAGCAAGAAACAGGTGAGGGGGGGACAGAATAACAAGGGGGGGGGGGCAGAGAGAAACAAGGGGAGGGAAGGGGGGAAGAGACAGACACAAGGGGAGCGAGGGGGGAGCCAAAGGGAGGGTGAGAGAGAGACAACACTAAGGGGGGGAGAGCGACAAATCTGGGGGCAAGGGAAAGAGAGAGGCAGCATTGTCACATAAAAGGAAATAAAAACAAGATTTTTTTATATCATAATTTATTATTTAAAAAGCAATTTACATGTGAATATATACTAGACATGTGCATTCGTTTTCGGACGAATGCATTTTCGTCCGAAAATTGCATTTTCGTCCATTCGCCCGAAAAACGAAGAACGAAAATGCTAAGCTAACTAAAGCCGGATGAACGAATGGTTAATAAAGGAAAATCATTCGTTCATTCGTCCATTCGTAGTACTATTGCATTCTATAAGCCGAAATAGAGTCGGTTTATAGAATACAATAGCATTTAACTATACGGAGACAGAGTCTCCATTCATAAAATTATAAATGGAGACTTTGTCTCCGTATAGTTAAAAGCCGGCATTTAACTATACAGAGACAGAGTCTCCATTCATAAAATTATGAATGGAGACTTTGTCTCCGTATAGTTAAATGCCCACAGCCTATAAACCGAACGTTCGGTTTATAGGCTGTGGGCATTTAACTATACGGAGACAGAGTCTCCATTCATAAAATTATAAATGGAGACTTTGTCTCCGTATAGTTAAAAGCCGGCATTTAACTATACAGAGACAGAGTCTCCATTCATAAAATTATGAATGGAGACTTTGTCTCCGTATAGTTAAATGCCCACAGCCTATAAACCGAACGTTCGGTTTATAGGCTGTGGGCATTTAACTATACGGAGACAGAGTCTCCATTCATAAAATTATAAATGGAGACTTTGTCTCCGTATAGTTAAAAGCCGGCATTTAACTATACAGAGACAGAGTCTCCATTCATAAAATTATGAATGGAGACTTTGTCTCCGTATAGTTAAATGCCCACAGCCTATAAACCGAACGTTCGGTTTATAGGCTGTGGGCATTTAACTATACGGAGACAGAGTCTCCATTCATAAAATTATAAATGGAGACTTTGTCTCCGTATAGTTAAAAGCCGGCATTTAACTATACAGAGACAGAGTCTCCATTCATAAAATTATGAATGGAGACTTTGTCTCCGTGTAGTAAAATGCCCACAGCCTATAAACCGAACGTTCGGTTTATAGGCTGTCGGCTTATGGAATACATGTATTCCTATTGCTATTCTATAAACCGAACTTTCGGTTTATAGAATAGCCATAGGATTACATGTATTATATAAGCCGAAAGTCTATAAACCGATCGTTCGGTTTATAGACTTTCGGCATTTTACTACACGGAGACAAAGTCTCCATTCATAAAATTATGAATGGAGACTTTGTCTTCGTGTAGTAAAATGCCGACAGCCTATAAACCGAACGACTTTCGGTTTATAGACTTTCGGCTTATGCACTACATGTAATCCTATGGCTATTCTATAAACCGAAAGTCGTTCGGTTTATAGTTTAGCAATAGCATTACATGTATTCTATAAACCGAACGTCGTTCGTTTTAAAGACTTTCGGCTTATAGAATACTATTGGCTTTCTATAAACCGAACTAGAGTCGAGTCCCCATTCATAAGAAATTCTTATGAATGAGGAGGGACTCTAGTTAGGTTTATAGAATGCCAATAGTATTCTATAAGCCGAAAGTCTTTAAAACGAACGACGTTCGGTTTATAGAATGCATGTAATGCTATTGCTGTTCTATAAGCCGAATGTCTTTCGGCTTATAGAACAGCAATAGCATTACATGTATTCTATAAACCGAACGTCGTTTGTTTTAAAGACTTTCGGCTTATAGAATACATGCTGCTATTGGCTTTCTATAAACCGAAAGAGTCCCCATTCATACGAATAGGTCAATTGACCTATTCGTATGAATGGGAACTCAATTTCGGTTTATAGGAAGCTAATAGCATTACATGCATTCCATAAACCGAAAGTCATTCATGTCGGTTTATGGAATGTAGTACAATGCTATTGGTATTGTAAACCGACTCTATTTCGGTTTAGAATGCCAATAGCACGAATGGACGAATGGACGAATGAACGAATGATTTTCGTTTATTAACCATTCGTTCATTCGGATTTTGTTAGTTAAAATTTTCGTTATTCGTTTTTCGGACGAATGGACGAAAATGCTATTTTCGTCCGAAAATGCATTCGTCCGAAAACGAATGCACATGTCTAGTATCTTTGCGTCTTGCGGTGCACTTCATATCTGAGAGTCAAATAGAACAGTCCAATACTGTGGTTACAGTGCACTTTGAAAAATTCAAATTGTTGTGCTAAATAGTACATTTACGGACTGCACTTCATATCTGAGATTCAAATAGAACAGTCCAATACTTTGCTTACAGCGCACTTTGAAAAATTCTAATCGTTTTGGGTGGTAAATAGTACATTTGCGTCTTGCGGTGCACTTCATATCTGAGAGTCAAATAGAACAGTGAAATACTGTGGTTACAGTGCACTTTGAAAAATTCTAATTGTTTTGGGTGCTAAATAGTACATTTAAGTCTTGCGGTGCACTTCATATCTGAGAGTCAAATAGAACAGTGAAATACTGTGGATGCAGTGCACTTTGAAAAATTCTAATTGTTTTGGGTGCTAAATAGTACCTTTGCGTCTTGCGGTGCACTTCATATCTGAGAATCAAATAGAACAGTCCAATACTGTGGTTACAGTGCACTTTGAAAAATTCAAATTGTTGTGCTAAATAGTACATTTACGGATTGCACTTCATATCTAAGATTCAAATAGAACAGTTCAATATTTTGCTTACAGCGCACTTTGAAAAATTATAATTGTTGTGCTAAATAGTACATTTGCGTCTTGCGGTGCACTTCATATCTGAGAGTCAAATAGAACAATGAAATACTGTGGTTGCAGTGCACTTTGAAAAATTCTAATTGTTTTGGGTGCTAAATAGTACCTTTGCGTCTTGAGGTGCACTTCATATCTGAGAGTCAAATAGAACAGTCCAATACTGTGGTTACAGTGCACTTTGAAAAATTCAAATTGTTGTGCTAAATAGTACATTTACGGACTGCACTTCATATCTGAGATTCAAATAGAACAGTCCAATACTGTGCTTACAGCTCACTTTGAAAAATTCTAATAGTTTTGGGTGGTAAATAGTACATTTGCGTCTTGCGGTGCACTTCATATCTGAGAGTCAAATAGAACAGTCCAATACTGTGGTTACAGTGCACTTTGAAAAATTCAAATTGTTGTGCTAAATAGTACATTTACGGACTGCACTTCATATCTGAGATTCAAATAGAACAGTCCAATACTTTGCTTACAGCGCACTTTGAAAAATTATAATTGTTGTGCTAAATAGTACATTTTTACTTCTTGCGGTGCATTTTTTGCAGTCCAATAAACATTGGCGGTTACATTGTCGCCTGACATAAACCATCTGCTACTTTGGTGGGTGACCGCAAAGAATGAGGAGAGCGTCAAATAAGGGACGTGGCCCTGGTTGTGGTGCTGCTTGTCTTGGTGGAGCTCCTGTTGCAAGTAGGGGATGTGGTCGATCTGTGCCAGCTACACACACAAGTGAAACACCTTCCTCAGGTGCTAGTACGCGACAGAACCTTCAGCGTTATTTGGTAGGCCCGAATGCCGCTCTTAGAATGGCAATAGATAGACTTGGGGGACGGGGACAGGGGGGGGGAGAGCAACAAGGGGAGGGAGGGGGGAAGAGACAGAGACAAGGGGAGGGAGGGAGGGAGACAGAGACAAGGGGGGGAGGGGGGTGCAGAAACAGACAAGGGGAGCGAGGGGGTAGACAAAGGGAGGGGGAGATAGAGACAACACTAAGGGAAGGAGAGAGAGAGAAAAATGGGGGCAAGGGAAAGAGAGAGGCAGCATTGGCACATAAAAAGAAATAAAAACAAGAAATACATTTTTTGATATCATAATTTTTTATTAAAAAAGCAATTTACATGTGAATATATACAAGTTTAACTTTTTTCCTATAGGGTAGTCTTATATTCAGGCTTTTAGTTTTTTTGCTAATGGAATATCCAAAGTTTGGGGGGTCGTCTTATAATCAGGGTCGTCTTATAATCGAGCAAATACGGTATTTATTTAGAAAGTGTTTTACCAGGAAGAATACATTTATATTTCTCTAATTTTCAAGTATGTCCTGGGGACCCAGTCCAGAATGGAGTTGCAGAGTTACACATTTAACAGTAGATTAAAATAAATACATACATACATATATGTAAACAAGTTGGAAGGTGAACATACAGGGTAAACCATTATTGATACAAAGAAGGAACAACATGTACAGTATATGAAGGAGTTTGTAAACTAATAACAGGTACAATCTGTTTTGAGGATTTTAGAGTCATTTACTTTCAGTGATTTTAGACTAGCTGCTGATTTGGCAGAAGCAGGAAAGCTATTCCACATATGAGGAGCTCTGAAAGAGAACGCACCTCGACCCGCTTCCTTTTTGAAGCGAGGGATCGCTAGCAAAAGGTTGGTGCAAGATCTGAGATTGTAGGGTGTGCAGGGAGTAAGGGCGAGCATGCCCCTCAGGTAGCGGGGAAGCATTCCAGAGAAGTGGTTATGCACTAAGCACGCTAGGTGGAGAGCGCGCCTGGAGGCAAATGTCAGCCAATTTAACTCTTTTAACATTTTACAGTGATGAGTGTTATAATCGCACTGTAGTGCAAAACGACACAATGTATTGTACAGAGTGTCGAGTTTACAGAGATGTGTCTGGGGGGCAGAATCATACACAAAATCTCCATAGTCCAAGATTAACATGGCATTAACATTTGCTGCACAATACGTTTCCTTACCGTGGAAACTAGGTTTGATTTGTTTCTATATAGAAAGCCAATCCAAGGATCAGGGCCGGCCTTAAGTGTCCTAGCGCCCTGTGCGGGCTTCCCCCGTGGCGCCCCCCCGTCTCCACCCCCCCCTATGTATGTGTCCCTTCCCTCTTCCTTGCCACGTCTGTCTCGCTCTAACTCCCCTATACCTGTTTTCTCTCTCTCCCTCTGTTCTGTCTCTCTCCCCCCTCTCCCTGTTCTGTCTCTCCTCCCCCTGTTCTGTCTCTCCTCCCCCTGTTCTGTCCCCCCCCGTTGTCTCTCCCCCCCAGACACCCGTGTTCTGTCTCTCCCCCCCCCCAGACACCCGTGTTCTGTCTCTCTCTCCCCGTGTTCTGTCTCTCTCTCTCCCCCTCCTCCTGTTCTGTCTCTCTCTCCCCCTCCTCCTGTTCTGTCTCTCTCTCCCCCTCCTCCTGTTCTGTCTCTCTCTCCCCTTGTTCTGTCTGTCTCTCTCTCCCCTTGTTCTGTCTGTCTCTCTCTCCCCCTGTTCTGTCTGTGTCTCTCTCCCCTTGTTCTGTCTGTCTCTCTCTCCCCCCCTGTTCTGTCTCTCTCTCTCCCCCTCCCCTTGTTCTGTCTGACTCTCTCTCTCCTTGTTCTGTCTGTCTCTCTCTCTCTCCCTGTTCTGTCTGTCTCTCTCTCCCCCTCCCCCTGTTCTGTCTGTCTCTCTCTCCCCTTGTTCAGTCTGCCTCTTCCCCCCTCCCCCCTCCCCTTGCCTGCAAATGTTGATCAGGGAGGGGGCGGAGCTAACCGGTTGAGCGGTGTAGCTCCGCCCCCACCCTGTGAAGCAGAGCAGCGTCTGCTTCACGGGGAGCTGTGGGCAGCAAAAGAAAGTGCTGCTCAGCTCCCCATGCTTAATGCAGGCATGGGAACCGAGCAGCACTTTCTTTTGCTGCCTGCAGCTCCCCGTGAAGCAGGAGCTTCTCTGCTTCACAGGGTGGGGGCGGAGCTACACCGCTCAGCTGGTTAGCTCCGCCCCCTCCCCGACACAGCAGAGCATGCCGAGCAGAGGGCTGGTGAGGGGGGATCTTTTGATCTCCCCCCAGCCAGTGCCTCTACCGGCTTTTTTTTTTTTTTTTTTAAACTTTTTTTATTTTATTTTTCTTAGCTGGCGGGCGGCGCCCCCTGGGGTGTTGCGCCCTGTGCGCTCGCACAGGTCGCATACCCCTAAAGCCGGCCCTGCCTAGGATATAGCTTTGACACTAGCTTATCAATATGGAGACCAAAAGATAAGTTTGGGTCTATCCACATGCCAAGATACATGTATGAATTTACTTGGGTCATGTTATAACTAGATTTGGTCTTGATGTTTATTTGAGGATTGTTTAATTTAAGTAGCTTAGCATTCGTCCCAAACAACATGGACACAGTTTTTTCAGCGTTAAGGAATAATTTGTTTCTAGCTATCCAACTTTCAACTTTAGAAAACTGCCCCTGTAGCACGGATTCCACTTGCGATAGTTTAGTACTGGACGTATAAATGACCATATCATCAGCATACATATGAAGCGAGGTTAGATAGTTGGACCGTTGATAATACTTGCACAGCTGATCATGGGCACATTTTTCCAGGATTTTAGAAAGGACGGGTAGCAGTGAGATAGGCCTGTAGTTTGCCACTATGTTTACATCACTATTTTTGTGGATGGGGATAACTCTGGCTTTTTTCCAGGCTTTGGGGACATAACCGGAGGACAGGGACTCATTGATTAGGTGGGCAATGGGTCGCGCAGTAACTGGCGCACTCAGCCTCAGCAGCATTGACGGAAGTAGGTCCGGCCCACATTGTAGTTTCATTTTTTGATTGAGGAGATGCGATGCTATTTCACTATCTGATATAGGAGCAAATTCAAATTCAGCAATGTGTTTGGCCAGGGGTGATATCGGTAGTGACTCATCTTCATAATATTCATTGTGATGTTTTGCTATAAGAGCTGTGGCGCATCCTACAAAATAGTTATTGAATTCGTTTGCTATTGCCACTTCCTTCCTTCACATTGTCTCCCACCCGGTCCCCTGCTGGAAGCTCAGAGTTGATACCTGCAGCCCATGGCCATCTGTCTTTCACCTCACCCCCTTACAAATCAGCCAAGCAGTCTGAGCCACAAGTCATGCAGCAGTCTCTTATGCTTTTTGATGACTCTGCTGGCGGGGTCATCCAACCTAACCTTGCCCCAGAAGTGGAAGATATTGAGTGCACTGATGCACAACCACTTATGTGTCAAGATGTGGACATGCGAGGACCACCGCAGCACGTCTCTGATAATGCCGAAACACAGGTGCCAACTGCTGTGGCTTTCGGCAGTGTGCAGACCGAAAAGGAGGGCAGGGTTGAGGAGTGGGTGGAAGATGATGTGGAGGATGATGAGGTCCTAGACCCCACATGGAATCAAGGTCATGCGAGTGACGTGTCCAGTATGGAGGAAGAGGGGGTGGTCGCAAAGAGGCATCAGCGCAGCATAAGAGGGAGCAGGGTGCAAAACCGTAGCGGCCGTCCCCTAGACAGTACACCTGCTACTGCCCAACGCACCCAGGGGCCGAGCACACCAAAGCCAGCTCCAAGGAGTTCCCTGGCGTGGCAGTTCTTTAGACAATGTGCTGACGACAAGACACGAGTGGTTTGCAAGCTGTGCAATCAGAACCTGAAGCGAGGCATAAACGTGCTAAACCTGAGCACAACCTGCATGACCAGGCATCTACATGCAAAGCACGAGCTGCAGTGGAGTAAGCATCTCAAAACCCAAAAAAGGTCTCAGGCTCCTCCTGCTTCCTCTTCTGCTGCTGTCTTGGCACCTTCCTCCAGCTCTGGAGTCACAGTGGCACCTGCCACCGAGCAAATAGAGGAAGTGGCAGCAATGCCACCACGTCCGCCACCGTCCCCATGCATCAAAACACTGTCCCATGGAAGCGTTCAGCCGTCCATCTCCCAAACACTGGAGAGAAAGTATGGCCCTACCCACCCGCGAACACTGGCCCTGAATGCCAGCAGTTCCAAATTCCTGGCCTTTGAAATGCTGTCATTCTGTCTGTTGGAGACGGACAGTTTTAAAAACCTGATGCCGGTGGCTGTCCCACAGTACGTGGTTCCCAGCCACCACTACTTTTTCAGGCTAGCAATCCCTTCCCTGCACAAGCAATTGGCGGACAAAATCAGGTGTGCACTGTGCAATGCCATCTGTGGCAAGGTCCACATAACCACAGATACGTGGACCAGTAAGCACGGGCAGGGATGCTATATGTCCCTAACTGCACACTGGGCAAATGTAGTGGCGGCTGGGCCTGAGGCAGATAGCAGTTTGGCGCATGTCCTTCCGCCACCGAGGATTGCAGGGCATTTATCTTTGCCTCCTGTTGCCTCCTCCTCCTACTCAGCTTCTTCCTTCTCCTCTACCACCACCTCTACCACCTCCTCATCCTGTCAGCTTAACACCTTTACCACCAACTTCAGCACAGCCAGGGGGAAATGACAGCAGGCTCTTGTAAAACTCATGTTTGGGGGAAAAAACCCTCAGTGCGCAGGAGCTGTGGACGGGCATGGAACAACAGACCAATGAGTGGTTGTTGCCACTGAGCCTCAAGTCCGGCCTGGTGGTGTGCGATAATGGGCGAAATCTTGTAGCAGCTCTGGGCCTAGCCGGTGTGACCCACATCCCTTGCCTGGCTCATGTGCTGAATTTGGTGGTGCAGAAATTCCTGAAAAACTACCCAGATATATCAGAGCTACTGCAGAAAGTGCTGGCCGTCTGTGCACACTTTAGGCATTCTCACCCTGCTGCTGCTCGCCTGTCTGCGCTGCAGCGTAACTTAGGCCTTCCCACTCACCGCCTCATATGCGACGTGCCCACAAGGTGGAACTCCACCTTGCACATGGTGGAGAGACTGTGCGAGCAGCAGCAGGCGATAGTGGAGTATCAGCTGCAGCATGCACGGGTCAGTCGCTCTGCGGAACAGCACAACTTCACCACCAATGAGTGGGCCTCCATGCGAGACCTGTGTGCCATTTTGAACTGTTTCGAGTACTCCACCAACACGTCCAGTGCCAATGACGCCGTTCTCAGCCTTACTATGCCGCTTGTATGTCTCCTTGAAAAAACGCTTCGGGCGATGATGGAAGAGGATGTGGCACAGGAGGAAGAGGAGGAGGAAGAAGAGGGGTCATTTCCACGGTTATCAGGCCAGTCATTCACAAGTGGCTTGGAGGGTGGGTTCCTGCACCAGCATAGGCTAGGTACACAACTGTCAAGCCAGGGCACAGTTTTTGAGGAGGATGAGGATGATGATGAGGAGGAGGAGGAGGAGGAAGAACAGGGGTCATTTCCACCGTTATCAGGCCAGTCATTCACAAGTGGCTTGGAGAGTGGGTTCCTGCACCAGCATAGGCCAGGTACACAACTGTCAAGCCAGGGCACAGTTTTTGAGGAGGAGGAGGAAGAGGTCACCAACGCAGCTGGCACCTCAGAAGGCAGGGTTAGCATGGCCAAAATGTGGAAAAGCTTTGTCAGCACGCCACAAGAAGCAGCACCACCATCTGATATGCAACGTCTTAGCAGGAGGCAGCATTTCAGCAACATGGTGGAACAGTACGTGTGCACAGGCCTACACGTACTGACTGATGGGTCTGCCCCCTTCAACTTCTGGGTCTCCAAATTGGGCACATGGCCTGAGCTTGCCCTTTATGCCTTGGAGGTGTTGGCCTGCCCTGCAGCCAGTGTATTGTCTGAACGTGTGTTTAGCATGGCAGGGGGCGTTATCACAGACAAGCGCAGCCGCCTGTCCACAGCCAACGTGGACAAGCTCAAGTTTATTAAGATGAACCAGGCATGGATCCCACCAGACTTCTCTGTACCTTGTGCAGAATAGACATTTATACCGGCCTCACCCAGTCATTGTTATACTCAAGTGCACTTTTTCTTTGTATTCTGTTGTTATATGTCCCAATATTTTGGGGGCTACCCCAATTTAAAAAAACAAAAACAAATAAAAAACAGTGTTGGCTACCTCCTCCTCCTCCAGCGCCGCTTCCACCTACACCGCCACGGTCACCACCTCCTCAACCTATGGATCACTTAGTATAAACTGAAAGAGAATACCCTGCACTCCAACCCTCTCTCAAATGGATAATTCTGTTGATCCTCCTGGCAGCCATGCTTTAGATTTAGATTTATGTTCTTCCAAAGCTAAAATCAAAGATTCCATCTAGTGCTATTGTATGGCTCAATTGTATTTGTAATGTGTATGTATTTTATGTTATTTTAAGTTATTTCCCTATCGACATTTGCTTGCAAGGCACTTGTCCTACTCTTACCCATATTTTACTTCCTTTTGCAGCCCTCTAGCCCTTTCCATGACTTTTTTAGAGGCATTTTAGTGGCCAAAAGTTCGTGTCCCCATTGACTTCAATGGGGTTCGGGGTCAAGTTCGGGGTCAAGTTTGAGCACGGACCCAGACATTTTTTCGATGTTCGGTCGAACCTGCCGAACACAAACATCCAGGTCTCCGCTAAACTCTAATTATGAAAACAATAAAAATAAGAATAATAAGGCCACATTTGAAGCAGTTGCTAGAAGACTTCCTCTTGATGTACATTTGCAGCAATGAGAAAGTTGCAAACACTTGTTATGTGGATAGTGGGATTTCAGGTCTGTATAAATATTATCAAATGTTTTCTGTCATCCGATCTCTCTAAACATTTTACTTTTGGAGCTGGTTCTAAGATTTGGAACAAATATTTTACATTTAAAGGAAAGAGGAAATTATTTAGACAGCATAGAGAAATGAAAGTACCCATACAGCATTATTTATGTATGACAGCACTTTTGGAATGTTCCTTAGAAGTACATTGAAGCTAGATAGAAGACTGATACACAAGCAATTGCTTATCAAATCCACCGGTGCTGCTTTGTAGAGAAGGGATTGTTAAAAAAAAAAAAAAGGATTACACATTTTCAGTGGTTCTTGGCACGGAAATGAATACTTTCATCAAATGTTATCCTTGGACAGATCAAACATAGAAATCAATATGGGACAAATGTAAAAACTATTTTACAGCAGACTGTTACAACAAGACAAGGGGTAAGTGAAATCCTTTCCCGTACATAATATTTGCCTGAATATAAAGCAAAGTTTTTTCAGAGCTGCAGAGGACCTAGATCTAGCATAGTACTGGGAGAATGGGGTAGCTCGATGTATGTGTGCACAGACATCCCCTTAGCAGAAGTCAGAATGCCAGGCATGTATCATTATCTTGTGAAATGTGGGTGCTGTGGCTAGTTCTGGGTGGCAAGTCTCATGGGTGCTGCAATGTGAGAGTAATATGATGCTATGGAAAGTTATGTGGGTGCAATCTGGTGCTGTGGGTCCAAATGCAAATTAAGTGGGGTCAATATTGAAAGAAGGGAAGAAGAACGAGAACGAAGGTGAAAGAAAAAGGAACTAAAAATATGAAATACATTATTTAAATAATTTTTTTTATAGAATATGATAAAAGCTTACATGTGAAGCAATATTTGTCAGCAATTAGTTGCCGCAAAGCAAGATATTGCAAACATTGGAAAATGTGTTTTACTCTTGGTATACCGTTTAGCCTTTGTGTTTTTCCTTTTGCTATGCACCAGGGCCGCCATCAGGGGGTGATACACCTGTCATGGGCCCCCCGCCAGCATCTCCGTGCGAGAAGGCAGCACAAACATCCTTCCATTCGTAATGGGTATACAGGCTGTAGAATATTATTTGGCATTCTGGCTGTGGACTATTACTGTGCATACTGGTTGTGGCATATTAATGGGCAGATTGGTTGTGGCATATTAATGGACAAAGATTGGCATATAAATGGGCATACTGGCTGTGGAATATTAATGGGCATACTGGTTGTGGCATATTAATGGGAAAATAGTGGCATATTATTGGGCATACTGACTGTGGAATATTAATGGACATAGAGTGGTATATTAATGGGCATACTAGTTGTGGCATATTAATGGGCATACTGGCTGTGGCATATTTATGGGCATATTAGTTGTGGCATATTGGTGGGGATACTAGCTGTGGAATGTTAATGGGCATAGAGTGGCATATTAATGGACATATTGGTTATGGAATATTAATGGGAAAAGACTGGCATATTAATGGGATACTGGTTGTGGCATATTAATGGGCATACTGACTGTGGCATATTAATGTGTGTACTGGTTGTGGAATATTAATGGAAAGGAATGGAAAATTAATGGGAAAATTGGCTGTAATTAATGGGATAATTAGTTGTGGCAAATTAATGGTAAAACAGTGTCATATTAATGGGTATATATTGGCATATTAATGGTCAAAGAGTGGCATATTAATGGACATACTGGCTGTGGCATATTAATGTGCATACTGGCTGTAGCATATTAATGGCATACTGACTATGGCATGTTAATGGGCAAACTGGCTGTGACATATTAATGGGCATAGAGGGACATATGAATGGCCATCCTGGTTGTGACATACTAATGGCCCAAACTGGCTGTGGCATTTTATTGGGGATACTGGTTGTGGCATACTAATGGGAATACTGGCTGTAGCATTTTAATGGGAAACTGTTGTATAAATGAGCAAAGAGTGGCATTTTAATGGACATAATGGCTGTGGCATATTAATGGGCATACTGGCTATGACATATTAGTGGCCATGCTAGCTGTGGCAAATTAATGGGAAAATAATGGCATAGGAATGGGCAAAGAGTGGCATATTAATGGGGAAACAGGGGCATATTAATGGGAAAACCGTCTGTGGCAAATTAATGGGAAAACAGAGACATGTCCTGGGGGCAGCAGCAAATCCTGGATGTGGAATGCGGGTGATGGGGCATGTCCTTGGGTGCATTTAACTCATTGCATGATATACAAAGACCTGGATAAAATAACTTTTGGAGGGCAGGGGGCAAGAGAGAGATATGGGGGGCAGACATTTTTTTCAGTGAGAGTCCCTGACATTTCTGATGGCGGCCCTGCTATGCACTAGTGCAATCCAAATAGTGATATTATTATATTATTATCACTAACTCAAAGATGTAATTTCTTGAACTACTTTAAAAAGAAGAGTAAAGAATGACAAATACTTGAACTTTTATAGAAAAAAAGAACCAACACATGGTAAATGGTAACAACATGCATACATACTACTTATAAACACATCTATATATAAAAATCACACGAACATATACTAATATACAATAAAAGATGAACATGTATTGAATGCTTTTTCAAAGAGGAAGTATCTTCTCTTATTGTGATCCATAACCTGCCCTGTTATTTTTATAGGGATTATCTATGTATGTGAGCATGTTAGATGTTACAAGATGTAAAAAATGGGCTATAAGACTTCTTCTATTTGACAAATTCATGCTTTTATAGTATATAAGTGTGGTGTTGTTAGATAGGTGTGTTTAAAACGCATACTGTGACCATATGCCAGCTGATAGAGATACAATATTTAGTATAATTAATTTGTACTGTATGATTCCAGACATATTCTATTTATATTGCTAGAGAGCTAGCATCTATCCTTTCTTTTTGTATGTGTATCTTTAATTTTTAGAACTTAGAAAGTAAAGTGTAACTTTTTTTATGCAAATTGACTGATGTGTCATGTCATATCAATGTTATAGGATTGTGCAATCTGTTTCAACATTGTCTAGAGATGAAATTGTTTCATTATGTTTATGCAGAGTTTTATTACTCACCATTTTGAAATTTTCTAAGCCATTGACAACATTTGGGAAGTTTCAAGAGTAAATATATTTTTCTGTATAAATAAAATAAGTTAAATATGTTATCTTTTTATAACATTCTGTTTTGGCTCATATACTTCATTTAATGGTTGGCTGAGCATCATAAGTCTTGTTGTGTATCAATATCATAGCGTATTTTCTACCGCCAACCATCTACCCATACACTGCATATAGGTAGTGTGTGGCTTTCTTCCATAACCTTTTCCTGTGAAAAAATAAAATAAGTGTTGAAGGGACTCTGCCAACTATTTAAAATGCTATTAAAATTAATATGCTACTCTTTGCACTTGCAGTATGCCACAGCCAGTTTGCCCATTATTATGCCACAGCCAGAGTGCCCATTAATATGCCACTCTTTGCACATTAATATACCTCCGCTGGTTTTCATATTAATATACCACAGGCAATTTTCCCATTAATATGGCACTTTATTCCCATTATTATGCAACAGTCGGTTATCAACCCTCCTCCCCCCTTCCCCTGTTCTCACCTCCTGTGTGAGAGAAAACAGCCTTCTATGCTGCCTCTCTCACGCTCCCCACGCACTGATATGGTTTGAGCACCAGAAGGTCACAAGAATCTCAAAAAATTAATGTTTATTCTATTAGTTATAGCACTGTATGACCTGCTACATACAGTAAAAGAAGAAAAAAGACCCTTTATTCTATTATATTGTATTTGATAGCACCACCTCTCTTGGCATTGATTTCCAGTCTCATAGGATGTCCTCTTGTTCTTTGTACATTTCTGTTAATGAACAGGTCACTGGAAAGTTATTTATATTGGCCCTGCACATATTTATATAACGTTATCATATCCTTTCTAAGACGCTGCTTTTCTAGTGTATATAAATGCATAAATGCAACTCTTTGGCAGCCTCTCTTGATAACTAAAATCCCGCAATCCCTTTATTAATTTTGTAGCCCTCCTTTGCAATTTTTCCAGTTCCATAATGTCCTTTTTAAGGATTGGTGCCCAGAATTGTAGCGCATATTGAAGGTGGGGTCTTGGGAAAATGATTACTTCCTCCCATGAATGAATACTCCTTTTTATACATGCTAATATTGTATTGGCCCAAGCAGCAGCTGACTGTCATTGCACAATGTTGCTAAGTCTGTTATTTACAATTATTTCCTAAAACCTTCTCATGAGTTGTTGTTTTTTTTCCCAGGGAGATAACATTTAAAGTATATGTTGCACTGTTATTATTTTCCCATAAAGCATAACTTTTCCTTTGTCTATATTGAACCTTGTTTGCCATTTGCTTGCTCAGTCTAAATCTTCTTGCAAAGAAGAAACATCAAGGTTAGACTGAATTACCTTACCTAATTTTGTGCCATCAGCTAACACTGAGACATGGCTCTCAACACAACTTGGGAGCCCACTAATGAACAAATTAAACAGAAGAGGACCTAAAACAGACCCCAGATGTACTCCACTTAATACCTTGGTCTAGTTGGAGGTTTTTCCATTTTCAACTCTTTGTATTCTATCTTTTAGCCAATTTTCAATCCAAATACATACATTCCCCCCAAGCCTATTTTCTCTCAATTTGTAGAGTAACTTTTTTTGTATGAGAGAGGGAGGGGCATTGCTTGCGCTCCAAAATATCTGGGTCTAGTGTCCATGGAAGATTTCTAGAAGTGAAGTAAAGACGCTCACATGCTTGGGCAGACATATAAAGATTTTATATATCAATTACACATATAAAGGATTACTAGAATGATGCCAGTGAGAAATATGTATATATAATATAAGAAATGAGCAATAAATACATATAAAAGATTTATGAGATCCAATGAACAGTAGGAATATATAAGCAACAGCCAATAAATATATCTAAATGATGTGTATGAGCAGTGACTTTATATGCAAGACTTTATCCCAATAAAATATCTGAATAATGTATATGATGGCAACAAGCAATATATTTATATGAAAGGCTCATACGAATATACATTTCTAATTGATGTATATGATGCCAATGAGAAGTAAGTTTATATGGAAGGCTTTATACCAATACAATGGGGACACCTCCAATGTCCCCCACCTCCCTACCCCCTAAAAATGTAAATAATCCCCCCCCCCCCCCCCCCCCTGGCCAATGATCTACTGCTGGCCCCGTTGAATTACAAATAGTGGCCCCAAGTGACCGTGGAACCGCAAGATGCTCGCAGTCACATTTTTTTTAAATAACAGGCTTAGTTTTGGGCTTTTGTAGCTTGATCAAACTGCAGCACTAATTGTTTCATATTTATTTAATTGTATTTATTTAGAACATGTTTTACCAGGAAATATACATTGAGATTTGTTTAATTTTCAAATATGTCCTCAGGACTGAGTCCAGAACTGCAGATAAAAAAAATAAGTCTCTATTTATACGGGAAAGCTGGGGAGAGAATATACAGGGCATATAATTATTGATTTAGCATAACTGGTTGCAAGGTTGTGTTTCTGAGCACTTTTAACTTTTTCTTTTGTAAAATAAATAACTAATAATTTGCTATCAGCAAATGACACAGTCTACAAGTTTGTTGCAAATATAAGAAAATGTTTTATAAATGTGTAATGTGTAAAGACACGGTTTAATGACACAGACATTTTAATGATTGTAAGTGAAAAAGGTCTTCTAATCTATTGTTATAAATGTGTTTCATTTGCACTTTAGTGTTGTAAGAGGCTTCTCTCGAGCTCCCACATCTATTCACTGAAGAGCATTATTACTTATCAGAACTCCAAAAGGAAGAACTCAGGTAAAATAGCTTTGTAAGAAATAGTTATTCATGGGAATGTACTTGTATAGTGTATAAGAGTGTCCATGACTCCATTACATAACTTTAGGCGATGGAGATCCAGTCTGTTTTTATAGCCTCAACTTTCCCCCATCAGCTACGATCTGGGCTGGACTTACCTACCAGGAAATTTCCTGCTATGCTGCCTGGCCTTGGCAGCACTGGGCTGCTTTAAACTATGGCCGAGGTGGAAAGTACCAAGTACTTCTTTATGCTTGCTTCTAGCGATCAGATGGAGGGCATCTAAAGAGAGAGCACTCACTGAGTAGACTCTATCAGGGTGGGTAGAGGGAAGGTAACACTGGGAGGCTAACCTTTTGTATTTCATTTGTTGTGGACTACATTTCCCTGGGTGCTCAGTCAGCCACATGACTGACTTTGCATCATGGGAGCTGCAGTCCACAGCAAAGTGCAAAAGGAAATTAGGTCTGGAAGGTTATAGTAAGGGGGAACATGGTGTGTTGTAAGCACTTAGCTGATATCTGTTTATGCACTTATAGGAACAGTCAATCTTGTTTCACTGTGAATAACATACATGTCCTGCTTTAACCTAGAAGCCACAGAACTGCCTCTGCAGACAAAGCAACAGTGTCACTTTCCCCCATAGTACATATTACACAGAACATGCCATGGCATCATTTGCCAATTAAAATAAGCCACTGCCCTATTAAATACAGATATTAAGATGTTTTCGGGTATTTTAGCGGATAGGCTGAAGGACGTGGTCACATATCTTGTCCACCCAAATCAGGTTGGTTTCGTATAAGGTAGGTCCTCAGTGAATCATATCAGGGCTCTCGCTGATCTGATGGAGGATGTGGATGCCAGAGGGACTCCCCAGCTGACCCTGTCATTAGATGCCGAAAAAGCGTTTGACAGGGTCAGCTGGGGATTTATGGATGGGGCCTTGACCACTTTTGGACTTGTCGGAGGGATATATCGAGCCATAATGGCGTTTTACGTAAAGCCGGAGGGCCGAGTAGTGGGATGTGGAGTAAGATCAGATTGGTTTGGTTTGACAAAAGGGACACGTAAGGGATGCCTCCTCTCCCCCCTCCTGTATATCCTCACACTGGAGCCTTTGGCGAGAGATATATGTGTAGATGTGGGAATACAGGGGGGAGGAGAGGAGAGAAGAACAAAATAAAACTCTACGCGGATGATGTCCTGATAACTTTGGAAAATCCGGTAGAATCACTTAACGCAACAATGAAGCTGGTAGAAGAATATAGTGCTTTTTCCAATTATAAGCTCAATATAGCATAGTCGGAGATTATGGGTTTTAACTTGAGTAAGACATGCAGGGATGAGATAGGAAGATATGGGGTTAAATGGGTTAAGCATTATTACACTTATTTAATGCTTTAAGATAATTTAAGATAAATACAAAGCCCTGTAGATGGCTGGAAATTAATGTGATGCCTCTGATCAGGGAGACCGGAGTGAAGCTTAGAAAATGGAGATCACTATATTTCTCTTGGCTGGGTCGAATTAACCCCATCCGGTCCTATGTTCTCCCTAAATTTATATATATCTTTAGGATGATTCCATACCCAGTACCTAAGGCATGGACAGACTTGATTCAGTCCCTGTTTAACAACTTTATATGGGCCGATAAGAGACCGAGAATAAGAATGACATATGGGATGCTACCTAAGGACTGCTTTAAATATTTAAGGGTCAAGAGTCTAATAGCTCAAATGATAAATGAGGAGCCCCCATCAAAAGCAATACATCTAGTGACAGACACTCTTCAGAAGACACACTTACATAGACAGTTGGCAACAACATTAGAAATAGTTAGAGCAGCCCATACTAATCCGCCCCCAACAGCTATAAAAAGCTGGGAGGCAGATTTAAACATAAAGATAGATAACAAAGAATGGAACAAGGTACTAATTAGCCTATATAAGACTGCCCACTGTCAGTCTGCAACTGTTTAAATCTTAACGAGGTCCAGTATAAAATAATGAGTAGGTGGTATTTGACCCCCGCCAGATTTTTTAAAATATACCCCAACAACGATAAAAACTTAGAGCTTTGCTGGAGGTGTGGCTCAGCTAAGGGAAGTATTATTCATATTTGGTGGGAGTGCCCTCTTATGTCAGGATTATGGAGGAGAATTTCAAACCTTCTTGTCTCTCAGTATGGGAAGAATTGGAATCTGTCACCAGCCCGAGCATTACTACATCTAAATATGCCTGAGTCAAAAATCTCACCATTTGTCATGCATGTCAAACTGCTTATAGCAAGAAATTGGAAGGCCTCCTCCATAATTACTTGGGGCGAGGTAAAACGTCAATTGATATACCAGTGTACAATGGAGAGAGGAATAGCACAGTTGACAAGAGGAAGGGAAACTGGCCCTAAATATTGGGAGGAATGGATTAAGAAACTAGAAATGGGTGAATTGGAAGTGATACCTAAAATCCTCTGTATATTTAAGGGTGATAAGATTTTGCACTGAATGGTTTTTATTATACTGAGTCTATGTTAAGGACAATGAAGAAGATTGGCAGAGTAATTTCCTAACCTTCTCGGAAGTTAGTATACGGGACTAAAAACAATAGAATATATCACTCGAGGCTTAACATGGGTAAAATTAGATGAGGAAAGATATTGAAAACAAAGGGATTTATTTGATAAATGCATATTGTATTACTGGATTTTATTTTATTTATTCATAATGTTTTGTATTTTCATAAATAAAGTAAAAAAAAATTTTTTTAAAGCCACTGTCAGGTTACAGTTAACATGCCACAGTCACTTTGTCATTAACAAATGCAACAGCCAGTTTGCCTATTAAAAGATTCCACTGTTTGTCCATTGAATATGCCACAGTTTGTTGATTAATGTCACTGTTTATTATGCAATTAATATCCCACAGCCAGTTTGCTCATTAATATGCCAGTATTATTTTGACATTAATATGCCACGGCCAATTTGCCTATTAATATACCAGCATTATTTTGCCATTAATATGCTACAGCCAATTTGCCCATTAATATGCCAGTATTATTTTGCCGTTAATATGCCTCAGCCAATTTGCCCCTTAATATGCCAGTATTATTTTGCTATTAATATGCCACAGCCAATTTGCCCATTAATACCCCAGTATTATTTTGCCATTAATATGCCAGTATTTTTTTTGCCATTAATGTACTGTATCTGTGTTATTTTTCCATTAATATACCAGTATTATTTTTTCATTAATATGCCAGTATTATTTTGCCCTTAATATGTCAGTGTTATTTTGCCATTTAACCCCTTCGCGACCATATGACGAGTTAACTCGTCATAAGAGCCACAGCATTAGCGACCTTATGACGAGTTAACTCGTCATGCAGTCTAGCCGGTGGTGTGCTCCGTGGGCACCGCCAGCCAGTCTGCAACGGGTCCAGGACTAAGCCTCGCACCCGAGGCAAAGCTCCTGGACCCGATCGGTGGATTTCCGGGCATGTGATCGCGGTGATAACGTGATCACCGCGATAACATGCAAATTAGATGGCAAAGTCAGTGTGTTCACACACTGACTTTGCCTCTAATTCACTCTCTGTGCTTCACGTTCTTATAGTGAAGCACAGAGAGTGACCTGCAAGGTAACTGAGAAAAAAGGGGGAAAAAAATTAACCCTTTTATTGCTGATCACAGTTTGTAACTGTGATCAGTTTCCTTCCACTTTATGGCCCTCATTTAGTTTAGTTTTTTTACAAATTTTTTTATTTTTGCAATTTATAAAAAAAATTTTAATAAATAAAGGTAATTTTAATATATTTATTTAATAAAATGTAACCCCTGCATGGCTGTTGCATGATTTTTATAGATCTGACATCGCACTCTTCAGAGTTTTTTTTCTGTCTTTTTTGTTTAGGGGGGTTTGGGAACCAATATTTTTCTTTTTTATTAGTTAGTTAATTAGGGGGGATAAGTGGGTTAGTGTTGCACTAGTTGTGTAGCTTATTATTTGGAAAATAATGGGGAAAAACTTTTTTTTCTTTCAAAATTTCCTCTTTTATATGTATTTTTTAATACTAAAATGTAAATCATTTTTATGTATAGGGTATCAAAAGAAAGCTCTAACTGTCCTTTACAAAACAACATATAACTTGTATGGGTACGTTAAATGAGAGAGAGGGAAATTATGTTTTAACCCCTTGGTGACAGATGACGTGCCAGGCACTTACATACAGTCAAGGGGTTAAAAAAAGTTTTTACTGTAATTCATTACAGTATAAAAAAGGCTCTTTTAAGCGATCGTGCGCTTCCTAAGCACCTCCGGTGTTGCTAAAGTGCCTCGCTAGCAACGCACTTAGCAGCACCTTCGGCTGCCCCCAGAACCGATGGTGGTCGCTCTCCTGAGTGACCTCATCGGCTCAGTAGAAGGGAACGCTGCCTGTACAGGCAGCACTTCCCTTCTAATGGCAAGAGCATCGGAAGTGAATGTATTTCACTTCCGATGCTCTAGGGGGAGCCAATCGATGCCTACACAACAGATCTGTGTGATCTGTGTGCAGGCATGTATGATAAGTGCTCTGATGAGCACTTATCATACAGTCAAAGGCAATATTAGTAAATATTGCCTTTGACAAGTATTGATCTGCCTCCCTCTCCTTACTAGTTTTAGTAAGGGAGAGAGACAGGTCAGATCAAGTAAAAAATAAAATAAAATAATAAAATTAAAAATATTTAATAAAATTTTACACACCAAGAGCTTTTATAAAAGCCATTTCAAGTGTTTAACCCCTTCCCTGCCATTGATCGCTGTGTACGCAGTGATCATACACAGCAGCACATTTTTTGCTGTCTGCATTTTTTAGGGGTTAATTTTTTTTACTGTAATTCATTACAGTATAAAAAAGGCTCTTTTAAGAGCTATTAACCCCTTGCTTGCTATAGATCACTGCCTAAGCAGCGATCTGACGCAAATGCAGCAATCTTGCTGCAGAATCATTTTTACTTTTTTTAAAAACTTTTTTATTACACCCGTCATGGGTTAATTATATCCGCTAGGGGATTACATTTAATGTAAAAAAAAATTTTTTTAGCTGTCTGAGCGCATGTATAGCGATCAGTAACAGCTGATCAGTGGCAATGGCGGTTTGGTGTTCAGATGAGCATTTGTCAATATTGTCAATATTGCAGAATCATTTTTACTTTTTTTTAAAACTTTTTTATTACACCCGTCACGGGTTAATTATATCCGCTAGGGGATTACGTTTAATGTAAAAAATATTTTTTTTAGCTGTCTGAGCGCATGTATAGCGATCAGTAACAGCTGATCAGTGGCAATGGCGGTTTGGTGTTCTGATGAGCATTTGTCAATATTGTCAATATTTGATCTGACCGGTGTAGATCTGCCTCCCTCTCACTTGAGTTTTAGTGAGGGAGACAGACAGAGCTGTATAATGTGAGTTTTTAATTATAATATATTTAATAAAATTGAGACCCAAAGGCTTTTATAAAAGCCGTTTCCAGTGTTTAACCCCTTCCCTGCAATTGATCACTGTGTACGCAGTGATCTTACACAGCAGCACATTTTTTGCTGTCTGCATTTTTTTAGGGGTTACTTTTTTTTTAGTTTTTTTTTTTTTTACAGTATATCAAAGGCTCTTTTAAGAGCTATTAACCCCTTCCTTGCCATATATCACTTCCTAAGCAGCACATATGGTCACTACCTAAGCAGTGCATATGGTCACTGCCTAAGCAGCGCATATGGAGCGATCTGGTCGCAGAAGGATTTTTTTTGCCATCAGCATTTTTTTTGCCATCAGCATTTTTTTTTTGTCACACTCACTAGGCGTTAATTATACCCACTAGGGGATTACGTGTATTCCTTTTGAAGCTGTCTGAACGCGTGTATAGCGATCAGTAAAACATATTGGGTTATTGTTTGGCAGTGACACATACCGAAATCTGTGAATTTATGTCTGAAATACAATATTTGTGGGGGAAAAAAACACACAAAAATTACTACCACAAAATTGGACAAAGGCTGGTGGTAGAATTAGTGCATGGAAAGTGTTAAAATACCACCATTTGAAATAGCCTAGGGTGTCTACTTTAAAAAAATATATGGGTAGATGGGGTAAAATACACTGGCTGGTTTTAAATATGTCCCAAATGGGACATGGGTGCAGGCTGTCTGCATGTCAAAATTTCAAGTTGGAAAACCAAAAACTGCACCTCCCAAATTTGGCCTTTTCCCCCCCAAACAACTCAACAAACCTATGCATGGGTGGTATCCCTGTACTCAGGAGAAATAGTAGAATCTATTTAGCAGTTTTTTTCGTTCGCTTCTGTCGATGAGGAGAAGATGTTTCAAATAAAAGTCAGGAAATTTGTGTTTTTTGTTTTTTTTACCATATTTTTTTTTTTTTTATATAATATTATAAGATATGATCAAAATGAGGGCATCCAAAGAAAGCCCTTCTTGTCCCGATAAAAACAATATATAATATGTGTGGGTACAGAATGACCAAAGAAGAAAATTACAACTAAACACAAACAGCACAGAAATGTTAAAATAGCCATTGTCCAGAATGGACAAAAATGTTTCAAAGGCTCTGTCCTTAAGGGGTTAAAAAACGCATATTAAAAATTGAAAAAGGCTCTGGTCCTTGGCCCAGGAAAATCCCTGGTCCTTAAAGGGTTAAATGCCTGTATTATTTTTCCATTAATATGCCAGTATTATTTTGCTATTAATATGCCAGTATTATTTTGCCATTAATATGCCTGTATTATGTTCCCCATGAATATGACAGAATTCTGCCAGTTCAGAAGTGCTCTATACTGCAACAGGCTCATCATTCTTATTACACATCCATCTCTGTGAAGAGTGTGCACATATCTACAATCTACACACAAATAGTGTTTGCACCATTGTAAATTGGAACCCTATAAGGAAGCTTAATGGCAAAATGCGTCAGGGCTCCAGTTTTTACCAAAAAGGTTCTACTACAACATTCTACCGGTATAACCTTTACGTGTATATGTGTTTTCATTATTTTGTTTATTCATTGGTTAAAATGAAATAGTTTACTATTTACTGGTCTGTGCAGTCTTGTCTTCTTTCTTATACCACTTTTAATCCGTTTGCATCGTCTCTCTTGAGTTCTGGGAATAACTCTAATTGGTATTTTTTTTTCCAGCACTTTCCTTTTCTTTCTCTCTCCTTCCTTTGTTTTGGTGCACGTCTAAATCACTTTTCTCGCAACAAGTATGCGAGGCTGGGGCAGCAAGCTAGTCTGCCCACAAGGGGGGAAGGTAAGGGATACCTCCATCGGGTGCCTGCATGCGTCTGGGCCTGACACACTCTTGGTAGGGTGTTCATTTTGAAGATGTTTATGCTGCCTGTCCAGGAGACATGAAGGGATGTCCATGTAATTCTCTTTAATGCTCTGTACC
The DNA here is from genome assembly GCA_036172795.1 of Pelodytes ibericus. Lineage (NCBI taxonomy): Eukaryota > Metazoa > Chordata > Amphibia > Anura > Pelodytidae > Pelodytes > Pelodytes ibericus. The sequence goes on along the minus strand of CM069859.1, from coordinate 138,128,950 downwards.
AAGTGGGGCTAAAAAAAATAATTGTTTATATAATATAATGGTGTCATTGATACCACTCTTAACGAATATAGAGACAATATAAGGTGTGCTGATTTTCTACTCTGAATATAAGTGCTGCACAGCTGGCCAAACTCTTTGTAGACACTAATCCATTTTCGAATACTTTAGAAATCATGAAAATATATGAAAACCAATACTTTACTTATGCGTTTAATTTCTCTCTCTCTCAAAGTTGAATTAGAGTATTAACTAGTGTAATGAACCAGGGTGACTACATGGTAAATATCTGTTTTTTTCAGAGTTTAATTGTTTGTTGCTTAGCTAATTTTTGTTATGTTGTACATTTAATTAAGTTAATTATAGTAATTAAACAATATGTATCTGAAAATGATGGCATGAAGCATTCATTAACTATAGTACATATTTGTAATTCTTCTTTTCAGGATGAAGACCATTACAGAAGAATTTTTTCCTGAAGATGAGCCTTACACGGATGACTATGATTACAATGACACATCCAATCAACCAGTAGCCATATGTGAGAACGACAATCTTCATTTGTTTGTATCTCCTTTTATACAATCTGTTTTGCTGACATTGTTCTGTCTGAGCTTCATTGGAAATAGTGTCATTCTCATAATTCTGACAAAGTGGGAAAAACTTAACTCGGTCACAAATATTTTCATCCTGAATCTTGTTATCGCAGATTTAATATTCACAGTTTCATTCCCATTCATTGCAGTCAGTTATGCTTCACAATGGATCTTTGGAGAAGCAATGTGCAAAATGACCATGGCTTTTTTTTTCACTGGATTCCAAAGTTTTGTAATATTTATCACTTTAATGACAGTTTATCAGTATCTAACAATTGTTCATTCTTGGTCATCCACATCAAGGTTAAGAGTCCGATATGCAGGATTTATATGCGTGTTTACATGGGGTATCAGCATTGTTTTTTGTATACCTGATATTATCATCTATACAACAATAAATGGTAACTCAGAAAAAATAGAGTGTAGTACTTCTGCTGAAGGCTATACACGTTGGTGGCTATCATTAGGAACGTATAAACATTTTGTGCTGTTTTTTCTTTTACCTCTTGTCATTATAATTTTCTGTTATGTCAGGATTGTGGTAAAAATTAACAAATGTAACATCAGAAGAAGAGACAGGGTTCTAAAACTCATATTTTGTATTGGTTTATTTTTTTTTCTTTGTTGGTCACCATACAACATTATTATGATGCTAATGTTTCAAGAACATATCGGAAACGACTGCAACAGTGACATTAATGTACAGTATGCATTTTACATATGTCAAACCATAGTTTATTTTCATTGCTGTATAAACCCATTGTTGTACGCATTTGTAGGAACAAAATTTAGAAGGCATTTAAGTTGTCCATTTGCAAGAAACTGTACACCACGTAGAGTCAACCAACAACAGGATTTTAGTCTCAGAACAAGTTTGGTTCATGGCATATGATGTACATGTATTTACATTATATACCCATTTATTTACGCCAATCAGCCATAACATTATGACCACCTGTCTAATATTGTGTAGGTTCCCTTCTGATGCCAAAACAGCCCTGAAGGTGTGCTGTGTTATCTGGCACCAGATTCTTTACGTCCTGTAAGTTGCAAGCAAAGGCCCCATGGATTGTTTGTCCAGCACATACCACAGATGCTCCATTGTATTGAGATCTGGGGAATTTGGAGAACATGTCAAGACCTTGAACTCGTTGTTGTATTCCTCAAACCATTCCTGAACCATTTTTGCTTTGTGGCAGGGCACATTATCATGCTTAAATAGGCCAATGCAATCAGGAAATACCATTTCCATGAAAGGGTGTGCATGGATTGCAACAATGCTTAGGTAGGTGGTACATGTCATAGTAACATCCACATGAATGGCAGGACCCAAGATTTCTCAGCAGAACATTGTCCAAAGCATCACACAGCCTTCACCAGCTTGCCACCTAAAGTGGTCATAATGTCATGGCTTATCAGTGTGTATATCACCAAAAATGTATGCAGTGCTTGGTCCAGAGCATAGAAGGAAACTACATACCATGTTAAACAAACAGAGACAAACTGATACATGAGGTAGAGAGCCCTGCTCGCAAGCTTGTTTAAAAGAATATTTACCATGATCAACAAATGTTTTCACTAACAGTTACGTTTTATATCTTCTCTGTTTTCGCTAAATATTTTCCTTCTGATTTATAGCAGTCTGTCTAAACTCTTGCTTCTTTTCCTTTGTAGACTGTTAAAGGACCCTTTCAGTCAAAATTAATATATTTAAAGCATATTAAAGCTGACATTTTAAGGATAATGTATTAATTGATAAAAAAAATTAAATGTTTGAAATATTTATCTTGAGAACTTATCTTTTTGCCTGATTCCTCCCAAGGATTGCTCTCCCCCTGTCAAAGTGGTAACAGAAAAGGATATATATTGGGAGCCAATTAGAGAAAACTCCCCTAAATATGCATGATGATGCCCAAAGCCCATGTGCACAAATAGCAAAGCTAATTTTGAGACTAAATCAAACTCAGGTGCCGATTTTGACTTCAAAATTAAAGTCAACTTCCAAAGTAAAATTTTAGTGAATAGACCAATTAGTGTACAGCTGTATATTCAGAATGTTAAAAAAGAGAGTGGAGGGGAAGGATGTTTGTTTTATTGAAAAGCATAATTGATGCATGCTGCAGTGAACAGTAGTTGATTTGTTGTCACATACAGCATAAATACAGAGTAATAAAATATAATTTAGGTTGAAAAAAAATTAGGTAAACTAGGGGGTGCTAAGGTGCTGCTGCTTACTGATCTGAAAACTGTGTGTCCCGGTAGGCAAGGCAGCACAGTGATTCTCCCTAGTATCGTTCTCGTTTAACATCCTCCTCCTCATCTGACAGGTTTAAGTTCCATGCAGAGAGGAGGGAGAGGTCAGAGGGCAGGAGGGAGAGGTCAGAGGGCAGAAGGGAGAGGTAAGAGAGCTAGCATGCGTGTGTGCATAGAGGAGTGGAGTGGGGGAGCTGATTATGGACAGGAGTTGACTTGTTTTGTCAGAACTCCAGCAATACAGAAAATACTGATTTCTATGTCCAAGCTCCCTAAATTACCAATCGTTCCTACCACAAGATGTAATGAAGATATTGGGATTGCTGCAGGGCCGGACTGGCCTACCGGGATCCCGGGAAAAATCCCAGAAGGCTAAAGTCCCTGGAGCCGTTACCTGGGGTCGCAAAGCCAGTATGCTGAAGAATTCGGCTGCTGCAGCCGCTTCAACAATTCAGCCGCCGCGACTGCTTTAAGAATCTGGCCGCGGTGGTCGCTTTAAGACTGCATGCTCCACCCCCAGCTTCACCGAGACTGACTGAGCACTGGATGTAAGGTGACATCTGGTGCTCGGAAGAAACTGATTGCAGGGATCAGAGGCAGGCACCGTCGATCCAACAAACAATTATTTTTTAAAGAAATTGTAGTGTGTCTGTGTGACATTGTGCATGTGTTATTGTGTGTGACTGTGCAAGTGTAACTGCGTGTTTGCATGTGTAAGTGTAACTGTGTGTATGTAAGTGTGCCTGTGTAAGTGTAACTGTGTATATGTAAGTGTGCCTGTGTAAGTGTATGTATTTCTGTATATGTGTACATAGTCTGGTCTGAACCATCCACCTCCCTACAAACAGTATTTAAAAAATAAAACAAATACATCTGTGTGTATATATGTGTCTGTGTGTTTGACAGTGGCCATTTGTTACTATGTGTAAGTGTAACTGTGTGTCTGTAAGTGTAACTGTGTATTTGTAAGTGTGCCTGTGTAAGTGTGTGTATTTCTGTATGTGTGTGTGGATGTGTATGTATGTGTGTATATCTGTCTGCGTGTGGCTGTGTATGTATGTGTGTAAGTGTGACTATGTGTTTTTGTGTGTGTGACTGTGTGTGCAAGGGTTTATGTCTTTGCATCACATATAAAACAAGAAGCAGTGCAGTGATCCCGCCGCTTTAAGAATTTGGCTGCGGAAAGATGTGATGTTCCCTCCTTTTCCCTCCTGTGCTAGGGCAAGTCCTGTGAGTGCAATCTAATAGCAGGGGTAAGTCCTGGGTGCTGGGGTTAGTCCATTGACTGCAATCTAAGTACTGGATAAAGTCCTTCGTGCTGTGGCAAGTACTGTGAGGGCATTCTAAGTCCTGAGTGCTATAGCAAGTCGTGTGCAATCTGCGAGGTGGGGTAAGTCTTAGGTGCTGTGGCAAGTTCTACAAGTTCAGTCTACGTTTTGGGGTAAATCCTGGGTGCTGGGGAAAGCCATGTGAGTGCAATCTGCATGCTGAGATAAGTCCTGAGTGCTAGGGAAAGTACTGTAAGTGCTATCTGAGTGCTGGGGAAAGTCCGGTGAGTTCAACCTGCATACTTGGGTATGTCCTGGATGTTGGGACAAGCCCTGTGAGTGCAGTCTTAATGCTGGGATAGGTCATCGTTGCTGGGCAAGTCCTATGAATGCATTCTGGTTGCTGGGGTAAATCAATGCATCCATCCAGATGACACACACTGCCCTGATTTATACCCCTGCACAGGGCAATTCATATAACCTTGTGTACATACTTGGGCCTATGTATTGCCCTGTGCATGGGGTATATATCAGCCTTATCTGTAAATAATAGACTCTTCAAATGTGCTTTACAATGTATGGTTTTCCCTTTTATGAACAAGAAACGAATGTTATGCAATGGGGCTGGTATAATGACACAATGCTATGGGGCTGGTGTACAACCATTTCCAGGGCTGGTTTTTATCCCCAGTCTGGCACTGGATTGCTGTCCCCCTGTCAAAGTGTCAACAGAAAAGGATCTATTGGGAGCCAATTAGAAAACTTCCCTAAATACGCATGAGGATGCCCAAAAAAATCAAATCTGGCTACACCTGACATTCAGACAGACTCCCAAACCAGATGCTGGTCCACACAGGGTCCATGTGCAAGGCAGAGATGGCGATAATCTGATTAGAGCTCCATTCTGTCCCATAAATATATCCATCCTTATTAAAGGGATGTGGAGAATAAAAAAGTATTGAAAATGATCTATAAATTGTTTTAGTAAAATTGCAAGCAAAAGCCTAAATTAGGATAAAAACATGTTTGAAGGTGTCTGTGGCAACTCCAGTTTGTGACATCAACTGTGGCCTTATATGAAAATGAACTGCTTTTTCAATTTGCCTATTAGGCCACAGGTGAAATTATAAACTGGAGTTTTACAGACACATTGAAAACACATTTCTCTCCTAATTTAGGCATTTACCTGCAATTTTTCTAACACAATGTAAAGATTGTTTTTATTCAGTTTTGTTCTCTCACAGTAAAAACAATGTTTAGGTGAGACAGTCCCTTTAACTGCTTTTCACACACTCTTTTACTTTTCTTATTTCAATTTCCTTCCATTTCCTTTTTTTTATAATTAAAGTTGCAGTATACTTCCATTTATACTCCCATAGTCATAATTTTACAGGAAGTTTCTACATTTAGTTAATACACTTAGAAACTGTAAATGAGCGTTTAAATGGTAAAAGGCTATTGTTTTTGTGGCTGAATACTATGTACACTGTTTATTTAACTATAGTGATTAACACTGAACTTTAATATGTGTACACTCATTAAAATACTTTAAGTTAAAAAAATAAGCACAAAGGAGCAGAGCTGTGCCTATAGTCTGTGCACTCTCACCAAGACCAGGGCTGAGGCATACACAGACCACCAGAGATCAGGTAGCTTGTGTCATTTAGTTTTCATCCATTTCCTGAGGACTTCCATTCCTATTATGCAAAGCCAGCGTTATGAGATGGTATTGGCTGGCTGGGCACCATGACAACTATAGTTAACAGCAGAAATACTGAACTACAGTTCCCATGCTGGCCAGGAAGTCAAAGGTATTGTGGTCCAGAGCAACTCTAGTTAAAATTAAATAAATATATATACATTTATTTTATAAATAATTAAATATTTACTGCTGCTGTATATTTTTTCACTGGCTAGAGACTATGGGAACTGTAGTAATTTTACTGTTATCAGGGCCAGCCCAAGACATTGTGCTGCCTGGGGTGAAAAACTTAATGCTAAATTTCACCTCATGGGTGAGCTCTTTCATAAGGTGAAAAGAAAGTAATGGTAAAACTTTATTATGATAATAGGCTGTGCAATTCCCTAAAACATAACGTGACCAGTGACCTATAACAAAATCCACATAGATATAGGCAGTGTCAGATGAGTTTACCCCTGGATGGCTAGACAGATATAGGCGGTGTGAGAGGAGTTAACACCTTGGGTGGCTAGACAGATCTAGGCAGTGTCAGAGGAGGTAACCCCATGGGTGGCTAGACAGATATAGGCAGTATCAGAGGAGTTAACCCCTTTATTCACAAACTCACTCACACACATACAGACAGTCTCTCACTCACACATACACACACACACACACTTACTCACACTGAGACACACACTCACACTGACACACACACTCACACTGACATACACACACACACTCACTCTCACTGACATACACACAGACACACTATCAGTTTTTAACTTACCGGGTCCAGGCAGTGGAGTATCTTGGTTTTGTGCTGTCCTAGGCAGACAAAATTCTGGCACGCCCCTACCCACGCTGCACATGCATGACATGCCCCATAACCTCCATTACATGCCTCCATCACCCCCATTACACCTCCTCCAATCATGTGAGGCAGGGCCGGCCTTAGGGGTGTGCGACCTGTGCGAGCGCACAGGGCGCAACACCCCAGGGGGGGCCCGCCCGGCCGGTAGAAAGAAAAAAAAAAGTAAAAAAAAAAAAAAAAGCCGGTAGAGGCACTGGATGGGGGAGATCAAAAGATCCCCCCTCACCAGCCCTCTGCTTGGCATTCTCTGCTTGGTCCGGGGAGGGGGCGGAGCTAACCGGCACAGCGGTGTAGCTCCGCCCCCACCCCGGGAAGCAGAGCAGCGTCTGCTTCACGGGGAGCCCCGGGCAGCATGAGATAGTGCTGCTCGGCTCCCCATGCTTGCATTAAGCATGGGGAGCCGAGCAGCACTTTGTCTTGCTGCCCATGGCTCCCCATAATGCAGACTCTGCTCTGCTTCCCGGGGTGGGGGCGGAGCTACACCGCTGTGCCGGTTAGCTCCGCCCCCTCCCCGGACCAAGCAGAGAATACCGAGCAGAGGGCTGGTGAGGGGGGATCTTTTGATCTCCCCCACCCAGTGCCTCTACCGGCTTTTTTTTTTTTTTTTTTTCTTTCTACCGGCCGGGCGGGCCCCCCCTGGGGTGTTGCGCCCTGTGCGCTCGCACAGGTCGCACACCCCTAAGGCCGGCCCTGCCTCACATGATTGGAGGAGGTGTAATGGGGGTGATGGAGGCATGTAATGGAGGTTATGGGGCATGTCATGCATGTGCAGCGTGGGTAAAGGTAGGGGAGGGGGGAGAGACAGAACAGGGGTAAGGGGGGAGAGACAGAACAGGGGGAGGGGAGAGAGAGACAGGGGGAGAGAGAGAGAACAGGGGGAGGGGGGAGAGAGAGAACAGTGGTTAGAGGGGGAGAGAGACAGACAGAACAGGGGGAGGGGAGAGAGACAGACAGAACAGGGGTTGGGGGGAGAGACAGAACAGGGGGAGGGGAGAGAGAGACAGGGGGAGAGAGAGAGAACAGGGGGAGGGGGGAGAGAGAGAACAGGGGTTAGGGGGGAGAGAGACAGACAGAACAGGGGGAGGGGAGAGAGAGACAGACAGAACAGGGGTTAGGGGGAGAGACAGAACAGGGGGATGGGAGAGAGAGACAGACAGAACAGGGGGAGGGGGGAGAGACAGACAGAACAGGGGTTAGGGGGAGAGACAGAACAGGGGGAGGGGAGAGAGAGACAGACAGAACAGGGGTTAGGGGGGAGAGAGAGAACAGGGCTAGAGAGAGAGAACAGGGGGAGGGGGAGAGGGGGGAGAGACAGAACAGGGGAGGGGTGGGAGAGAGAGAGACAGACAGAAAAGGGGCAGGGGACGGGGGAGAGAGACAGAACAGGGAACGGGGGAGAGAGACAGAACAGGGGACGGGGGGAGAGAGACAGAACAGGGGACGGGGGGAGAGAGACAGAACAGGGGACGGGAGGAGAGAGACAAAATAGGGGACGGGGGGAAAGAGACAGAACAGAGGGAGAGAGAGAGAGACAGACATGGCAAGGAAGAGGAAAGGGACAAACATGGGAAGGTAGAGAGACACAAACATAGGGGGTGAAAGAGACGGGGGGGCGCCACGGGGGAAGCCCGCACAGTGCGCCTGAACACTTGAGGCCGGCCCTTATGTGAGGCTTCTGAACTCTCAGCCAATCAGGAGAGTTGAGAGGTCTCACCTAAAGAGCTGGCCCTGACTTTTATATACTGTGCCCATAATGCCTTGCCAGCAAAGAGTATCATGATAATGGGGATCAGCCTTGATAAAGGCCAAAATGTTAGGGATTTCATTTCGTTTGGACATGAATCTGCTTTATTTTCAACTTAATTATTTTTTGTCTATCGATATTGATGAATAATTCACACTGGTAGAAGCTGTAATGTACCACTGTCAGTGGCTGGTCAATTCTATGACAAAGCCATGTTTGGGTCTACTGATTGGAGTTCTCCTTTGCCACCATCTGTATCTGGCCAACTTTATATAAATTATTATCTATTCATAGAGCTATACTATGTCATCTATTCTGTACCATGTCTGTGTCTTGCTTACTGTAGACTGATGTAAGCTATACTATGCCACTATGACTATGAGAGGAGAGCAAAACTACTACTACAGAGGTGGCAGCAAATTTTTATTTGCCTTGGGTGACAAAAATCCTTGCACTTGCCCTGTTTATGTCCATCAAGTTTAACACTTTTCCTTTCCTTGTTCATGCTGCTGAAGCAAAGGAAGGAAAAAATACCCTATTTAAGTATCTTTGACTTTTGACCTATTGAAGGAACAATTCCTTCTTTAGTCCTTATGACAATTAGATTTCTCCTTGGATCAACCAGCTCTAAAAATGAATGTCATTGTTATCCTCTAGTGCTCTGTATGTTCTTCTATTCCAGATCCAGGCCCTATTGAGATGTTTCTATGTTTGATGTTTTGAGTTCCAGTTAGATAATAACCATGTTAGAAGTAAAAAATAGAGTTTAGTTGTCCTTTAACATCTAAGTGTGTACATATAAAACATACACAAAAAAATAGCACCGCAAACTTTGCCATCAACAAAAATGGTGTTTCCAGCATCCCAATGGAGTCAGTCAGAGTGTCTTTGGATGTATGTGATTAGTAAACATTTCCACAAACAAAAGTTTGACAAACTTTTTTTTCACAATCTCCCATCTTTTATTCATTGTTATACTCATTTATTTGTTGTAGAATAAATAATGGTATCTAAATAAAGTTATTATTCTTAAGCAAATATGTTGGGAAATTACAGTTCAACACGGAAACCACAAACAGGTCACAATAGTCATATCCTCAACAACATTGGAACAACAGCCGAGTGTTTAAGGTATTCATTGTACAGCTTTGCCTTGTATATAAATGCAATATCTGAAAAAGCTCTGGAGATTGGGAGGATAACTATATGTTTAATATTTCATAAAGTATATGTATGATAATGAAATACATGCATAAATAGGTCATGCAGTGCATGTAGAATCAAATTCTAAATTTACTTAAAACAGGCATTGAAGCTAGACTCAAATGCTATTTTCATAAATGGTTACACATGAGGTGAAAGAGTAGGGACAGCCAAACAGAAAAAATATTCCATTTGGCAAATCACTAATGCACGTGCCCCTCTTCTTTCGACTATACCTTGGTCTATTAAAAAATGTCTTGGTCTACTAAAAGTATCAAAGGGAATTTAAATAGACACAGTTCAGTAACGATAGTTGAATATATAAATGTCCATTGTTAGCTCTACATTCCCAAAGTAGGGAATTATGGGTAGATGTATGCAACAATGTCCTCCTTTTGCCACATTATCTCCTTTCACATTGTTGTGCTACATTTTTCCAAGTCTCCCAGTAGATGTCCCTTAAATTTCCCCATATTTGGTTTCTGTGTAATATGTGACCCTCTAAGAATTAAATGATTAACGTTACAACATATACATTGTGTTTATTGTTACATTACTACATTGCTGATAAGTAAATCACATTGCTTGTGATGAAGATCTAAGCTAGATATGACAGTCGCTTTTACAGAGTTTCATTCCTCCCTACTGTCCCAATTTGGAATACTTTTATCGTTGTCCCAGGTTCTTTGTCTGGTGCCTTTTACTAAGTTGAATTGTATCACCTACACATTCAGTAACTACTAATCAAGAAGTTGTGGTGTTCTGTCACAGAGCTGAAAGCTGAAAGCTGAAATGTAACACCATGTACTTCCTTTTTTACATATATAAATAAATCTGCAATTTACTGTGTCAAAAGGACGTTAGTGAAGGCTTGACGATGTACCAAAATCACTGTGACAGCTAAATAATGCAGGATATTGAATAAATCACGGATTATCAATTACCTGCAAATTACTCCAAGACATCCACATTGTACTTGTAAAGGAATGTGTTAAATAATAAAGAAAATAGTTTGTTAATAATTGATAATAATAGATGCCAATAATTAGGTAGCCAAAATGAGGTCAAAGCTTCCAAACATTGTATGGAAGTAGCTAGAACCAGGGATAACCAGCTATACACAATGGTTCATAGAATAGATACTCCCAGGATATGTAATAATTATTTTTGGTATAATAAAATATAATTAAATAAAAAAATATATATTTATATTTTTGTTGCGAAACAAAAATTATAAACGATTGTTAAAACCAAGAAATGGTTGTGTTTAATTGTTGGGACATTTTAATACTCCAAAAACAATTTGACAGTCTGTTTGACAGTTTTTTGCTGCTAACAAGTACTTCAACATGTACTTTGGTTTTACATATCCTGAAAGTATCTGTTCCATACACAATGTCTATAATTAGGTGTCAGAGAAAAATATTTTTATATTACACAACATTATGTTTTCAGTCACAATAAATTATGAAAACAATATCTGTAATATGTCTTTCTATAGATAGACAAATTGATGGATAGAGAGATAGAGAGATAGTGCATCATTCTTTTCAAGTTCAGATACCTTAGTTACAATAACATGAGCAAACTTAAGCTACCCATTTTCGATCAACTAAGTTCTTTTATTTTGAATTGACAACAATGCAGCATGACACACACTAAATTCATGTAAAATAGGGATTCGCACCATTTCTCATATGTTTCTGAATGCCATTAAACTGTCAGATGAAATAAAAAAAATATTAAGCTAGCGGTAAAGAACTATTCTCTTTTCTAAATGACATAAAACATAAAGATTATTAAACATAATTAAAAAAATATTAAGCTGGAGGTAAATAAATATTCTCTTTTATAACTGATATAAAAACATTAAGATTTTTAAACATAATCAAAAAATATTAAGCTAAAGGTTTCCAGACTTAGGAAAAAAATAAGGAAAGCTAATAAAAAAAATTCAAGATGTAGAACAAAAATACTCTGTCCTATCAATGTGTAACCGGATTAATTATGACAATCAATACAGGGATCCATCTTCGTGATGACCATTGTCTTGGGAATTCATTCTAATAGTAAAATGCTGTTCATTTTTACATGGACAGTAAATATTTAGCAAGTGCTTCAAATGGCGTCTAAATTTAATCCCAACAAATGCATATAGTATTGGATTCAGGCAGCAATGAGAAATAGCAAGTTTTTCACTAACATTTTTTGCATAATCAATTTGTTTAATAAAAGTACAAGTCATAAAAATATTTTGTTGATGTAAAGAGTGTAGAAGCATAACAATATTGTAAGGTCCCCAGCTAAAAAAATATACCACCACTATGATAAGTATTAGTTTAACTGGTTTATGATTCCTTTGGGAGTGAGATTTGAGTAATGTCCTTATTATGTTAAAATAACAAAATATGATAACCAAGAAGGCAATCAGAAAAAACACATTCTGTTGATAATTGTTGACCAGTTCTGGAAGGACTGCAGAATATTCACATCTGTTAAAATCAGCATATTTAGTCTCAGATTGAAAGAATACCACAGGAACTGATGCAAGTATACTCAGTAACCAGGCTACAACACTAGTCAGTATTCCAAAGATGGGTCTTCTGGTTTTCAGAGCAGACAAAGGATCCACTACTGCAAGATATCGATGATAGGTCATGAATGTCAAGAAAATAATTCCACTGTAGAATCCAATTGAGAAAAGTGCGTTAAATGTTTTGCAAGCTACTGGTCCAAAAATCCACCCTTGTCGGTGATACACAATAAAAAATGGAAGGCATGAGGTTAAAATCAGATCAGCAATGGATAGATTGAAGATGAACACATTTGTCAGAGACAGAAGGTTTTCATATGCGATGAGAACCCATAGCACCAGACAATTTCCAATGACGCTAAAAATAAAAAGCAATGAATTTAAGATGGTAGTAAGAAGAATAGCAAATTTAGAAACATCTTCTTTGTTACAAGGTTCAATTAATCCATCGTAAAAATATGTTGTATATAAGTCTGGAAAATCTGTCGAATTTTCCATCTTGTGTCTTTTTAGTGCAGGTTTCCTTGAAAATAGAGAAAAAAGTATATTATTTTGTCATTTCAAGTGCACAAATAATTGTTATTTACATGTTACTAACTTATCTTACCTAAGGAATAATTGAGCAGATGGCTATGATGCTAATGATTATCTCAAAAACTTTACATCCCTATATATATATGTCATTACCTTTTTTACTTCTCATTTTCGAACTTTCACTTTTTTTTTTAAACTAAGAGCAATCTGGCAATAACCATTCACCAGATGATGAATGGATACTAATTATATCAATCATAAACAAAATTCAAGAAGCAAAGCAGTCACCTTAAAAAACATTTACTATAGGGGGATGCTGCTCGAATTACCTAGTAGTTATTCAAAAGTATCTATATTTGTATAGAATATATATAATATACAAAGCGATATGAAGTAGAGTATTTTCCACAAGGCAAACAAGGCACTCGCCTAGGGCGGTACTTTGCCAGAGGGTGTTAAAGCACACTTCTGGTCATTCAAACATTTTCGCTCCCTCCCCCACTATTCATCAAGCTTTATCTCCTTCCAATTAATCGGGGTAATGGGGTCATGTAATGAACGTGGTGGTGGTATGTAATGAGGGTGATGGTGGCATGTAATGTGGTGATTGGGCATTTAATGTGTGTGCAATGTGGGTGATGGGGCATGCATTAATTATATAAAGTGCTATTTATGTAGATACACAGGTATATAAACAGGGATCAGCATAAACATCCCAGTGTATTCCAGTCAGAGGCGTCACTAGGGTTGGTGTCACTCAGTGCAGTAACTCATGGTGTCACCCCCCTGGATTTCCTCCAATACCATGCCAAACAGATTCCTTAGTAATGCCAGTGTGTATGTCACACACAGGAGCCCCATAACTATGACACACACAAGAGCTCCATAAATTATGCCACACCAGAGTCCCATAAATTATGCCACACCAGAGCCCCGTTTTTTTATGCCTTAACTCGGAGCCCAATTAATTATGCCACACACACAGGCACCCCTTAATTATGCCACACACAAGCACCCCATAATTATGCCACACAAAAGAGCCCCTTAATTATGCCACACATGGTGCCCAATGAATATGCAACACAATGGACCGCCATTAATTATGCGACACACAGGCCACAAAACTAGCCAGTGACACTTGCCTCATGGTACATGTTATTTTGCCCCACAGACAATGCCACAGCATCACTTTGCCAAATAAAATAAACCAATTTTCTCATTAATATGTCAGTGTTTGCCCGTATATATAGCACAGCCAATGTGACCAATTATATTATTATTTTGTCATTCATAAACCACAATTTGCCAAATAATATGCCAGTATTATTTTACCATTTAATATGCAACCGCCAGTTTGCCCAATAATATACCAGTATTATTTTGCCATTAATATGCCACAGCCAATTTGCCCAATAATATGCCAGCATTATTCTGCCATTTAATATATGCCAGTATTTTGCCATTCAATATGCCAGTATTTTGCTACAGCCAATTTGCCCAATAATATACCATTATTATTTTGCCATTAATATGCCACAGCCAATTTGACGAATAATATGCCAGTATTATTTTGTCATTTATAAGCCACAGCCAATTTGCCCAATAATATGCACATTCAATATGCCAGTATTTAGCCATTCAATATGCCAGTATTAAGCCACTCAATATGCCAGTATCTTGCCATTCAGTATGCCAGTATTTAGCCACTCAATATGCCAGTATTTTGTCATTCAATATGCCAGTATTTTGCCACTCAATATGCCAGTATTTTGCCATTCAATATGCCAGTATTTAGTCACTCAAAATGCCAGGATTTAGCCACTCAATATGCCAGTATTGTGCCACTCAATATGCCAGTATTGTGCCACTAAATATGCCAGTATTGTTCCACTCAATGTGCCAGTATATTGGCACTCAATATGCAAGTATATTGTTACTCAATATGCCAGGATTTTGCCACTCAATATGCCATGATTTTGCTACTCAGTATGCCAGGATTTAGCCACTCAATGTGTCAAGATTTAGCCATTTAATATGCTAGGATTTAGCCACTCAATATGCCATGATATAGCCACTTAATATGCCAGGATTTAGCCACTCCATATGCCAGTATATTGTCACTCAATATGCCAGTATATTGTTACTCAGTATACCAGGATTTTGCCACTCAATATGCCATGATTTTGCTACTCAATATGCCAGTATTTAGCCATTTAATATTCCAGGATTTAGCCACTCAATATGCCAGGATTTAGCCACTCAATATGCCAGCATTTAGCCATTTAATATGCCAGGATTTAGCCACTCAATATGCCAGGATTCAGCCACTCAGTATGCCAGGAGTTTGCTCGTTTTATGTCAACCTCCCCAGTACTTACCTCCTTGTTGCTCTCTGGTCATCTCCTCTGTGCAGAACTAAAAATGCCAGCAACGTTCGGCAACGTTTAAACTCTTACGAGTTTTTTTTCAGGCTTGAAAAAAACTTGTAAGAGTTGAACGTTGCCGAACGTGTGAATAAAACTCTCACTTCACACCGAGTGCTGGACTCTGCATTTTTATTTCTTCATATTTAAGTCTTGGGTGGAGTCTTGGAGCCCTAGCACGAGTTTCTGGTTGGTGCGGATCGAAAACTATTGAATATAATGTGTCTCCTCTGTGCAGTCTTCCCTCCTGCACGGAGGAGAGAAACTCCGGTCGCGGCTTCAATAAAGTTAAAAAAGAAAAAAACAACGTGAGCAATTTTTTTTTCTTCCGTGCAGGAGGGAAGAATTTTTTTTCTACTTGCCTGGGACGCCAGTATTGCCCGTCACCACCTGATGGCGGGCCTGTATAATAGGGTAATTAATTAATGCTTGCCTTTCTGGAAGGTGCTGAATGCTTTTCCTGGCTTCATGTCATTTATGTGGCCTTCTAATAAAGTACACTGCCTCATCTGCCAAGATTAGGTTAATTCCCACATATGTTATATTACACTGTATCATGCTATATAATAGTGAGTTTTTGGTGTAAGCCCTATATTATATACAGGGGCGTTGCTAGGTCTTCGGATGATCTGGGGCTAGAGCCCAAAAGAGCTCGGTCACACACAGGGGCGTACCTAGAGCATTTGGCACCCGGGGCGGACTCTGAGTGTTGCACCCCCCCACCCCATAATAAAAATGTAAGAAAACACCCACCAATTTTTCAGTGTTTGAAAATTGTACAATTATAGATACCAGGAATATTGTGCCACTCAGAACCCAGTAATATTGTGCCAATCAGATACCAGTAATATTGTGCCTTTCAGATACCAGTAATATTGTGCCAGTCAGATACCAGGAATAGTGTGCCATTCAGAGCCCAGTAATATTGTGCCAGTAAGATACCAGTAATATTGTGCCACTCAGAGCCCAGTAATATTGTGCCAGTCAGATACCAGGAATATTGTGTCATTCAGAGCCAAGTAATAGTGTGCCAGTCAGATGCCTGTAATATTTTGCCAGTCAGAGCCCAGTAATAGTGTGCCAGTCAGAACCCAGTAATATTGTGCCACTCAGAACCCAGTAATATTGTGCCACTCAGAGCCCAGGAATATTGTGCCACTCAGAGCCCAGGAATATTGTGCCACTCAGAGCCCAGTAGTATTGTGCCAATTAGATGCCCAGTAATATTGTGCCAATCATAGCCCAGTAATATTGTGCCACTCAGAACCCAGTAATATTGTGCCAATCATAGCCCAAGAAGATTGTGCCACTCAGAACCCAGTAATATTGTGCCAATCATAGCCCAGTAATATTGTGCCAATCAGAACCCAGTAATATTGTGCCAATCATAGCCCAAGAATATTGTGCCACTCAGAACCCAGTAATATTGTGCCAATCATAGCCCAGTAATATTGTGCCACTCAGAACCCAGTAATATTGTGCCAATCATAACCCAAGAATATTGTGCCACTCAGAACCCAGTAATATTGTGCCAATCATAGCCCAAGAATATTGTGCCACTCAGAACCCAGTAATATTGTGCCAATCATAGCCCAAGAATATTGTGCCACTCAGAACCCAGTAATATTGTGCCAATCATAGCCCAAGAATATTGTGCCACTCAGAACCCAGTAATATTGTGCCAATCATAGCCCAGTAATATTGTGCCACTCAGAACCCAGTAATATT
The DNA here is from genome assembly GCA_036172795.1 of Pelodytes ibericus. Lineage (NCBI taxonomy): Eukaryota > Metazoa > Chordata > Amphibia > Anura > Pelodytidae > Pelodytes > Pelodytes ibericus. Next base: position 138,112,116 of record CM069859.1, on the reverse strand, counting down.
GTGCCAATCATAACCCAAGAATATTGTGCCACTCAGAACCCAGTAATATTGCGCCAATCATAGCCCAAGAATATTGTGCCACTCAGAACCCAGTAATATTGCGCCAATCATAGCCCAAGAATATTGTGCCACTCAGAACCCAGTAATATTGTGCCAATCATAGCCCAAGAATATTGTGCCACTCAGAACCCAGTAATATTGTGCCAATCATAGCCCAAGAATATTGTGCCACTCAGAACCCAGTAATATTGTGCCAATCATAGCCCAAGAATATTGTGCCACTCAGAACACAGTAATATTGTGCCAATCATAGCCCAGTAATATTGTGCCACTCAGAACCCAGTAATATTGTGCCAATCATAGCCCAGTAATATTGTGCCAATCAGAACCCAGTAATATTGTGCCAATCATAGCCCAGTAATATTGTGCCACTCAGAACCCAGTAATATTGTGCCAATCATAGCCCAGTAATATTGTGCCACTCAGAACCCAGTAATATTGTGCCAATCATAGCCCAGTAATATTGTGCCACTCAGAACCCAGTAATATTGTGCCAATCATAGCCCATTAATATTGTGCCAATCATAGCCCATTAATATTGTGCCACTCAGAACCAAGTAATATTGTGCCAATCATAGCCCAGTAATATTGTGCCACTCAGAACCCAGTAATATTGTGCCAATCATAGCCCAGTAATATTGTGCCACTCAGAACCCAGTAATATTGTGCCAATCATAGCCCAAGAATATTGTGCCATTCAGAACCCAGTAATATTGTGCCACTCAGAACCCAGTAATATTGTGCCAATCATAGCCCAGTAATATTGTGCCACTCAGAACCCAGTAATATTGTGCCAATCATAGCCCAGTAATATTGTGCCAGTCAGAACCCAGTAATATTGTGCCACTCAGAACCCAGTAATATTGTGCCAATCATAGCCCAGTAATATTGTGCCAATCATAGCCCAGTAATATTGTGCCAATCATAGCCCAGTAATATTGTGCCACTCAGAACCCAGTAATATTGTGCCAATCATAGCCCAGTAATATTGTGCCAGTCAGAACCCAGTAATATTGTGCCACTCAGAACCCAGTAATATTGTGCCAATCATAGCCCAAGAATATTGTGCCAATCATAGCCCAGTAATATTGTGCCAGTCAGAACCCAGTAATATTGTGCCAATCATAGCCCAGTAATATTGTGCCAATCAGAACCCAGTAATATTGTGCCAATCATAGCCCAAGAATATTGTGCCACTCAGAACCCAGTAATACCCACACACACATAGACACCCTGTCACACACACACACACACACACACACCTAGACACCCATACACAGTCACACTTTTTTTTTTTTACTTACCTTACACTTGGTCCGTCATCCAGGACCTTCTGCCGGATGTCCGTCCACCTGACATCCGGCAAGCAGCTGACACAGCGTGACGGGGGCGGAGCTTGCACCCGTCGCGCTGTGATCTCTATGGCCAGGAGGAGAGGCTAGGGAGCGAGCTCCCTATAGCAGGCTCTCCTCCCGATCGGCCCTCACCCCCGCGTGAGGTTAATCCTCCGATTCTGGGACTATGTCCCAGACGGAGGAAAGCTCACCGGGGGATTTTTTTTTTTTTTTTTTATATTTATAGCCCTTGAGTCTCGGGGCTAAAGAATAATTTAGCCCCAGAGTCTCCATTCGGGACTATGAAGGGGGGACTCGGGGCTATAGCCCCAGTAGCCCACCCCTAGCGACGCCTCTGATTATATATTATATAGAATGGAGCCTATGCACCTACATATGTATACATTGTCTAGTCTTCACTGTGAACAAAATGTGCAACTTGCACTGCAAGATCAGAGGTCATTGGGTATATTGAAGTGCCCAGCACTGATATACAGTGGATATAAAAAGTCTACACACCCCTGTTAAAATGTCAGGTTTCTGTGCTGTAAAAAAATGAGACAAAGATAAATCATTTCAGAACTTTTTCCACCTTTAATGTGACCTATAAACTGTACACCTCAATTGAAAAACAAACTGATATCTTTTAGATAGAGGGAAGAAAAAATATAAAAATAAAATAATGTGGTTGCATAAGTGTGCACACCCTCTTATAACTGGGGATGTGGCTGTGTTCAGAATTAAGCAATCACATTCCAAATCATGTTATATAGGAGTCAGCATACACCTGCCATCATTTAAAGTGCCACTGATTAACCCCAAATAAAGTTCAGCTGCTCTAGTTGGTCTTTCCTGAAATTTTCTTAGTCGCATCCCACAGCAAAATTCATGGTCCACAGAGAGCTTCCAAAGCATCAGAGGGATCTCATTGTTAAAAGGTATCAGTCAGGAGAAGGGTACAAAAGAATTTCCAAGGCATTAGATATACCATGGAATACAGTGAAGAAAATATGGCACAACAGTGACATTACCAAGAACTGGAGCTCCCTCCAAAATTGATGAAAAGATGAGAAGAAAACTGGTCTGGGAGGCTACCAAGAGGCCTACAGCAACATTGAAGTAGCTGCAGGAATATCTGGCAAGTACTGGCTGTGTGGTACATGTGACAACAATCTCCCGTATTCTTCATATGTCTGGGCTATGGGGTAGAGTGCCAAGACGAAAGCCTTTTCTTACGAAGAAAAACATCCAAGCCAGGCTACATTTTGCAAAAACACATCTGAAGTCTCCCAAAAGCATGTGGGAAAAGGTGTTATGGTCTGATGAAAGGTTGAACTTTTTTTTTTTTTTTTGTAAATAAATGTTTATTCGTTTTTACAAAAAATAGGTATAATTCAACAAGGAAATAAGATATACATTAGGAAATAAAAATGTCAATGGTAAGTCAGGGGATAACATATCAGTGATGGGAGTTTTAGGACAACAAAGTGTTGAAATAAGGAAACAAAAGATGGTAAAGAACAAAATTGTGGGGAGGGGGAAGGGAGGGTGGGAGTCAAAGAAGATGGGAGGAAAGGGGACATAGAGAAAAAAAAAGGGGGGGAGGGGAGGGGGATGAGAGGTGATGTAAAAAAGTGGGGCAACAACCCCTGGTGGGAAAGACCACCTATGACCCAAAGAGGATCATTAAAAAACAAAATGGGCAATAAGTCGGTGACTCGACTGAAAACTCCCGTTCCGTCCCAACTGGGATGGGGGAGTATGCCCTGGGGGTACCGTATCCGAGCCGCCAGCAATTCTGAATAAAAATTACATAATAACATTTGGCGTGCGAGCAGCCTAAAAAAAACCCCATAAAGGCACAATGAATAGACAATGAATGGACAGTGGCCTTGCTGTATGTAGGACATAGGGTAGTGAAGTGTACATACTACATCCCTCGAGACAGCTCTCCCTGTTGCTTTAGGGCTACGAAGCTTGTATACCTTCTCCAGCTCAACGGGATTATCAGGCTCCCTCTTCATGATTGTGTCAAAGAGGCGCTGCACCAGAGGTTGCAGTTCTTCTGGGGAGGTGTCCTCAGGAATGCCTCTCACTTTAATATTGCTTTTGCGGCTGCGATTGTCGAGTTCCTCGACTTGTTGCTGCAGTGAGTAAATCTGGTATTCCCGATGTTGGACGTGTTGGTTTAGAGCATCGACCGCTTCTTGGGTGAGCGGCACTCCCTCTTCAAGGGTAAGTACTCTGGCGTCAATTTGCTTAAGTTCTTGGCGGAGACCGGAGATTTCTGAGCGGAGTGGCTGTATTGCTCTTTCCACTATGTCCGTGATATCTGCTTTGGTTGGCAGATGTTGAAAAGCCTCCCTCCAGCTTTCTGGCAGAAGTCGAGGGCTAGCTGAGTGCTGTGCCATGGAGGTGGAAGCCAGAGCTGTATCTGCAGCCATTTTAGGTAGACCCGTCGAGGGCTTCGGGCTCAGAGAGCGGGCAAAAAACTCTCCTGGAGGTGGTGGTTCGGCCCCTGGCTTGTTCCTCTTTAGTTTAGGCGGCTCGTTAGCTCTGTTTTGGCGACCCATGGCCGTAAAATTGCTCAGTAGGTGTCCGGGTTTAGGCTGCAGGTCCGGAGCTGTTGCCAAAAGCGTCCGCCATTGCCAGCTTCCGGACACGCCCCCCAAGGTTGAACTTTTTGGCCATAATTCCAAAATATATGTTTGGCACAAAAACAACACTGCACATCACCAAAAGAACACCATACCCACAGTGAAGCATGGTGGTGGCAGCATCATGCTTTGGGGCTGTTTTTTCTTCAGCTGGAACTGGGGCCTTAGTTAAGATAGAGGGAATTATGAACAGTTCCAAATACCAGTCAGTATTGGCACAAAACCTTCAGGCTTCTGCTAGAAAGCTGAACATGAAGAGGAACTTCATCTTTCAGCATGACAACGACCCAAAGCATACATCCAAATCAACAAAGGAATGGCTTCACCAGAAGAAGATTAAAGTTTTGGAATGGCCCAACCAGAGCCCAGACCTGAATCCGATTGCAAATCTGTGGGGTGATCTGAAGAGGGCTGTGCACAGGAGATGCCCTCGCAATCTGACAGATTTGGAGTGTTTTTGCAAAGAAGAGTGGGCAAATCTTGCCAAGTCAAAATGTGCCATGCTGATAGACTCATACCCAAAAAGACTGAGTGCTGTAATAAAATCAAAAGGTGCTTCAACAAAGTATTAGTTTAAGGGTTTGCACACTTATGCAACCACATTATTTTATTTTTATATTTTTTCTTCCCTCTACCTAAAAGATTTCAGTTTGTTTTTCAATTGAGTTGTACAGTTTATAGGTCACATTAAAGGTGGAAAAAGTTCTGAAATGATTTATCTTTGTCTCATTTTTTTTACAGCACAGAAACCTGACATTTTAACAGGGGTGTGTAGACTTTTTATATCCACTGTATGTCCCTGTAATGAAAGTATGGAGGGTACTTTCCCCTGTCCTAGAATCTCACAGGACCTTGTTGACCTGAATACTATAGTCTTGCACTGAACCTCATACCATATCACACCACATTTGGATAAACACTTATTTCATGTTGCATTTATTACAGTGAGACCAAAGTACCTTGTATGCTTATATTATGGTACTTTGACTGAGAGAGGGCATAGTTGTATGCTTATTTTTATGGTACCTTGACTGAGACATGGTGTATGCTCACACTCCTAAATGAATAGTGGCAGCTGTCCTCAGCTTGCTAGGGTAAGTGGCCTGGTAGCTCTTTTAAGGGAAAGTGAAAGGATGGTTTCTTACAAAACATACACTCTACATGGTAGCATTTATTTTAATAGCTGTGGGTACATTTGCTTTATTTCTTTCAAAGATTATAGAAAGGAAACATAGTTAAACATCCAAAGTGTGGTACTACATGTATTAAGAAAATAAAATCGTTAAAGGTACTCTGTCAACCTAAACATTGCTTGTACTTTTAATGTAGACAATACAAAATGGTTGCAAATTATCTATATGTTATGTTAGCAGAATTGCTTGCAAATGCATAAAATAAAAGAACTATATGTTTTAAATGTGTAGATTAACTTATTTTGAATTGGACATATATCATTTGTATCAAGCTACAAAGTGATATCATAATCAGGAGATTTCAATGACATTTAAAACATATACTGTATTAATCTTATTTTATACAATTCTGCTATCACATATCTTGTAGAGACCCAACTGTGCCATTTTTTGCGGGACAGTCCTGGTGTGGGGGTCTCTGTCCCTGATCAGATTCTGCAGCTTCAGTGACAGTACTAATGTGCATGCACGGTTTTGCTGACAATCTGACCTCCCAAACTCATGACCATGTATGCCCGGTAGCACTGATACTTGACCTCCCAAGCTCTGCCCCCCGGTGTCACAATTCACTGGGATAGAGTTGGGTAGTATGAGAGTACCTTTGAAACAATTGCAGGCCTACTTAGCCCACAGCAATGATTTGACCAATAAAAAATGTAGTAAGCAGTATGCTCTAGGCCTTTGCTTCTAAAACCTGTGTTCAAATACCCCAGTAGTCTAGGATTTAGGGATTACCCTGTTGTGCTTAAATAAGATTATGTATAAAATCTGATGTGGTGTTGGTCCTTGAGGATTCGTTAGGGAACCATACCAGGTGTTTTACATATTCTCACAACTAGGTAATCCCTATATCCTGGACCGTTGGGGGTACTAGAGGAAAGGTTTACGAAGCACTGCTGTAGGCAATTCACTTCAGTATGGATGCTGAACATTGGAGTCAAACTCAAGGACAGGGAAGAAATTACAAATGGAGGACAGCATAGATTGCAAATGTAACAGCAGTTTAAACAAAAATTAGACAAACATACAAAATATTAAGCTAGAGGTTCCCAAACATAAGTACACAATCCCAATACATCATATGCAATTTTAACCTCATAATTTATACCGTGTTTGCTCGATTATAAGACGACCCCCCAAACTTTGGATATTCCTTTAGGGAAAAAATTAAAAGCCTGAATATAAGACTACCCTATAGGAAAAAAGTTAAACTTGTATATATTCACATGTAAATTGCTTTTTTAATAAAAAATTATATTAAAAAAAATGCATTTGTTTTTATTTCCTTTTATGTGCTAATTCTGCCTCTCTTTTCCTTGCCCCCAGCTTTGTCTCTCTCCCACTCCCTTTGATTCCCCCCTCTCCTCTGTCTCTCCCCCCCTGGTTTCTCTCTGCCCCCCCTCCCTCTGTCTCTTCCCCCACTTGTAGCTCTCTTCCCCCCTCCCTTCCCTTTGTAGCTCTGTCTCCCCCCCCCTCCCTCTCTGCCCCCCTCCCTCCCCGTCTCTGCCCCCTCCCTCCCCCTGTCTCTGTCTCTGCCCCCCTCCCTCCCCTGTCTCTGTTTCTGCCCCCCTCCCTCCCCCTGTCTCTGTCTCTGCCCCCCTCCCTCCCCCTGTCTTTTCCCCCCTCCCTCCCCCTGTCTCTCTGCCCCCCCTCCCCTGTCTCTCTGCCCGCCCTCCCCCTGTCTCTCTGCCCCCTCCCTCCCCCTCACCTTGAAGTCGATCCCTGGTGGCTAGTGGGGGCAGCCGGGGGATGTCTGCACGATACGTGCAGACATCCTCCATGCTGCCCGACACGGCAGTCTATTATGATGGACAGCTGGTCCGTCATAATAGTCTGCCTTGTCGGGCAGCATGGAGGATGTGTGCACGTATCGTGCAGACATCCCCCAGCTGCCCGATTTACCCTGGTGGCTAGTGGGGCAGCAGAGGATGTCTGCGCGATGAGCTCGCCGGGACTTCTATGACGAAAGCGGAAGTACCCGGCTTCTTCATAGAAGCCCCGGCGGTCGTGCCGGGCGGAAGCAGGGGAGTCTGCTGTCAGAGAGGGGGGATCCAGGTCCCCTGCAGCTCTGCTGGGGACCTGGATCCATGTCTTATAATCTGACCTCAATTTGAGGTCAGATTATAAGAAGACCTCGATTATAAGACGAGGGGTAGTTTTCAGAAAAAAAAATCTGAAAAAAACCTCGTCTTATAATCGAGCAAATACGGTAAATACACGGAGGCTCATATTATGCATTAGTCTTTCTTTAATTCATTCCATCAGCGGCAAATAACATGCAAGAAAATTGAAAAATATTAACCAATCAACATGTTCAAACTTAACCCCTCCCTCCCCCTTTCATATAAAACCCCAGGAACCAGAATGCTCCTACTCTTTCTTGCTGCTCCCTCAGATAAGTAGTTTTTCTTCATTACCTATTATATGTTTATGTTTCATGTGTTGTCTTTATTTAGTTTACTTTATCTGGTTGCCCTTGATTTTCTATCTCAGGGGCGCTTGTACCTCTTCCCTTCCCCGTTTTCTCATTTCTCCGTTTTTCTGTATTCCTTGCGTGTGTCAGCCTTGTGAGGCTGTCATTTACCTGATGTTATGTTTCACCTCCGTTGGTAAAGGTCTCCGTTTCCTTTACTTTTCTTTGTTTTTCTCCGTTGGTCATCACGCTAGTAATCTTAGCGCGTCGGCCATCTTTGTGTGGTCCCGTTTGGTGTGATCGCGCATGCGCGATTCACACTGCGGCGATATTTCCGGAGCCTGTGTGTATTTCTCACACGAGCTCCATCCAATCATATCGTTTAGTGCTCTTTCCCACCTCCCCGTCCCGGGCACGCCCCTTTAAGCGCAAAAGTGACGGTTTGGAGGCTGGGATCACTTCTACACTGCAGCAATCATCTGTTTTTGTATGTACTGATCTGTTTTTATTTTCAGTGGTTAGGATTTCTATATCCTTTTAATATCTGAGGTCCTATTGTGTTTGGGGTCTGTAAGTGTATTAACCCTTATCCCATATTCTAACTGTTTTACCATGCTTTCACCTGGGAGTTCTGAGCTAGCAGGGGGCTCTCAATCCCCTCTGCCCCAAGCTCAAACAGTTGTTAGGGATAATCCCTCTATTGAACCCACGGGCTCTCAGGAGCTGCAAAATCTCCTGGATGCCTCCATGGCAAGATCAATGTCCCAGGCTGTGCAGTCAGCGATGGGAAAGCCAACAATCTGTGGGTAGGAAAGCCACGGCCAAATCTAAACACGCTCTCGACACTGATTCCACGGACATGTTACGCCATGTCTATGATGGCGCGTTACCACGCCAAAGAGCCTTGCACCAGGCTAAGTCGGTGCGTTCATGGAAAAGGGCAAGGGCCCTACAGGATGAGGACTCAGAGTCCATTTCAGAGGGAGCATCTGATACTTCTATTGATTTTGATTTGTTTGTCCCTGAGAATGACCTTGTGTCTCATACAGATTCTGAGGGTGATATCCCTGCTGACACAAATCTATCGGTCCCCGATGACTGTGTTTTGGATCCCAGGGGTAAACCCCTGTTCGATCCAGAGAGATCACAGGTCGACAGAATGGTCTAACCATGTGGCGGAATACGTCTCCTTAAGAGTACGTAAGGCCTTAGATCGTCCCACTAGGGACAAATTACGGGCCGAATGCCCTAGACCTACTGTGCCTAATATGGCGTGTAAGACTCCGGAGGTGGATCCAAAAGTTGCCCAGTTCCTGTCTAATACTGGTTGGAAGTCGAGGAAGGGTATTGACTACTCTTTGAGGAACTGTCAGGACAGGGTCCTGGATGTAATGGGTCCCCTGACTAAGATATTTGAAATGTCTGAGACCGCTATCTCCCAAGGCTTTTCGCTGGATCCAGAGGCCGTAAGAGGCCGGATTCAAAGAGCTATCTGTTTTGTAGGAAACGCCAATACGGCCATAGCCATTGAACTTAGGAAGTCTATCCTACTTAGAATTGAACCCAAATTAATCAGCAAGGCCCCCTCAGAACTGGGCTCTAAAGCCAATGGCATGCATTTCGAAGACTCCTTCGTCAAGGATCTGGGGTCTTTTATGGCTCTTGATAGGGCCCAAGCAAACATGCGTAGGGTTTTTCAGCCCAAGTTCTCTCCTAAGGCCGGCAGAGCTAGAGGCCATCTGTCCGGCCGCTTCAACAGGGGTTCATCCCGTGTCCCCAGAGGCCTCTCTCAACCAAGACCTGTGTTCGTACAGGAATTCAGAGAACCTGCTCCGCAGTTCTTTCCCCAAAGAGGACGTCCCTGGCAAAGTAGAGGGGTCCGAGGAGTTTTGCAACATAGGCGTACGTACGGTAAGTCCGATATTTATTTACCCTCTTCCTCAGGGGAAAGTAGGGGGGAGACTGAGACACTTTTAATGAATTGGTACAGTATTACCTCAGACCCGTGGGTTATACAGACAGTGACGGGTTACTGTATAGACTTTGTCGAATATCCACATCAAACAATGCAATATTTTCCTGGTAACAAAAAAAGGTGGGGGTTCCCGTCCTGTTATCAATCTCCACCCTTTAAACGGGTTTGTGAGATACCAACATTTCAAAATGGAAGGCATTCAATGTCTTCAAGACCTCTTACGTCTGGGAGATTGGATGGTCAAGTTGGATCTACAAGACGCATATCTGACGGTCCCAGTAACGGAATCCCATCAGAAGTTTCTTCAATTCCGATGGTCGAACAGGAGTTGGAAGTTTGTGTGCCTTCCCTTCGGTCTCTCCTCTGCCCCTTGGAGTTTCACCAAGCTTCTGCAGCCAGTGGTGAGTCATCTTCGCAGGAGAGGCGTCAGACCTATCATCTACTTAGACGATATGCTTATCATGTCGCAGGACGCCAGCTCCCTTCACAACCATATCCGGTTGGCCATCGATCTACTACAATCCCTTGGGTTTCTCATCAATTGGGACAAGTCCATCTTGAATCCGGCTCAGCGCATGGAATTCCTGGGCTTCCTGATTGATTCGACACAGGGTTCCCTTCATTTACCCAAAGAAAAGATCAAACTCATCAGGAAAGAAATAAAAGGAGCACTTTCAAAATCCAGTTCACGATCAGACATTTAGCCCGAGTGATAGGGCTACTGTCGGCCTCCATTCAAGCAATATTTCCGGGCCTGCTTCATTACCGAGCCCTGCAGAGACTCAAGATTCAATCGCTGCATCAAGGATGGACGTCCGACCATGTGGTTCCTCTAGATTGCGAAGCAACGGAGGAATTGAAATGGTGGCTACGCCATATGGAAGCCTGGAACGGCAGAGCGATTTTCAGTTCAGCTCCGGACCTGGTGATCTCTTCCGATGCCAGTCTTCACGGTTGGGGGGCTCAGTGCGGAAAGTTTTTCACAGGAGGTCGATGGTCTCATTCAGAACAAAGATTACACATCAATTGCCTGGAATTGTTAGCAGGTGCCTTCGCAATCTAGAGTTTCGCTCGCGATTTCTCGAATTGTTCAGTCTTACTTTGTATGGACAATGTGTCAGCAGTTTGCTACATAAATCATCTGGGCGGCACAAAGTCCAGGACACTCTCGTGTCTAGCTTCAGAGTTCTGGCGGTTCTGTCTGGATCACAATATCTCAGTTCAAGCCGCTCAAATTCCGTGCTTGGCAAATGTGGAGGCAGATTGGAGTTCCCGACACCTCAAAGACAAGAGCGACTGGCATCTTCTTCCATTTTTCAGAGTCTCCAAACATTATGGGGGCCTCTGGATGTAGATCTTTTTGCATCTCGCCTGAACACTCAGCTTCCAAGGTTCTACAGTTGGAGACCGGATCCCGAAGCAATGGTGACGCACGCATTCCTTCAGGATTGGCCGATCAGCAGACACTTCGCTTTCCCTCCCTTTTGTCTGATCGCCAGGACCTTGGTTCACTTACGAAGGAACAGGACGTCCTTGGTTCTCGTCACACCATGGTGGGAGTCACAACCATGGTTCCCAACACTTCTGGAATTATCCATAGACTGGCCACGCATCCTCCTGACGGTGCCGAATTTATTGACGGATCCGGTAGAGAATTACCATCCACTGATCCTATCGAAAAATCTGTTACTGATAGCATGGCTGGTCTCAGGGGACCCTGGTGCATTCAAAACATTTCACAGTCAACTAGAACGCTCTTGGCGGGAGCTTGGGCTCCAGGGACCCGAAGACGTTACAATGATGCCTGGAAGTCATGGAACGGTTGGTGCGTGGAACACAATATGGATCCCGTTTCGGCTCCTGTGACGGGTGTGCTGGATTCTCTCTATTCAAGATTTGATTATGGCTTAGCCTACAGATCAATCAATGTCTTCAGGTCAGCCATTTCGGCGGGACATGAGGGATTCAGTTCCCTTCCAGCAGGAAAACATGCCCTGGTATGCCGTCTGATGAAGAGTATGAGAATATCTAGACCACCTTTACCTAGATATTCTAATCTTTGGGATGTTTCTGTTCCTTTAACTTTCTTGGAAAACTGGCCAATTAATAAAGAACTGTCCTTAAAACATTTGTCAGCAAAACTGGTCATTCTTTTTTGCCTCATCTCATGAAAGTTAGTTTCAGATGTTAGGGCCTTACATATTTCTTCTAGGTTTTTTTCTCAGAGGGAGTGTTGTTCAAAATTTCTAGGAGGACTAAAACCTCGATTAAGTCAATATTTTATCCTGATTTTCCCTCATATCCCCAGTTATGTCCAGTGCTCTGTCTTAAAGAGTATGAATATCGCACAGCACAGTTGCGCTTACCGTCACACCCAGTGGTGTATCTTGGTTTTGTGCTGCCCTAGGCAGACACATTTTGGGCACCCCCCCCCATCCACGAAATGACCCATAACCCACGTTGCACACCAAGGACATGCCCCATCACCCCATTGACATGCCTCCATCACCCATTACATACACATTGCCAATATTATTTGCCATTAATATTCCCCAGTTAATTTTCCCAATAATATGCCAGTATCATTTTCCATTAATATGCCTCAGCCAATTTGCCCATTATGCCAGTATTTGCCATTAAATATGCCCCTGCCAATTTGCCCAATATTATGCCAGTATATTTTGTCATTAATATTCCCCAGCCAATTTGCCCAATAATATGCCAGTGTTATTCTGCCATTTAATATGCACCAGCCAAATGCCCAATATTAAGCCAGTATTATTTGCCATTTAATATGCCCCTTCCAATTTGCCCAATAATATGCCAGTGTTATTTGCCAATAATAAGCCTCAGCCAATGTGCTCAATAATATGCCAGTGTTATTTGCCATTTAATATACCCCTGACAATTTGCCAGATAATATGCCAGTGTTATTTGCCAATTAATAAGCCCCAGCCAATTTGCGCAATAATATGCCAGTGTTATTTGCCATTTAACTTGCCCCTGCTAATTTGCCCAATAATATGCCAGTGTTATTTACCTTTTAATATGCCCCAGCCAATTTTCCCAATAATATGCCAGTGGGATTTGCCCAATAATATGCCCCAGACAATTTGCCCAATAATAGGCCAGTGTGATTTGCCATTTAATATGCCCCTGCTAATTTGTCCAATAATAAGCCAGTGTTATTTGCCATTTAATATGCACCTGACAATTTGCCAAATAATATGCCATTGTTATTTGCCATTTAATATGCCCCTGCTAATTTGCCCAATAATATGCCAGTGTGATTTGCCATTTAATATGCCCCAGCCAATTTGCCCAATAAGAAGCCAGTTTTATTTGCCATTTAATATGCCCCTGACAATTTGCCAAATAATATGCCAGTGTGATTTGCCATTTAATATGCCCCACCAATTTGCCCAATAATATGCCAGTGTGATTTGCCATTTAATATGCCCCAGCCAATTTGCCCAATATTATGCCAGTGTTATTTGACATTTAATATGCCCCAGCCGATTTGCCCAATAATAAGCCAGTGTTATTTGCCATTAATATGCCCCTGATAATTTGCCAAATAATATGCCAGTGTAATTTGCCATTTAATATGCCCCAGCCAATTTGCCCAATAATATGCCAGTGTTAGTTGCCATCAACATGCCCCAGTAAATTTGCCCAATAATATGCCAGTGTTATTTGCCATTTAATTAGCCCCAGCCAATTTGCCCAATAATATGCCAGTGTGATTTGCCATTTAATATGCCCCAGCCAATTTGCCCAATAAGAAGCCAGTTTTATTTGCCATTTAATATGCCCCTGACAATTTGCCAAATAATATGCCAGTGTGATTTGCCATTTAATATGCCCCACCAACTTGCCCAATAATATGCCAGTGTGATTTGCCATTTAATATGCCCCAGCCAATTTGCCCAATATTATGCCAGTGTTATTTGACATTTAATATGCCCCAGCCGATTTGCCCAATAATAAGCCAGTGTTATTTGCCATTAATATGCCCCTGATAATTTGCCAAATAATATGCCAGTGTAATTTGCCATTTAATATGCCCCAGCCAATTTGCCCAATAATATGCCAGTGTTAGTTGCCATCAACATGCCCCAGTAAATTTGCCCAATAATATGCCAGTGTTATTTGCCATTTAATTAGCCCCAGCCAATTTGCCCAATAATATGCCAGTGTTATTTGCCATTTAATAAGCCCCAGTCAATTTCCCCCAAATCCCATTTCCCCAGCACTTACCTGTTTTCCCTGGTGGCTAGTGGCAGGCAGCATGGTCTTCTCCATGCTGCCTGTTCGGCTCCCAGGCGGTTGTGCTGACAGGTCACGTGACCCAGCGCGCGTATGACGTCAGTGCGCCGGTCACGTGACTGTCGGCACTTCCGTGTCAGACTGCACGGGGAGCCGAACAGGCAGCACGGAGGTTTCTCTGTGCTGCCTGTGTGGGTTCCTGTGCAGCCTGCCGGCAGGCAGAGATACTGATAAGGGATCTTCCGATCCCCTTTCACCTCCGTCTCTGACTGCAAGCAGACTGTTTTTTTTTTCAGTGCTGGTGGCGCTGCCGCCCCCCACAATTTGCTGCCCTAGGCATCCGCCTAGGATGCCTCGCGGTAAATACAGAACTGTTCACACCCGGAGCTTTTTCTTGCTTTACGTAAACCCCACGCTCCGGTAGGGACTGGGTCCTTAGCAAGATGGGTCAAATGGATACTGGGCGAAGCAGGAGTAGATACCTCTTTATTTGGGCCACACTCAGTCAGGGGAGCCATGGCTTTGAAAGCTTTTGCCCTTGGTTGTAAATTAGAGGATATTATGAAAGCTGCGGATTGTTCTAGAGAGTCCACCTTTAGGGAGTTTTACTTTAAACCTCTTCCTCATTTTGCTTCCAGGGTGATTAATGAGCTTTAAACTTGCATAATATGAGCCTCCGTGTATTTATAAATTCTAAGATTTTGCTAAGTCATGACATAAAGTCATGATTTATAAATACACGGAGGCGAATATTATTCCCACCCTATATTATTTCAAGAGTTTTATCCCTACCCTTTAGTTCATCATTATTAACGGTTTATTTATTTATTGAAATGTTTCGCCTGGACAGCATAGTTTAGGAACTGTTTGTGATGATACTTATTACTATGTTATTTATCTCCTTTAGTTTGAAGTTCATCACGTCAAGACAAAGACTTTTCACTGTTGGAGTTCGTTTTATTATCTTCGGTTCAGTTCGTGTTGAGTTGATGGCGTCAAGTTCGTCCGGATATCGTGGTGGTTCCGCATCAAGAGGAGGAGCATTCTGGTTCCTGGGGTTTTATATGAAAGGAGGAGGGAGGGGTTAAGTTTGAACATTGGTTGGTTAATCTTTTTCAATTTTCTTGTGTTATTTGCTGCTGAGGGAATGAATTAAAGAAAGAGTATTGCATAATATTCGCCTCCGTGTATTTATAAATCATGACTTTACGTCATGACTTAGCAAAATCTTAGAATTACAATCTCAAAGTGTTTAATTTACAATCAAACATAATTGTTTAAAAAGTATGTTATATATTGTCATATTTTTAGGGGACAATCTACTACTAAACAGCACTGAATACATACATTTGGAAACATCGTTCAACCTCAGTAGTACTAATAGAACCCTAAATCTGTATTTCCAATAATATACAATAGTATCAATTTATTGCAAATTTATTATAGACATATTTCATGCATATATATATATATATATATATATATATATATATATATATATATATATATATAACTTTGGGACCTGGTGGAGCCTGTTTTCAGCACCCTTTAATATTTGAGTGCTGTCAAAGTTTGTGGTTTTTGGCACATGAAACTTTGGGGATTTTTCTTGTGGTCGGGTTTATCATCACACCTATGAGCTAGACCACATGGCTTCATCGGGTGCTTAGTTTCCTCTTGCTGTTCCTCTTATTAAATAGTCTTATTAGTACATAGTACATAGAAATTTCAGGGCCCCTTACTGAAAAATAATTCTGCCCCCCTCCCCCCCGATAGTTTATCAATTAATATGTGACTAAAAGCCTGGGGTCAACATCCGCTAGATGTCACATATTAATTGATAAACTATCAAGAGAGGGGGGGGGGGGGGGGGCGCCTAATGTGACCAGTGACCTGTAACAAAACCCAGACAGATATAGTCAGTGTCAGACGAGTTAACCTCTGGATAGCTAGACAGATATAGGCAGTGTCAGAGGAGTTTACCCCTTGGGTGGCTAGACATATCTAGGCAATGTCAGATGAGTTAACCCCTTGGTAGCTAGACAGATTTAGGCAGTATCAGAGGAGTTAACCCCTTGGGTGGCTAGACAGATATAGGTAGTGTCACAGAAGTTAACCACTTTATCCACACACTCCCACTGACACACACACACTCACTCACACTGACATACACACACTCTCACTTACACTGACATACACACACACTCACTCACACTGACATCCACACACACTCACTCACACTGACATACACACACACTCACACTTCATCCACACACACTCACTCACACTGACATCCACAAACACTCAATCACACTGACATACACACACACACACACTCACTCACACTGACATACACACACACTCATTTACACTGACATACACACACACTGTCCGATTTTAACTTACCTGCTGCCTGCAGGCATCTCTGTGCTTTGAGCTCCTTAAGTGAAGGATGTATCAGCCAATCAGGAGAGTTGAGACCTCTTTCTATCAAGCTCCCCCAGGAAAAAAGAAAGAAGAAGACCACTGCACTGAGCAGCTGCCCCATTAAAGGGCCGGTCCTGGCAGGGGCCCACAGGAATGAGTGGGTTCTGGGCAGATGCCCCGTTTTTTTTTTTTTTAAAGGGCCGGGCGCGCCTGGTCTGTGATGGGTATATCGCCTGTCACCCCCTGATGTTGGCCCTGTCTGCAATTGCTGATACTTTGGACACACGTTGCACACAAGTCTCCTCCACAGCAACTTTAGCAGATACTCCCACATGTAGTCTTGCTGGGACCCTCCATAGACACATCAATTTTTCAAAAAAAAGTCACTCAGAAGTGGCCATGTGCAAATTATTCCATTAAAATGTGCATGTTGTTTCACTGTTACTAATGTGTTTCATGCAGGGCCGGCCTTAAGTGTTCCGGCGCCCTGTGCGGGCTTCCCCCATGGCGCCCCCCCCCGTCTTTCACCCCCCTATGTATGTGTGCCTTTCCTCTTCCTTGCCATGTCTGTCTCTCCCCCCCCCCCACCTGTTCTGTCTCTCTCCTACCTCCTGTCTCTCTCTCTTCCCCCTCGCTTCTTCTGTTTCTCTACCCACCCTCCACCTGTTCTGTCTCTCTCTCTCTCTCCCTCTGTTCTGTCTCTCTCTCTCCCCCCCCTTCCCCCTGTTCTGTCTCTCTCTCTCTCTCTCCCCTCCCCCTGTTCTGTCTCTCTCTCTCCCCTCCCCCTGTTCTGTCTCTCTCTCCCCCCCCCACCTTGCCTGCAAATGTGGTTCAAGGGAGGGGGCGGAGCTAACCGGCTCAGCGGTGTAGCTCCGCCCCCACCCTGTGAAGCAGAGCAGCGTCTGCTTCACAGGGAGCCACAGACAGCATTAGAAAGTGCTGCTTGGCTCCCCATGCCTGTATTAAGCATGGGGAGCAGAGCAGCACTTTCCTCCGAGCGGAGGGCTGGTGAGGGGGGATCTTTTGATCTCCCCCAGCCAGTGCCACAACCGGCTTTTTTTTTTTTTTCTTCAACTGCCGGGCAGGCGCCCCCTGGAGTGTTGCGCCACACCCCTAAGGCCGGCCCTGAATGAATCCTATTGTAAATAGTTACTTTGATGTGGATGTGTTTTTTGTGGTCACTACATTTAAGTTGCTGTTTGCGGGACTAAGATGGCACAGAGAGACTTTTTGGGGTCTAAGATGGCACAGAGAGACTTTTTGGGGTCTAAGATGGCACAAAGAGTCTTTTAGGGGGGCTAAGATGACACACAGGGGTAAGAACCCCTTTGTAAGAACACAAAAAGAGGCTGTTTGGGAATTAAGGTGGCAAAGAGAGCCTGTTTAGCACTGGGGACAAGGATGGCACAGAAAACCTGTTAATTTGCATATGAAGCAACAGTTAGTGTCTTGAATAGGTGACTCCACAGATGTATGCAAAAGCATATTTTTCTCTAATTTATACATTTACTGTCAATTTTGATTACACTATGTATAGATCAATTATTCCTTTCTACAGTCACACTATAAATGTTTAGCTTATACAGTCCCTTTAACATTATTTAGTTAAATTTCATCCCGGTATCATGGTATTATTGATTCAGTTTGTGCATGGGTTAAGCGTTTGATATAACTTTTCCATCTGTGTTGACTTTTTATTAAGGCGATCAGATTAGTTAAGTCCTTTTTTTGATAGCATTACATTACCGCACCTCATTGAATCACCTGTGCAGTTATTAATGTGCATTTCCAGTATAATTCTGTAAATGATGATGATCCATTCTACATATAGGGTATTTTGTAATGGGTGAATTAATTTTTCAATGGGTGTGGTAACGATCATTGTAAGTACAGGGGTGGTTTTAACAGGTGTAGTTATTTTTTAACAGGTGCGGTAATGATTTTACTGCACACGTTAAGTTTGTTAGTGGTGGGCATTGACTCAGAAATGCCTGTTAAATTAGGGATTATTCTAGCCTTGGTGTAGAAATAATCAAAATTTTATTAAAGACAGGAGGCGAGTATTTGCATAAACCTTCTTTACTAATAAACCTCCAGCAGTAAAATAGTTAAACTTACTGATAGTAAAACAACCAATCAGTAAACAGTATAAATGACCCCAGTAAACACTCCCACTTCCTCCTTCTTTGATGTGTCGATCAGGAGAAGCACCAAATTCTGAAGAGGTAGATACAACTTTCCAAACTGAACCCTGGAAACTGTCCAATCATTTGCCATTTGGCTTATCCCTCCATGAATATCAACCCTGCTACAAATATTTCTATCATCAGCATCATGAGTCCGCCAAAGAGGGCTGATCAGGAGAACTGAGGTGCCCTGCAACCGAACCAGATGGAGGGTCTGAAGAATCATCAAGAATGGTGGAAAGGCATAAGCCCCTTGAGGCAGCCATACCTGAAAAAGCGTCTACTTAGAAACATAGAATGTGTCGGCAGATAAGAACCATTCAGTCCATCTAGTCTGCCCAATTTTTCTAAATACTTTTATTAGTTCCCAGTTCCCGGTCTTATAGCTGGGATAGCTTTGTGTCTATCCCATGCATGCTTAAAATCCTTGACTGTGTTTACCTCTACCACTTCTGCTGGAAGGCTATTCCATACATCTACTACCCTCTCAGTAAAGTAATACTTCCTAATATTACTTTTAAATCGTTGCCCCTCTAATTTAAGACTATGTCCTCATGTTGTGGTAGTTTTTCTTCTTTTAAATATACTCTCTTCCTTTACTGTGTTGATTCCCTTTATGCATTTAAATGTTTCTATCATATCTCCCCGTTACGTCTTTCCTCCAAGCTATACATGTTACGATGCTTTAACCTTTCCTGGTAAGTTTTATCCTTCAACCCATGAACCAGTTTAGTAGCCCTTCTCTGAACTCTCTCCAAAGTATCAATATCCTTCTGGAGATATGGTCTCTGGTATTGCGTACAATACTCCAAGTGAAGTCTCACCAGTGCTCCGTACAATGGCATGAGTACTTCCCTCTTTCTACATATAATACCTCTCCCTATGCAATATGTTTAGCTAAATCATTTGCCATTTGGCTTATCCCTCCATGAATATCAACCCTGCTACAAATATTTCTATCATCAGCAAAAATACATACTTTGCCAACAAGACCTTCTGCAATATCACTAATAAAAATATTAAAGAGAATGGGTCCAAGTACAGATCCCTGAGGGACCCCACTAGTAACAAGACCTTGCATTGAATATACTCCATTGACTATAACCCTCTGTTGCCTGTCACTTAGCCATTGTCTAATCCATTCAACAATATTGAAATCCAAACTTAAAGATTTCAGTTTATTGATAAGCCTTCTATGTGCGACAGTGTCAAAATCCTTACTGAAATCTAGGTAAGCAATGTCTACTGCACCACCCTGATCTATTATTTTAGTCACGCAATCAAAAAAATCAATAAGATTAGTTTGGCATGATCTCTGAAGTAAACCCATGTTGTCTCTGATCTTGAAATCCACACGACTTTAGATGTTCAATAATCCTATTCTTTAACAAGGTTTCCATTATTTTCCCCACTACTATAGTAAGACTTACTGGTCTATAGTTGCCCGCCTCCTCCCTACTACCTTTCTTGTGAAGGGGCACAACATTTGATGATGATGATGTCTACTGTTGATGATAGGGGATCAGGCGTCTAACTGAAGAACATCTCTGTTTGGGGATTTGTCCATGATGCAAACACGTCCACCTGGAAGAGACCTCGAAGTTTGAAACACCCAAGGGTCTAAGCTCCAGTCAATGGCATACCTCCAATTATGTGAAAACCAGTCTGCTACAAGATTGTCCTTTCCCAGAAGGTACTCTGCCTGAATGGACAAGTGATGATCCAAACAATACTGGTAGAGGTCCTTGGTCAGTTCTGTTAAGAGCTTGGAGCGAGCGCCACCTAGGTGGTTGACGTAACGGATAGTTGTCTTTGGTGAAGCTGCATATGGCAAAGGAGCCTGCGATGAGTTCCAGGCAGCTGATATGGAGACTTCTTTCCTCCAGAGACCCACGGTAGCCGTTTCTCTGCATGAAGTGCAACAGCCAAGTAGACTGGCATCGCAGTCCGTAGTAAAATCCAGGAGGCAACAAAAAATACCTTTGACGTTCCAGGCCGCAATGTGGTTGAGCCACCAGTGGAGTTCTAACCAAACTTCGTCCTTGATGAAAACCATCTGATCGTAGGAGCCCAAGTAATGAAGGTGATGAGTCTTGAGCCATTGCATAGCCCGGTAATGTAAGGACCCTGGGAAGATTGCCTGGATAGAGGCCAACAGCAAACCGATAATGCAAGCAATATCCTGCAGGGAGGTTATGTGAACCTCGGAGGAGACGACGGATTACCTTTTTGATGGTCGAAATCTTGGATTGAGGGAGTTTGAGAATGCAACGTACAGAGTCCACAGTAAATTCCAGAAACTGGACCAATTGAGTCGGAACCAGATCCCATTTGGCCTTGCTGATCACGAACCCCAGGTCTTGTAGTAAATGGATAGTGAGACGGAGTTACCTGCTAAGTGTAGGACAGTCCTGGGCCATCAAAAGGATTTCGTCCAGATAGATTATGGTGCAAATCCCTCGAGCCCGTAATATCGCCATGACAGGCTTCAGGAGTTTTGTGAAGCACCAGGGGACTGAACTGAGTACGAACGGGAGGCTGGTGGATGGGAACCGTGAGGTAAGCATCCTTGAGATCCAAGCGGGCAAACCAATCTCATACCCTGAGGAGATCGCGTAAAAGATGGATGCCTTCCATTTTGAAGTCTGTAGGAAACGTGCATGTTCAGAACCCTGAGATTGATACCTGGACGGTATTCCCCAGACTTCTTTTTTACCAGAAACATATTGCTGAGAAAAAAGGGATGGTCCCGTAGGGAACAAAGCTCTGTGTCCATGAGCAATAGGGCTTCTGAAGACATACCAGGTGATGAAGAACAACGTGCCGGCGCAGTGTGGAAGAGAGGCAGCCGGAGGATGTCTGCACGACACGCGCAGACATCCTCCGCTGCTGCCCGGCACTTCCGCCAGGACTTTTATGATGAAGCCGGAAGGACCCGGCTTCATCATAGAAGTCCCGGCGGTCGTGCCGGGTGGTAGCAGAGGATGTCTCCGTGCATCGCACAGACATCCACCGGCTGTTAGTGAGAGGGATCCAGGTCCCTTGCAGCTCTGCGGGGGACCTGGATCCCAGTCTTATAATCTGACCTCAATTTGAGTCAGATTATAAAACAACGTCGAATATAAGATGAGGGGTCTTTTTTCAGAGCATTTAAAATCACTCACAAAAATCCTCTTACCCACAGGGTTCGTTCACCTGGCAAGGTTATTGAACTATCGGATGCACATATATTGTACTTCCACTCTAACAGGACTCATTTTGATTTTTCTTTCTCAGCTGGTGGGCGTCAGTGCATAAACCCAGTGGGAAAGAGGATTCATTAAATAGTAAAAATTTAACACACAAACAGAGCTATTTTAGCGCAATCAGCTTGATTGTGTTTCAATTGCATATTGCTCCGATGGAGTTTAACCGGAAGTTAATACAAGCAAGTACTTCCGGTGCGCATCTACCCTCCGTATAGCCGGCATAGCAGATGGGAGAAGTGAAATTGCCATGGAAGATGGGCAAACAGAGGGGGCACATATATAGCTCTATAAAACAAAGTTTTTTTTATCATGTTATACACAAGGGAATCGCTTTGCACTATATACATACAGAGGATGAAAAGCCTTCAAAACAAAAAAGCAGGTGAAAAACAAATAAACATTGAAAAGAGTGAAAAACATACATCCAGCAAGCTATTCAAGGAGGCAGGGTAGCTGCAGTATAACCAAGGGTAAAATAGAGCAGGATGCAAATGTTAAAACATGCCAAAATTCGGGCCTAACATTTTTCCTGCCTCACGACCCCTCACAATATGCCAGGATTTAGCCATTTAACATGCCAGGATTTTGCCCCTCAATATGCCAGGAGTTCGCCCCCCAATATGCCAGTATTTTGCTCTCAATATGCCAGGATTGTGCCCCCCAATATGCCAGGAGTTTGCCCCCCAATATGCCATTTAATATGCCAGTATTTTGTTCTCAATATTCCAGGATTTTGACCCCCAATATGCCATTTAATATTCCAGGATTTTGACCCCCCCCCCCCCAATATGCCATTTAATTTACCAGGATTTTGCTCTCAATATGCCAGGAGTTTGCCCCCCAATATGCCATTTAATATGTCAGGATTCTGCCCCTCAATATGCCAGGATTTTGCCCCTCAGTATGCTCGGTAAGGAGAGCGAGACAGACAGGGATTGTGTGGAGGGAGAACGAGACAGAGAGGGATGGCGCTGAGAGCGAAACAGACATGGACATTGCATGTGAATACGTGGCGGCATGTGACTTTGCATTTGTACATGTGGCTACATGTGGCTGCATCTGACGTTTCATGTGTGTACATAAGCCTGCTTATGTAGGTGATACTGAGCAGGGGAGGGCTGGCAGCCTTAGGCCTGGGGGGCAAATCCAGTCAAGTGGCCCATTGCATCATCGAATCGCCTCCCCATCCACGGCCATCTTTTCCTTGTTTTATAACGAATATTGCCAGGATTTTCCCCCACAATATGCCAGGATTTGCCATTTAATATGCTCGAATTTTCCCTTACAAAATGCCAGGATTATGCCCCTCAGTATGTCAGGATTATGCCCTCAATATGCCAGGATTTTCTCCTCAATATGCCAAGATGATGCCCCCTCAATATGCCAGGATTTTCCCCTAAATATGCCAGGATTATGCCCCTCAATATGCCAGGATTATGCCCCTCAATATGCCAGGATTTAGACACCCAATATGCCAAGATGATGCCCCCTCAATATGCCAGGATTTCCCCCTCAATATGCCAGGATTATGCCCCTCAATATGCCAGGATTTAGACACCCAATATCCCAAAATTTGGGCACCCCCCCCCCTACCCACGTTGCACACCTACGACATGACCCATAACCCACGTTGCACACCAGGACATGCCCCATCACCACATTTACATGCCTCCATCACCCCATTACATACACATTTCCAATATTATTTGCCATTAATATTCCCCAGCCAATTTGTCCCATAATATGCCAGTGTTATTCTGCAATTTAATATCACTCAGTAAATTTGCCCAATAATATTCCAAGGTTATCTGCAATTTAATATGCCCCTGCTAATTTGCCCAATATGCCAGTGTTAATTGCCATTTAATATTCCCCAGCCATTTTGCCCAATAATATGCCAGTCTTATTCTGCCATTTAATATTCCCCAGACGATTTGTCCAATAATATGCCAGTGTTATTCTGCCATTTAATATTCCTCAGCCAATTTGCCCAATAATATGCCAGTCTTATTTGCCATGTAATATTCCCCAGCCAATTTGCCCAATAATATGCCAGTGTTATTTGCCATGTAATATGCCCCAGCCAATTTGCCCAATAATATGCCAGTCTTATTAGCCATGTAATATTCCCCAGCCAATTTGCCCAATAATATTCCAGTCTTATTTGCCATTTAATATGCCCCAGCCAATTTGCCCAATAATATGCCAGTCTTATTTGCCATGTAATATGCCCCAGCCAATTTTCCCAATAATATGCCAGTCTTATTTGCCATGTAATATTCCCCAGCCAATTTGCCCAATAATATGCCAGTGTTTTTTGCACCCCCCCCCCCCCTTAACTTTTTCCCTGGTGGCTAGTGGCAGGACTTCCCTGGTGGCTAGTGGCAGGAGGACTTCCCTGGTGGCAGGCAGCATGGTCCCTCCATGCTGCCTGTTCGGCCTCCCGGCGGTTGTGCCGACAGGTCACGTGATCGGCGCGCGTCTGACGTCAGAGCGCCGATCACGTGACTGTCGGCACTTCCGTGTCAGACTGCACAGGGAGCCGAACAGGCAGCACGGAGGTTTCTCTGTGCTGCCTGTTCGGCTCCCCGTGCAGCTTTGCAGGCAGAGCGGAGGTGAGAGGGGATCTTCCGATCCCTTCTCACCTCCGTCTCTGCCTGCAAGCGCGTTTTTTTTTTTTTTAAACACTGGCCCACCGGCCATGTTTTACATAGCTTAGGGCGGCCTGGGGGGCAATTGCCACCCTGCCCCCCGGCCCAGCCCGCCCCGATACTGAGAGTGTTACTGTGTTTGTGTGTGTGTAAATTCCTCAGGGAAGGCTCAGCAAGGGTGGGCAAAATATATGTTCGCTTAGGCCAGCAAAAAGTCCTACATCAACCCTGAGTGCAGCAGTGGGTTAACCATACTTCCTTTAAATGGGTAATTTACATGATATATATATATATATATATATATCATATATACACACACATAGAGACTTAAGTTATATACCTATAAAAACTCAAAGGCAACGTTAAACAAGTTGAGCTCACACCATGGGAATCAAAGTAAAGTTACTGACTGCTTTACTTTTAGAGCTGTGTTTCGCAATTGCTTTTCTTCATATAGACCGATTCAAGAATGCGGTGTAAGCAGATATCAACATGCGGTTGTCGCCTTGAATCATGGGTGTTGTAGTATAGCTAAGTGTTCATGGTAGTTGTAGTGAAAGCCATGTCAATCATTTAAATGGCTGCTGGTGGAGAGGTAAAGTACTTTTTTGGTTGTACTTAGTGAATCTAAAAGAAAGAAAAAAAAAGTTGTGCCTTCGCAACTTCTGCGAGCTGTGTCCCTCACACATGACACTTGTTCAATGTTATGCTAAAACTGCAATAGACGCATTAGTTAATAGTACTTTAACCCTGTGTAGACCAGGACAACAATAAGGTGACAGATCGCTTCATACTTCCGGCCTCTAGAAACTTTAGCGCAGTCATAGCTAAAACCTTTGATGTTGTGGACTTTAGGCCCAACAATACTCGGACAGCCAATTGGTTGGCTGAGCGTCATGGGAACTATAGCCTACAAAAACCGAAGTGCCAAAACACAGTCATGCTTTAGAGACCCCCCAACACATTTCCTCCTTTCGGATGGCTAAGTTTCAGGAAATCGTTCTTGTTGTGCTCGTCTGCACGTACATTGTAATTCCCCTTTTCGTCACAGGTTGTTTATAAACTTTGTCACTGATGCTTTGTGGTGTTGGGAAAATGTCTTCTGCTGACCTATTTGTTATTTTCTTGATTCGAGGAAGTGGAATGTGTAGATTTGTGCCATTTCATCAATATATCTTTTCACATTCACATTGCACTTATTTATTATAACTATTGTTCAGGCCAACTGTATAATATTTTATTAATATATTTTACATTTCAGTTGCTAGTATACAGGCTTGCCTTTTAAATACTTATGTAACAACTGTAGGTGGTTTGTTTTGCAAATGTCCATATAGGTGTGTTTTATTTAGTATGTGGAGAGCTGCGATGCCACTAGAATTTATTTATTTATTTTCGAATCTCTTTTTCTATAAATCCAAAGGATAAGTAGCTTAAAAATAAACGGATGTAACAAGGAAATGTATAAATAGACTAAGCTCTAGAGCAGGGCCCTTCTGTGTCCTAGACATTTGTCATGCAGTTGTTTCATAG
Organism: Pelodytes ibericus; assembly: GCA_036172795.1. NCBI lineage: Eukaryota > Metazoa > Chordata > Amphibia > Anura > Pelodytidae > Pelodytes > Pelodytes ibericus. The sequence continues at coordinate 138,086,170 of CM069859.1, read as the reverse complement.
ACTGAAACCTAGTTGCCCCCTATCATACTGTAGAATACAAAAATGTATTCTTGTGGACTACATACCTAGAGTTGCTTCTTTGTCTGTTTTTGACGTTGTTGTTGTTGTTGTTGTTGTTAAGATAATTCTTTGGATGAAAAAAATCCCAAACTCATGATTACTAAATCTAATAAAAGTATGAATTCTGCCATAGTTTTAATCCTTCACTAATTCTGATGTAATACATCCATTAGCATTTTTTGTTACACAAAATATAGATGTGTTCATTAAGGTTAAATGATCAGATTCTGTGCACCACATTAAAACTGCATTAACAGTTTTTTTATTGTTGACCTCTTAATGCAAATAAAATGACCTAATTTTACTTAAATTTCTGACAGCTGCTTTAACAGGTGTACAAATGCTGACGGCTCATAATTGGGCAGGATAACCCCTTTATTTATTCTTTCTATTAAATGTTTTGCATAGTGTCAGTAAAACATTGTTTTTTTTTTAGTTGGCAATCCTGCATCACACTCAGCCAGGCCAGTGCCTGGTGACTGAACATCAACAGAAATAAATACTAATTTGGAAATGTAGTATTGCTGTAATGCACCAAATTTCCCAATCCTGACTCCCACCATCTTCCTTTTAAGGAAAAATATTTTTATAGCTATTATTTGCCTCAGCAATGTTTGATTTTTCATGCTATGCTGACTGTATATTGCTTCTCTAGACCAGTTGGTGCAATATGGGTACAGTGGCAAGTCCTGTGGGTGCAACATGGGGTCAATGGTTAGTTCAGTGCTTGCAATATGGGTGTAGTGGCAAGTCCTGTGCGTGCAATGTGGGTGATGTTGCAAGTTCTTTTGGTGCATTGTGGGTCCTTTGGGTGGTGTGCTGCAGCAAATTATGTGGGGGCAATGTGGTCCTGTGGGTGCAATAGTTAATGATGTGGAGGCAATAATGAAAGAAGGACAGAAAAAAATGGTATAAAGGGGGACAGATGAATGAAATAACAATTTTCTAAATATGAAAAAACTTTGCATGTGGAGGTTACATGGGGTCACCTTATATTTAGGCCTTTTCTATTTTTTACACATTAATCACAGTGTATAAGGACATTCTATGCCGCCCTAGAGCACATGCCCAAATGACCATGAGGACTACATAGAACATCCTTGAAGTTTGCGCCAGGTGCCTCCGTGACATCAGGAGTGACTTTGTGCGATCTCACAATGTTTTGCCATGAACCCAAAGCCTCTGATCGGGCTCTGCATCCATGACTCCAGATCACTCTGTGATCATAAAATCACCATTGGGAGTTAATGGGTTAAGATTAAAATTCTGGACTGTTGTCATAATTAGGGTCAACTTAAACTTTAGCAAATACATTACTTCATTAAATTTTTCTTTTAATACTTTGGTCAACCAACGTTTTCAAGGCATCTTTCTGAATAATAACTTAGTAAAGCGTATTTTTTGTATTTTTTTTTCAAATATATTTTATTAAAGCCATATTTTTACAATAACTTTTACAATGAAAGAGAATACCATATATGTTATACATAAAAACAGTAAATATCAATGTATCCAGTCCATATTTAAATCAATGATGAAAGTATTGATAAGGCACTTTATAGTCAGTTTTCATTGTGATAACATATTGGTATGAATTAATTATGCAATTAAATTACAATGTTAATAAATATAACAAAAAATAGACCGGGGGGGGGGTGCATCCATCCACAATAGCTTTTTTTTTTCTCTCAAATTAAATTCTAATGACTATAACCGATTCTAGTATACATAACATAACACAACAATACAGTACAATACCTAGTTCTGATAATCGTGTAATAGAACAACATTTTTTTTGTTGTCAATTTTTCAAATACTTCTCTTTATACAAGTAATCAAAACCTATATTCTCTTTTAATCTATGTTTCCCATTCGTCCCAGTAGTGTCTAAGGCAGGGCTTGACAAACCCCGGGCGCCAGGTCGCCATGGCGACTAGGAAATTGTACCTGGCGCCCGGGTAGGATCAGCAGCACACAAGCGCTCCACCGTCCTGAAGTTAGATATAAAAAAAAAAAAAGTACCGGTATTATTCTTTCGCAGCACGAGGGTAAGCAGAGTGTGCACTTCCTGCTCCGCCCCCTCGCGCTGTAGTGTCGGATCGGCGGGTGTCACATGACATCCCACCGATCAGCAGCAGCGTGCAGACGGTCTGTGCCTGTGTGACAGGCATGGGCCAAGCTGCAGTAGAAATCCCCCTCCCGTGCAATAAGGTAAAACAGCAGGGAGGGGGAGTCACATTTGTTTTCTCTCTATTCTTTTAAAAAAAAAATAACAACCTGATGGCTTATGTGTGTGTGTCTGGCTAAGTGTGGATGTGAGTGACTGACTGTCTCTGGATGTGTGGATGTGAGTGACTGACTGTCTCTGGATGTGTGTGGAACTGACTGACTGTCTCTGGATGTGTGTGGATCTGACTGACTGTCTCTGGATGTGTGTTGATCTGACTGTCTCTGGATGTGTGTGGATCTGACTGACTGTCTCTGGATGTGTGTGGATCTGACTGACTGACTGTCTCTGGATGTGTGTGGATCTGACTGACTGACTGTCTCTGGATGTGTGTGGATCTGACTGACTGACTGTCTCTGGATGTGTGTGGATCTGACTGACTGACTGTCTCTGGATGTGTGTGGATCTGACTGACTGACTGTCTCTGGATGTGTGTGGATCTGACTGACTGACTGTCTCTGGATGTGTGTGGATCTGACTGACTGTCTCTGTGTGAATGTGTGTGTGTGTGTGTATGTATGGTTTCGTGAATGTGCTGTTGTCTGGCTCCTAGATTTTTTTTCTGGCTCCTAAAAGTAAATTAAATTTGTCAAGCCCTGGTCTAAGGTTATCTAACTGTAAAGAAGGTTGTCTCAGAGCCAGTTCGTACCCCTTATTATATAATTAAAATCGTAGTAAAGTTTAATTAGTAAAGCGAATCTGGAGCATATATGTGCATTTTATTTCATAACACTGTTTAATTGGGCGATCTTTCTATTTTCTGCTGGGGAGTTTTCCAGTTTGAAATTGTATACATTCCTATATTTTTGTGTTTTATTTTTAGATGTATGCTGATATTGAGTCCGACATTGGAGAGTTCATCTTTCTGAACTGAGGCTCAGCAATCATAGAGTTAAAAAGCAAGGCCAACACTTATTTTCACAATGGCTGCCACCATGGGTGATAGTCAGCTTCAGCGGATTATAAAGGATTTGCAAGGTAGAGTTGACAAAAACATCTGTATTCCTAAATCACTGTTCATGTAAAATATTTTCTTTGTTTAATTGTTTGACTTGTAATATAACTTTGCATGCTTAGTGATGGTCTGACTATTTAAAATCACTTGCAAAATTATTATTTTTAAAAAAGTAATAATGCAAGCTTTTGAATATTATTGCCATGAAGTATTGTATGTTATGAAATATGTGAATTCCTACACCACCACCAAGGGCAAATTTAAATAAAAATAGATAGTCGTGGATCAAGTCGTATAAATACTTTACACTAGTGATGTCACAAGGACATGTTTAGTTGTCAGGTAGTTGATACATTGTTATCGCAGGTATAAAACATGAAAAAAAAAAATACAGGATGGGGAGATGATTGTTTAATGGGGAAGTGTACACATTTGTGACATACTGAAACAGACAGATGTTGTGGAGCTAGAACCAAAAATGGGAAGTATAAACTGATGAGGAGAAAATACATTTTAGATATAATGTGGTTTAACAACAAATCCGTTATGGAGCACAATGAGACTGGCACTTAAGGTTTGCTCAAATTAAAAAAAATACCTGGCTTATTATCAAGGATAAAATCAACTACAATGTGTAAGATGGATTGATGCAGGAACAGCACAGAACAAAGAGTTAATTATTAAATGAAAGTCACTGGAACCCTACAAAATAAATTCACGCACCTAAGCATATATGTAAACCTTACCTGGTGCGCTTTACTGCAGAGGTTCAGCGAGACATTGTGGTACAAGTTCTACTCACATTGTTATACAAGTGGGATTGTCATGTCAGTCCATGGATCCTAAGCTAGGTATCTCGGTCTGCTTTCGATTTCGAAAGCATTCCGTGTGTAATCGACTAAATTGCGAGGCTATGCGGGGTCACATTGTGGCATATTTTGTAGCTCAAAATGCACCTCTGTTTGCAGTGAATGGGATTCTTGTGATACTTGGCCTGTTTATGAGATATATAAATCCAAATGTAGATAGTTTAAAGCTATAGGTGAGGGCGGGGTTGAATGAAAGGAATAAGCAATTAAGTCAGTAATAGTATTAATGGAAGGCCGAGTTAAATGGGATTAGGAGTGCTGTCTGAAAACTTAAATTCCCATAGCTTTCCTTTTTTTCTGTACTCCAACCTGCAAAAAACAATACTTCTTACTTTCTTAGCATAGATGAGCCTGTAAAACAAGGAGGAAAATTATTGAGACCGTCTCCCTTTGTCCATCATATGTACAAAACTATTTCACTAGAGTGTATGTTTAATAGAGCCTGTATTATAATGAAATAAATGCAGTGTGCACCCATACAACATATTATCTTAATAATTTTAAACATGTATTATAATGACACATTACGTTTGCCTCTGCTTTGCTTGAAGATGCTGTAACTGAGTTAAATAGGGAATTTAAAGAAATGGGCGATCCAATCACTGATGACAGCACAAATTTACATAAGTTTTTCTACAAGCTGGAATATCTGCTACAGGTCAGTAAACAGATGACAACAATAATAACTAAATATTTAAAATGATGTATATTTTTTTTCTCTGCCAAGTGCTGCTGACACCACATCAAAACTCAATTTTATTGATTGTTAGATTAGGGAAGGATCCACACTCTAGTCCATGTTGTCAGTCTATTTTTGGACAATGTGCTGTTATTTGCTAAATAATTATTTCCAAAAAAAAAGAAAGCAATGCAAGTATGTTTAATAGTGTTAAAATGTGTAGCGGGGGATCAGGGCCAGGAAAAGATAAATTTGCAGTAATGTTGCTCATAGTGGCATAGTACAGTTTACATCAGTCTACAGTAAGCAAGACACAGACATGGTATAGATGGGCATATTATAGCTCCTTTGAATACATAATTAGATATATGAAGTTGGCCACACACAGACGGTGGCAAAGGATGTTGGTTTTACATCAGTAGGTTTGTAATGCTAGTATAAGTGCAAGCTAAAGTTAATAATATTATGCCTTACAACTCCACCATATTAACTACTACTTATCAAAAAGATTCAACAGGCAATGGAGACAAATGAAGTAGATAGACAAGAACAACCTGTTACACAGAGAGGCATTTACAGATGGTGAAAGTGATCATGCTGATGCCGAGTATTTGACCTAAATATGTGAACACTTGCTTGTTGAACTTCTAATCCTAATATCATTACCATTTGTATGGAGTTTGTCCCCTTTCCTCTGAGAGGGCATTTCACTGGATATTGGAACAGGGTCTAGGCCAGTTCATCACGCCCATTTCACAGTTCAGTGTGGCAGTTTCAGAGGTGTATGACCGTGTATTAATTGCGGCAGTGTAAGCGCTGACAGTTTAGCTCTGACCTGTCAGCACTTACAAGTATATTAATAACCCCCAAATAAATGAACCCCCCTAAAACTAACCCCGAGCCCTAATATGAAACCTAACAGTAGCAACCCCCGACCATAATAGTAACCCTGAACCCCAATACTAAGCCCTAATACTATCCCTGAACCTCAAAACTAACCCCTAATACTAAGCCCTAATACTAACTCCAAACCCTAATACTAAGCTATAGTAGTAGCCCTAATACTAACCGCATAAAACCTGAATCCCGATACTAACCATCTATGCGATCCCACGATGACCTGTCCCATGATAGTTCACGGTGAAGCGGCTGCGTAGAAGCATCCATGATGAACCGTCCCACCTCCATTGGAACATTGCTGCGGGGATAGCTTCAGTTAAAAATTTCCTGGGGCAGCTTTAACAGGTATTCATTTGACAAATGGATTTGTTGGAAAGATGGCATCCTGTTAAATGTAATGAGCCCTTCAGTGTGGGCCATTTGACTGTCTGTGTCCTTGCTGGGATAAAACCTGTGATACTTGAACAAAGATTGGAGCATTTACCATCTGAGCTCGCTTACCACATTTTATACCAGCAGTAGGGGTTTAGGGGTTGCTGAACTCCACTACTTAGAAAGGGTGTCCAAATTCATTTGGCCTTGTGGTGTCTTAGTGTCTTTTTTAAGTATGTTGAAAAAGTAAATAACATAAAGTGGAATTAGAAAGGGCTAAAATGTCAAAGAGATATTTAAATCAGGTCTCCAGTCAGTTTCCAAAAGCAAAATATGTTGATCTGTAGTCAATCATTATTCCAGATAGGTAGCTCCTCTTTAAATGACAATTGTAGTGTAAAAAATGAAATAGTTTTTTCTGAAAGATCATATGTTAAATACCAGACATAATGAAACTATTTATGTAATACAAATAAAATTGCTATGAGGCACTTTCGTCTGTATGCTGGTGTGGGAGCTGTCGTCATGTGCTCTTTCAGTGGTCGGCTATAACCAAAGATGCACGTCCCCGATGCAGTCTGGCCTATTTAGTTTCCTGAAACCTTTCTATTTAAAATCATACGGTTAGATAAAAGGTCAGCTCATGGGTTCCAACAAAATGGCCCCTGAGCATGCACAAACCACAAGACTGCATCAGGGATGCACATCTGTTGTCAGATCCGATCACTAAAAAAACACAAAATGGCATTTCCCACACCAGCATATAGAGGAACTTAAAATGCCTATTTATATTGAATTATTACATATTCTAATGATGTCTGGCCTTAACATATGCCATTTAAGAAACTATCAGTGCAAGTGGGAGAACAAACCGGCAAGTTCTGATAGTAGGATATGACTACGAGGCCTAGCATTACAAAGTAATCTAAGTCATCAGCACTGATTTTACAATTTGTAGTGTGACATTCACTAGGGTATTCCATAAATTATTATAATATATGTATTTATGTATGGCTTCGCATCACTTTAATTAGTTTAAGTCTAAATTTAAACAATCATCTTTTTATTCTATTAAAAAATAGTCTGTGTTGCTTCCAACCCCTGACTGGCTATACCAGTTCTGTTAAAATTTTACTTTTTTGTGTCTATCCTAAATTCTTAACCTTTTACAATCCTATTTGCAGAAATTATTTTTAAACCTGCCCCTGCCTTTCATATTGGTCATGTGAAATCTCTGTCTTTGTTTATCAAAAGATTTTGTAACAAGGTGGCACAATATGGCATTGATGAAAATGTTGTTGCATACAAGATCTGAATTCAAACAGCATTTTTACTTTAGTGTCATTTCATGCATGCTTTAAAGAACTGTAATATTTAAATATATCCTAAATATACATTTTTTAAAAGTGACTTTTTTTTTTTGTTTGTTTGTTTGTTTGTTTAATTACATACCTGTATTCAGTTTGACCTTAAGGAAAAATCAACACTACTAGGAAATAAGAAAGACTACTGGGATTACTTCTGTGACTGCCTTGCTAAAATAAAAGGAGCCAATGATGGAATTCGCTTTGTAAAGTCTGCTTCAGAGGTAAGCAAATAATAGCCTGAAGCAGTGTTTGTCACACAATTTGTAAAACAAGATATTACCGCTTTAAGCATATTTTCTTTGTATTGTAGAATTGAGTATTGTGACATTACCTAACAGACATATTTTAACTTATTCTAGCTTATTTGCTGGATGTTTTACATGTTTAACAACATTTACAGTGAAAATAAATCTTCAATGACTAAATGACTAAATAAAATTCAATGACTCACCTCTAAATTTAGTGACTGGGTAAGAAGGACCAAGGAAGTATGGAGGACAGATGGCTTTCTTTTTCTTTACATGAACTCTGAATATGTCAAAATAAATTTGCATCTCTAAGAATGATTGCCTGTGATACATTGTATAGACTTTTGAAGATGCAAATTTGCCAGTGAGCTGAAGGGGTAAATATTGAAACATTGCCAAAGTGATTAGGGAATTCTCTGTGTACTTTAAAAAAAAAAAAAAATGACAGAAATAAATGCTTAAATGAAAAAACAACTAATATTTCACAAAGGGTTAATGATAGACAGGGAAATCAAAAGGGAATTTATTCATCTTATTGTGGCCATTTCGTTACTCTCTCCTTAAAGGAACATTGCACCTTTTTTTTTAACCCTTGCTTCCTTGAAGGAAGATGATAAACTGGCATGTAATATCAAAAGTACACACCAGTTTATCCTCAGACTATATTAGAAGCACAAGTAAAATATGACGTTTAGTGTTCCTTTAAGCATTACAAAAATAGCTAGGTCTTCTGAGAAATTGGATACAAAGTTGCCATTTAAGCTTGTGTAGGACAAATCTATTCCAATTGAATTGTATGATATGACTGACACCTACTGGGCATGTATGGTACTGCCTTTAAATTGCAACCGTGAAAGCAGCCGTCAATTAACGTTTTTTTTTTTTAAACTTTGCTGTAGTTTATCTTTAGCCCTTTTTTAAATCTAATCAATAGTGAGGATCTAGTTGTCAACCAGATCAGTCTTGATGCTTCACAAAGGAAGCATGGAGGCTTCCAGTTATAGGATAAAATATTAAACATCTTAAAAAGTACATGCCATTTTAAGGCCACTGGACGGTGGTGATCATTTCTATGGGTAATGTTTACCCTGCACTCTATGGATTGCTCACCTGAGTATTGCCATGTAATGAATCATCGTTTGTGAAAGGGACCGAGTCTAGCTGAGGGGTCTTCTCAGCAACGTCTCTGCATACACGGCAATGTATCTTTAATGGTTAACTTCTCGTGGTGGGAGTTGTTCTCAACAACACGCGTGGAGAGCCAAAGAAAGCAGACACAAGTTCTTTATCCTTTAACTCTGAGTCTTTATTTATTTAACAGTCATATATATACCCCAAATTAAGGAGGTGGCTACTTCAATCTCATTGGTTATAATGTATGTGCACATATGAATATATAGGCGTATAGGGGCGTGTTGATGGTATATATGCTAAATAACTGTTACACAACAATCTAGAAAAGAGTGGAAAGTACCAGAATAAGAAATGGAAGGTACTGATAATTAAAAAGACATAGTGGTTCCAATCACGGGGTAAGACATAGATAAGAGCATTCTGGTATCATCTTCTGGTAACTTCTCCTTTCCCTAATCAGTAGGATTAATTGGAGATGGCAAGAACCTGAGATTCCAGGCCTCTGCCACCTTCTCTCCCACAAGTACTCCTAGTATCATTTCCAAAGTTAGAACATTCAGATAAACAAATGAATACATGAGATAATTGTATGAGTATGTGTCTTCTAATTAAACTGAAGCTAAAACTTAAAACAGGCACAAAAGCAAAACTAACTTTTACGGTTAACCCTCACAATGCTAGGTTACTCCAGTTAACCCTTGCAATGCTGGGTTACCCCTTCAGTTCCACTCTTTTATCCATATGCTAATATGGATAACTCACTTCACTGTTCTCTCTGATATATCATAGAGAAAGCCAGTGTTTCTGAAGGCTTTCTTCTGCTTGACTGCATAGCCTTAGCAATGGTGCATCTAGCGCATTGTATGATAATATAAAAAGCACCTATGACTACTATTATTAAAACAAAGCCCATAATTATCTTCTAACCAAGAACATATTCAAAATGGCCAGTCAAAACCTGGGGCCTACTTGATATCTGTGACCACTTCTCTTATATTGTTTAAATCATGTTGGATAACATTTGAGTGGTCTAATAAATTAAAACATCATATTATTCCGGAGTTTGCAATTCCCCAGGACTGTTGTTGACTAAATACTTTAAAATGACTTGGAGCAAAGCTGAACATGCATTCAAAACACACAAAATGGCATGCATTCAGAACATAAAGCGTCAGTCAGACAAAATGGCTGTGGACAAAACATTATGGTCTCCCATCCACGACATAATTCCAGAGGCCCCTACAGTCCATATAATGTTCATACTGTTCTCCCCTTTTAGTCTTAGAAATTGACATTGTCTGTTTTTAAGGATAACCATCAGGAGTTGCCTGGTCAACATAATCATTGTATCCCAAGTGATATGGCACACTTCCTCGATTTCACACATTGGTAGGTCATCCAGTTTAGCTGCACTGTAAGCTTCCATAATGGGGAATATCTGAGCAGTGTTTTCCAGTCTTCTCGTAGGGGCATGGTGTCAGTGGTCGCGATGCACTTGAGGATGAGACCCTTGAAACAAACAACATAAACACAGACAATTAGCAACACTGATCTCACACATGCCAAACCACTTACAAGTTTCGCTCCAAGTGATCCTAGCCAATTTCCCAGTCCCAGGGGATCTCACGGATTACCTGTGAACACTTTTTAACCTACTCCTTAAATCTATAATCCTTCTTGATTAAACTTTTTTTACAAAAACTAACTTATTTAAAAAAAAAAAATCTGAAAAACTTCCTAACATTCTCTATATAAACTTCCACAAAAATACTATCAAAATACAATTTCTTTATGGGTCTGACTAAATCCTGTTTGTAAGAGTCGGTCTAATTGTTAAGTTTCAAAAATTCACTATATGCCAAACATACCCATAATAACACAATTAAACAAATCTTTACCACAAAAATTACAATTCAGCAATAACAATTTTATACATATATACTCAATGAAAATATACTTCCCAACAAAGATGATCTGCTGTAGACTGTTGTATCTGTTGCAGAGTCCTGGGTGATTTATTTGCGAGTTACCCTTAGGGTGAAGACTATGTTGGCTAGTAGTCACGGTTTATTATGTTCATCAAAACTTGCTGCTCCTTTGTTGGCCTGTTTGTCAGTATAGGAATGTGCTTTAAGTAAATAACGTTGATCCGGGAGTTGAGTTGAACAACTTTCACAACAATATTCCGATAAAGTTTAAGAGAATCCTTTTACTTGAACTGGAAAACTTTTTCGTCTTTTAAAAAATCAACTTTTCTTTAGAAATAATCTTGATCAGCATTAGATTCGTTGGTGCACTTTGAACTTGTCTTTTGTTGGCTGTACAGCTTTAATCTATATGGAAAATAAAACTCAAAAAAATTCCAGTTAGTAACATGCAATATTTCACTAAACATCTTCAATTATTTGATTTGTGACTCGCATTTATATTGCGGTCTCTAATCTTATTAATCTCCACCTTAAAATATAATTAAAACATATTATTACTGCTAGTCTGTGTTGCAATATAATTATAAAAATGTGTGAAGCTTTACCACTCTTTTGTTCTTGAAAAATTATTACCCTTTTATAATCATAGTTGAATCAATTGATAATGTGAGAATATGTTCTCATACATAATAATCATGTATCTCTTTACCATTAGGACATATCATGATTAGACTATATAACCATAGCACATAACACATAGAACTTCTCAATAACTAACAGTAATTCTGGCCCGTTCTCCCCCTCCCTTCACAAAAAGAAAAGCAATAATTTTGCAGCCGCTGCTACAATTCTCTTATCTGCAAATAGACTGTCAGAGAGAAGGGGGGCTTCTGGGGAAGCTTTCTCTCAACTTCACACACAACAAGAATTGCTACATTAACTCCTATAACTCCAAAACCACAAGCACAACTTGTCTGTTTATAACACGACACTTGCTAATTCTTTCCACTAATCACTGACATACGTACATTCTCATATATCGTATTAAAAACGTGTCTTGCATTTAAAACTTTAAACAACATCTCAATATTCTCTCACCATGTATTACATGGGGTACTTTGCCTTAATAATAACAAAAATTAGAACACAACAAATTAACATTTTATCATTGCACGTGTGTGCGTGTGTATTTACTGTATATAAATGTTGTAGAATGCAAATGCTACCTCTGTGTCTAATTAAATATGCATTGCTCTTTACCTAGCAATCTAACATCCCTATAGTGTGACTATTATATTCCTAAATCACCAACAGTTTAAGTAGTGCTGTACACAAATTCTGGCCACACTAAGAACATAAAACTATTACAGTGTATGCAAGTTACCACCGATTGTATTGGATGGGCAGGGAGTTGCTTTAAAACACTAATCAATACTTTTCAGCATAAACTAAAAGTTCTGCCTCTTATTGCTATAAATACCCTTATTTCACATTATTAATTATATCTTCTGACTTTCTACAACATAAAAAAAAACCTTTTATCTCCTTACAATTGCCATTTCCATGGTCCACATAAAGCCTTCAACATCTTATCTTTACAACACAAAATTCACACCTTAACTTTTATTTTACGAATAAACATTGCTCAAATCTTTCTCTAATACCTACTCTGATATTCTACTTAAATCTAAAGCTCATCTGTAGCTGTGCATCTGTTTATACAAATACAACCTTACAATAAAAACATTTTCACTCATCCAATTATTCTAATTTTATCTAGAGTGTTGGAAGATGTGGTATCTACCTTGGGAAAAATCTAAATATGTCTTAATAAAATAAAGACTTTAATTACAAAAGTCCTTCTAACCTTCATAAAGATTAAATACTAGTCAAACTACTCAAATACAAAAAAGAGGAAATATACCATAAACAAATAAACATTTCTAGTAGGTAACATGTAAAACCTGTTAAGTCTTTGCCTTTAAATTAGCATCCTGCAAATTTTAGAACGCTTTTGCCAGAACATGAAATAATGGCTCTGGTTACAGCTTTAAAATATCCCAAAAATATGCAGCTGGGAAAATCCACAGCAAATAACATTGCTACAGCAATAAAAATATGACTTTTTACATTCATAGTATTATTACATAATGCCTCCTCACTTGTAAATTGAATAAAAATAAACTTTTGTCAAAATCAATCAGATAATGGCATTTTGTAAAATTTTACAGCTGTTATACTGTCCAATGGATCGATCACGTATATTTAACATGATGTCCAAGAGATACCCTGGATACTATATGACTCTTGCTGTTTTACACACACATATTTCTATTTTTACTTAAAGATACAGTTACACAAATACAGAAGCAAATTAATTTGAAAACGATGCATAGCACTAATAAAATTAATGACTGTGCCACAATAAAATAACTCTGCAACTTTTCTGCCAAACAATAACAAAAACTGCAGTAACTACGGTTACTCTTCAGGACCTTTATACCGAACAAAGAACATAACATGAATGAACTCATTTACTATAAAACTTCTCATCACACTGCTGAATATAGCCCAGAAGATCGTTACTCAAATAATCACTCAAACTATTATAAAAGGCTAAAATGCCGTATTTTGTTTTTGAGCGCTCTGGTTTGAGTAATTTAGGAGATCCGTCTTCTCTACTCTACTAAATATAAAACACTTCCTTTTGCAACATCTCTATAAAACCATACTGCTGCTACTATGTAAATATTTAAACAATAATGACAATTCTTCTAATGACAACATTAAACATATTATGTCACAGCTTCTATTGTCTTATCAACTTGCGCGGCAAATATATCCAAAACACCAAGATACAGTGTGCTTGGGAGTTACAGACAGAAAACTAATCTTCAATATATTTTACAATATGTTCTATCCTCTGTTACACAGCGTATCCCAGATACACAACTTCAATTCCCAGAACTATTGTCTTGTAACTTATTTATGTGTCCCAGACACACTAGACAGACGTAACACTCTTATATTTCAGTTTAACAATGCAATGTTATAATACTCTTATACTTTATACATTAATTTCTACTATCCCCTTAAAACACTGAGTATTGGCAGGGAGGCAAATCAAACATACCTTATGGCCACAGACACAGCAGTTAATTTCTTATCTGACTATTTACATGCCGTGCTGTGCTGTGGGGGCTCTGAGCAAACAGTGAGTGCTGGATACAGCGGCTCTATCTTAGCTTTCTGTGGGACAGATCTCTTAGTGTATTTAGATGTACCCTTGTTCATTTTTTTTCTCGCTTTGGGTTTGCCTTTAATTAAAAATTCTGACATTATCACATCTGAATTAACTACTGCTGTCACATAAATTTAGGTGTAATTTCGTGGAGTCCACCTTGTATCGTCATACAAAGAGGCATCCTTTAATTTGCCTTTCTCACAAAATTTAGAAGTTGCCGATTTGCTGTCCCACTGTGATATCCCAAAACCACTAGACAAACAATATACAATATATGACAGGATTGATGATCAACTCACACCACGGAACAAAATTTGGGAGTAATTGCAATATGGAATGAATTTAGATTGCCGTTTTCTATATTATACTATATTATACCCTGTTCTATGTGTAAATGCAAAACATTTACATCTCTCACTGGAACTTCATCAGTGAGTAAGACTTTTAACTGAGACTTCAGTATAGTCTATATTTGCCGGCACTTATATTACTGGAACATCATCAGTAACTGTTGCAACTATATCCACTTATATGACAGGCGCGACCTGTCTCTAGAATACTTATTACAGGGTTTTATCTAACAGAGACTTTTAGGAATAACTAAGGATTCAGAGAAACACGGGTAAGTCAGAGATGTATAAAAATACACATGTACTCACCCTGTCTGTCTGAATCCCACTTCTAACACCAGCTGAAAGGGACCGAGTCTAGCTGAGGGGTCTTCTCAGCAACGTCTCTGCATACACGGCAATGTATCTTTAATGGTTAACTTCTCGTGGTGGGAGTTGTTCTCAACAACACGCGTGGAGAGCCAAAGAAAGCAGACACAAGTTCTTTATCCTTTAACTCTGAGTCTTTATTTATTTAACAGTCATATATATACCCCAAATTAAGGAGGTGGCTACTTCAATCTCATTGGTTATAATGTATGTGCACATATGAATATATAGGCGTATAGGGGCGTGTTGATGGTATATATGCTAAATAACTGTTACACAACAATCTAGAAAAGAGTGGAAAGTACCAGAATAAGAAATGGAAGGTACTGATAATTAAAAAGACATAGTGGTTCCAATCACGGGGTAAGACATAGATAAGAGCATTCTGGTATCATCTTCTGGTAACTTCTCCTTTCCCTAATCAGTAGGATTAATTGGAGATGGCAAGAACCTGAGATTCCAGGCCTCTGCCACCTTCTCTCCCACAAGTACTCCTAGTATCATTTCCAAAGTTAGAACATTCAGATAAACAAATGAATACATGAGATAATTGTATGAGTATGTGTCTTCTAATTAAACTGAAGCTAAAACTTAAAACAGGCACAAAAGCAAAACTAACTTTTACGGTTAACCCTCACAATGCTAGGTTACTCCAGTTAACCCTTGCAATGCTGGGTTACCCCTTCAGTTTGCTTGAAATATAGTTATTTATTTATTAACGGTTCTACTAAAGAATAACTTTATTTATTTTCACTGTAACTCTTTTTTGTTATGCTTGCAGATTGTCTCATTTTTCTCTTGTAGTCTGTGCAAAAGTAATTGTGCTTTGCAATTTACGTGTTTTTAAACCTTTGTTACAATTACTTCCCCATATTCATCTTCTTTAGTTGAAAACCTCCTTAGGAAAAGGACGTGCTTTTTTGAGATATTCGTTGGTTCACCAGAGACTGGCCGACACTTTACAGCAGTGTTTTATGAATGATCGTGTTACTAGGTAAATTACACATTTACACTATTATTAAATGTTAGAAATGCTGAAAAATTAATATTGCTTTCTTTTGAGTTACCACATTACAATTCTATTCAGTGACACTTGTGAGGAATGCATTATTCGGGTTTTTGCTGGATATAATGAAGATGTCACAGTGGTCTGTATTTACATATTACAGCCTTGAAGCATGCATATTTAGGTGTCTCAAATTAAAACTGCCATGTGGTCATCCTTATCATTAAGACTGTAGAGATAATAAACATGGGTGTCGGAGAGAAGGGCAGATCACTGCTGTTTGTTCAAAATATGAAAAGGTATATTGTAAACTCCAGTGGCAAAAACTGTACATGGCCACCACCCTGGCAAAATGTGACTAGCCTTACGCGTTTCACGCCCCAATCACTGCACTTAAGTCTTTATCCGGCAGAAGTGGGGTAGCTGTTATTGCTCTGTACTCAATACCCTCATGTGAAATATCATCCGTCTGTTTTGTTTCTACTCTTATCATTAAGAGAACAGACTTTTGGATATCAACTGCACCTGAAATCTCATATCGCAAGAAAAAATGGAGCTTTGTTGTGGGAAGCTTGCCTAGTTTATGGTTACTTTGATGGTCAGTGCAACATAAAAGCATACATGAGAATTAACTTTCTGATGAATTACACGCTTCACTATAAAATTTCAGATGAATGATCCTTTTCAAAGCATTTAGGACTGAAAATTTAGCTTTTGCTTAACATTAAAATAAATCAGTTAGGGGATGTCCATTCCTGACACAGCACCTTTTAAACATGAAAAATAAACACCCAAGAAACGAACCGTCTTTTGCATTCCTACTTATCAGCCCACCACATAATTATAATAATTTTAATAACACTTTTGGGTGGGGATGAGCATATATGTCCTTTGTTGTCAACCAATGCATCTAAAGTATTTAATAAATGTACAATCAAGTATTAAAACACTGACAAACAGAAAACCAATATCATTGATATATTTTTTTTCATGCATTGTTGTAGATTTTCAAAGATATATATTTTTTCTTTTACATTTTGGATGGGTCCATTTAGAGTTTCAAAGATGAGGACTTACAGGCAACAACAGTTCATCAAATTACTGTTCCTCTAGACAGCAGCAAATGCTGAAGTGGAAACATCTAGGAGCAAAAAGCAGGTCAGGTGCATTGTGGTAAGAAACACAAGCTCATAGACTCACTCTTCAGGCAAGTGCTGAAGTACAAGGCTCTCGGAGATTGTATGTCCTTGATTGTAACATTGCATCATTCCAAATTGCCTCTTGGAGCAACATAGGCACTGGTCGTTGGAAGCTTCATGGTATAGGTTTCCTTTGCCAAGCTGCCATTTATAGACCAAAATCACCAAGCACAATGCCAAGTACTGACTGGAAGTCTGCTGCTAACAGTCTTTGGAGTATTCTCTGTTGTGATGACTCACACATCACTTTGTGTGGGACTGTCTGGTGCCCAAATTGCCTCCCCCAAATGAAAGAGGGGAGTGGCGACTTCACCATTTGCTGGAGAGGGGTGGCAGTGGTGGAGGTGGTGAGGAGCAACTTCTAACTTCGCGGGTGGACACTTGGGGGGAGGACCTAAGCATTTTAAACTAAATGGAAGGGTGACAGTCTAGTTTACCGTCTGGTGCCCACAAGTTGCACAAAAGCTAAATAGGTGACTAGACTGTCCTAATGCCAGGAGACCACACTGCTTGCTCAGATGCATTCTATCAATTGTAATCAGTTAACTACGGCTGTATTTTCATCATTCTTGAGTTAACTAAAGGAAATCTTAAGGCTAAATCCTCTTCTAGCTGAGTATGTGCATCCAACTTGCCAACAGTTTGTGGAAGGCCCTGTTCAGTTCAGTGGAGACTAGGTAAAAATACCATCTAGAAAATTAATAAAACATCACTTTTTTTTGTTAAAAATTTAAATAATGGAAGGTATGAAAAGTGTGAGACGTGCAAATGGAGAAATGTGTAACGCACCAGGTACAAAGCATTGTTGCCATTTAGACTCTGTCCTGTTTCAGCATGGAAATAACCCATATAAAAAGGAAAGTAAAGAAATGGTATGTTGAGATTGGTGTGGATGAACATTACTCAAGAATTTGACTGACCTTTTATAGGCCTGACCTCAACCACACTAAACAACTGTAGGATTAATTAAAATTCCTAATCTAATCACTTGGCACCAGAAGCATTGCTTCATATATTGCTCAGTGGCCAACCTCACTATTAATTTGTGGTAGATTAGAAACAAATCTCTGCAACAGAAGTTCAACATTTAATGGAAATCTTTCCAGAAGATTGGAGGAGGTAAGGATGACCACGTCTACATTAAAACCCATGATTTAAGAATGGGATGTTTGATGAACAGGGGTTCACTTCTGGTTTTATATATAGTGTACATCAGAGGGAATGAATGTGTGTTTTGGGAGCTGTATGGAAAACCTGTACCCAGCACATTATTATAAGAGTATAAAGACCAGTCATCATTCTAGGCTTCTGATATTTTAAAGTCTGTGAAATATGCAGCATAAGCAGAGGAACATCTTTCTGTCTCTTAAAGAAACACATGATAGTTTAAGCACATTAACTATTAGACTACTATTCTTTAAATATATATGTATGTCGTTTTGTCATTGTTACATGTCATGCCCTACCTCTGTTCTAAAAATAGCAATAAAAACAACAATCACAGCAACCAACTCAACCATGTGGATAACTTCATATGCTGAGAGATGGGGACAGTGACGCCTACACAATCGGACACAGCACTAAATTTGTTTGGGTGATATTTTTACTTTCTGTTTTGTTCATGTTGCACTCTCTGTTTCTATTTGAATTCTTATTAAATGTGATTCCTCTTTGCCAGAAAAAGTTGCTTATTTTATGAATTTACTTTTGATCAGTAAAAAGCTCATATACACATTTATCCATACATCATCATCATCGTTGATTAGAATCAGGATTTATAGCACTATAAAGAAATAGCTGAAATGGCTTTTAACAGGATGAAAACACATTTGATGATATCACATTGTCTATCTTGTTACCTTTTGTGCAATGGTTAATTATGGTCCTCTTTTACATGCATTCATCATATGTATATTTTTGTGTTTCTAGGGATTGGTACTATGCAAGGAGTCCTTTCCTGAAAGTCAAAACAAGTTTGGAAATTGTAGGCTACTTGTATGAACTTACTGAAGTCCAGTTTGACCTTGTGTCTAGAGGCTATGACTTAGATGCTACATGGCCAACATTTGCCAGGTAATTTATTTGTCTAGTTGATCAGAGATCACCAGAGATTTTTTACAACAAACTTATTCGCCCTTTTTCAGAAAAGCGCACTTGTTTTAGGAATTCATTGCATAAAAGGGGATATGCCATGTTTATAGTTTATAGTATGTAGTATATGCTGTTTAGTTAGTAGACTGATAGCGGAATTTAATGTGTTAAAGCAAGTTACACAACTAGCTGACAACAGATTTGAAATGCATGTTAACTATCCTATTTCTGGATTTTAGAAGGACATTGGGGTCCTCGGTTTCTTCTTCGTACTTGTGGAGACCTCCGAGTCGCAGTTCTAGTATCGGAAGCCTGCTGAGTGCTAACTTTCAGGTAAATGTCTGTATTGCTAAAGGTAATTAGATAATTTTCTCTTTTAACAAATTAAGCACATATTTCAATTATCGAACACTCTGTGAGCGACAGGACAAGTGCTGACTATTCCTATTCTTATTTTACCTTACACAAAATTATTCATTCCGCCAGAAATTGAAATTATTATAGTTATAGTGTTTAGCACATTAACACCATTAACCCCTTAGTGACAAGACATTTTCACCTTGACTTTCCCTGGGTGACAATGGCTGTTTTTACATTTCTGGGGTGTTGGTTTTTAGTTGCAATTTTCTTCTTTCTCACATACTGTACCCACACAAATTATATGTTGTTTTTATCGTCATAAGAAGGGCTTTCATTAGATACCATTATGTTCATCATATCTTATAATTTACTACAAAAAAATCATAAAATATGATGAAAAAATTAAAAAAAAAAACACTTTTTCTAACTTTCACCTAAAATATAAATTACACAAATACAATCATTAAAAAAGACCCCGTCTAAATAGTTTCTAAATGTTGTCCCGAGTTCAGAAATATTCATGTTTCCATATTTTTTGGTATTTTTTTGCGAGTTATGGGGCAAAAACCAAAAATAGTGTTTTTTGTTTTTTTCCTATATTGACCTTTTGACCCCAACCCAAAATGTAACCAACACTAAATTGAACCCCAACTCTAACCCTTTAACCTATTTAATTTTAACCCTATCCCTTATGTTAAAAATTATTTAATTTTAACCCTTTAGGCTAATCTAAGTATATAACCAGTTTTTATTTAATTAAATATTTATTTTTATTTTTTTACTTTGCTATGCTACTTAACTACCACTAGGGGCAGTCAAGTAGCATATTCAGAGCAACGGAAGCGAAGTTACTTTCACTTCCGAAGCTCAGACCTCCAGAGGGCATAGCCATATTGATGGAGCATGCCATCCGTGGGGCGATCGTGGGTGCCCCAGAAAAGATATTTCGGTGCTGGCTATTGCCTCGATGTCGAGGCAATAGACCAGCACCGTTAAAGTGGTTTTGGCGATCGTTGATCGCGAAAACCGCTTGATTCACTGCAGGACGTACCAGGCACGTCCATTGTCAGGAACAGAGTTCCCAGCAGGACGTGCCTGACACGTCCATTGTCACGAAGGTGTTAATATAGTATTAAACATTTTAGTAAAACTTTGTAGAACAAGATTGCATGATGTGTTTAAAAAGTAGGAATGTACAGTAGAATGTCACACATTTGTACATATTATAATAATTTGTGATTTTTATTGAATCCACTGATGTGGTGAAATGCACGTCGGGCAGGGTCTCTCTTTGCTAGTCCTTGGAGCCTTAAATCATTTATCAATAAAAAATTCCAGTGTACGCAGAGCCGGTAGTCTTGGTTGCACTTGCAGCTTTCCTATACCATCTAGCATTAGCTTAAACTCTATCTCAAGTGTTCAATTTGTACACCATAAAAGCAATTATACTAAATTGTATGTTGTAAAAAATATTTGGTCACTAGTTGAAAGTGTCACAAATATATTACCACCTACTAAATTAAACTTTAAACAGCTACAGTTCTGAAATGTATGTTGCAAAACTGTTTTGTTATCACTTTTAAGGGTTAAACACAATTACCACCTATTAATCTAGTATCTAATGACTCCCTGATACTTAAATTATGATTGGTGTATAAAAACTGTATTATATTTACAATAAACAACTGACTATATATGTATATACATAAAACATAACAATTATGATTTGAGAGCTGCTTACCGGTATGACTACAAGAGAGACCATTTTTCTAACAGTCCACAATAAATTTCATATATCATCTACAAAATACTAATGTGACTGTCCTACACACCCCATCTGATTACATTGAATAATTACGAAAAATTGGGGTGGTAGAAAATAATGTTTTTATTCAATCACGTTTTGGCACACATTTTATTTTTTTGTACTCTTATATTGTCCTGTCATTCTTTGCCTAATAGAGGTTGGGCTTTTTTGCATTCTCACGGTGCAGAAAAAGTAGTGGTCAGGCCAGCTTCATCACTGGATTTTTTTATAATTATTGTGTTATTTAATTTATACATATGAGACTGATTAATTTATGTTTTTTAATATGATCTTATATTTAGAATCAAGGATTTCCAGGGAATCTGGAACCAAATAATTCTCTAAATGCTGAACCACTTGACAGCTTAGATGAAATGCGCATTGAGTTAGACCAATCGGAAGTGAGAATGAAAGAACTAGAAAGCCTTGTTAAGCAGCTTGAGAAGGAGAACCAATATCTGCACAATTCACTGCAACTCCAGCTAGAACAATCAAAGGCAGAAAGAGAGAAAAATAACAGTATTGCAGACGGAAATGTACATTTGACAAAAATGCTAGAGGAGTTACAGAAACAACGTGAATTTTCTCAGACCACTCAAAATAAAATCCAAGAATTACAAAATTGCCTATACACATTACAACTGAATGAACCTGAGAGGGAAAATCTTGAAGTATATCCAAAAAATATATGGGAGCCACTTGTGCAGGAGCTAGAAAAACAAAGGACTTTGCTCAGTTCAAATGAGATTTTGGTTAACGAACTACAAACAAAACTTAATTTATCTGAACAACATAATAAGGAAATCTCAAGAAAAATGGTTTCATTTAAACATGAAAGTGATCATGAGGCACCAGCTATTGATGAATTTCAACACAAAATGCAAAGCAATAGTATTTTGTATCCTTTGTCAACTGTGACGGAAAACCCTGTAGAATCGGAGGAAAAACGAGAATTAAAAGAAAAAGAATATGCAAAACAGTTACTAAGTGTGGAAACTAAAGATGGCCTACTGAAAAAAGACAATGAATCATTAGGTCTTGAAATAAAACCTGATGTGCAGTCACAGCACATAGCTTCACTTGAGAAATGTCCAGGTGAAGCACTAGAAGATGATAAGAAGTTGGGAGATGAATACATATTTAAAGATGAAACACAAAAGCAGAATCATGAGGCAATAACAGAACAATTACATCTACTGGAAGACCAGTTATCAGATATGTCCAAGAATCTTTGTGCCTGTGAAAAAAAAAGAGATCAGCTGATTAATGGTAATCATCATCTAACTAGAGCTTTGGAGAGTTTGGAAGAACAGATAGCAAAGAATTATTTAGACATGACACAAGTCACTGAGAAAAACAACAAGTTACTTTTTGAGAATAAAGAACTGAATAAAGCGAACGCAACACTTAAACATGAAAACGGTGAATTGGCAAAACATATACATTCACTGGAAACACAGGTTGAAATGTTATATGAATCAGAAAAGCTTCTGCGTAGCCAGATAGAGACTGCCCTGGTGACACTGGAGGAAAAGGAAAAAAAACTTTGGGAATTGAATAAACAGTTTGATGAAAACATGCAAACTTCTAAGTCACAGTGTAAAAATATGGATGAAAAATATAACATTTTGGAAGAAGATTTTAGAGAAATGCAGGACCGTGAAAACCAAGCAAAGAGCAATTTGTCATTGTTGCAAAGCAAACATAACGATGCAGTAATGCTGATTTCACAGCTAGAGGAGAGCATAAGGTCCTTAAAAGAAAGTAAAGAATCAGTGAATGCAGAATTGGCCGAAAATAGTAATATTCTGCCAAAAGAAGGAGAAGAAAAGGCTGTGGAGAAACTTGCTCTCACACAGGCATTGTTAGCTGAGAACCAGAACTTGGTTCAGCATTTGAAAGAAAAAGCTGAACAGTTGAACGTTGATCACATGGAAGAAATCCTGAAGTTTAATGAAAGAGAGGGGCGGTTAATAGAAGAGAAAGAAAAATCTGCACTTGAGAATATAGATTTGAAAGAACAAATTTCCAGTATAAATAAAGAACTGGTTCAAGTAACACAGCAGGCTGAAAAAAACAGGAGTGACCACTCTGAAATGAAAGAGATGTTAAATAGGGCAAATGCAGACACAGCCAAGCTTCATACTCAGATTCTCTCTTTGACAAAAGAGAAGGAAGAAATCGAAAACAAACTACATCAGCTCTCAAAGCACATACAGGAGTATGAGTGCCAAGTTGTACAAGAAAAAGAGGCTTTACATGCGGAGCTGGCTTCTCTGAAGAGCAGTAAAGAAGCACTAGAGGAGAAAGTAGAAGATCATGAAATGTGTGGTGGAAACATAACTGTTTTTCAAGAAAAATTATTGGAGACAGAAAAGAAGTTAAAATCTGTTCATGAAAGCAGTGAAGAGGAAATTTCAACCATGAAGTTCCACTACAGCACTGAGATTCTGGATTACCAGAAACAAATTAAGGTATGGACAATAAGTACCTGACGAGTGGCATTTTACAATATATATTTGGTTTATTGATTTCATTATTGCTTAGTAAAGATGATTTTTTTTATTATAGAAAAAAATGGAAATGGTTTAAGCACTGATTGTGTGAAATAGATGCACATTTTACCGTGAAACCCCCCAAACACATAAACCGCAAATAGCAAAAAATAAAGAAAAGTGAAAAGATACGCTCACAAAATAAAATATGTCCCCACCACTATTGTGAAACCACAAATATGTCTCAAACCCTGATCATGCAGGATCAATGGTACGTTGTCTTGTGGTATTCAAGATGTAATACATGTAATACAAGAAGATACATAAAGTCCAATATAATGTAATCTGTCCAGAAAAGTTAAATTAAAAATGATAACAGATACACTCACAAACAGATCTGTAAACT
This sequence comes from Pelodytes ibericus, assembly GCA_036172795.1. NCBI lineage: Eukaryota > Metazoa > Chordata > Amphibia > Anura > Pelodytidae > Pelodytes > Pelodytes ibericus. The sequence continues at coordinate 138,062,104 of CM069859.1, read as the reverse complement.
GAACCTTGAGAGTATGAATAGAGTTCATAGAGACCGTCTGCTCGCCTTGACCATTAGGGGAATTCGATTCAATCCCAGAAGTACCTTGCAGGAGATATGTGAGCCAAGTAATATATCTTGAGGCATTTAATGAACCGTATATCTTACATGGATATAAACAGCGATGGTCATGATATCCACAATCCAAATAGGTATAAACATGAAGCCCAACAATGAGTCTGTGTAACCGTAACTACAATCCCTTTCACCATGGTGCTTTGTCAAAGCAATATGTTACTGCCTGGAAGAAGACCCATTATCATTTTTTTTTATTTAACCTACATGGACATATTATTGTCAGGCTCCATTCTGTGTCTAGTAAGTATCCAGTCTCTTTGTTTTAATCCCTGTATTTTTCTCACTTCTGTCTGTTCTTATGTTGTCTTTGTTGTTTGCAACTCCTGCTTATGTTCTATTGTCGGGGCCTTTACCAGGTCAATAGATCAAAGCGAAAGAAAAGGAGCTTGCACTCTGGATAATCCGTGATGAAAAGATGAGCATTTAATGGAAAAATAATAAAATCGTGTACAGCAACAAAAAACCATGTGGGGAACCGCACTTCTTCGCCATTACCAGGTCAGGTAGGAGTTTTTAGTGCAGGGATAGAGGAGGTATTGGTTGCATGTTGTTATTCATTGTGCAGGGTGAGAACAGATATAGAAATAAAGATTGGAATAGGACTGAAGCAGAGACAAAAGGGGACTTAAGCAAGGGACTGCAGAATAAGAAAAGGTTCAGTCTCCCAGTTCCTGGACAGGGTAGACATTCAAAATGAGCTTTAGCAGAGGACGAGGAACAAGAAGAAGCAGCTCTGCATAACTTAAGGTATTTAATAGGGGTGTGTTGCACATGTTGCACCTGACACTAAACAAAGGGGAAGTAATACTAGCAAACAAAGGTAGGGAGGCCCCTAGAAGAGGAAGGCAGTATATAAGCACACAAATTAGGACTTTTAAATGCATGAGGGTAGAACTTTGCTTTATATGTCTGTTCCCTATCTCTGGCCACATGGTGGCGTCCCCTGTCTCTGGCCACATGGTGGCGTCCCCTGTCTCTGGCCACATGGTGGCGTCCCCTGTCTCTGGCCACATGGGGGAGTCTCCTCTCTCTGGCCACATGGGGGCGTCCCCCATCTCTGGCCACATGGGGGCGTCCCCCATCTCTGGCCACATGGGGGCGTCCCCCATCTCCGGCCACATGGGGGCGTCCCCCATCTCCGGCCACATGGGGGCGTCCCCCATCTCCGGCCACATGGGGGCGTCCCCCATCTCTGGCCACATGGGGGCGTCCCCCATCTCCGGCCACATCGGGGCGTCCCCCATCTCCGGCCACATGGGGGCGTCCCCCATCTCCGGCCACATGGGGGCGTCCCCCATCTCCGGCCACATGGGGGCGTCCCCCATCTCCGGCCACAGACCATTGTTTCCCAGAGCTCCTGTTTCATTGTAGCCCCTGCCTGTGAGCATTTCGTGATATATGACCAGGGAGTCTGTACGTTTGATAACTTCTGTTCCCTTTAAAGAAGTTATCCAGCAAAAGCAGTAGTGCTGGTCGCTTCCAGAGATTGCTCGTAGCCACATCTTACCAGAGAGCTATCCCCTTGGCCATGCTTTATCAGAGGCCTTCTCACTCTCTGAACTCCGTAAGAGGTTCCTCCTCTCTCTGAAACCTGTATCCTGTCACAGAGAGATGTAATCAGTGCCGCTTTAACCAATGGGCAAAGTGGGCACTTGCCCAGGGCCCATTGGTCAAGAGGGCCCGCTGGCCCACTATGCCCAGCCCCCGTTCATATGACTTTCTCACACGAAGACAGTCATGCGGGCAGCAGCCGGCAGACTGCATCCGCCGGATGCAGCTGCAAAAAAAAAATCATTGCCACCAGTGCACAATAACTCTGGCATATTAATAGAGAACCTAACGCTGGCATACTAATAGGCAAATTGGCTGTGGCTTATTAATGGCAAAATAATAATGGCATATTATTGAGAAAATTGGCTGTGGTTTATTAATTGCAAAATTTTACTGCCATATTATTGTGCAAATTGGCTGTGGCTTATTAATGGCAAAATAACCCTGGCATATTAATGGAAAAAGTAATACTGGCATATTAATGGAAAAAGTAATACTGGCATACTAATAAGCAAGCCTATTTCAATTGGAAGACTGACTTGCTTAGTTTTTTTACAATGCGACTTTTGAAAAATTGGGTTGAAGGAGCCCAGGGCCCACTAGGGTCTTGAATCCCTGTTTTAGTTCTGCCCTGCGTCTGTACCCTGTTTATGTGTTTCCTTTGTCTCTGCTCTGAATCCATTTATAGTTTTTCCATTCTGGGCTGTCTCTGCTTCCCTTTACTTCTATATAAATGAGCTACACCTGTTTCCTCGCTTTGCTTTCTCCATATCCCAACCAGAACTACTGCAGGCATGTTTCTCTCTGTTTGAGTGTCTGTGCAATGTAATTCATTAGGTTCTGGCTCCTCACTCAGTACCTTGTGCTCTTCATTCTTAAGCCCTGTCCTCGGTTTGTTTTATGTTATGTCTGTGCTTGTGTATGTTCCCTTTAGTTCTCTAGCTGTTTTATGCTCTGCCCTGCCCAAGTATGTTTCAGTTCTGTTTTTATGAAAAAAAATCAAAGGTCCATATCAAAGAACAAAGCATTACACTAGTCTAAATGCAGGGAACTGTACAGATATAAAGTTTTCTGTCTGATGTGTGTACCTTTTTATATAAGAGAATATGTTTCCGGTGCTGTTGAGCTGTACACCCACAGCGTACCATTTGTCATCACACTGCCTTGCTAAATGACTAACAATGCTTTGTATATGCACATCCATCCTACTCAACCTGGAGAAAACTTTGCCCTAAACATCCACCAATTTAACAAGCAGCGTGTGTAGATTTGAATTACTGTATAAAACTGATAATACCATTCATTCACCAGAGTATTTCAGTTCCACTAAGTCTATTTCATGATTTTCATTAAATTATTAGCGTTATTTTATTAATACTGCAATTACTCTGTTCATAACTACTTTGTTTCAAATAGGGTTTTCATTACCCATTCCTCCAAAACAGAGAATCAATTAAATAAATGTATTAAATACTAACAGAATTAACTGTTCCTACACATTCCACTTCTTGTTACAAAAACAAATTATTACATCGTTCATCTGCAAAATGTTAATAATTGGTCTTCAGTGCTCTAGTTAGGTTTTGTGCTGCCCTAGGCCTGACTCATTTCATGCTACTCCCAACCGTCATTTGTTGCACCCCTTCTTCGCATAATCTTTCCAGTGCACCAAATTGCATCTACATCTCTGTCCACAGCGCCAAATTGCCCCTATACCCTTTTCCGCTGAACCATTTGCTGACACATCCCTTTCCACTGCACCATATTAACCACACATACCTACACACAGACATCCATTCTTCCCTGGCTAGTGGGGGACAGCATGGATGTCTGTGTATGAAGTGCAAGGCAATGAGGGATGGCCACTCACCCCTATACACAGCACCAGATTGCTAGTGGGGGCCGCATGGATGTCTATGTAGGAAGTGCAATGTAGTGTCTGCTGCTGCCCCCTTTTGTTGACCTAGGTTTTGGCCTGGTTGGGCAAGCAGAAATGCCATACTGCTGTTCTCCTACAGCATTTCTTTTTCTGTTTGGTTCTATCAGATTATGTGTACCTGGAAATATGCAAGGTTTGACCCACAGACTCCATGTTTGACAACTGATCAGCTGGTTGTTAGGGCAAACCTCCCAGTGGTCAGCATTCGCCAAACTTTTTGCCTAGTCATGCCCTTGTCAGGAAAATAAAGGGGAATAGCTCTGAGTTGCTAAACTTGATAATGTTCCAAGGATTCCAATTCACTAACTACCTGAAGTTGTCTTCTTTTTTTATTCCATAGACAGTTAGTGAAGAACTTGAAAGTCTAAAACAACAACATGAAATTGAAAAGCAAATACATTTGGAACTACAACAAGAGATGCAGGTACAGAAATTCCGATCTATACCCATCAATAAATGTCTTGTAATCATAAAGTCCATTCTGTGTATTTGCTTACTTTTTTATTTTGTTCAACACCAGTTTAACATTCAAATCAAAGCCAATGTTTGTGGCATGGATTGAAACTTTTTTTCATTGAATTTCAAAATTGATCATGTGCAATGTAAAACCGTCACCTCCCATAGCTATAAAAATCAATATGAAATGTTCATGCATGCCCATTTATTTCATTTTTTTTTTTTTTTTTTTTTACATACAGATTAAATATGAATAGGATACAAGAAATGAACATTTTCAATAAGCAGGGAGAATAGGCATATAATACTACTCGCATACCTACATTTGCACCAGACAGTCTAATAAATCTGATTTATTTTATCGAACCAAGGTGACCAAGCTTTATAATACATGTCTGACTTTATCCATATCCTGAAATTCTACCTGTGAAAGCAAGGTAGGCATTTAAAAGCCAAACTTACATGGACAATAAGATACTGACTACCCAATTTTGATTTAGATAAGCCTAAATGGAAAAGGCCCAACTTTGGATTTGATCAATTATCTTCTGATCAGTTAAGTTAGATATCACTACAAAACCTTAATTCCATGACTGCTTAATATCATCCTACTCCCACCAAATATAATTATACGTTTCAATCTGTTTCTTATATCTCCAGCAGGTGGCATTGCTATATGCAAATATATATTTTCATTCTACTAGGGGTCCATATATAAATGTCTTTGAAATAAATGAACACAATGAACTGGTGACAGTTGCTTCTATGTCATCTAACCTTTCAATTTCTTTAATATCTATCAATAATTCATTTCCCTACCTTTCCAAGCTGGAATATGAGTTTAACATTGAATCTTTTTTATATATAAACACTTTTTTTTTTATAGCAAAACCTCATGTAGAATACCTCAAATAAGTTGTTTTCCATTCTAAAAATAAAAAAATATTGGTATATTATATTTAATTTGCTTACAATGGCAATCGTAAGGAAATTGATATGAATGATTTTATTTCTAATTATTTATTTCAGGTGTATCCTTTGGGTTTAATTGTTTTGTTGTTTTAATGTTGCTCATTAGTATGATTACACACCTGCCTATGGATCAATACTTGTGCAGATGTTAACTAAAAAAGACCCCAAAAAATAGTTATATTTACTAAACTGTTACCCAGGTTAACTTTGCACCTCTGTGCTGGTCTGTAGAAAGTACGACAATATGTACTACTTGGTTATAGTCAATATCAAAATAGCTATTCATATATTGATTTAGTAGTCTGTTTCTCCAACTTTAAGTTCATTGTAATGCAGGTAGATTCCCATAATGTCCTGAATATATTTATTTTTGGTTACCAATACTCCGGTAAATGTAAAGTTTTTGTATAACCAAGTGAAATATTGCTTATGGAATATGTCTTGTCAACGACACATGTGCTGTAGTTATTACATTGCTATTACATTATTTTAATTAACAAGAGTTATATTTTAGAATCTACAGTCCAAGAAGTTGACAGATGACTTGAGGGCTCAGAATGAGTCTGAATCTATACTCGCAAAATATGAAGGAGCGGTAACAACACTAACAGAATCTCTTGAAAGGTAACAAAACATTTCATTGGTTTTAATAGGATACAGTTTGAAAGCCCTAGACACCCAGACTCTAAAGAACACCAAATAATAGAAGTTATAAACATTTCCATAAATTGCCATGTTCATAATATAGTTCTACTGTACAAAGCCACGTTTGGCAACATTTGCTTCCATTTACTGTAATTAAAGGATCTGATCCATACACAATTTTTTCATATAGCTTAATTATGTGGAGTGTTTTAGTAAGTAATGGAGCTTTATATATACATTGCTCTGTAAAACACTAATAAATATAAATTACATGTTTTACTTTTACATAAACAGGATTTGCACAGCAGTCAGTCATTTTATACAACTGGCCACTGAAATTCTTTGGTCTGCCACCACCCCCACAACAACGTTACCTGAAAAGCATCACCTATTTCCAATAACCAGAGGGGAGTAATCATCCATTCAACCACTGAAGAGCCTCTTAAACCAGGGCTTGACAAACTTACTGAGTTTTAGGAGCCAGAACACACAGTCACAGACACACAGTTACTCACAGACACACAGTCAATCACTGACACTGTCAGTCACATATTTATATATATATATAAATCTCTCTCTCTCTCTCTTTCTCTCTCTTTCTCTCTCTTTCTCTCTCTTTCTCTCTCTTTCTCTCTCTTTCTCTCTCTTTCTCTCTCTTTCTCTCTCTCACACATAGTTTTTGATTAGAGTGTATTGGATCTTCTATGGCTTTAGATGGTATCTCCTAGAAGCTTTAGCTCATTTGGGTAATAGATGATTCACTCAGCAAGAATTAAAGTGAGTGGAATGAATCTAGTATTCTGGCATATTCTGTACCAGCAGGTAAATCAGAAAGAGATAAAAATAATAATTGCACTCTCCCTTTTTGGTTTAAATCCTAACCTTTTACTATTTTATTCTGTAAGTATATGTAATCTTTTTATTTATTTTCCAATAGAAAAGAAAATGAACTGGAAACGGCAAACAAAGAAATAAGTGAATATTTGGAGAAATTAATGAGCATAAAAATGGAAAAAAACAGCAATGATCAGAAAATGTTGGCTACCATTGATGATCTCAACAGAACAAAGCAATACCTTGAAGAACGTTTGATAGAACTCATAAGGTATGGCTTTTACATTACATAGCATTAAATGGCTTTAAATGTAAAATATGTCTATGGCTTAACAAAGACCTCACAGAGCTTGAAGTGTTCCTGTCCTCTTTAGTCAAATTAAGGAATTGGAATTCTGGTATGGTATTTCTGCATTGAATGATTGAGCTTTGTGACAACACACATTATTTTATTTCATATCAGTATATGATATATATCATGATATGATAAAGAGTATGCAGGAAAAACAGCACTCCCGGAGCCAATTTAAAGGTGAAAAAGGTTCTTTTTATTCCAAAAGGTAATTATAAATCCACAACGGTAGTGCAGGTAAAAAGATGAAAAATAGCTTGACGCGTTTCGCGCTCTAGGCGCTTAATCATAAGCTCTATCATGATATAGCTAGCTGGGCATTGATAGTGGTACAATGTTGCACCTATGAGAATGTAGTTAGCCAATCACAGGTGTTGTAGAGAATTGTCCACAACTCTATGTGGTGTTAAAGTCCCCATCATGGTAGTAGAACCATTTGAATTGTAAGGGGCATGGGAGGAGCTGCTTTTTAAAAAAAAAAAAAAAAAGCTTGCCAACAGAAACGCTGGCTGGGGAGATCAAAAGATCTTCCCTGACCAGCCCTCTATGGGATCCTAGATGTCTGTCAATGCCCAAATGTATAGACATTCTCCCAGGATGCTTCTCTTCCCACGCACCTCTGAAATCAGAGCATTGGGGGCCACGTCCTTCATGTTCAATCTTGGTTCTTACCAGGGCCGACGCTACCGTGAGGCAGCACAGGTGGCTTCCTGAGGGCGCCCCAAAGGGGGGGGCGGGAAAATCGCCCGCGCCCCCAGGCCCGTTTACTTACCTTCTTGTTGCTGTCTCCCGGTGCAGGTCCGTGGCTGTGAGGGAAGCGTTGTGTGCTCCCCTCCAGCCGCGCGGATCAATAAAGTTTGTTTTAAAAAAAGGTTTGAACAAACTATTGATCTGCGCGGCTGGAGGGGAGCGCACAACGCTTCCCTCACAGCCACTGACCTGCACCGGGGGACAGCAACAAGGAGGTAAGTACTGGGTGGGGAAGGGGGGAGGAGGGTGGCATAACGAGCATACTGACTGGCAATATCCTGGCATATTGGGAATATCCTGGCATATTAAGTGGCAATACCCTGGCATAATTATTGACAATACCCTGGCATATTAATTGGCATTATCCTGGCATAAAGTGGCATTATCCTGGCATAATTATTGGCAATACCCTGGCATATTAAGTGGCAATATCCTGGCATATTGGGAATACCCTGGCATATGAAGTGGCAATATCCTGGAATATTAATTGGCAATACCCTGGCATATTAAGTGGCAATATCCTGGCATATTAAGTGGCAATATCCTGGCATAATTATTGGCAACACCTTGGCATATTAAGTGTCAACACCTTGGCATATTAAGTGTCAACACCTTGGCATATTAAGTGTCAACACCCTGGCATATTAAGTGGCAATATCCTGGCATATTAATTGACAATACCCTGGCATATTAAGTGGCAATACCGTGGCATATTAAGTGGCAATACCCTGGCATAATTATTGGCAACACCTTGGCATATTAAGCGGCAACACCCTGGCATATTAAGTGGCAATATCCTGGCATATTAATTGACAATACCCTGGCATATTAAGTGGCAATACCCTGGCATATTAAGTGGCAATACCCTGGCATATTAAGTGGCAATATCCTGGCATATTGGGAATACCCTGGCATATGAAGTGGCAATATCCTGGAATATTAATTGGCAATACCCTGGCATATTAAGTGGCAATATCCTGGCATAATTATTGGCAACACCTTGGCATATTAAGTGTCAACACCTTGGCATATTAAGTGTCAACACCCTGGCATATTAAGTGGCAATATCCTGGCATATTAATTGACAATACCCTGGCATATTAAGTGGCAATACCGTGGCATATTAAGTGGCAATACCGTGGCATAATTATTGGCAACACCTTGGCATATTAAGTGGCAACACCCTGGCATATTAAGTGGCAATATCCTGGCATATTAATTGACAATACCCTGGCATATTAAGTGGCAATACCCTGGCATATTAAGTGGCAATACCCTGGCATATTAAGTGGCAATACCCTGGCATATTAAGTGACAATACCCTGGCATATTAAGTGGCAATAGAGTGTCAAAATCCTGGCATATGGAGGTGCAAAATCCTGACATACTGAGGGGCAAAATATTGGCATATTAAATGGCATATTGAGTGGCTAAATACTGGCATATTGAGTGGCAGAATAGTGTGTCTCAGGTTTTGTGTGTCACTGTGTGTGTGTAAGTGGTAAGGGTGTATGTAAGTGTGTCACTTTCTGGGTAAGGGTGTGTGTCACTGTGTCAGTGTAAGGGTGTGTGTGTGTGTGTGTGTGTGTAAGTGTGACACTGTATAAGGGTGTAAGTGTGTCACTGTGTCTGTGTAAGGGAGTGTGTGTAAGTGTGTCTCTGTGTGTGACTGCAAGGGTGTCTTTGTGTTTAACGGTTTCAATGTGTGTTAGGGTGTCAATGTGTGACAAATTTAGAGCATGCGAGTTTAATATTTAGATGTATTTATTTTCCACACTATACATTATACTTTTAGATATATAAAATATATGGAGGGTTGGTAGTATGGGAGTCGTGGCGGGTCAGAGGAGGGGGGCACCAAAATGCACCTTCGCCTGTGTAGACAAAAATCCTTGCACCGGCCCTGGTTCTTACTGGGGCATGTTCTGCGTGTGCAAAATGGATGCTGGGGCATGTCCTGGGTGGGCAATCTGGGTGCTGGCTGGAACATGTCCTGGGTGTTCAATCTGGATGATGGCTGGGACATGTCCTGGGTGTGCAATATGGGTGCTAGCAGGATCATGTCCTGCAATTGTCTTTCCCTTATCTCCTGTAGAATACAATCATTATGAGTGCTGTATACGGTACAGCCCCCCACTGGAGACTGAATGTGTATCATGCGATCAGCTAAATGGTTCCCTCAGCATGATAAGAGTAGGTGTTATGCTTCATTTTGAGGGCTGTAATATCTATAAAATGTAAATGGAAACTAGTTATGGCTGAAACCTGCTACCTCTGAAATGTCAGCATTACGGTTGTTAATCCGACTAATATACCATATTTGCTCGAATATAAGGTGATCCTGATTATAAGACGACTCCCCAAACTATGGATATTCCTTAAGAAAAAAACTAAAAGCCTGAATATAAGATTACCCTATAGGAAAAAAGTTTAACTTATATATATTCACATGTAAATTGCTTTTTCAGATTTAATAAAAACTTATGATATAAATAAATGCATTTCTTATTTTTATTTACCATTTATGTTCCAATGTTGCCCCTACCCCTGCAGACTTACTCAATGCTCCCCCCAACGGTGTCTGTCTCTCTCCCCCACCCTCCCCCCAATGTTGTCTGTCTCTCCACCCTTCCTTCCCCCCAGAGTTGTCTGTCTCTCTCCCCCACCCTCCCCCCAAGTTGTCTGTCTCTCTCCTCCCCCCAGTGTTGTCTGTCTCTCCACCTCTCCCTCCCCCCAGTGTTGTCTGTCTCTCTCCCCCACCCTCCCCCCGATATGTGCAGACATCCCCCGGCTGCCCAAATCTCCTGGTGGCTAGTGGAGGCAGCCAGAGGATGTCTGCACGATACACGCAGACATCCTCCTCTGCTGCCCGGCACTTCCGCTTGGACTTTTATGATGAAGCCGGAAGTCCCGGGGGTCGTGCCGGGCGGCAGCAGAGAATGTCTGCGCGCATTGCGCAGACATCCACCGGCTGTTAGCGAGGGGGATCCAGGTGGATCCCAGTCTTATAATCTGACCTCGATTTGAGGTCAGATTATAAAACGACCTCGAATGTAAGACGAGGGGTCTTTTTCAGAGCATTTGCTCTGAAAAATACCTTGTTTCATAATCGAGCAAATACGGTAATAGCTCCGAAAAAAATGCATTCACCTCCAAAATGTTTGTTATTACAGTGGGATTTAACATGAATTATCTAATCCACCCCTTTATATTTATGGATGGCATGGATGTTCTGGGTTTGTTTTGTTTTAGTTTCTTTAACGTTTTAAAATTAGCTTACTTAAACATTGGTAACATCCTCTGGGCAACATTAACACCTTCAGGATGTACTTGAAAATGAGAGAATATCTTTTTCTTGGTTAAATACTTTGTTTCTGCAATGCTGTGCACTGAATTTGTTAAAGTCTTATTCTTGATGTAAATATTGTTGCAGGCTCACACATTTGAGTTTCTTGATGTGTGGCTTCACAGCATTGTGAAACCACACAAGCAACTCACCTATATAAAAATGCTCTATTTGTTTTCAGGAAACCACCATGCATAGAGATATTTTCTAGAAAAGTTAAAAAGAATCTAGCAATATTTAAAGGGATAGTCTAGTCCCCAAACTCACTTTGGGGCAAGATGAAAATTACTGCTTGTATAGTGCACAGGCTTTTTTTCCAGTGTGATTTGATGCTGGCATTCTGCAAAAATCACATTTTTAATATTTGACTCAAACCTTCCCCTAGTGATTACTTTTTACAGTAAAATGCAGAGTAATCACTGGGGGAGGGTTTGAGTCAAATATTAATGTGACAAAATGAAACAAAACGTTTATATCCTCAGTATCTTATATAACCAGCACTGGATATATAGATACTGAGGATATAAAGTTGTGTTTCATTTTGTCACTCTGTGCTCTTGGAATTGAATACATTGTGTGGACTGTGATAGACTTGCTCTTGTACACAGTAGGATCATAGTGCTCAGTGCAACAGGAAATTATTGTCATTGGTTGCCACATGAAAAAAAAGGTACTGACTTTTATGCAGCTAGTGTTGCCAGTCCTGGTTTCTTGCAAATTCACAATTTAATTTAGCTCTAAGAATTTTATATTTTAAGCAATGCAAAATGTAAAACATGTACTTTGAAAGCACATTAATATGCATTAATATTTGGAAGATGCTTTTGGTCACTAGACAGTCCCTTTAACGGTGTAGCACATTGTCTGATAACATCACTAGAGAGACCAGATATTTCATTCATTTGAATCAATTTATTTTCATCGGTCACTACTACAGCAAGAAAAAGGAAATTACTTTTATTAAGCTATTGTAAGCAGTCCTGGTTTCTTCCAAACTGCTATAATTTCACAATTTAATTTAGCTCTAAGAATTTTTATATATTAAGCAATGCAAAATTTAAAACATGCATTTTAAAGTACTTTGAAAGCACATTAATGTGCATTAATATTTGGAAGATGTATTTTGGGCACTAGACAGTCCCTTTTTTTTTTTTTTTTTTTTTAGAAAATCATTGTTTATTGAGGTTTTTTTTTAAAAACATTGCACCAAAAGGACAACAAAATGATAACCAGAAGGTGGCACTATACGTGGGTGGGACCTCGTTGCCATTATCTAAATTCTAATGCATAAGCCTTTTTACTTCAGAGAATGTAAAACAGTTCCCCCTAGCCGAAGGGGAAAAAAACAACCTTGATTGGCCATGTTGTAATATCAGGGGTAAACAAGAGACATCTTAAGTGTTAAGTAATCAGAACTAGATGTCAGTTCAAGCCAATGGAACTACGTGTTAAGGTATTTGTCATGTCGTGTGAGTGCTGAATGGGAGAGCTCCTCCCAGGCATGCAACTCCTCAACTTTAAGCACCCAATCCTGTATGGTCGGGTTGTATGTAGATTTCCAGTGAATGGGTATTAACAATTTAGCTGCACTCAGCAAATGTTTAACGAGTGACTTTTTGTAGTTGGAGATTGAAGCAGTTGTTCGGTGGAGCAAATAGGTCGCAGGTAGAAAAGGTGGCGGTATGTCAGTCAATTTAACCACCATTTTCCAAACTAAGTCCCAGAACCCCTTTATAAGTCAACAAGTCCGGGTTGATTCTGTGGAGAAGGGCCGGGGTTTTTTCTGACAGTTGTGTTATTGCTACATATAAAGTGGGCTTTATTTACTAAACAGGGAACTATGGTTATTTGTCAGGTAAACTGAAAAATGTGGCATATTGCATTGGAAAGATGGCAAGTTGGAGGAACTACATACTGAGATGGAGGGAAGTCTGAGCATGCAGATTAAAGATAAGAGAATATTTAACACGAGAGTGGGATGGTTTGAGAGAAATGAAGGTGGAAAGTGTGAGTGCTGAGATGAAGGCAGTGGGTTTTGAGGTGGGTCAGTGCTGATATGATGGAGCAGCTTATAGGGAAGCTTTGATGGAGTGATAATGTACAAGGTGAAAATGTTCTGCGGTGATAGAATACTGATGGCGTACTACAGGGAGTGCAGAATTATTAGGCAAGTTGTATTTTTGAGGATTAATTTTATTATTGAACAACAACCATGTTCTCAATGAACCCAAAAAACTCATTAATATCAAAGCTGAATATTTTTGGAAGTAGTTTTTAGTTTGTTTTTAGTTTTAGCTATTTTAGGGGGATATCTGTGTGTGCAGGTGACTATTACTGTGCATAATTATTAGGCAACTTAACAAAAAACAAATATATACCCATTTCAATTATTTATTTTTACCAGTGAAACCAATATAACATCTCAACATTCACAAATATACATTTCTGACATTCAAAAACAAAACAAAAACAAATCAGTGACCAATATAGCCACCTTTCTTTGCAAGGACACTCAAAAGCCTGCCATCCATGGATTCTGTCAGTGTTTTGATCTGTTCACCATCAACATTGCGTGCAGCAGCAACCACAGCCTCCCAGACACTGTTCAGAGAGGTGTACTGTTTTCCCTCCTTGTAAATCTCACATTTGATGATGGACCACAGGTTCTCAATGGGGTTCAGATCAGGTGAACAAGGAGGCCATGTCATTAGATTTTCTTCTTTTATACCCTTTCTTGCCAGCCACGCTGTGGAGTACTTGGACGCGTGTGATGGAGCATTGTCCTGCATGAAAATCATGTTTTTCTTGAAGGATGCAGACTTCTTCCTGTACCACTGCTTGAAGAAGGTGTCTTCCAGGAACTGGCAGTAGGACTGGGAGTTGAGCTTGACTCCATCCCGAAAAGGCCCCACAAGCTCATCTTTGATGATACCAGCCCAAACCAGTACTCCACCTCCACCTTGCTGGCGTCTGAGTCGGACTGGAGCTCTCTGCCCTTTACCAACCCAGCCACGGGCCCATCCATCTGGCCCATCAAGACTCACTCTCATCAGTCCATAAAACCTTAGAAAAATCAGTCTTGAGATATTTCTTGGCCCAGTCTTGACGTTTCAGCTTGTGTGTCTTGTTCAGTGGTGGTCGTCTTTCAGCCTTTCTTACCTTGGCCATGTCTCTGAGTATTGCACACCTTGTGCTTTTGGGCTCTCCAGTGATGTTGCAGCTCTGAAATATGGCCAAACTGGTGGCAAGTGGCATCGTGGCAGCTGCACGCTTGACTTTTCTCAGTTCATGGGCAGTTATTTTGCGCCTTGGTTTTTCCACACGCTTCTTGCGACCCTGTTGACTATTTTGAATGAAACGCTTGATTGTTCGATGATCACGCTTCAGAAGCTTTGCAATTTTAAGAGTGCTGCATCCCTCTGCAAGATATCTCACTATTTTTGACTTTTCTGAGCCTGTCAAGTCCTTCTTTTGACCCATTTTGCCAAAGGAAAGGAAGTTGCCTAATAATTATGCACACCTGATATAGGGTGTTGATGTCATTAGACCACACCCCTTCTCATTACAGAGATGCACATCACGTAATATGCTTAATTGGTAGTAGGCTTTCGAGACTATACAGCTTGGAGTAAGACAACATGCATAAAGAGGATGATGTGGTCAAAATACTCATTTGCCTAATAATTCTGCACTCCCTGTAGAGTCAGTGCTGAATGCTGTGCAAGTATGCTGTTACCAACATCTCACCAAATGCACGATGTTGCATCATGCTCTATGTACCCTGATTGCTACAGGTGACTGGTCTCCATCTCTCTGTCCACCATCTCTCCTGTTAGACAGTTGTGTTACCAATGTCAAATAAATAGTAGCACAAAAGGGTTATTTACTGTTTTACTGGACAAACCCCATAGCATAATGAAATGGATGAATGTAAATCAAAATCAAATTTTGTTTCATGCATCCCTTCAAAAAAACTCTCCTTGAAATAAGCCCATGTTGCGTCTGTTTTTGCAATTCATGTTAAACAATTATTTTAACATGGTTTACTTTAATTACCCCGATACTGATGTAAGACTTTCTGGCCTATAGTTACCCAACTTCTCCCTACTATCTTTCTTCGTAAATCGGCACAACAATTGGTAATGTCTTTGTAGTCTGGGAGTTTTCTTAGTAGTTTAGGACTACTCCCGTTAACAGTGAATGCTTATAAACTTTCACCTGAAGACAGGTGAAATCCAATCCATTGAATCATTTAATAAACATTGGCCACACAACGACACACATACATTGTGTTTCTTTTTTCATTTGCATTCTCTGATAGACCACCGAAACTGGTCTAAAACACTGGCTCACACATTCCCTAACCTGAATTCTTAAGACATGCTTGCGCCCATTCCCTCAACATTATACAGAACTATGTTCTGTCAAATTTTACACAGGGCCTACACACCCCCGTGACGCAATTTTAAAATGGGACGCTCCGCGTCTGACCAATCCCCCAAATGTAAGAAACCTTCAGCGGATCTGATGCACTGCCTATGGCACTCCGTACACATTCAAACATTATGGAGACAGATGCAGGCCCACACATCAAACATTCTTACAATTAGAATACATCTCACACCAAAACTATTTTGCAGTGCTGGATAGATCCCACCACACCTTCAATTACACACATCGGCAGGAATATATAAATGCTCTTCCTGCCGCACGTAAACTACATTACATTACATTACCATTTATTTATATAGCACCAACAATTTACACAGCGCTTGGTACAGAGCATAAGGAAAGAGTTACATTTTCAGACTAAAACATGAGGCTCACAAGCTTACACTCTGGAGGGGGTGAAACTAGTGAAGAAAACTTTTCAGGATACCCCCTGGTACATGTCACAGGTTCTAGGTCAACAGGACCTGATAACTGACATATAAATACACTCAGGAAACCCATAATTATGGAAATATGATTTTTCACTGAAAAATATGAGATAATAATAATAGGAGGGATGATATTTGATGACTTAAAGGAACACTAAATGTTATTTTTCACTTGAGCTTCTAATATAGAAGGACAAGTGAAATTCTAGTTGTTCCCATTGTGAGGATAAACTGGCGTGTACCCGCCAGTTTGTCCTCTGACTGACAGCTGCCATACTTCTATATGTAGCCGCCTGGGATGCGACCGTCTCTCTCTGCTAGCACACAGAGAGAGACCCTCGTTTTTGCATGGGATCAGCAACGTGGGGGGGGGGGGTACCTTAAGTAGGTCCACCCTGCTGATCCCATGCAAAAAACGAGGAGATACTCGCAGTCGGAGTGGGGTGAGCCAGGAACTGCTGTGTCTCGTATGTGAGACACAGCAGATAGTAACCCCGCGTGTATCTATTAAGATACACGTAGGGATTACTTAGAAGTCCAGGCACATGTTTTGTTTAACCCTTGTTTCCTTCAAGGAAGCAAGGGTTAAACAAGGTTTAATGTTCCTTTAACAAGATAACTGACTGTACAAATGATCAAATAATGAAAACTGATGGGTAGGTTATGATGTTGATAAAATCAAATATTATTATTTTAATGATCTAGTTAAACAAAAAAAAGCTGCTGAACCACTTGATTGTTACCACATACTGGACAAATAGCATATTGTAATTTTGATTTATTTTTCCATAACAACTGCATGCTTCAGACTGAGCTTTCGGGCTAAACTACGTTTCAGACTGAACTTTAGTGTTAACCCCTTAGTGACAGAGTTCGATGCTGCATTTGATATGCCTTGAAGGCCAGAATTCCATTACTTTTGTCACACAAATTATATATCATTGTTTAAGGACAGATGGGGCGTTCTTTTCATACTATTATTTTCATCATATGATATAATTTACTATTAAAAATATATAAAATATTATGAAAATATGCCAAAAAAAACCATGGCAGCAGTTATGTATGGGTTAGCTCCACCCTCAAGGTAGGCAGGACAGAAACTAAAACTATAAGGATGCCCCCATCACTAGTCTCCTCAGTCTTTTTTCTATCCTCATAGGGATGTCAGGACGGGGTCTGTTTCGGGCCTATTTTAATTTATTTTTAATTTTTTTTCTCATATTTTCCGGGGAGTTTTAGCCTCTTTCTCCCCAAGGTCAGGTTGTAATACACTTACGGCTTCCTTGACTTATAAATTCCTCCGTACGCTTACTGCAAGTGGTACTGGAGATGTGCTTGAGGCAAGAGCAGATAAATCTTCCTGCTTTCAGAAGGTGAGCTGTTATTTCTTCTTTATTTTTGTTTTTTGAGTTTTTTTTCCTGCCCACCTCAGGGATATCTGCTTGGGTATATCCCATACATAACTGCTGCCATGGTTAGCCAGGAAAATTGTCTCATACTTACCGTAATTTCCTTTTCCTGGTTATTATCCATGGCAGCAGTTAGTTCTCTACCTTTGTTAGTTGTTTTTTTTTTTATGAGGAGCTTGGGACTAAGACTGAGGAGACTAGTGATGTGGGCTTCCTTATAGTTTTAGTTTCTGTCCTGCCTACCTTGAGGATGGAGCTAACTCATACGTAACTGGTGCCATGGATAATAACCAGATAAAGAAAATTATGGTAAGTATGAGATAATTTTCAATTTTCTAACTTTGACCTGATTTTTTTACACAATTACAAACTGTAAAAAAAAAAAAAGAACCCGTCTATATAGTTTCTAATATTTGTCCTGAGTTTAGAAATACCAATGTTTCCATGTTTTTCTCAGTTTTTTTTCAAGTAATAGTACAATAACCGAGTTTATAGTATAGTGTTTTTTGGTTTCCTAACCATTTTCTCCTACAGTGAACTTTTGACTCCAACCCTAACCCTAATTGTAACCCTTACCCTAGATCTAGGTTTAGTAGGTCTAGAGTTAGCCTTTTTCCTTTTATTTATTTATTTTTTCTAACTGTAATGTTGCTGATTTTTTTTTATCACTTCCGTTGCTCTCTGCTCGGCATGATGTATTGGAGGCGCATGCTCCTCCAGTATGGCACCTGCGTTCACCGGGGGATCGCGGTACCCATGGGGGCAGAGACGGTTGTTGTATGATGATACATGTTTCACATGTAACTTAATTTCTCCAAATAAACATCACCTATTTTTCAACTTGGATTCCTGAGTGCGGATTCTTCCCTTCACCATTTCTTCATTTATCAAACAATAGAAGGCCTTATCTGAAACCGTGAATTTAACAAAGTATAACTTTACATACAATAAACATGCCATATTTAGATCCACACATCCAGACTACAAGGGACAATAGATGGCTCACAGGACAGTAAACACTTATTGATTGGATAAGTACACATCCCACTTCTGAGTGAGCCTGTGTTGAAGTCCAGCTGTATTGAAGAAGATTGTCACTGATGCCCCCAAAGTATGCACCCCCAAACATAGCACATCCAAAGACAGGGTCCATAGATCACAGGGAGGTGTTTGGCCCTCAGAACCCTCCAAGAACCCCAGTCATGAGGACGGTCATGATTCACTTCGTGACATTGACCTTTTAATGACTTGTTTACACAGTCTAATTTTAGAAAAGTCGGATTTTCTAAAGTCGAACCCTTTTTGTTTTTTGTGTGTGCTGTGACTTTTCTCTATCTATTTCATGTAAGTTGCGATTTCCTTTTCAAACGTGTAACATGATGCACATACAGTTTATTCACAGTACAGTACATTTGTGTCTTCTTTCAGGGATAAAGATGCTCTTTGGCAGAAATCTGATGCACTTGAGTATGAACAAAAAATTCGTGCAGCAGAGCGCTGGATGGGGGACACGGAAGTGAATCAGTGCCTTGACTGCAAAAAGCATTTTAATTGGATGGTACGACGCCACCATTGCCGGTATGTGGACATGCAACTTCACATTTTTAAAAGTTAATTCTGTGAAAAAGTAACTGAAAAATCAATTTTCTATACTTTAAGCTAATTTGAGGGCTACTAGGATCACCAAAGTGATCCAATTGGGTCTGAAACATGAATCATGGTAGTTTATATGGGATCCAATTCTTAATTGGGTACTCCTGGACATAATTGCATTCTGCCTTCTGCAGGAGAACAGGTAAAAGTTGTACGTGTACAGCAAAACACTGGCTGACCCTATAATCACAGCTGTACACCTAAAGGAAAAGACCTGCATATGGGTGCTTTGTAAAGATCCTGTGCAATATAGTTATGCACACATTGCATGTAGAGTTATCATTTGGGAGACTTTACATTTTCACAGTTAAAACATCTTAAAATTTAGCTTTTTTTCTCCCAGACTCCAGCCAAATGCTGAGAGTTAAATGGGAGGGTCAGTAGAAAGTAAAATTCTATAAACAAATTTAGAATCCAGATATTCAAATATTAGCAAATGCATACATTGTAAAAAAAAAATTACTTTGATATGCACAAAGAAAGTCGGAGTAATCCTTTAAGAGTTTAATTCATGCAGTTATAATGAAAATAATAATAATAATCTAATAATAACCTAGCAGTATATGCACAGGAGTTTTATGCAAAGCAGTTCAACTAACTTAAAAAGTATGCCTTCACAGATCCCTTCATAATGCTTGTATTGTGTATGATGTTCTGTTGTATTAAACAGTTGATGATTTTTCCCCCCATATTTTAGGTTATGTGGACGTATTTTCTGCTACTACTGTTGCAACAACTACGTAATGACAAAACATAGTGGCAAAAAGGAGAGATGCTGCCAGACTTGTTTCAGGAACGATCAAATCAGCAATACTTGTGATTCTGATGGAAATGAAGATAGCACCCTTTCAGAAGCATCGTCAAGTACAGGAATTCGTGGAGTAACAGGTCAGTCCATTATGTTATTTTTGATAAATGGAATTGTTTTACATGTTATATACATATAAGACATGTTGACAGGAAGCTCAGTTTCCATCTGAATGTTAGATTTCATGGGTATAGGTACGATATCACAAAGGCAGATACATACCATGTTTAGAAGATGATCAATGTGCTCTTTATCGGATTGGTCCGTTTAAATGCCATATCCCCTACTTTAAACGTAACCCTTCTTTCTACTATTGATTGTCTACCTGGATCTTAATCTGACCTATCAGCATCACGTAAGCAGCAGCCTATAATCACGAGGATATGGTGCATGGCTTACGTGTTGTGTGGGCATCTGAGAATGAGCGTGGATCCATGGTGAAATGGAAATTAACCTCTTAAGTATAATGGCCAGGCTGCACGTGTATGTTGATTTTTGTACCATCAAAAGGAGTAAGGTGGTCGATCATTGGTTCACCAATAATTAATGTACTTTCCTCAGTTCATTAGGAACTGAATTAACTTTTCCCATGCAGTTTTCTGGATGGCCTAAGGAAAGCTGTGGTCTGCCGTACTCAGAAATAGTGTTTTTGTTGTCCAGGTGCTATAGAATTAGTGATAATGTTTTCAGTTAAAAAATAAATTCTGTTTTGAAAATGTGCTATTCTGCTTACCACCCAATTTTATTTATGGTACTCTGTGTATTATACAGTTACAGAGGATTCCAAATCACTAAAAGACACAGTTTATGATATCATCACAGATGAAGAGCTTAACCAAGTGTTGGATTCCACGTCTTCGCCTGCAGAGGATGAGGACTCATTAGATCAGTGCACAGCAGAACTGTAAGTACATATATAAGTATATCTATTTATAAATGTCCGTCTTTGTTGAATAATACATTTTTTTTAATAATTGTATGCAAAGCAGCAACAACAAAAGAAACAAAGGAAGAACAATGTGCACATAGCTGTAGTTGGTGGAAAGTAAAATAAAATTGCAACCTTTGGGAATGGAAGTGGAGAAGAAAAATATAGCATTGTTTTAATAATGTCATTAAAAAAAAAACATTTGAATACTAAAGTAGTGAAAGTGTACCCTTCCTTAAATTTGGATTTTGGATGTTGTGTTACATTTCAATCCACTGAGAAAGATCAGTGTTCCTAGGCATACACTGAGCGTACTGGAATCTGCATTATGTGTGGTTGCTTGTTTATATAGGGTATTATGATAAAAAGAAGAGGACAGAGACATGTAGCAGTGGGTTTGCATCATCCTTACATATTGCTAACATTTTAGTAGTACCTGCCCTTTTTGATCATTTGTTTTTATTTATATATATATATATTTATATATATAAAAAATCCAAACCCTAGTGCACTCAGTTCCAATGTAGATCAATAAAAAAAACTCATTACCTAGGTGCAGTGCAGTTTTTATAAGTAACATACATGTCCAAAATAGAAAGAAGACACTCAAAGGATTTAGAAAAGTGAAAAAATGCTCTGTATTATGTAGCAAACGTCATAAACATCAACGTTTCGGCTCCTCCTGGAGCCATTATCAAGAGGAGGAGCCGAAACGTTGATGTTTATGACGTTTGCTACATAATAGAGAGCATTTTTTCATTTTTCTAAATCCTATGAGTGCGTGTCTTTTTTTCTATTTTGGACGTGTGTATGTGTGTGTGTGTGTGTGTGTGTGTGTGTATGTGTGTGTGTATATATATATATACTGGATGTCTGCGCAATGCTGCCCGGCACTTCCACCGGGACTTTTATGATGAAGCCGGAAGGACCTGGCTTCATCATAGAAGTCCCGGCGGTCGTGCCGGGCGGCAGCGGAGGATAATGGACGGAAGTGTCGGGCAGCATGGAGGATGTCTGCACATATCGTGCAGACATCCCCCAGCTGCCCCCACTAGCCACCAGGGAGGCTACGTTGAGACAACATTGGGGGGAGGGTGGGGGGGAGGGAGACAACATTGGGGGGGAGGGTGGGGGGGGAGACAGACAACATTGGGGACAGGGTGGGGGAGAGAGACAGACACCGTTGGGGGTAGCATTGGGTAAGTCTGGGGGGAAGTGGCAGCATTGGCACATAAAAGGTAAATAAAAACAAGAAATGCATTTTTTTTTATATCATAAGTTTTTTTGAAATATAAAAAAGTAATTTACATGTGAATATATACAAGTTTAACTTTTTTCCTATTGGGTAGTCTTATATTCAGGCTTTTAATGTTTTTCCTGTTTTTCCTAAAGAAAGTTTGGGGGGGTCGTCTTATAATCAGGGTCGTCTTATATTCGAGCAAATACGGTACTTTGCACTTTTGGTGTTTGTCTGAGATTAGGCCTTTCAAAGTGAAACGCGTCTCTCCGATGCAGTTTTATTATGGTTAAATAAACTACATTGTATTTGTGTTTTCAAATATCATCCTCTTTACACATGAAAACATAAACAAGTACAACTCAAGTCAGGCGACCAGGAGGCAGGGCAGGTAATTTAAAGCCACTCCTTAATTTGCTAATTTCATAGCTTACATTCAGGGCTGCTATTCATCCCATTTATTCAATCTTTTTGAAAATATACCCTGTGTTCTACATAATGCTCGTTCTTTTCTATGTTGGAATAGGAGATGGCTTAGGGAAAGGGATGCAGCTGTTGACCCCTCTGCCTCCAAGTGCAGCCTTTACAAAGGCTGCCAAGTAATAAGCTCAATGCTGACAGATCCGAAGACTCTGCCGCAGGAATGGACACACACCAGTATAGGAGTAGAACAGGCATGAACCTTTATTTGAAAACAGAACAGATATTTATACACAGAAAATGTGACATTAACTAAGGGGGAAGCACAGGGGAAACTAACACATGGTAAGCCTCAAACAATAGAGCCACTCGTTTAAAACAGGTAACTAGATACAGTATGATATAACATAATCACACCTTTAAATACAGACACAGAATGAACACAAGATAACAGTAGGACATACAATGGGGAAATCCTGCCTCACACCTCAGGATACAGAGGTTCAAGATCAGATACATACAGAGTACACTTAATTAAAGTAATGTGTTAATTTAAGGACATCACTGTACAACAGGACACTGGATGACTTACATGAAGACAGGGGTTAAGGTGACATAATGACAGGGGTTTGCAGGATATGATACAATGTTAACATGGGGGCAACACAAAAAGGTTTGGCCCTCCCAGGGTACACATCCTGCCTCACATCCTGAGTGAGCCTGTGTTTGAAGTAAAGATGAAAACAGGGTTCTGCTGGTGCCCTCAAAGTTTGTACCCCCAAACCTAGTATATCCACAGAGAGGGTCCAAAGTCTGTTGGGAAGAGGCGGGCCATTATTTCTCTCCACGAACCCCAGTGACTGAGGGTTCCGTCACAACCTGCTTCTGTACCCATCTCTTTATTTGCATATCTTCCACATATATTTCTAACCACCATCTTAATATGTTCTGGGATTTTTTATTTTATTTATAGCACAAATTTAAATCTCTCCCATTCTTCCAATATATCATCTAAAATCATACTTACCTACATCACCCTCTGTTGCAATTACTCTGGGCTAGCATTTTTTGCTTTATCCTTGGTTCTTTTCCCCAAAATATAAAGCTCATACAGTTGTTGTTTTTAGTAAAAGTCAGCCTCCATTCTGGGATATATAGGACCATTTTGGGACAATAAATGCATTTACTTTATTTATTCGTCCTTGCTATGACACTACTATCTCTCTTCATGTCTTAAATAGATGTTTGTATTTTGCAGTAGTCTGCATTATCCTCGAGACATCTTTCTTTATCTTCATCCCCCAAATATTTGTCACTTTTTGCCCATACAAAGTAATATTTATTTTATATATAAATGTAAGTCTTATTTGTATTTATTTTATTGTTAGACAGAATACTGAATTTACTTACCTCTTTCATAAGGAGTCTCAGAGAATTTGCTGGATCTGTTATGGTGATTTTACATCACCTGAGTAAAGATTTAAATTTAATTATCTCTGCTTATTTGCATATACCTTTTATATTATTATTTTTCCTAATATTCGTAGCCAGAGATTCCATGGAGACTGTATACAGTATTGGTGACAGGGGACATCCCTGCCTTGTCCCATTGCCAAGTTTGAACCAATTAGAGTAGATGTTAGGTTGGAAAATGGCTCGATGTATTAATATCAGTATACCAAACCGAATCAGAGACTGACTGAGGAATCCCCAACTGTCAAACGCCAGAAGGGGAGTCTGTCGTCTTGTGGTAGCATCCATTACATCTATCAACATTCTGATGTTGTAACAGGATGACTTCCTTGAATGAATCCAATCTGATCTGGGTGTATTACCATCTTTTTAGTCTATTTTGTCAATATATATGAAATTATTTTAACATCTCCATTAGTTAAAGAGATTGGTCTGTAGCTTTATACTCCAGCTGCTCTTTGAACTCTTTGTAGAAAACAATTGCTGAGTCCATCTGGCCCTGAAGTTTTCCGTCTCTGCATCTTTTCTACCTGTGCTTCTATCTCTTTTTTGTGATTGGGCCTAAAATCTCTCTATTTTGTTCATTAGGGATTATTGGTAACATGGTTTTATCTAAATATTCCTCTATCTTGTGTGGCACTTAAACAACCGGCATTGAATCTACCTCACTCAGTGTTACATACATACAGTCTCATACACATCAATATTTTGACCCCTCCTGCCTGTCTTACCACTCAAAGCAGAAACGCATGCAAGTATCCAGGGTATAAGTGATTGGACACCAGCTATAAACCATAAATTCAAAACATACATTTTTATTAACAGTGTTTACCATAAAATAAAGTGATACAAAAGACAATCATACAAGGTGATTACATCAGTTTTGCCAAGTGAATTAACAAAATTAATAAAATATTGTATTGCTAACATAAATTCATTAATCACTTGCCTGAAGAAAAATGTGCTAGTCTGCCCAATGTTATGTACATAGAATAACAGAATGTGTCTTATTCTTACCTGTTCAATTTTCAGTCCTGTGCAGTTTACTTGACATTTTGCTAACTGTATCAATATATATACCATAATTGAACAGAATTTCGTAATTAAGGGATATATTCCAATTCAACCTAATAATTGTCCGTAATAGGTATTATTTATTTTATTACCGCTGAATTTTTATCTTTTTAATGCATAAGCTCTTGACATTAGTGAGAGCATAACATGACTTTTTTGGAACCCTAAAAAGAGCATTTTTACATTGTTGTGCAGACATTTCATAGTAATACAAGACCAGTGAGGCTTGACTTGATTTAAAAATTGACTAAAAAAAAAAAGACTAGTGCTATATTAAAACATTACAAAATGGTGAGCAAGTTATATACAACATAATTTGCACACTGATCACTTATGCTTGCACTTGCAAAAAATCATCCAAAAGTGGTCCTCCTTTTGTGTCCCAAGGCATTGGGATGAAATCTACATCTAGATTAGCAAAATGGATAAAAGGAAAATCTTTGTATAATTTGAAAGGGACAGTGCAAAGAACTGACATATAAATCTCATTTGCAAATTTTTCATAAAAAATAGCCTTACATTTCAAGCAGAATTGCTTTTATTGAAAGCTGCTAGCTAAATCTCTTCCAGTGAAAAAGTTCTAGTTTAATTTACACTTTCTTATCAATCTGCCCAGCACTTCTCATCTACATAAGCCAATATCTCTAAAACATCTGCTGAATGTACACCACTTCTTTATATTCAGATAAATGTGGAGTGAAAAGGTTGCAAGGGTTGTTACACTTTTATGATGTGTTGCAGAAGTTTAATGTTTAACCTCAGTTTCCTTTTCAAATCTGCTGTGCGTACACAAGGCCTATACATTTGTTGAAGCAGACATAGTATTTTTTGAGTCAAAGTCTGTGGTCTTACAGTAATTGTCGTGTTCCATGTGGTGCTTGGCTATTCCTAAGTCTGACATTATTTTCCAAAAGTTTTTTCGAAACTTCATTCCAACAAAGAAATATAAAACTGGGTTAAGACATGCATGCAAATAGGCTATAGCTTCTGTTATTATCAGTGCTTTAAAGAAATGTAGGTCGTGCAGGTGATTCTTGTTTAATGCATACATTAACAAAACAATATTGAAAGGTAACTGTGTAACAACAAATACCACCATTACAGTAAAAATAATTTTGATTGATTTATGCTTTTGAAAACTACTAGTCTTTATCAAAGTTTTTATTATTAAAGTGTAGCAGAAAAGCATTGTCATTAATGGCACATAAAAACCAACTGCCATTTGAACTGATGTCACTAATACTTCAATGTGTTGTGGTTCATAGATTTCATAGCACACATTCGCAGATTGGGTTTGATTGTATATAAGTTGAGGAACTGCCAGGATCACAGACAGTCCCCAGGCTACAGCACAGATCACCTTGCCCCATTTATGCCTTTGTATTTGAAATCTGTTTAGTTTAGTAGCCTGGGTTATAGAAATAAATCTGTCAAATGTAATACATGTAAGTATCAGCATCGAGGTGTATAGATTAATCCTGTAAGTAGCCCGAATAATTTTGCACATAACTTCACCAAAGATCCATTCCTTGGCAGCCTGATATGCAAGGAATGGAAGGGTACAGAGAAATATCATGTCTGCAATTGCCAGGTTTACCAAAAAAATGTCCGTCAGTGTTTTCACTTTCTCATAAAATATGAAAATGATGAGTACAACCAGATTTCCAAATAGTCCAAAAATGCAGGTGATGCTATATATCACAGGTAAAAATAATTCGTGGAGTACTTTCAGTTCTTCTAGAATTGAGTCTTTTCCATCATCCATCTATAATACATATATTAAAAACAAAGTATATATGATATTAAAATTAGACAGGTGGCATAGTAAAAAGGTACTTAATACAGAAAGAATTGCAGAGATTTGAGACGAGAATTCAAACTTAAGTACAAAGTAGCAAATTCTCCCATTCAGCTGCATTTGAGGATATTCCTAACTCGGCTACTTTGGCCTAAAATGTTAAATTCCCATCTCAACTCCCTGCAATTCTTTCTGTATTGAGTAGATCCTTAAATTCCAGTTTGTTAGTTATTAGTTAGTTATTTCTCTTCATTATTAGAATTAAAATGTGTGTATACCAAGCATTTTCCTTAATTACATGTCCCACCCTTGATGCTAGTTTTTACCATCACACAATCGCAATCAAGTTGGTAATGGTAGAAGCCAATATCGTGGATTAAAAAATGCTCCTCAGAAATAAATGAAAACAGTAGTTGCTTTTGCTATTACGTGGCATCCGTCTGTTGTTTTCACTAGTAAAAACCTCTGCACAAAACCATGGCATTTCAATGGTACCAAAATAGTGGTCTAGACATGCCTTCCAACTGTCCCAGTTTAAGACACGGTCCTGAGAAAAGAAATATCTGGTGTTGAGGAAACCATAGAATAAATAAATAAATGCAGAGCTTTCCGCGTGTGTGTAAGCACTGATACTTGCTCTCTCCAGCCATGGCCCAGGTGTAAAGATGGCAACATTGGGAGGTATGTAGAAATACTAATTCTGCCCTAACACATGAACTCTTACACTGTACACTGGATGAAATTGACTACAGGGTAGTGATACAGATAATAAAGTGTTTATTATATTCTTTTAATAATGTAATAATGCTAGCAAATGTTGGTTGATTTGCACACATCTTGCAACCGCCGCTTTTGAAGAAACCTTTTGACTTCTCACTAAGAAAATTAAAGGTACTTTTTTTTTCTTCTGTGGTAAAGCAATAGGGGCAATATGAGCTTTTAAGTTGTCAGTCTCTTTAAAAATGACATTGGGACAGGAAGGAAACATTTCATTCAAATACTACTGATTTCCTTCTAATATGGGCCAAAGTTTTATAGATCATCTTAGAAATAGTGATAGTGATTTAGTGATGGATGAGCATTCATAATTTTTCCCGCTTGCATATTTCAAACTCTGAACACTATCATTCCTCTTCACCAGGCATTTCCTGTCAATCTCTTTAACTTCCAATAAGCTTTTATTTTAACCCCTTAGTGATCATACTTCTGGAACATTTTTGGCCATACTGGATAATGGCTGTAGTAACACTTCAGCTGTGTTTGTGTTTAGCTATAATCTTTCTTATTTACTGTATTCACACATATTTATTATTAGCATTTTTATTGAGATAAAAAGGTCTTTCTTTAGATGCCATTATGTTTATCATATTATATAATTTACTATAAAAAAAAATCCTAAAATATGATGAAAAAATTACCAGTCTTTTAAAAAAAATCTTTTACACATCTACAAACAAGTAAAAAAAAATGTTAAATGGATTCTTATATTTGTTCTGAGTTTAGAAATAGCCCATGTTTAATGTTGTTTTTCTGCACGTTATAGGACAATAACTGAAAGTTGCATTTTCCTCATCATTTTCTCCTACAGTGACCTTTTGAATCCAACCCTACATCTAACCCTACTATAACTCCAGCCCTAACCTTAGTGTAACTCTAACCCTTATTGTAGATTTTAGTTTAAAAAATAAGTCCTTTTTTTTTTTTCAATTTCAATGTTGCTGATTACCTCTAGGGCAGACTAGCAACACTTCCAGAGCGACAGAAATCTTAGGGTGCGGTAAAATTATTACTGCACCCATTAATAAAATGCTATAGAGACCAGGGGCGTAGCCTGCTCCTGAGTAGTAGATGTGTGCTGAACTGGCAGCTTAACTATGCAAAATATATCCGAGATGCTGACGGCAGTAGTGAATTCGGCATCAGAGTCACTCACTGTTGCCAATTTGACCAGCACGAAAAGAATACGAAAATCACTATAATGCCGAATTTGCTGCACTTAACACACATGGAAGATATGTGTCTGATAAAGAGAGTAATTACCACACAAACTGTGATTCAATGAGGACCTGTAAAAATTAATGGGCCAAAAAAAATCATAATTTTTTTACCTGTTAGTTTACTGCCTCAAAAAACATGAAGGCTCCTTCTATGCTTACTACTCCCCTTTAAATACCGGGGCCAAGGCCTTGTGAAATGGCCCCCGGCCATCATCGAAATAATACTGTGGCCAAGGACTGATGGACTGCCTCATGTCCCCTAAAATACATAACAGGGCTGTGCCCTCTATTATTTCATGGTTATAGGGGCTGCCAAAATGCCTCTGGCCTCCCTATGCATAATTTGGCACATTGCTATGGTAGGAGTGGGGATGAAGTCTAAAAATAACAAAACCTGCAAAATAATTTTCTCACTACCCACTGTCTGGCACACAAACGGTGTTGTGTCAGATAAAATATACCCTAAATGAATGTCCCTTGACAATCCACGATCCTTTGAAATCTTCAATAGAGAGGTTATTTATTTCCAGAAAAAAGAAATACTAAAATCAAAACCAAGCTACTAATGGGGACCTTTTTGCCCTATACTAAATTGCCTTTAAAGGTCCACTCCACACTGTGTTTTTTAATAGATATTATTTACATTTTTCTTTTCAGTGGTCCTTTAACCAAACGTTCCAATCAAGATTAGCCAGAAGACAAAATACTTCCCCAAAGTCAACCTTTAACTCCAAATAATGTTTGTTGGGTACATCGATTTCTCAAGGTCTCTTATTGCCCAAGGAACATTTTTGTTTCCCTCAGCAAGTTCCCTTTCTCTCTGCAAGGTTGAACTGTGCAGGTTCTGCATCCGTTATAGTAGAAAATTAAATAAAGGAATTCAGCACTTTTGTTTTGATATATTTTATTTCACCAAAGCAAAGACCTTGCCAAAAATGCTGTTTTGCTTTGGTGAAATAAAATAAGTCACAACAAATTTGGAGTGCTGAATTCCTTTATTGAATGTGACCTCAAGGAGAGTGCTGGCTTCAACATTTGAATTCTGCATCTGTCATAGGCTACACACAATTAATGGACTGGACAATTCAAAGAATAACATTCATCCTATCTTCTCTCTAAATGGTCTGCCCCTGGGACCCACATAAGCATTTGTGTAGCCCTTTTAAAACACATAAAATTAGACATCATATCATATCCCTGAAGTTTGGTACAATATTTACATTCATTATTGTTTCCTTTGTTTGCTGTGTGTGTATGTATGTTTTATTTTGTTTGTGTGTGTATGTGTGTGTGTGTTTGTGTGTGTGTGTGTGTGTGTGTATATATATATATATATATATATATATATATATACTAACAAAATAAATTAGCATACACAAAGCAGATAAATGTGGACCCAAGTAGCAAAATCTGGCCCAAATTGGGGTGAAGTTCTGCAACTCTTCTATTTTCTTTCTGTTTTAACTCAGTTATTCCTTCACCACAATTCACAGGTAAGTAGATACTTTTATATGTACAAATGTGCACATACCAAATAATAGTACTTTTGTCAACAAGTATGTTCATTTTAATATTCAATATATTCCACTAAGATTATAATGTATACAATATTTACTCCAAAAAAATCAATATCAAAATCTAGAACACCATTGTTTTTAGGTTATCAATTATCAGTGCATTAAGTTTTTTAAAAATGCAATATTAATCTACCAGCTAGAAATTATTTTATGTCTCTCACCTTGTGCTTCTGCGATGATTAATCTTGTGTTTTTTAAATAATAAGAGTCTGCACGGAATCAAATGTGCTGATTTTCCAAGGACGCTTGTCTGCTTTCAAGTGAGTGGTTTAACTAGAACATCTAAAAGGCCACTGTGTATAATGCCGTGCTGCATATCTGTGTCTAAAGCTGTGTGTGGTATGTGTAGATATGGTATCTTTTCCTGCTGAGTAATGCTTCCTTTCAGAAACAACAGTCTCAAATCAACTGATTTTAAATAAATAAACAACGAGACATTGGTTATACTGTGACTCTAAAGAATTAAAAATGATCTATACATTGTGTTAGCAAAAATTGCATGAAAATTTATAAAATAAGATAAATATATGTTTTAAATGTGCCTGTGGTGTCTCCTTCTTATGACATCACCTTGTGGCTTAATATGCAAATAACACATTTCCCATTGAAAATTAGTTCATTTGCACATCAACTCACAGGAGATGTCATAAGTAGGAGACACTCCAGACACTTTTAAAACATACCGTATATACTCGAGTATAAGCCGAGTTTTTCAGCACAATTTTTGTGCTGAAAAATGCCCCCCTCGGCTTATACTCGAGTCAGTGGGGAAAAAAAAAAAAAATCTAAAACTTACCTCGTTCCTGCTCTGTCCCCCGGTGCTCTGAAGCTGCATGGCTGTGAGGGAAGCGTTGTGAGCTTCCCTCCGGTCACGCGGTCAAAAAAAGGGTGTTTTTTTTAAACAAACTTTATTGACCGCGCGGCTGGAGGGAAGCTCACAACGCTTCCCTCACAGCCACGCAGCTTCAGAGCACCGGGGGACAGAGCAGGAACGAGGTAAGTGCTGGGGTCTGGGGGAGGAGGGTGGCATAACGAGCATACTAAGGGGCAATATCCTGGCATATTGGGGGCAATATCCTGGCATATTGGGGGCAATATCCTGGCATATTGGGGCAATATCCTGGCATATTAAATGGCATATTGGGGGCAATATTTATCCGTAGCTGCCGCATTTTCCACCCTAGGCTTATACTCGAGTCAATATTTTTTCCCAGTTCTTTGTGGTAAAATTAGGTGCCTCGGCTTATATTCGGATCGGCTTATACTCGAGTATGTACGGTATATTTCTCTTATTTGCATGCAATATTCCTAACGTTATATATATATATAATATATATAATTTCAGTACAACATTCACAGTATAAGTCATGTTTAAACATGAGGCAGGGTATGAAACAGTTACAAACCTATATTAATAAATAGGTTTCACTATTTTCAACATTTGCCCTATAATTAGGGCTGCCACCTTTTCTTCAAAAAAATACTGGCCCTGGTACTACCTCCATAGACTTAACATTGGGGTCAAGCCAATTTTTTACCGGCCTGCTGGTAAAATACCGGCCAGGTGGCAACCCTACCTATAATCTATTGATTAAAGTCAGTAATGCAAATGTGGAACTAAAGCTATTCAGTTGATTGGTTTAATTTTTACTTCTGATTTTTTTTTCCCCCATCTTTCCTTAAAGGGCCACTAAACTTTTTTTTTTCACTTGGGTTTCTCATATTGAAGCACAAATGAAATGTCCGTTGTCCCTAGTATGAGAATGAACTGGCGTGTACTTTTGATAGTACATGCCAGTTTATCCTCTGACCGACAGCTGCCATGCTTCCATAGGAAGCAGCAGTGCTGTATTTACCGCGAGGCATCCTAGGCGGATGCCTAGGGCGGCAAATTTTGGGGGGCGGCAGCGCCCCCCAGCACTGAAAAAAAAAAACTAAAAAAAAAAAAAAAAACAAGGCCCTTTAAAAAAAATAGACCGCGCTTGCAGGCAGAGACAGAGGTGAGAGGGGATCGGAAGATCCCCCCTCACCAACGCTCTGCCTGCCAGGCTGCACGGGGAGCCGAACAGGCAGCACAGAGAAACCTCCGTGCTGCCTGTTCGGCTCCCCGTGCAGTGTGCCGACACGGAAGTGCCCACAGTCACGTGACGGGCGCGCTGACGTCATACGCGCGCCCGGTCACGTGACCTGTCGGCACAATCGCCGGGAAGCTGAACAGCATGGAGGGACCATGCTGCCTGCCTGCCAGGGAAAGGTAAGTGCTGATGGGATGTGTGTGTGTGTGTGTGTGTGTGTGTGACTGAGTGTGATGGGAGTCAGAGTGTGTGTGATGGGAGACAGTGTGTGTGACTGAGTGTAATGGGAATCAGAGTGTGTGTGATGGGAGACAGTGTGTGTGACTGAGTGTGATGGGAGTCAGAGTGTGTGTGATGGGAGACAGTGTGTGTGACTGAGTGTGATGGGAGTCAGAGTGTGTGTGATGGGAGACAGTGTGTGTGACTGAGTGTGATGGGAATCAGAGTGTGTGTGATGGGAGACAGTGTGTGTGACTGAGTGTGATGGGAGTCAGAGTGTGTGTGATGGGAGACAGTGTGTGTGACTGAGTGTGATGGGAGTCAGAGTGTGTGTGATGGGAGACAGTGTGTGTGACTGAGTGTGATGGGAGTCAGAGTGTGTGTGATGGGAGACAGTGTGTGTGACTGAGTGTGATGGGGATCAGAGTGTGTGTGATGGGAGACAGTGTGTGTGACTCAGTGTGATGGGAGTCAGAGTGTGTGTGATGGGAGACAGTGTGTGTGACTGAGTGTGATGGGAGTCAGTGTGTGTGATGGGAGACAGTGTGTGTGACTGAGTATGATGGGAGTCAGAGTGTGTGTGATGGGAGACAGTGTGTGTGACTGAGCGTGATGGGAGTCAGAGTGTGTGTGATGGGAGACAGTGTGTGTGACTGAGTGTGATGGGAGTCAGAGTGTGTGTGATGGGAATCAGAGTGTGTGTGACTGAGTGTGATGGGAGTCGGAGTGTGTGTGATGGGGTAGGAGTGTGTGACTGAGTGTGATGGGAGTGTGTGTGTGATGGGAGTATGAGCCTGATGTGAGTCTGAATGATGGGGCATGTCTTAGGTGTGTAACGTGGGTGTGCAGCTTGGGTAGTGACTGTGTGTGTGACTGAGTGTGATGGGAGTGTGTGTGTGATGGGAGTATGAGCTTGATGTGAGTCTGAATGATGGGGCATGTCTTAGGTGTGTAACGTGGGTGTGCAGCTTGGGTAGGGGGGTGCCCGGATTTTGTCTGCCTAGGGCAGCACAAAATCAAGATACACCACTGGGAAGCAGGCAGACGTCTGCTCATCGACTGCTAGCGCAGAGAGAGACCCTCGTTTCTGCATGGGATCAGGATGTGGGACCTTAACTAGGTGCCCCCTGCTGATCCCATGCAAAAATGTGTGTCTCTCTCTGCACTAGCGGCGAGAGACCCTCGCATTCGGCTGTCAGAGCGGGGCAAGCTACACTCGACAACCCGGAACTACTGTGTCTCAAATGTGCAATGTGAGTGATGGGGAATATCCTGGATGTGCAATATGGATGATGGGGCATGTCCCAGGGTGCTGGGTCAAGTCCTTGGTGTGCAGTGTAGGTGATGGGGCATTTCCTGGATGTGAAATGTCGGTGATGGAGCATGTCCTGGGGGTACAAGGTGGGTGCTGGGCATGTCCTGGTGTTCTGGCTCTAGTTCTGGCTGTGCAATGTGTGTGATGGGGAATGTCCTAATACATTTTTAACACCATGGTGTATATTTTTAAAATATGGTTTTATTTATCCGCCTTTTCCGCATGGTAGAATTTCTTAGTGGGATAAAGTAAAAAAAAAAAAATGTCTATTATAACATAGAAAGATAATCCAAAAGGGCATTTTATTTATCATTATTCCAACACAAGATATTAGCTTTTTATATAAGTACTTATTTCTATCAGAACTTTGAGATGCAATTTTACCTTAATCTTCAGGTCAAAGTAGCTGTGTTGGAAAAATTCTGCCATTCAGCTGCATTGGAGAATAAGTTTCAATTCGGCAACATTTGCCTAAAGTTGAAAATTCCCTTCTCATTACACACCTATTACATGCCGCATCACCCACATTGCACACCCATTACATCCCCATCACCCACGTTGTACACTGATTACAAACCCCAGGACATGTCCCATCACCTACATTGCACACTCATTACATGCCCTATCAACACAAGACATGCCCCATCACCCACATTGCACACTGATAACAAACCCCAGGACATGCCCCATCACCTACATGGCACACAAATTACATGGCCCAGCACCCCAGGATATGCCCCATTGCCCACATTGCATGCCCATTACATGCCCCGTTGCCACAGGTAGCACCGTCAGTTCCCTGGTGTCTAGTGGTAGGCACACAGACAATCTACCATGCTGCCTGTTGCTCCCCTGCACGGTCTAGAGGCCACATGACCCCTACACATGACATCAGACAATGGAGCCTCGAATAATGGTTGTATCAAGCGTTAGCATATTGCCATTAGTGGCCGCAGGTATGCAAATTTATGATGGCATCTTGTTAATATTGGGAGATAAAATAGCTTTATTACATTACAGGTACAACCATGAATACTTTCAATTCTGCATTTTCTTTATCACATGAATACATGTTGTCCTTTGAATAAAATGAAATGTTTGCCTCTACCCCTAATGTTTTCCCATTCAAACCCCCTATAGTTTACCCCTAAAGTCTTTTTTTTTTTTGACACTCAGATTCTGAAACACATATATTTAGGTTTGCTTATTTCTCCCTTCAAATTGTGTCTTCGTTTCATCCTTGTGTCTTTTTCTTATAAATATACAAAAAATAAATACTTACTGAAGATACTTGTCTATTTTCCAAATTCTATGCAAAACACTTCCTCAATCACAGGTCGAGGTCAACGTATACTGACAAACAATATATAATTACAAAACATTACCTCTAAAGTCTAGTCGTAATTCCACTAAACATTTCTTTAGTGAAGGTGGTGCCACAGTGACACAAGGTAATATGATGCACATTATTTGTTGAAATTGCAGCATGATCAAGGTTTGAGCAGGATACCTCTACATTTTAATGTTTAAAATAAGCATTTTTACCAGGTTTTATAATATCTGTTAAATGTGTTTTTGGACAGAAACAGCTCTTCAAACTCACTTGCTACTGACGATTCAGAAGATTTACAGATTGCTCAGGACAATGAAATACACTTGCTAACAACTGGAGAACTTATGTAAGTAGATTTTTTTTAAGCTTTCTTTATGAGATCTGAATGGATATCTGTTTTGTGAACATTGACAATACATTTTGAAAAGAACAAAAATGAAAAGTCATAGAAGTAATTTGTTCATTTTTTCATGCATAACAAATTTGCAGTAGAATAGATGGGAAACTAAATTCCGCCTATAGCAGCCCATTATGTATCCATTATTATTATTAATAAATGATCTCCCCAGATTGACACTTTCAAAATAAAACATTTTTTTTGTTTGTTCTTCTCTTACTAGTTTGTGTGTCTGTCTGTGTGTGAGAGAGTCTATGTGAGAATGACTGTCACTGCGAGTGTGTGTGATACTGCCACTGTGTATGTGTGACCTTCACTGTATTTGTGTGAGACCGTCTCTGTGTGTGTGTGATACTGCCACTGTGTGCGTGTTGTGGCCCTGCCCCTTTGTGGCTCTACCTAAAGCTGTGGTCGGTATTTTTAGGAAAAGGTGGCAACCCTAATGGACTGCCAATATAATGCATTGGTTACAATGCCCATACATGTTATGGCTGCCTTTAAGAGTTCATGGGTGAATGCTATCCAGGAAAGCAAACAAAAATGGCTGCCGAGACCACACATGGGATGCCACTGACCTGTCAATCACGCTCTTTCACCCTATGCAAATTGGGTGAGGAGTGTTTCAGACTGCCTCTGATTGAGGCAAGTCTGAAACACCAAGAAAAGGGTCTGTCTTAGCCTGCAATAGTTCAGACAGAATCTGGGGGGAGAGATGGGGAAAGTTGATCCTGGTTGCCTTAACAGTTATTTTTTGCATTTATCAATGTTATCACTTTGAAAAGCAATCACATTGATCAAATGCAATGAATGCTAAAAATACGGTAAATGACAATCAGTGCTGTAGGAAAACCGATTTTCAAAATCTTCCCTCTCTCTTCCTGATACATTTGAATCTTGTGTTATATAGAGAGAAAAAGAGATACTGTGTCCAAGAAACCAACCAGACATAAAAAAAAAACGTTGCTTTTCTGCCATTTTTACACTCTTTATTGTGCAACAATAAAAAAAAAAAAGGAAATCCTCTCCCCCTAGCTACTACTTCAGAATTGTGCATTCTATAGCGCTTTCCCTATTCAATGTGATGGTGAAAGAATTGAGTGTGTCACAACATTGATGTGCACAGGTACAGTACTTCTCCATGTCTCTCAATTGAAATGCATGGGGATGTTCAATTATCATAATTTCATCTCTGGCTGCTGGGTATCCTCCCTTCTCTATGACAGAAGGGAACAATGAGGTAAATAAAAAAGTCACAAATACATTTCTTAGAAAATTTCAACTCGAATATGTATTTATAAGATTTTCACATAATATTTTTTCTCTAAGGTTGTAATTTTTTGTGATATGCATAATTATATCAAAGGATGTTTTTCACTTGTTACACAGGAGGAACAATTATTTTGTGGACTTTAGCCCCTCAACTCTAATGGACGTATATATACGCCCTGCAAAGCATGATCAATGAGTTTTTATGAGCACAACGCTACATGCCTGCAGTTACTCTCAGAGCCTGCTTTGGATCAGAAGCGGCCTCTGAGAATGCCTTCGGTACCCCACCCCCCACACCGCGAATGTGATCGTATGCGTGTTAAACACACACAGGCAATGATCAGCTTTCACTATGTGTGTAAAGTGTTGCAATGATGCATAATGCAACACCTTCTCTGCCCCCCAGGGCACCGCGATCACCGGGGGGGGGGGGGGGCTTTATTGGAGGAGCATGCTCCTCCAATACAGCATGCCCAGCAGAGAGCGACGGAAGTGAGAAAAAAATTCTCTTCCATTGCTCTGAGACTGTTGCGTGACTGCCCCTAGAGGCAGTCAGCAACATTACAGTTAGAAAAAATAAATAAATAAAAGGAAACCGCTAACCCTAGATCTACTAGCCCTAGATCTAGGGTTAGGGTTATAATTAGGGTTACAGGGGGGGTTCGGGTTAGTACAAAGGTTAGATTAAAGGATGGGGTAGATTTAGGGTTAGGGTAAATTTAGGGTTGGGGTCAAAAGGTCACTGTAGAAGAAAATGGTTAGGAAACAAAAAAAACAAATTATAGATGGGGTCTTTTTTACCATTTGTAATTGTTAAAAAAAAAAAAAAATCAGGTCAAATTTAGAAAAAGTGTATATATGGCATATTTTCATCATATCTTATATTTTTTTAATAGTAAATTATATCATATGATGAAAGTAATAGTATCAAATGAAAGCCCTATCTGTCCTTTAAAAAATGATATATAATTTGTGTGGGTGGACTGAACACAAAGAAAGAAATTCACAGTTCAGCAAACATATGACAACAGTAATGGAATTCTAGTCTTCAAGGTACATCAAATGCAGCATAGCACTCTGTCACCTAAGGGGTTATCCCCTTCAGGACAATAGTTTTGTTTGTTTTGATGCCCGTTCTGGACAATAGCTTTTTTGCTATTTTAGCTATGTGTGCATTTAAATTAAAATGCAAGCTTGATTTTTAAATTACCGTATTTGCTCGATTATAAGACGAGGTTTTTTCAGAAAAAAATTTCTTATAATCGAGGTCGTTTTATAATCTGACCTCAAATTGAGGTCAGATTATAAGACCGGAATCCAGGTCCCCAGCACAGCTGCAGGGGACCTGGATCCCCCTCTCTAACAGCAGGGGAATGTATGCGCGATGAGCGCAGACTCCCCCTGCTGCCGCCCGGCACGACCGCCGGGACTTCTATGAAGAAGCCGGCTTTGTCATAAAAGTCCCGGCGGTCGTGCCGGGCAGCAGCAGGGGAGGTCTGCGCTCATCGCACAGACATCCTCTGCTGCCCCGCTAGCCACCAGGGAGAATCGGGCAGCTGGGGGATGTCTGCACGATACGTGCAGACATCCTCCATGCTGCCCGACACTGCCGTCTATTATGTCGTGCAGACATCCCCGGCTGCCCCCACTAGCCACCAGGGAGTGAGTTACAGGTGAGGGGGAGGGAGGGGGCAGAGAGACAGGGGGAGGGAGGTGGGCAGAGAGACAGGGGGAGGGAGGTGGGCAGAGAGACAGGGGGAGGGGCAGGACAGAGCAACAAGGGGAGGGAGGGGGCAGAAAGAAACAAGGGGAGGGGGGAAGAGACAGAGAAAAGGGGAGGGGGGGAGAGAGAGACAAGGGGAGGGAGGGGGGGGCACCGAGTAACAAGGGGAGGGGGGCAGAGAGAAACAAGGGGGGAAGAGACAGAGGCGAGGGGGGAGTCAAAGGGAGGGAGAGAGAGAGACAACACTATGGGGGGGGGGGGGAGAGAGACAAAGCTGGGGGCAAGGGAAAGAGAGAGACAGCATTGGCACATAAAACGAAATAAAAACAAGAAATGCTTATAATTTTTTATTAAAAAAGCAATTTACATGTGATTATATACAAGTTGAACTTTTTTCCTATAGGGTAGTCTTATATTCAGGCTTTTAGTTTTTTTCCTAAAGGAATATCCAAAGTTTGGGGGGTCGTCTTATAATCGAGCAAATACGGTAATCCCCACATATAATAAATTGTTTTTTTTTTTAAGGACCACTAAGGATTTCTTTTGCAACCATTTCTTTTAGACTAAACCCTGGTAAAATACCAGCCGGGTGGCAACCCCTGAGCCCGTACATGTACAGGCATTGTCGTGAAGTGGTTAATAAATCTTGTTTAAGGCAATGATTTGATTGTAACCATATTGTAACCATATTAATACATAAAGCGTGTCCAATTTATAAATGTTACTCAACATTTGATGATTTTGCAACTTTTACAAATTATGTTT
The DNA here is from genome assembly GCA_036172795.1 of Pelodytes ibericus. NCBI lineage: Eukaryota > Metazoa > Chordata > Amphibia > Anura > Pelodytidae > Pelodytes > Pelodytes ibericus. The sequence continues at coordinate 138,022,789 of CM069859.1, read as the reverse complement.
ATTAAAATGTGTATTTTATTAGGTTAAAATTACCTTTGACTGTGGAAGAGATAATGAATTTTGGTGAAAGTAGCAGAGAGCTCTTTATCAAGTCTGGAACATACAGCATCATACCCATTACAGTCACAGAGCCAGCTCTTACAATAAGTTGGGTTTTTTCTTCTGATACTAAAAGCATTACATTCAGTGTGGTGTATCAAGAAACTGAAAGTGCTCCTTTGGATCAGTGCAAGGTATGTGCCTAATTTTAGCAAAATCTGAAAGCGGTACTAAAGATGTGTTTTTTAACTTATGCTTTTTAATATTTTTAATTCAGCTGAGGCTGAACCCGTCTGGATGCTTTCGCACACTGACATTGCAGTGTGTGCTCAGATAATCAGTGGGGTAGCTCGCTTTGCCTGAATGATCGAGGTCGGTCAGGTCATCTCTCTTTAGTAGTGCTAAGTGCAGTTAACGTCTTCTCTGTTGATGGCATGTGAAAAAAAAGGCTTTCTCACTAATGCAGTGAGAGACTGTTGGCCACAGCCTCAGCAATGATGGAAGCATCATGGCTGCCTATGAGAGGATAAACAGTCATGTACCTGAAAAGTACATGCCAGTTTTTCTTCAAACTAGGGTCATTGGTCTTTACGCTAGTGCTTCTACATTAGAAGTGTAATTTAACCTTGAGAAATAATAATACAGTGCTATCAAATCAGGAGGTTTTTAAAGGTATTTAAGAAATTATTCAGTTCTTTGTTTGCCCAAGGTTAAGAAAAATAATAAGGTCAACTTGGATAGTATGGATACATTTTATACCATGGCTTTGAGTTCTTGATTAGTAACTATTTAGGGATGCATTAAGGAAAAACAATTACATAGTAGGTTGGAAAAAGACTTGTGTCCATCAAGTTTCAGCAGTTTATTTTTTCAGTATCTCCTTGGATCAACAAACAATACATACATAGCCCTCTATGCTCTGCTCTTTTAAAAACAAGGTATCTAGGGCCTTTTTTAAAGCATCTACAGTATTTGATAGCACCACCTCTTTAGGCAGTGAGTTCCATACCTTTATTGTTCTTACCATAAAGAATCCCTCCCACTGCAGTAGAAAAAATCTCCTTTCCTCAAGTCTTAGCAGCTCACCCCTTGTCGTTTGTACTGTTCTGGTCATGAGCAGGTCTTTGGAGAGCCCTTTGCATGGGCTTAACATGCAATTTCCCTTAACACTTGTGTAGCCCTCCTCTGCACTTTCTCCAGTTACATAATGTCCTTTTTCAGAAAAGGCACCCAGATTTGAACTATTCAAGGTGGGGTCATGGACCTGTGAAGAAGCAGAATAATATCTTCCTCCTGTGAGTCACTACCCCTTTTAATACATGCCAATATCTCATTGGCATTTGCAGTCACCAGCTGGCTCTGCACACTGCAGCTATGTCTACCCCCAAATATTTTTGCATTAGTATTCCCCCAAAGAAACACCATTTAAACTATATGTTGCATTTTATTATTATACCCAAAATGCATAGCTTTGCATTTATCTATCTTTGTTCCAATCCACCCCGACTATAGAGACTGTACCCCAAAAGCAGTATCAGCCCAGTGCTCTAAAAACCCAAACCCTCCTTCTTACAACAAGACTTTAGCCATGCATTAAGCTCCCTAATCTCCCATTCTCTCTCTCTCTCTCTCTCTCTCTCTCATGTGTAGCACCATGGCACAGGTAGTATCTCCAAGAATACTACTTTGGAGTAGTTGGTCCTAATAAATGTGTCAAAATTGAACAAAAAAGGTTGAACCCTTACAGAAGACCATATCATATGCAAGTTTATGGAAGCTTAATATAATACACAAAATCAATCCAAAAAATGTACCTTATTCAATGGTATAAATTAGCTGAAAAGTCATTTAATTTGTCATACACAGGGTTTTTTTTTATTATTTTTTATCTGTAAAAATAATGTAGATTGCTAAGTGAATCCTTAAACCCATAAAATGTATGCTAAAATACTAACTGGTGATATTTTATTATATATAACCTCCAGTGTCCGGAAAAAAACAATAATTTTATTTTTAAAATAATAATGTTTAGATAAGTGCTGCACCATGTAAATTAAAGGAAAAGAAACAGACCTGTCCAATCAGTATTTTTCTCCTATCCCATCTCCTTAAAACTACAAATAGACTGTGATAGAGTTATTACAGTTGCTGTAGCAACATTCCTGCCTATATCTCATTATTGGATGTCACTAAATTAAGACAACTTAAAGAAAATACATCAGGTGGAACTGCCTCTTTAAGCCGTATAACAGCATGTATTCACATGTCATTTTAAAAGCAATAACATTAACTTGGAAAAATATTACTTGATTATCTATCAATCTTTGTAGGTGCTTATACCAATGATCCGTTGTAATTCCCATAAAGAACCTATACAAGGAGAGCTAAAGGTCAGGAATCCTGGTATCTACTCTCTCATATTTGACAACACATTTTCAAGGTAAGTTAATGTTTACACAGTCTAGTGTACTATATTACTTTTTTTTTTACAGCTATGAATAGTGTCTGACAGGAATAGTAACCAGCATCTCAATAGCGTCATATACTTTATTTATATTCACAGATCTCCATGATTTGTCTGTATAAAAAGGATTTTATTCAAACAAGTAATTTATGTGTACATACTTATATGTCTTATTCTGACAGACTATCCTACTGGCTAGAGTTTGGTTGTTCAACAGCAGCAATTGATTTATGGGACTGTCAGCTGTGGTTCATTGTGCACACATTTACGAAAAACATTTTTTTAGACAGAAGAAGAACAAACCATTGTAACAAATCATTTCTGCCCAATTCTGCCATGTGGGGGTTGGTAATAACAGGGAATCCAAGCAGTCTATTCAGCTGTGATCAATCAATCAGGCTGAACTCATATGTATGACATTGCGTTAACACTGTACTAACTGCATAAAATTCAAATATGGAGCGCTAAAAAGAAATCATAATGGTAATATACGGTCTATAGATTATGGCTTAGTGCATACATCTTTGCACAAGGTTCTTTTTTTAAAATTATATGAAAAATACTTATATTTTGATGAATATGAGGACATTTTCATGTATAATGGAGAATATATTTTGAAAAAAACATGAGCAAGACACTCCAATAGCACACACTGTGTTTTTTATCAGCCCCAAACCTCCGTTGAACATCCACCTACTTGGGTCAGAGCAGATTAAATACTATTCAATATGTGCATGTATGCATAGCTGCCAACATTTGAAAACAATTTACAGGGACATTTTGCAGCTCAGCTTCCAATTACTTACTTTAATATTGATCACACCCACTGTCCAAAGCTCCGCCCACTACACAAAATTAGCATAATGTAACTCCACCTTATTGCCACAGTGTAGATTATATCACCAAGTTCCCACCAGTATTACCAGGATCCTTGGTATACAACAGATACATTCACAGCACAACATCTACATCAGGCATATGGATATTATCACCTTTACATGAAATATAGTAAGACCTGGTTTATAATTCAGTCAGAGAGCTGTGTGTACACCATAAAACATACATTAACAAAGGGGGGTTGAGAACAAGGCCGTTGGAATTGAATGGGAGGATGGAGAGTACAGGTGCAAACTATGTACTGCTAATATGCTCTCTCCTAAAGGGCATATATATGAAAATACATAATATATAGAAAGAAGCAGACATGCACACTGGTGTATAAGTCAAAAAAACTTTAATATTTATTAGGTAAATGTATCGACAAAAGGGTACGCGTAAACAGTATATATCTCAAGGTCGGGGACACATAGTGCAAAAGAGCGTAAATATGTCAATGTGATAGAAGCTGTAAACGTGGGAAGAGACGACCATAAAAAATGGCGAGCAAAGCAATGGAGAAAATATATGAAAAAATATATGAAAAAGTAGGGCAGTGTTAGAAATGAACCGCAGATGGAAAATACATCAAAAAGATAAAGAAAAAATAAGGCATGTAGAATAGTATAACGGGAGAGCACAAAAAACAGCGGAGGGGACACAAGGGAGTGTGTCCAGAACAAAAAATAAATAAAAAATATAATCAGGAGAAAAAATGTGGTTATGTCAGGTAAACACCTTGAAAAATAGAGTATTAGTAAAAAGTATGGAACCACAAGAAAATATAAACAATAGAAAAAAATATAAAGCAAAGTCCAATGAACCAGATAGTAAACGAAAGTAAACACAAAAAAAACAAACAAGACACTTCACAAAAAAACACAAATAGTGCCTCTTGCAGTAAATAGCTGGACAGATCGAAACGTAGAAATCACAGGCAGAAAAAACAGCTGATCAGTAGGTTCTGATAAGGTCCATAGAAATGGACACAGTCTCACCCAGATCCAGTGGTTCAATTCGTTGGTGGTATGGTCGAGTAGGGTAAGTATAGCACTCTTCTGCTTGAAAAAAAATTATTAAATTTCCAGGCTGTGATGAGGTAAGATCGTTGGTGTGAAAATAGCAGAGGACTTGAGGGGTAAGGGCACAGGCTACGCGTTCGGAGATCGCTCCTTCTGAGGCCATGCCGCATGGTTCGAATGACGGGCCTTAAATGCTCATTATCCTAGGGTACGTCATAGTAAAGGCGCCAGCGTCGCATGTGGAATCCGTCGAGGGGGTGTGTCCGTTGTCCTAACAACGGACGCGATGTTCATAGCGGTCGGTGAGAGCAGACCCGAAATCAGCTCTCTTGAAGAAATGAGAGCAAAACTGCTGCCTTGAAAAATAAGGGACCAGTGGGTCCAGCAAGTAAACAATGATAGAAAACGAGGGGGAGGGAGGGGGGGGAGAAATGGAGAAACGAAGAAACGAAGAAGAGACAAAATGTAAACAAATGAGAGTAAATAGACATAAAGAGAAGGCAAGGAAAGGACAAACCAAGAGGAAAGAACAAGGACAGATATAGAGGCAAAGGGGAAGAACTAAAACATAAACAGAGGGACATACAGAGGGATATCCAGAGACCAAAAAATGTAAATGCAATAAAGATAAGAATAAAAATAAAAAGTAAACGAGTAAAAATAAAAATAAATATAAATAAATAAAAAAATAAAAATAAGTAAAAGACCAAAACGAAAATAAAGAAGATACAAAAAGGAAACAAAATAGAAAAAATAGGAAAAAAATATAATGAACTATAAAATAAAATGAAAAATGATATTAAATAACGAAAAATAAAATACAAAATATGAAAAATAAGAACTACAAAATGCAAAAAAAGTTATATGCAAAAAAATAAAAATAAAAAAGTACACATAAATTCAGGATAAATACAGTAGGAAACGCAAATATGTATGTAAGGAGAGCAGGGTCAGGGTGATAGAGGTTTGTCAGGGCGGGGGGAAGTGGGACAGGGTGGTGTCGTAGGGAGAACAAGAAGAGAAAAAAAAAAAATAGAAAACAGGACTACAAGGGATGAGATGGTGGAAGAGACAGAAGTATAAGGAAACTACGGGGAATGGGGTAATTAGAGGAAATGTATAAGTTCATAGTCCTCATTGAGGCCTCTGGGTGAAATGGTGTCAAGGATGTTTATCCATTTGGTTTCCCTTTGTTTAAGACTTTTCTCTCGGTTCCCACCTCTCCGCGGTGGTGGGATATGGTCAATAACCTGAAACCGTAATTGGTTGACACTATGGCCTGCTTCTTTGAAGTGTTTGGCTACCGGTGCCTTGTTAGTATTGCCACCGGCAAGGGCGGCTCTGATGGAGGTCTTGTGTTCAGAGACTCGTTTTTTAATCTGTCTAGTTGTTTCACCAACGTATAGTAAGCCACAAGGGCATTTCAGAATATATATCACGTAAGTGGAATCACAGGTAAAATAATCGTTAACAGTGTATTTATTACCATAATGGGGATGTAAAAAGGTTTTACCTTTAATAATGCTATTGCATTGGTTGCAACTAAGACAGGGAAATGTGCCAAATTGGGGTTCAGCAAGGAATCTCGTCTTTGGTTTGCAGCTGCCTACGTCCGCCGATACCAAAGAGTCTTTAAGATTGTGGGACCTGGAGTAGGAGAAGAGAGGAGGGTTGTGCAATGACACTGGGAGGTTACTGTCTGATTCTAGTATGTTCCAGTGTTTCATGATAGCTTTCTTGATTTTACCACTGGCGTTGGTGAATGGAGATACAAATGGTACCCGAGCTAACGTGGTATTCTTGTTTCTTGGTTCCAATAAGGTATCTCGAGGAATGTTTGATAGCCGGTTCCTTTGGGTGCGTAGGAGTTCCTGATTGTAGCCCCTATCTGCAAATTTTTTGGACATTTCATCCAGTCGAGTTTCCAGTAGGAGAGGATTGCTTACAATTCTTTTAGTGCGGACGAGCTGACTGAAAGGGAGGCCTTTTTTGGAATGTTCCGGGTGGAAGCTGCTAAATAAGAGTAGATTGTTTTTATCCGTAGGTTTAGAATAGATATCGGTCTCAAGCTTATTGCCAGATCGTAACACCATGGTGTCCAGAAAGGATATACGTTGCTCGTTGAGCTCGCTGGTGAAGGTGATATTGGGGTTAATGGCATTGATATCCGTGACAAACTGGGTAAATTCACCTGTGGTGCCCGTCCAGCAGACAAATACATCATCGATATAGCGCTTCCAAAGCAGGCAGTGTTTGAAAAGGGGTGATTTATATATGCCACTTACCTCTAGGTGGTCCATATAGATGTTTGCGTATGTTGGAGCAACGTTGGAGCCCATTGCGGTTCCTATGTTCTGAAGGTAGAGGTGGTCTTCAAATAGAAAGTAATTCTCGGTGAGAATAAAACGAAGAAGACTGAGGACATAGTTCTTTTTAGCTGGATTCCAGGGGAATGTTGTGTCTGATTCGATGGTCCAGGACACAGCCTGGATACCACCTTCATGGGGTATGGAGGTGTATAGACTCTGTACATCTAGTGTCGCCAAATAGAAGTCTTCCATCTCTGGGATATTCACTGCATTGATTATGTTTAAAAAATGGTTGGTGTCCTTGACATGTGAGGTTTGGTTCACGACATATGGAGCCAAGAGTTTGTCCAGGAATATAGAAACTGGCTGGAAGATTGAGTCAGACCCTGCTACAATGGGTCTGCCCGGAGGTTTGGTAGCATGTTTATGAATCTTGGGAAGGGTGTAGAATACTGGGGTGAGTGGATAGGCAGTGTGCATGAATTTAGCTTGCTGGTTATTGATGACGCCATCCTCCAAGGCTTGTTTGTTGAGTGTTTGCAATACGGATGGTAGTCTGCTAACTGGGTCTGCGTCAAGTTTGCTATAGGTGTTCCCAATCGAGAGTTGTGTGTGTATTTCAGCAATATAATCATGGTGGTTCATAATGATCAATGCTCCACCCTTGTCTGCGGGTTTAATGCAGATAGACTTGTCTGTTCTGAGGTTCCGTATAGTATCTCGTTCTTGCTTGTTGAAGTTGGGTTTTGTTCTATATTTCTGCATAAGCCTGTTTTTGAACTCTGTGCGTTTAGTGTTTGCAAGTTCCTTCCTAGTGAGATTAATATATGTTTCCACCGAGTGGTTCGTGTTAGGTGGTTGGAATTTACTCCTTGGTTTGACCATCACAGGTAGGTGGCCTGGTGTGGAGGGCAAGATATCCGCGCTGGTAGTGCTGGTTTGTGGTGTCTCTGTGTTCGGTGGCTCACTCAGATAAGTCAGGATAGATCTTTGTGTGCGGTCCAGGGTTTGTGCACTTGGAGGATTGGTGGTCTGGGAAGGTCCTTTCTGATTGGTAGATGTAGGTTCTGTAGTAGAGTCAAAGAATGCCTTGAGTCTTAGGTTGCGAGAGAATTTGTAAAAGGCGACGTCGTAGTCGAGCCAATTGGTGTTAGGGGTCGGGATGAATGAGAGGCCTTTATTGAGCGTGTTGATTTCTAGTGTGCTCAGTGCTCTATCAGAGATATTGGCGACTAGGTTCGATGTGTTTGAAACCGAGTCTTCATTCGCCTCTGGGTGGTGTCTCTTCTGTTGTCCCCTTCGTGTTGGCCTTGTTGGCTTGAGGACGGCAGGTCTAAAAAAGAGGATGATGAGGAGGATGAAGAGGTGGTACCTGTTTCCTGCCATCTCAGAGGGCGAGATCTGTTGTTGGGTCTTTGGTTTTGTCTAAAGTCTTTGGGGTCGTACCAGCTATAGACTCTATCTAATTCGTAGTCCCTTTCGTCCCTTTGAAATTTCTTTTTCTTGAATTCTTCTGTTTCTTGTTTGTATGTGGCAAGTTTGGTGTCCAGACTCCGCTTCAATTCCTCTAATTTCTGCGGTGTGAACGTAAGTTCTACTTCCTTCTCAAGCTTTACAATCTCCGCTGTAGATCTATCTAGGTCGATCTGTAGGGTCTCAACTGTTAGTAACATTAAGTCAAATGAACATTTATTCAGAATTTTGTACCATTTCTGGCAGAACTGCGAGTTGTCTTTGCACAAGTTGGGGCGCAGACGGACTCTAAGACCTCTTGGGATTCGTCTGATCTTGATGTATTCTATTAGAGTGTCAGTGTGCAATTCAGTATTGATCTTTTTTTTTGAGCTCTCTCTCGAATTTAGATGTGATGCTATCGGTACCCTGTCCTAGGAACTGTCTGGTGGACCGGGTTGAGACTATCCTATCAAAATCCTGGTCACTGAAAGCAAAGGTGTCCATAGATGCGGGGTGAGAGGATGGAGTAAATAAATAAGTAGGAGGGGAAAAAAATATATATGACAGGTAGTAGATAAAGATGGGGAAGGGGGTGGTGGGTATGTAAGAGGCGGTGGTAGGTGGGCACTGGTAGAAGGTAGGGAGAAGGCTGTGGGTAGGGATGGAAGGAAACAGTGGTCTAGGTGGGACGTTTAGGGAGAAAAGAATGTAGTAAAATATAGGGACCAAGGCTCTGCAGGGTGAGCAATAGTAGAACACAGAGATGCAACGAGTGTCTCCTTAGGGCGGGTATCTGGAAACCAGATACAATGAGCTAGAAACAGCTCAAATAGGGAGAAGTAATGTAGTAAATTTGTCGGATACAAATAATAAACGGATAGTTCTCTAGGAGAAAAAATGTATACAACAAAGGGGGGTTGAGAACAAGGCCGTTGGAATTGAATGGGAGGATGGAGAGTACAGGTGCAAACTATGTACTGCTAATATGCTCTCTCCCAAAGGGCATATATATGAAAATACATAATATATAGAAAGAAGCAGACATGCACACTGGTGTATAAGTCAAAAAAACTTTAATATTTATTAGGTAAATGTATCGACAAAAGGGTACGTGTAAACAGTATATATCTCAAGGTCGGGGACACATAGTGCAAAAGAGCGTAAATATGTCAATGTGATAGAAGCTGTAAACGTGGGAAGAGACGACCATAAAAAATGGCGAGCAAAGCAATGGAGAAAATATATGAAAAAATATATGAAAAAGTAGGGCAGTGTTAGAAATGAACCGCAGATGGAAAATACATCAAAAAGATAAAGAAAAAATAAGGCATGTAGAATAGTATAACGGGAGAGCACAAAAAACAGGGAAGGGGACACAAGGGAGTGTGTCCAGAACAAAAAATAAATAAAAAATATAATCAGGAGAAAAAATGTGGTTATGTCAGGTAAACACCTTGAAAAATAGAGTATTAGTAAAAAGTATGGAACCACAAGAAAATATAAACAATAGAAAAAAATATAAAGCAAAGTCCAATGAACCAGATAGTAAACGAAAGTAAACACAAAAAAAACAAACAAGACACTTCACAAAAAAACACAAATAGTGCCTCTTGCAGTAAATAGCTGGACAGATCGAAACGTAGAAATCACAGGCAGAAAAAACAGCTGATCAGTAGGTTCTGATAAGGTCCATAGAAATGGACACAGTCTCACCCAGATTTGTCCCTCTGTTTATGTTTTAGTTCTTCCCCTTTGCCTCTATATCTGTCCTTGTTCTTTCCTCTTGGTTTGTCCTTTCCTTGCCTTCTCTTTATGTCTATTTACTCTCATTTGTTTACATTTTGTCTCTTCTTCGTTTCTCTATTTCTCCCCCCCCTCCCTCCCCCTCGTTTTCTATCATTGTTTACTTGCTGGACCCACTGGTCCCTTATTTTTCAAGGCAGCAGTTTTGCTCTCATTTCTTCAAGAGAGCTGATTTCGGGTCTGCTCTCACCGACCGCTATGAACATCGCGTCCGTTGTTAGGACAACGGACAACCCCCTCGACGGATTCCACATTGAGCATTTAAGGCCCGTCATTCGAACCATGCGGCATGGCCTCAGAAGGAGCGATCTCCGAACGCGTAGCCTGTGCCCTTACCCCTCAAGTCCTCTGCTATTTTCACACCAACGATCTTACCTCTTCACAGCCTGGAAATTTAATAATTTTTTTTCAAGCAGAAGAGTGCTATACTTACCCTACTCGACCATACCACCAACGAATTGAACCACTGGATCTGGGTGAGACTGTGTCCATTTCTATGGACCTTATCAGAACCTACTGATCAGCTGTTTTTTCTGCCTGTGATTTCTACGTTTCGATCTGTCCAGCTATTTACTGCAAGAGGCACTATTTGTGTTTTTTTGTTTTTTTGTGAAGTGTCTTGTTTGTTTTTTTTGTGTTTACTTTCGTTTACTATCTGGTTCATTGGACTTTGCTTTATATTTTTTTCTATTGTTTATATTTTCTTGTGGTTCCATACTTTTTACTAATACTCTATTTTTCAAGGTGTTTACCTGACATAACCACATTTTTCCTCCTGATTATATTTTTTATTTATTTTTTGTTCTGGACACACTCCCTTGTGTCCCCTCCCCTGTTTTTTGTGCTCTCCCGTTATACTATTCTACATGCCTTATTTTTTCTTTATCTTTTTGATGTATTTTCCATCTGCGGTTCATTTCTAACACTGCCCTACTTTTTCATATATTTTTTCATATATTTTCTCCATTGCTTTGCTCGCCATTTTTTATGGTCGTCTCTTCCCACGTTTACAGCTTCTATCACATTGACATATTTACGCTCTTTTGCACTATGTGTCCCTGACCTTGAGATATATACTGTTTACGCGTACCCTTTTGTCGATACATTTACCTAATAAATATTAAAGTTTTTTTGACTTATACACCAGTGTGCATGTCTGCTTCTTTCTATATATTATAAAACATACATTAGTATGAACCTACCACTTCTGCTGGAAGGCCATTCCATGTATCCACTGCCCTATCAGTAAAGTAATACTTTCATTAGTCCCTGGCCTTATCTTATATGTAGGATAGCCTTATACCTATCCCATGCATGCTCAACCCCTTAGTGACCGAGTGCTATGTTGCATTTGATGTGCCTTGAAGACCAGAATTCCATTATTTTTGTCATACGTTTACTGAACTGTGAATTTCTTTCTTTGTGTTCAGTCCACCCACACAAATTATATATCATTTTTTAAAGGACAGATGGGGCTTTCATTTGATACTATTATTTTCATCATATGATATCATTTACTATTAAAAAAATATAAAATATGATGAAAATATGCCATAAAAAACACTTTTTCTAACTTTGACCTAATTTTTTTTTTACACAATTACAAATGATTAAAAAGACCCCATCTATATATTTATAATATTTGTCCAGAGTTTAGTAATACCAATGTTTCCTTGTTTGTCTATGTTTTATTTCAAGTAATAGGACAATAAACAATACTAGTGTTTTTTTTGTTTTCTAATCATTTTCTTCTACAGTGACTTTTTAACCCCAACCCTAAATTTACCCCAACTCTAAATTTACCCTAACCCTAAATCTACCCCCACCCCTTAATCTAACCCTTGTAATCATCCGAACCCCCCTGTAACCCTAATTATGACCCTATTTATGACCCTAACCCTAGATCTAGGTACAGTAGATCTAGGGTTAGCTTTTTCCATTTACCGTATATACTCGAGTATAAGCCGAGGCACCTAATTTTACCACAAAGAACTGGGAAAAAATATTGACTCGAGTACAAGCCTAGTGTGGAAAATGAGGCAGCTACTGGTAAATATTGCCCCCAATATGCCATTTAATATGCCAGGATATTGCCCCCAATATGCCAGGATATTGCCCCCAATATGCCAGGATATTGCCCCCAATATGCCAGGATATTGCCCCCAATATGCCAGGATATTGCCCCCAATATGCCAGGATATTGCCCCCAATATGCCAGGATATTGCCCCAATATGCCAGGATATTGCCCCAATATGCCAGGATATTGCCCCAATATGCCAGGATATTTGCCCCAATATGCCAGGATATTTCCCCCAATATGCCAGGATATTTCCCCCAATATGCCAGGATATTGCCCCCAATATGCCAGGATATTGCCCCCAATATGCCAGGATATTGCCCCTTAGTATGCTCGTTATGCCACCCTCCTCCCCCAGACCCCAGCACTTACCTCGTTCCTGCTCTGTCCCCCGGTGCTCTGAAGCTGCGTGGCTGTGAGGGAAGCGTTGTGAGCTTCCCTCCATCCGCGCGGTCAATAAAGTTTGTTTAAAAAAAAAAAAAACACTTTAATTGACCGCGCGACCGGAGGGAAGCTCACAACGCTTCCCTCACAGCCACGCAGCTTCAGAGCACCGGGGGACAGAGCAGGAACGGGGTAAGTTTTTTAGATTTTTTTTTTTCCCCCACCGACTCGAGTATAAGCCGAGGGGGGCATTTTTCAGCACAAAAATTGTGCTGAAAAACTCTGCTTATACTCGAGTATATACGGTATTTATTTATTTTATTTATTTAATTCATTTTCTATTTTTAACTGTAATATACTTAACTGCCTGTAGGGGCAGTCAAGTAGCGGTTTCAGAGCGACGGAAGGGATTTTTTTTTTTTCTCTCTTCCGTCGCTCTCCTCTGGGCACGCTGTATTGGAGGAGCATGCTACTGGAAGACTATTCCATGCGTCCACTACCCTCTCAGTAAAGTAATACTTTCATTAGTTCCTGACCTTATCTTATATCTAGGATAGCCTTATACCTATCCCATGCATGCTTAAACTCCTTAGAAACATAGAAACATAGAATGTGTCGGCAGATAAAAACCATACGGTCCATCTAGTCTGCCCAATTTTTTATTTTTTTTGAGTACTTTTATTAGTCCCCCGTTCCTGCTCTTATAGCTAGGATAGCCTTGTGTCTATCCCACGCATGCTTAAAATCCTTGACTGTGTTTACCTCTACCACTTCTGCTGGCAGGCTATTCCATACATCCACTACCCTCTCAGTAAAGTAATACTTCCTGATATTACTTTTAAATCGTTGCCCCTCTAATTTAAGATTATGTCCTCTAGTTGTGGTAGTTTTTCTTCTTTTAAATATACTCTCTTCCTTTACTGTGTTGATTCCCTTTATGTATTTAAATGTTTCTATCGTATCCCCCCTGTTACGTCTTTCCTCCAAGCTATACATGTTAAGATGCTTTAACCTTTCCTGGTAAGTTTTATCCTTCAACCCATGAACCAGTTTAGTAGCCCTTCTCTGAACTCTCTCCAAAGTATCAATATCCTTCTGGAGATACGGTCTCCAGTACTGCGTACAATACTCCAAGTGAGGTCTCACCAGTGCTCTGTACAATAGCATGAGCACTTCCCTCTTCCTACTGCTAATACCTCTCCCTATGCAACCAAGCATTCTGCTAGCATTTCCTGCTGCTCTATTGCATTGCCTACCTACCTTCAAGTCCTCTGAAATTATTACTCCTAAATCCCTTTCCTCAGATGTTGAGGGTAGGACTGTACCAAATAGTCTATATTCTGCTTTTGGGTTTTTACGCCCAAGGTGCATAATCTTGCACTTGTCCACATTAAATGTCAGTTGCCACTGCTCTGACCATTTTTCTAGTTTAGCTAAATCATTTGCCATTTGGCTTTTTCCTCCATGAATATCAACCCTGCTGCAAATCTTTGTATCATCAGCAAAAAGACATACTTTGCCAACAAGACCTTCTGCAATATCGCTAATAAAAATATTAAAGAGAATGGGTCCAAGAACAGATCCCTGAGGTACCCCACTAGTAACAAGACCTTGCATTGAATATACCCCATTGACTACAACCCTCTGTTGCCTGTCACTCAGCCATTGTCTAATCCATTCAACAATATTGAAATCCAAACTCAAAGATTTCAGTTTATTGATAAGCCTTCTATGTGCAACAGTGTCAAAAGCCTTACTGAAATCTAGGTAAGCAATGTCTACTGCACCACCCTGATCTATTATTTTAGTTACCCAATCAAAAAAATCAATAAGATTAGTTTGGCATGATCTCCCTGAAGTAAACCCATGCTGTCTCTGATCTTGAAATCCAAGCGACTTTAGATGTTCAACAATCCTATTCTTTAACAAGGTTTCCATTATTTTCCCCACTACTGAAGTAAGACTTACTGGTCTATAGTTCACTGTATTAACCTCTACCACTTCTGCTGGAAGACTATTCCTTACATCCATTACCCTCTCAGTAAAGTAATACTTTCATTAGTCCCTGGCCTTATCTTATATCTAGGATAGCCTTATGCTTATCCCATGCATGCTTAAACTCATTTACTGTATTAACCTCTACCACTTCTACTGGAAGACTATTCCATGCATCCACTACCCTCTCAGTAAATTAATACTTTCTTTAGTGCCTGTCCTTATCTTGTATCTAGGATAGTCTTATGCTTATTCCATGCATGCTTAAAGTCCTTCACTGTGTTTACCTCTACCACTTCGGCTGGAAGGTTGTTCCATGCACCCATTACCCTCTCAGTAAAGTAATACTAAGTTTCTGACCGCCACTATATTAACATCTAACAATTCTGCTGGAAGGCTATTCCATGCATCCACTACCCTCTCAGAAAGTAATACCTCCATTACTCCCTGGCCACATCTTATATCTAGAATAGCCTTATGCCTATACTCCTTCACTGTATTAACCTCTACAACTTCTACTGGAAAACAAATCCATGCACCCACCACCCCCTCAGCAAACAAATATTAAGATTCTGACCACAAAAAAAAACTGTAAAATATTAAAAATACCAGGGCTTGAAAAACGTAACTGATTTTTAGGAGCCAGCAAAAAAATCTAGGCAACAGCACATACACACAATAACATACACACTCATACATATAGTCAGTCACATAGACACATACACTCATACGTACAGTCTGTCACATACACTCATACATATAGTCTGTCACATACACTCATACATACACACATACAAGTGAGCGTTGTTTTTTTTTAATCTTAAAAACAAAACAAAAAAAATGTAGATCAATATGTACCCCTTCCCTGCTGTTATATCATATTGCAAGGAAGGGGGACATTTCCGTTCCAGGTTTGTCTGTGCCTCTTACAAAGGCACAGACCATCATTACTTATTAATTACATTATTTTGCTCATGTAAGAAATTAAAGGACCTTATATTTATTACATCCTTTCATTTGTCATGTTATTTTGGCCATCATTTGTCACTGTTATCATGCCCATCATTTGTCACTGTTATCATGCCCATCATTTGTCACTGTTATCATGCCCCTCATTTGTCAGTGTTATCATGCCCCTCATTTGTCAGTCTTATCATTCCCCTCATTTGTCAGTCTTATCATGCCCCTCATTTGACAGTCTTATCATGCCCATCATGTGTCAGTGTTATCATGCCCATCATGTGTCAGTGTTATCATGCCCATCATTTGTCAGTATTACCATGCCCATCATTTGTCAGTATTACCATGCCCATCATTTGTCAGTCTTATCATGCCCATCATCATTTGTGAGTCTTATCATGCCCATCACCATCTGCGAGTCTAATCATGCCCATCATTATCTGTGAGTCTTATCATGCCCATCATCATCTGTGAGTCTTATCATGCCCATCATTATCTGTGGGTCTTATCATGCCCATCATCATCTGTGGGTCTTATCATGCCCATCATCATCTGTGGGTCTTATCATGCCCATCATCATCTGTGAGCCATATCATGCCCATCATCATCTGTGAGTCTTATCATGCCCATCATCATCTGTGAGTCTTATCATGCCCATCATCATCTGTGAGTCTTATCATGCCCATCATCATCTGTGAGTCTTATCATGCCCATCATCATCTGTGAGTCTTATCATGCCCATCATCATTTGTGAGTCTTATCATGCCCATCATCATCTGTAAAGTCTTATCATGCCCATCATCATCTGTGAGTCTTATCATGCCCATCATCATCTGTGAGTCTTATCATGCCCATCATCATCTGTGAGTCTTATCATGCCCATCATCATTTGTGAGTCTTATCATGCCCATCATCATCTGTAAAGTCTTATCATGCCCATCATCATCTGTGAGTCTTATCTAATTTCATTTCTCAGTGTTATTTTGCCCATCATCATCTGTGAGTCTTATCATGCCCATCATCGACGTCACGTGACACAGTGGCCCGCCGCGATCGCGTGACAGCCCAGTTTCCCGGGACTGTCCCGCGATCGCAATCTACGCGGGACATTTGCATGGTTGCCGGGACTGTCCCGGCAAATCCGGGACAGTTGGCAACTATGATGTATGTTGTTTAACAACTCGGGATCTTTGTGGGAATCCTACACCTAATCTTGCACTTTCCCCAACCTCCTCTGATTGCTGTAGTCAGCGTTTGGGTAAATGAAAGTTAAACAAACACATAGGAGATATGCCAAAATATCTCTGCTTGTCCCGGTACCACACGGTCTGGTGCTTCAGGGGTTGATGTATTACACATGATGGTATTTTAAGCCCATGGACAGATAACAGAGCACTAACTTTTTCCCTCAAATGTCTACTTTTTTTCTACTGTTTTCTACTTCTGTGTAAAATCTTTCTCTGGATTAGATATTTCTTATATACCGGTAGTTAAGAAATTGTCCGTGTATCTTTGTTTATAATTGCATATAAAATGAATGTAAATGTTTACAAGTTAGCTTATCTTTGAGTGCACAGACGTAGCTGGGTCTTTCTGCGCACACGGTAAACACACACATTTATGCCCCCTTTTAAAATAGTTTTATAGCAGTTATTTGCAGAAAAATGAAAACAGGTACATAATTAACTAGAAAATGAATGCTGAATAATAATCCTTTCAGTAAACAGCAGGTGATTTGGTGATACTGTTCAGCTACCAGGACCGGCGCCACCAGTAAGGCGACTTAGGCAGCTGCCTAGGGCGCATCTTAGCTGGGGGCGCTGGAACCCTGCTTCAAAAAAAATAAAAACCTCCGCCTTACTTACCTCGTCGCTGCTGCTCTGTCTCCGGTGGAGGTCCGAGGCTGTGAAGGAAGCGTTGTGCGCTCCCCTCCAGCCAATGCGCATTCAATAAAGTTTGTTTAAAAAAAAAAAAAAATCCTGGCATATTGGGTGGCTAAATCCTGGCTGGCATATTGTGGGGGAAAACCCTGGCATATTGGGTGGCTAAATCCTGGCATTTTGAGGGACATAATCCTTTGGATATTAAGAGGCATAATCCTGGGATATTGAGGGGCATAATCCTGGGATATTGAGGGGCATAATCCTGGGATATTGGGCATAATCCTGGCATATTGAGAGGCATAATCCTGGCAAATTGAGGGACATAATCCTGGGATATTGAGGGGCATGATCCTGGCATATTGAGAGGCATGATCCTGGCATATTGAGGGGCATAATCCTGGCATATTGTGGGGGAAAGTCCTGGCATATTGGGTGGCTAAGTCCTGGCATATTGTGGGGCAAAATCCTGGGATATTGTGGGGCAAAATCCTGGGATATTGTGGGGCAAAATCCTGGGATATTGTGGGGGCAAAACCCTGGCATATTGAGGGGCATAATCCTGGGACATTGAGGGGCATAATCCTGGGATATTGAGGGGAATAATCCTGGCATATTGGGTGGCTAAGTCCTTGCATATTGTGGGGCATAATCCTGGGATATTGAGGGGAATAATAATATGATAATGTGGGGGGGGGGGGGGGCGGCAATTTTTATTTTGCCTAGGGCGGCAAAAATCCTTGCACCGGTCCTGTCAGCTACCGTAATTATATAGTTAAACAACATTTACAATGGTATAACATACATACATAACCCATACATAGTTGAGGCTTCTCTAGAGGAAAAAAAAAAATACGGTGTGGCCATATTGTTTGCAAATACCCTGAGAGTTAAAACAAAGCATGTGGAATCTGATTCGGAAGGCCGATATATTATAATGGTCTGTGAGATATAAAATGATGACCTTGGCTAATATATACGCCCCGAATACATCTGCAGTTAGATTTATAGCAAAAATCCTGGCAAAAACAGAACAAATAAAGCAGGGCACTCTGGTATGGATGGGGGACTGCAACTGTGTGCTGAACCCAGAAATGGATAGGAAGTCCCATAAAGGCAGGAAAAATAATAAAAACGACTGGGGCCAGTCTCGTAATTTACAAAGGACACTAGATATATGATGTCTGGAGGATCTTTAATGTAGACGAACGTGACTATACATCCTTTTCCAAGTCATATTTAGCGTATTCCAGGATAGATCTATTATTGGGAAATGTGGGCCTGGTTAATCAG
Source organism: Pelodytes ibericus (assembly GCA_036172795.1). Taxonomy (NCBI): domain Eukaryota; kingdom Metazoa; phylum Chordata; class Amphibia; order Anura; family Pelodytidae; genus Pelodytes; species Pelodytes ibericus. The sequence continues at coordinate 138,004,231 of CM069859.1, read as the reverse complement.
ACTGAAAGAATTCAAATACAGGAAGTTTCCTGGTCTGACCATAACGCCGTAATATTAGAACTCAAAAGAGATTTCAAGAAACTATCTACAGATTGGAGATTAAACAAAAACCTCCTAAGAAAAAATATAGATAGGGAATACATAAGAAAAATGACAGAATTATATTTTGAGGAAAATAAATCACAAGAGGTATCATATGGAACCATATGGTGCGCCTATTAAAGCATAGTTAGAGGATATTTAATAAAAATGGGAGCACAAGCAAAGAAACAGAGAGAAAGGAGACTCTCGGATCTATACATCCAAAAGCTAGATTTATTAAAAACTAATAAATAAACCCAACGACTAGAACTACAGTACAAATTGAAGAGATAGACGAACAGATTAATACTACTAGAACGACTCAGGGTACAATGGTACTATAAGGAAATAAAGCTGACAAACTGCTATCAAATAAATTTTAAAAAAAAAGAAGAGCCCAAAATATTACAAAAATTATTTATAATGGTATTACAGCGATGACCCCGGAAAAAATAGGACAGGCATTTAATACCTACTACCAGACTCTGTATAAGTTAGGAAATGTGACCAACAACACCAGAATCAAGACCTACTTTGAGCATAAGAAGTTTCCGAACTTAACACAGACCCAAAAAGAATTAATAAATAGACCATTCGAAACGGAAGAGATCCTTATATCAATAGCAAAATAAAAAAATGGAAAAACACCGGGACCTGATGGGTTTGAATCTAGTTTCTATAAACTGTATGCAGACATATTAGCCCCCCATTTGAAAAACGCCTTTAAGGAATTCATGACAAACGGTAACATACCGGAAGAAATGCTGAGATGTAATATAATACCCATACTAAAGGTAGGGAAGAACCCACAAGAAGTAACAAACTATAGACCAATCTCACTCTTAAATACGGACTACAAAATATATGCAGACATTCTGGCAGAGAGATTGAAGCGGGTGATCTCAGACATAATACACATAGATCAGGTGGGATTTGTTCCGGGCCGTTCATCAGCTAACCATATATGAACAGTTATGAATCTGTTTGAAAGGGCTAGAAAAGGGCGATATCACCACCTGGCCCTGTCACTAGACGCAGAAAAAGCGTTTGACAAGGTCAGGTGGGAATATATGGCTGAGGCCCTCAGGGCTTTCGGCATACAGGACAATATGGATAGAGCCATAATGGCACTATATACAAAGCCAACAGGAAGACTGGTGGGCCAAGGCATTAAATCTGACTGGTTCGCAATATGTAATGGAACCAGACAGGGGTGTCCTTTGTCCCCACTCCTGTATGTAATATCCTTAGAACCACTAGCGAACGCCATACGCTCCAACGAAAATATACAGGGAAGTGGGCCATTGAAAGAACAAAAAATTAAACTTTACGCAGACGATATTTTGATAACAACGGATGACCCAATAAATTCTCTGCGTGAATTAATGTCAGTCATAGAAGAGTACTTGGCCCTTTCAAACTACAAACTTAACGGATCAAAAACAATCGCGCTTAGTATCAACCTGCAACAAACAGATATAGAACTTATAAAGCAGAAGTACAGTTTTGTTTGGGTCAAAAATCATTTGGCATACTTAGGAATAAACATCTCCTCAAATCCACGTAAATGGGTGGAAATCAATATGATACCACTGATCAGAGATATGAACAGATCCCTAAATAAATGGAAGAACTCAGAGATATCGTGGTGGGGAAGAATTAATACTATTAAGTCCTACATCCTACCACGATATACTTATATCTTTAGGATGATCCCAACGGCAATGCCCGACCCCTGGCTGAAAATGGTGCAAACAGAATTTTCAAAATGTATTTGGGCAGGCAAAAGACCAAGAATAGGGTTACATATTTTAGCAAAAAAAAAAAATAAGACGGCGGCCTAGGCATACTGATAATCCAAGAGTATGCAAAAGCCGCAATCCTGACTCATGCTGTCATTACACAAAGACAAGAGGCAGCACAAGAGGGCTGGTATGACTTAGAAATAGAAACAGCTGAACAAGCAAAAGATCTAATAACCCTATTCTGTCATAATAACAACAAGGGGGGGGGGAACTACCCAAATCTGAGTTTCCCTCTCTAACAAATTCTGACCAACTGGTATAAAATTTTAAAAAAATTAGGGATAGAATATAAACTACTACCATGTCTCCCAGTTAGATGTATCGAAAATAATATGAAAGATCTGAATATAGAAACATGGCAACAAAAGGGAATAAAAGAAATTAGGGATCTATATAAAGATCGGGGAGATTAAATCCTTTGCAGACCTGCGCCTAGAATTCCAACTGTTAGAAAAAGATAGGTTTAAATATATAAGAGTAACTAGTTTAAAAAAAAAAAAAATCTATATATAAGAGGAGAGGATAGACATCTAAAATTACTGACAAATATCCTTCTACAAAAAGACTTTAAACATATGGTTACTAAATCCCATTTACTAATAAGAATGATAGAACAAAATAGGTATCCTCCGGCAATAAAAAAAATGGGAGAAGGACCTACAAGTTAGTATAATGTATAAAGAATGGAAAAACTCATTGAATTCAGTGTAAAAACTTGTACACTGAATCGAAATGAGATGCATTTCAAATTAATAAATAGGTGGTACTTGGACCCCAAGAAAGTGAATAAAATGTATCAGTCTAACAACCCAGTCTGCTGGAGGTGTAATCAAGAGACAGGGGATTATATGCACGTGTGGTGGCATTGCAGGGAAATAAAGCCACTATGGAAATTGGTGGCAGAAAAAGTGGTAGAAATATCAGGACTACAATGGGAACTAACGCCAACTAGAGCCCTACTACATTTGGACCTTCCAAAAATAAAAAAGGAATCAATGGCAATAATAATACACATACTAATGGTAGTCAAGGTAACAATAGCAAGAAACTGGAACTCCAGGGAAGTAGCAAAATGGCCACACATTAGTGCAATACTTGCCCAACAATGTACAATGGAAAAGGGGGTAGCATGGATAACACAACACAATACATATACACCCGAATTTTGGGAAACTTGGAGTAACTACTTTAAGAATTAAGAAGGGCTCTAAAGCATAGGGGAAAGAAGAGGAAAGGGGAAAGAAGAGGGGAAAAAAAGGGAAAGAAACGAAAGAGAAAAGAATAGGTAAAAGGCATGCTCCAAATCACACACCATGTTCAAATAAAAAAAAAAGAGAAAGGAAAAAAAAAAAAAAAAAAAAGAAGAAATTGGAAGCCCACGAACGTAACCCCATGGGCCCACATTAGAGCATAAATGAGGCAACAATGTCTAATGGAAAGAGGGGTCGCCTTTACAATACAGCACAAAACATATACACCTGGCTATTGGGAAAAATGGGATAATCATTTTAAGAGTTATGAAGGGAAGAAAATTAAAGAAAACCAAAAAAGGGTATAACCCCGGGCAGGAGTAAATAACAACGGAAACAGGGTCTTATTCAGTTAAAAAGTGGGCCGCGACCCACACACCATGTCCAAATATATGTAATGTTAGTGTATGGTTTATGTATGTAATTTTAAAGAATGAAATGATGGTATTTTGCCATAAGCCATGAGTATGTCATAATTTATAATTAAATTAATTAATGTAATTTTGATAATTTTGTAATAAAAAAATAAACAAAAAACAGATTTGAAACCTGTATGGCTCTCATTTTAAATGCTTGTGCATATAATGCTCAAAAAAAGCCAAGGCATCAGTCTATTTATGTTACATAAGCATCCTGTATTTCAGAGCTACAGTCTATCACCTCAAAAGCCACACCCTCGTCATTTGCTCTGTTTCAGACCATTGTTGTTTTTGACTTACATTTGTAGTTAATTTATTAGTAATTCTATCATTTCTTTTCTCAGGTTCATATCTAAAAGGGTGTTTTATCGCTTGGCTGTTGAACAACCAGTGGTCTATGATGGAAGTGATTCTCCTTAATGGGATATCAGAAAATGCTAAATCATTTTAGATTTGTTTTACAAAAGTTATTCTATACATATCAACACTATTGACAAGCGACTGTGGAATGACAGTGATTCTATGTTGAAAAGAGCAGTTATTGCACAATGTATTTAAATGTTTATGCTGTATTGCCAAAAATATATATTTACTATTTAAATATTGATGGTATTCTGAGAAAATGTACACCGATCAGCCATAACATTATGACCACTGACAGGTGGAAAGCCGGCGGAGGCAGTGTGATGCTTCGGGCAATGTTCTAAAGTATGCCTTCGGTTCAGCCATTCATGTGTATGTTACTTACACGTACCATGTACAGTGGATATAAAAAGTCTACACACCCCTATTAAAATGTCAAGTTTCTGTGCTTTAAAAAAATTAGACAAAGATAAATCATTTCAGAACTTTTTCTACCTTTAATGTGACCTATAAACTGTACAACTCAATTGAAAAACAAACTGAAATCTTTTAGGTAGAGGGAAGAAAAAATATAAAAATAAAATAATGTGGTTGCATAAGTGTGCACACCCTTAAACTAATACTTTGTTGAAGCACCTTTTGATTTTATTACAGCACTCAGTCTTTTTGGGTATGAGTCTATCAGCATGGCACATTTTGACTTGGCAAGATTTGCCCACTCTTCTTTGCAAAAACACTCGAAATCCGTCAGATTGCGAGGGCATCTCCTGTGCACACCGTCAGATTGCGATGGCATCTCATGTGCACAGCCCTCTTCAGATCACACCATAGATTTTCAATCGGATTCAGGTCTGGGCTCTGGCTGGGCCATTCCAAAACTTTAATCTTCTTCTGGTGAAGCCATTCCTTTATTGATTTGGATGTATGCTTTGGGTCGTTGTCAGCTTTCTAGCAGAAGCCTGAAGGTTTTGTGCCAATATTAACTGGTATTTGGAACTGTTCATAATTCCCTCTATCTTAACTAAGGCCCCAGTTCCAGCTGAAGAAAAACAGCCCCAAAGCATGATGCTGCCACCACCATGCTTCACTGTGGGTATGGTGTTCTTTTGGTGATGTGCAGTGTTGTTTTTGCGCCAAACATATCTTTTGGAATTATGGCCAAAAAGTTCAACCTTGGTTTCATCAAACCATAACACCTTTTCCCACATGCTTTTGGGAGACTTCAGGTATGTTTTTGCAAAATGTAGCCTGGCTTGGATGTTTTTCTTTGTAAGAAAAGGCTTTCGTCTTGGCACTCTACCCCATAGACATATGAAGAATACGGGAGATTGTTGTCACATGTACCACACAGCCAATACTTGCCAGATATTCCTGCAGCTCATTTAATGTTGCTGTAGGCCTCTTGGTAGCCTCCCAGACCAGTTTTCTTCTCGTCTTTTCATCAATTTTGGAGGGAGCTCCAGTTCTTGGTAATGTCACTGTTGTGCCATATTTTCTCCACTTGATGATGACTGTCTTCACTGTGTTCCATGGTATATCTAATGCCTTGGAAATTCTTTTGTACCCTTCTCCTAACTGATACCTTTTAACAATGAGATCCCATGGCTTTTGCTGTGGAATGTGACTAAAAAAATTTAAGGAAAGACCAACTAGAGCAGCTGAACTTTATTTGAGGTTAATCAGAGGCACTTTAAATGATGGCAGGTGTATGCTGACTCCTATTTAACATGATTTGGAATGTGATTGCTTAATTCTGAACACAGCTACATCCCCAGTTATAAGAGGGTGTGCACACTTATGCAACCACATTATTTTATTTTTATATTTTTTCTTCCCTCTATCTAAAAGATTTCAGTTTGGTTTTCAATTGAGTTCTACAGTTTATAGGTCACATTAAAGGTGGAAAAAGTTCTGAAATGATTTATCTTTGTCTAATTTTTTTACAGCACAGAAACCTGACATTTTAACAGGGTGTGTAGACTTTTTATATCCACTGTACCTAAGCATTGTTGTAGATCATGGAAATGGTATTCCTTGATGGCATTGGCCTCTTTCAGGAGGATAATGTGCCCTGTTACAAAGCAAAAATGTTTCAGGAATGGTTTGAGGAATACAATGAGTTCAAGGTGTTGCCTCCAAATTCCCCATATCTCAATCCAGTCAAGCATCTGTGGGACAAACAAGTCCGATCCATGGAGGCCGCACCTCACAAATTACAGGATCTACTACAAACTTCTTGGTCCCAGATACCACAACACACCTTCAGCGGTCTAGTGGAGTCCATGCCTTGAAGATTCAGGGCTGTTTGGGCGGCAAAAGGAAAGATACACAATATTAGCTATAATGTTATATCTGATCGGTGTATGTCTGGTTGATTTTGATTTTTGAAGAGATGATTTATGTAACATTCATATTGTTCTATATTTTTAATAAGAGTATAATGCTAAATACTTATATCTTGTTTTTTACTGGTTAAGAGAAATTCGGTGGTAAGCACATTTTATTGTACAACTACTTGTAATTATAATAGTGTTTACAATTTACAAACATTATGTTGCTCTGCAATGCTTATCTAATTTGCATTTGAATTAACTCAATGCCACGTGATGATGCAGTATTTTGGAATATGCCAATATGTTTACAAACATATCAATATTAATCAGAGCTCCATAAAGCACATTTTAATGCATATCTTTAATAATAAGGAATATTTCTTCCTTTAATTTTTTTGTTTTTGAATTTAGCAAGCTGCTACTGTATATTTAATGCATAAGATTATGTACGTTACTATATAGTTAGCAGTTCATTGGGTACACCAACCAATCGGCTTTTATTCTTGCCCTTGAAATGTTAGAATCTGTTCCCATTTAAGTTTACACAGGTGTCTCAAAAGCAAATTGGTCAGTTCCAACTGGACATCACCACTCAATTTCTGGAGATGAGATGCTAGTGACTTTGTTTTGCAGGGAGCTTGTCCCACTTGATCCCACACTTATTCAGTGAGATGGAGATACAATACCAGAGGATGCCTCTGTTTAATAGCAATTATCCCTTTTATATTTCTACAACCACTAATGGGCAATTCTTGTCTTGGAATATGGCACTTTTTCCTGCCTTAAGTTCCCTTCTGTAGTTGTAAAAATGGATGCCATCAGTGAGTGTTCATAGATAGTGTTTAGGCTTGCTGTGACATTAAAATGTTGCTTCACTGGTAGGACATACTTGAAAATTAGAGAATTCTCAATGCATCCTTCCTGGTTAAAAAAACAACAACTTTGTATAAATAAATACATTACTTAAAATATGGCACTAAAATCCTCCCAACAACATAAAATTTCATCACTTAAAAATGAAATTAGATTTAGTGTAACAGATGTCTGCTTACCCCTCAGCTCTGTCCATCACAGAGAATCAATTCAGTGATATGATAGGATTGAAGTCTCTGTGAAACGATCACTTCTTCACAGTGTTCCTTAGGAGTATTATTCAAAAGCTAGTTTAAAATAACATAAGTGGCCTTTTTTCCTGCTTAAACATTGCTCTTGAGGGTTTAGTCCCTCTTTTAAGTAAGAGGATGGGTCAGTGCATTTTTCCATCTACAAGTGATGTCATGCAGGTTGGAATAGAATAAGTTTTTTGCACTTTTCACTTGTCTTTTGTCCCTGTAACTGAAGCTTCTAGCTTTAATGGTGGATTAAACCCACCTTTAATTAAATTATTTAATAAAACAGTTGTTCAAACCAACACCCCTACCATGGTACATTGTCAGTATTATCTAGTCCAGAGGCATCCAAGTTTTTTTACGAAATGTGCATGGTGTATTGAGCCGCTTTTTCATTTCCTGCTTAGCTTGTTTGTCATAGGAAAATGTTTACTTGTTTAGCAGTCATATGCAGTGCAAAAACAGTTTTAATCAACTTTGTTAAAGGGACACTAAACATTATTTTTCACTTGTGCTTCTAATATAGAAGCACAAGTGAAATTTTAGTTGTCCCTAGTATGAGGATAAACTGGCGTGTACTTTTGATAGTACACGCCAGTTTGTTCTCTGACCGACAGCTGCCATTCTTCCATAGGAAGCAGGCAGACATCTGGTCGGCGAATGTCCCCCCTGCTAATCCCATGCAAAAACTAGGGTCTCTCTCTCTGTGCTACCAGAGAGAGACCCTTGCATTCAGATGTCTGAGCAGGCCGCGTGCTGACGCCTTTGGCACCTGACAACCAGGAACTGCTGTGTCTCGCATTAGTTCATCTTAGTTCATCTAAAGATGCCAGTGGCATAAAGATATAAAAGTCTCACACTTACATAGGCTAGGTTCTTAAACACATTTGTATTCTTTATTTTTCTCAGATACTCTCGAACTTGTCTGTTACATTCAAGTCAAGGCTTCTATGTTGGCAGACTATGCATGCTATTTACTAAAGTTGAGGTGAGATAAGCATTACTTCTCCCCCTGCTAAGCATACTCACCAGGTTTGTCCCTGCACAATGTATAGTTAAATTGGTGTGATGAAATATCCATATCACTTTAACTGATCTGTAACTTACCATTTAGTGAATAGAACCCTATTTCCATGCATTTATAACCTTTTTCTGTAACATTTACACAGTGAATCCTAATGCCCCCTTCTAGTTCCAGATCATACCCCAGGTTCCACCCCCCTTTCTAGTTCCAGATCATGGCCCTTCCATCTTTCTGGGAACGAGTTAACTACTAGTTAGTTTTCCAATTTGACTGGCAATCAACTAAATCAATCAATGATGTCATGCAAGAAATAATTAAAATTAAAATCCAAAATTAAACCAAAGGAAGCAAACATTTGCACAGGAATTGTGATATTAAATGTAAAATCCCATTGGAATAGCTAGCAGAGCACAGATGCTTTATCCTACCAGAAATGGGCTGAGCTTGAATACAAGACTTCCCCATGTTTGTAACGTATCTGTATCATGCCTTGCAAACATTTTTTCCTTATGAAGTCTTAAACATCTCTATCCCAGAGGTCAGTTTGTGAGAAGGTCTTTGTGTCCCAGGAAGTCTCCAAAAAACTCAAGAATCTACATGAAATGCAAACTTTTAGTTTCTCACAGAATGGATAACCACTTGAAAGTGTAAAATGGCCTAGGTTAATGTCCTGTTCACAGTCCATGAAGCAAGCATTAAAAATGTTGCACAGGCATTGAGTAGGATAAGCAAGTATCATCACAGGGATAGGGTTAGTTTGGCCAGTGAAACCATTGTTTGCCTTATTATTTTGTGTACTGTTAAAGAATTCAAATCATGGGTATCAAAAATGGCATGGTTAATATGTCACATTAGTAATGTATAGACATGAGTGTGTTGGCACAATGACACGTCAACTTTAGTGGAGCTTTTCACTAGAAGTGAAGGGCCGGTGAGTTCAGATGAGATGACTTGTCTATAAATTATGCAGAAACAAACATTGAGAATTCCTACTTCAAAATCAAAGTGGATTCTGCATTCAATCATAATGCAGGGCCAATTGAGTTTTCCCCAGGAGAAATAGAGTAGGTTTAGACCTTTATAGTAAATTGTTACGTTGTGGTGAGATAAAATGCTCTCTTGTGCCTCATGTTTAGTGGGTAGCTCTTTGGGATTAAGTTAAGGTGGATAGCAAGATCCCTCCTAACCCTAATGCCCCCCACCCTGACGTTAACCTTAATTTCTAACCTTGATGTCGACATATTGACACTATAATGCCTACATGGAATTGTAGCATGTATCATGTGGCCATAATCAAACCTCATATTTCAATGTCCCCTACATAACACTGAGGCATGCACTTACTATGATATGTTTCAACTATTGGTTTCTTGTGTATTTACCCTAACGGTTTATTTTTATGCAAAACTCAATAAAAATTATGGAATGAAAAAATGTGACTTTATAATTTAACAATCCTTTAAAAAAAATCCTGGAAGAGATTTTACAAATTTCACTAGTTTATTCACCATGTTGCAGGTGAAGGTATGAGAAATGGTCAGTAGGCCCAAAAAAAATCTAATTTTTGGGGGTCCTGTACTGTCAAATTTGGGTCTGTCCGTACACAGGCAGCATTGCATTTAAACTGTGTATGGGGAAAAGATATACAAATCTAAAACAAGGAGAGGCTGGAGCTATGTGTGTGTGTGTGTACAGGGAGTGCAGAATTATTAGGCAAATTAGTATTTTGACCACATCATCCTCTTTATGCATGTTGTCTTACTCCAAGCTGTATAGGCTTGAAAGCCTACTACCAATTAAGCATATTAGGTGATGTGCATCTCTGTAATGAGAAGGGGTGTGGTCTAATGACATCAACACCCTATATCAGGTGTGCATAATTATTAGGCAACTTCCTTTCCTTTGGCAAAATGGGTCAAAAGAAGGACTTGACAGGCTCAGAAAAGTCCAAAATAGTGAGATATCTTGCAGAGGGATGCAGCTCTCTTAAAATTGCAAAGCTTCTGAAGCGTGATCATCGAACAATCAAGCGTTTCATTCAAAATAGTCAACAGGGTCGCAAGAAGCGTGTGGAAAAACCAAGGCGCAAAATAACTGCCCATGAACTGAGAAAAGTCAAGCGTGCAGCTGCCACGATGCCACTTGCCACCAGTTTGGCCATATTTCATAGTTGCAATATCACTGGAGTGCCCAAAAGCACAAGGTGTGCAATACTCAGTGACATGGCCAAGGTAAGAAAGGCTGAAAGACGACCACCACTGAACAAGACACACAAGCTGAAACGTCAAGACTGGGCCAAGAAATATCTCAAGACTGATTTTTCTGAGGTTTTATGGACTGATGAAATGAGAGTGAGTCTTGATGGGCGAGATGGATGGGCCCGTGGCTGGATTGGTAAAGGGCAGAGAGCTCCAGTCCGACTCAGACGCCAGCAAGGTGGAGGTGGAGTACTGGTTTGGGCTGGTATCATCAAAGATGAGCTTGTGGGGCCTTTTCGGGTTGAGGATAGAGTCAAGCTCAACTCCCAGTCCTACTGCCAGTTCCTGGAAGACACCTTCTTCAAGCAGTGGTACAGGAAGAAGTCTGCATCCTTCAAGAAAAACATGATTTTCATGCAGGACAATGCTCCATCACACGCGTCCAAGTACTCCACAGCGTGGCTGGCAAGAAAGGGTATAAAAGAAGAAAATCTAATGACATGGCCTCCTTGTTCACCTGATCTGAACCCCATTGAGAACCTGTGGTCCATCATCAAATGTGAGATTTACAAGGAGGGAAAACAGTACACCTCTCTGAACAGTGTCTGGGAGGCTGTGGTTGCTGCTGCACGCAATGTTGATGGTGAACAGATCAAAACACTGACAGAATCCATGGATGGCAGGCTTTTGAGTGTCCTTGCAAAGAAAGGTGGCTATATTGGTCACTGATTTGTTTTTGTTTTTTTGAATGTCAGAAATGTATATTTGTGAATGTTGAGATGTTATATTGGTTTCACTGGTAAAAAAAAAAATAATTGAAATGGGTATATATTTGTTTTTTGTTAAGTTGCCTAATAATTATCCACAGTAATAGTCACCTGCACACACAGATATCCCCCTAAAATAGCTAAAACTAAAAACAAACTAAAAACTACTTCCAAAAATATTCAGCTTTGATATTAATGAGTTTTTTGGGTTCATTGAGAACATGGTTGTTGTTCAATAATAAAATTAATCCTCAAAAATACAACTTGCCTAATAATTCTGCACTCCCTATGTGTGTGTGTATATATATATATATATATATATATATATATATATATATATATATATATATATATATATATATATATATATATATATATATATATATATATATATATATAACAATCCAAGGTACTAGCACTCTGCTCACCACTCGCCAACGATTCTCAAATGCCTGGGTGCAGCTCACATCGAAACATAAACAGTCCAAACATGTGTATAGAGGATGCACTCGCAGGTCTTTGTAGTATCAAAGATTTAATAATCAAAAATGACAAGAAACACGACTTGCTAGCCTGAAATGTCGTGTTTCTTGTCATTTTTGATTATTAAATCTTTGATACTACAAAGACCTGCGAGTGCATCCTCTATACACATGTTTGGACTGTTTATGTTTCGATGTGAGCTGCACCCAGGCATTTGAGGATGTATATATATATATATATTTTACATACACACACACGCACATGTATAGTATTTCTGACAAGCTTATAGCACTCACAGAGTCTGTAGGCTTTCTAGTTAATGCATCCAATGCCTCACCAACACATTTTGCATACACAATTCTTAGAGGAACCAGTCAACTAGTTCCTTATACGACATCATACTAAGCCAATTGCTTAATTCCTCTTCCCAAATGTGTAAAAAATGTAACTTCTTCCCCCTTTACAGAAGCAAAGATTGCTTAAGAGCAGCCAGAGAAAAAAAATATATATTTGAAATTAAATAGCGGTGGTCTGAAATTACAAAATTTTCAATTTTATGTATATTTTATTTTTTCTCCGGCCACTCTTATAACTCATTGCTGTTATTCTAAGTAGCCTGGCTTGACAAAGACCCAGGGGAGTTAAACATTGCCGTGAATGTTGGATTAAAAACTTCACCTCGCTCAAGTGCTGAGCATCGTGTCTGGTTTTTTCTGGTTTTCTATTTTGGCTAAATTACAGCCACTAACCAATGGTTTTCTGTTTGGTCAGCTTTAGTTAAATATTGAGTCTCCATATTTCTAAAATGTAACCTGTAGATTTTTTCCTTAGCTACTCCTAGAGTTGTGTACTTGAGGGCTACGCATCCAAGCCAGTTAATTTCTATGTCCCCTTATGAATTAGCAAATTAGGAAATTTAATGATATGACCGATAAACCTTAAAAAAAATAGCCCGAACAGAGTACAAATTACCAGCCATGCTAGTGCTTTCATAGATTTAACATTAGCCTCAAGCCAATTTTTTATTGGCCTGCCGATAACATACTGGTCAGGTGGCAGCCCTAGTTTCTGGGGGAAAATGTGACATGAAACATATTCCTTTGTGACAGTGTGTGCTTGCATGTTTCATCTCATTAATACAAACTAAGAGAAATAGGTTTGTGTTAATGCTTACTAAAAATATAAATCAAAAAAGGTCAACTGAAGTAGAACTATAAAATAATGTGACAATACTTAATCCAGGATCTATAAATTAATATTTGGCCTGAAATAAAGGAGAACATCTTCAGAACAATAAGTACACAAGTTAGTTTTATGTCTATATTTTGCAAAAATAACTTACTTCCTTTTGTACTTCCTTTCTGATTAAGTACCTATATACAAACAGAATATAAAACATGTTGAATGCTTGAAAAGTTCCTTTTCTTTATCTGCTGATACAGACAAAACATAATAAATACTACTGCCATTTTATTATGTTATGGGGGGGGGGGGGGGGGGGGAAAGACCTTTCGATTTCTGCCAGCACCTCTGCTGCAAGATTGTTATTTTTTTTGGCCCCACAGGACTGCCAGGTCCCTGAGAGCCATAGGGGTTCTACCCCTCCTGATGGCGGCCCTGTTGGCACATATATTGGAATGGTCATAAATGGTTCAAAGTCTCATTAAGACTTCTGTTTACACATTTTCTATTAAAAATAAGACACCAGACATGTTTCAAATATTTTTTTTCTTTGTTTATATTTTGTCTTCCAAAGCCTTCTTTGAGAGGAGAGTGGTGATTATTCATAAGGAACAAAAAGAATACTGCATTTTTTATTAATAGGTACAATCATCTCCTTCCCCTAAATCACACCAACTTTAACTTGAAATAGTGCTACTTTAAATTCTAAAACTGGATAGTCAAAGTTGAAAAACAAAGCCTGATCAAAAGATTTTTCAGTATATTCAATGTTCCGACAGTTTGATTAACAGTGCACTTATCAGTTAGAAGGCATCTTCATATTGTCAAGAAGTTTTGGTACATTTTCCAAAGATGTGAGATTTATGCACAGAAATATTCATTAAATAGAAAAAGCCCATTTATTCCCAAGAAATGTCAATACACAAAAGATTTCAGAGCCACTTTTCTTTGCTGAACAAATGTTCTTCGTTGAAGTATCCTGGTTTTTCATTAAGTATTGGTGTATCCACAAACTCCACCACACATTTTCCAGCATCACATGGAGAACGTTCTAGCTCCAGTATAGTAATGTTGTTTACTTGAGATGTTGTTAATAAGTGCACTGGAACATACAGAGTAACTTGAGGGCCTCTCGCTGGCCAATAACGTCCCAGATTATATCCATTGATCCAAATTTGACCCTGCAGGCCAAACAAATAAGCAAAAAGTAGAAGCAGGTTAGTTTACTTGGTGTACAAATTACACAAGGGCTAAAGAACCTTAGATGTCATTTGAAGACCTACACGGCAGATCCATTTCATTCCGTGTTAAATCAGGTTTCTATAAAGTCAGAGTGTAACCAACATTTAAGACCTGTTCCCACAATTGCAGTGGACATGTAGTTGAAGGCAAGTAAACTGCACTTCCTAGATTCCTCGAGAGTAGTAGCCTATGGTGAACAAGGTGAGGGTCTGCTAACAGGTCTGGGCTAAGATACTCAACTAGCACAGATCACCTGTACATAGGTCCACTTTATGGGGTGCACATAGCATCAATGAGCAGTGTAACGGTGATATTTGCTACTGGGCCATCAAAGCAAAGAGCCTAAATGCCCTCCCCACTGCACCACCAGGTCCAGGACACCCTATTGGTTCTCACTACGATAACTACAAGGGTTACCTAGGAAAGTCAGAGCACACAGGTGGTGGATTTATAAACAAATATATTTTCTTTTTTAAATAAAAAGCTATTGGGGAATCAAGAGAACAATCATGTGGCCAGCAAAGGGTGTCAGGAACAGCCCTACAGAGGTTTTTTTTAGGGCAATTACGTGGTACAGCTCATGGACAGCTATAGAATGGATTTTTGGTCAATAGGATTGTGGGATAATGACTGGGGCTGTGGCACACTGTCACAATTTCCCATTATCGACTTAGGTGCAAAAGACCTAGATACAGTTCTAGAATCAAAATATCTCCATCAAAGTAGCCCTGTAGGTGGAAGATACCCCCTGAGAGCTAATGTTTATCATTTATCCACCAAAACAGAAAAGGTTAGTAATACTGGACACATATATTCTATCCAAGAGGATTTTATATTAACATCAGTAAAATTAATTTAATTTAGTTATATGGTTAAAAAGTAGATACTGAATACAAAAGAAGTGAGTTATTGGTGGTCACTGGTGTATGTATTCTGCTGCAACCACTTAAGTGTAAAAACCTCAGATGGACCTAATTTAGCAATTGTGAAAAAGAGCGTGCACAAAAATAATTTGGTAAATTTATCTGTAAAAGACCTTGATAGTGTCAACCTTATGGGTAGATATAGACAGGAGAGACCTTAATGGATGATGTGGTATAGTCTATTGATCCAGAATAGTGGATATGCTTCCCCCAAAAAAAGTCACATTTATCTGAGCCCTCAATGGCCAGGCTCAGGGAGTGCCTGTGTAAACAAGGTACGTAATATATAGACACAGGAGGGAAGGTATATTTCCATTCCCTCCCATCCCCATTGACAGATATCAGACCATTTTAACAAATAATACGTACCTTTGTCCATCCAGGAAATTTAATAAATGTATCCTGTGGCAAGTCAGGAATACCAGTGGGAATAATTAACTGACCCTTGTAAAAAGCAGGGGTTGTAAAGTTCGATGTCCTTAGACCAGATGTTTTGGTTATAAGTCCATTTATTACAGCACTATCAATGTCTAAAGGGTACATTGTCCAGTTAGTGAGTATTTCTTCACTTAGGGTTACATTGGTAATCAGACCCTAAAATTTACATAAAAAGACAATATATTAGCATCATTATGTCTGAAACTTTTGTTTAACACACATGAATAGTACCTACACAATGGTTCCCATCATTCACCCAATACATTATTCAAAAGATAATGACTGCAGTTGAATTGTTACAAAGACTCATGTGTGAGCCAATACAGGCAATTTATAGGTTTAGTTTCTCATAGATCATTGCGGACACAGAAGTGGTCTTTTGTCTGACTAAAAAGTGTCCTAAATGGGCTTAATCTCTTTTTTTGGGTAAGCAGTATAGTCCCCTAAAATATACAGACACAGGTTAGCCATGCTATTTATACAAAAAGAAAAAAAAAGATTTAGCAAAGCATTGTAACAAAATAATAAAACAAAAAAAATGCAGAATACTAGTTATGGGTCACTCAATTAGTCTATTTATAATTTCTTATACTACTCAAGCACAATCATAACTGCAATAATTTAAACCACGGTTGCTTGGCTAGCAATATAGCCCAACATAAAATATGGTAATCACAAGTGATGTAAGGAATTTAATTGCAAAAGGGAAAATTTTAGTCAAATGGGTATCCTACTGATTTAACCCCTTAGTGACAAGACATTTGGACCTTGACTTTGCCTTGGTGGGGTGTTTGTGTTTAGCTGTAATTTTCTTCTTTCGCACATACTTTACCCACACAAATTATATGTAGTTATCGCCATAAGAAGGAATTTTATTGGATACCATTTTGTTCATCATATCTTATAATTAACTGCAAAAAAAAAATCATAAAATGATGAAAAAATAAAAAACACTTTCTAACTTTGACGTAAAATATAATTTACACAAATACAATCATTAAAAAAGACCCTGTCCAAATAGTTCCTAAATGTTGTCCCAAGTTCAGAAATATGCTTGTTCCCATGTTTGTCTGCAGTTTTTTGCGAGTTATAGGGTAAAAACCAAAAATAGTGTTTTGGGTTTTTTCCGTATATTGACCTTTTGACCCCAACACGAACCCCAAATTTAACCCCAACTCTAACCCTTATGCTAACTCTTAATATATTTTAATTTAACCCTAATTTAATTGTAACCCTAACCCTAGATTTTAGCTAATGAAATCTTTTTTTTTTCCATTGCAAATGGGCAGTCAAGCAACATTTTCAGAGCATCTGAAGTGATTTTTTTTTCCACTTCCCAAGCTCTGACCACAAGAGGGCACAACCATATTGCAGGAATTTTGGTGCTGGCTATTGCCTCGACTTCGAAGCAATAGACAAGCACCATCAGAGTGGTATTCGCAATCGTTGATCGCGAAAAACGCCCATTCCACTGCAGGAGGTGTCAGGAGTTCCCGGCTGGATGTGCCTGACACGTCCATTGTTGCGAAGGGGTTTAAAAAAAACATGTGACTTAGTACCAAATCCTTTTGATGTCATTGGAAACAGAGGTTTCATCATTAGCATAAGATTGTGGAGATATTTTTGTAGAGTTCTTTCTCTTGTTGCATTTAAAATTCCTTATAGAAACAATACTTTATATTCAGTGAAGTCAGTTGCATTCCATATATTGCTTTTCATACTCACTTTAAAGTCATTATTAAATCTGCCGAAGTTTACTCTGCCCATGCTCTCCACCAACAAGTCAAGTTGTGTGCCTTCAACACCAGTAATATTGATGGTTTTAACTTTGTTTCTTTCCAAAATACCTTGAGGAAGCTATAGAATAATGCAAACATTTAAAGGAATAATAATGAAAAATTATGGGAGGTTGAAAAAACAAACAAAAAAAAAAAAAACAGATTTAGTCCACATGCAACACGATCCCAACTAGTACACCATTAGATTCTGTGTGTATAAACTGTAACACTTGATCCAAAGTTGAAAGGCTGACTGGATTAAAAGATAGTAATAATTACCACCATGGTAAGAGGGTGCTCAGCTTTTACCAGGATGTTAGATTATACTCAATATTCTAGAATCTATAATATATATTCACACATATATATGATCTGGTCAGATAATCAATTCCTTAAGAATAAGGAACGCCTTTATAAAAGATGTACTGTGGTCTGATCATAACGCAGGTGAAATTCAATCTAAAAAAATATAAAGAGGAAGGAGTCAAGCCGACTGAAGTCTTAATGAAAAACAACTACACGAACAAGAAAATGATGATGATTATAAAACATAAATGTCAGAAATTTTCTTAGAGAATAACATTGATGGCCTTGCGATGACAAAGATATGATGCGCCTATAAGTGCATCATGTGGGACTATTTTATTAAAAATAGGATTCAATATTAGAAGAAAGATCAAATTAACCTGGCTGATCTGTATATAACATTCTTCAACTTAAACCGAAGAAAAATGTACAGATATTATCTCAGATGGAGGAGGTACACAGATTAATAAATTAAACCGTTACTAAGGAAGTGAAAAGAAAACGTAAAAGTTTTAAAGAACACATCCAACAAGTTTGGTTTCCTAAAAATTTTTTGTTTTATTGTACATTTCGAACTAAAATGACGAATATAAAGACCTTTGATTTTCAGTAGAATGTGTTTGCTTGTTTCATGAATGAAATTCTACAAGCTAGTACATTATAATGCTTCAGGCACCATAGATAGCGTTCTACATCTTTTTATATGACATAACATAGTGGCAACCACTGATAGCATCTGAACTCTTAGTTTACCTAGTTATTAGGTAAATGTTAAAAACATTTAAAAAAAAGTGAATGAAAAGGTGCTTCTTGGTGGAAATTTTTTATTTTCTAGTTTTGTTAATTAAATGTTCTTTAAAAATACATGGTTTTAAAGACCTTTCATCTTTTGGATACAGCCCTGCCAGCTGGTAAGTGAAGCAAAGTACCAAATTAATTAATAAAACAACATGTCCTGTCAAAATACATTCTGTACAACGCTGCAAGACAAATCACCATAATAGACTAAAAAGAACCGAATTAAAAAGGAGTAATGCGGACTATTAAATAAATTGTTTTGGAAATAGACAGTTCATGGGATATAATCTGCATCTGTTCAACATTACATTTCTGTTCTACCAAATAATAGTAATCATGTTCGATCAAAGACTGTGATAGAAGATTTAAAAGCAAATTAATGTTTCAATTTTTTCCATTGCACACACAAGCAGTTTCCTTCTAACTTAATGTTTGCAATCTATTTACGCTAGAACAATATAAATTATTGGTGTATAAAATAATGGTAACTGCTTTTGTTAAATAAAAGTGTTTTGCAAATGTTTTTGAAACTTTTCCATCACCCCCAAGGCTATCTGCCTGGCAAAGAAGTTATAGTTTCCCTCATCCCTTTGGTCAACTTGTGTCTGATCCGACTGGAGTGATGGAGCCGGAGTGCCTGCTACTGTATGTATGTCATTAGCTTATGGACAATGAGGATATTGCAGTGAGATTCTCAAATGCATTAAACAGCTCCACTGCACATGCACCAGTGACACGACCCCACACACAATGACAGATATCACTACAGTGGAGTGAAAAGGATAGCAAACAAACATATAAAATAAATGTATAATATATTACAAACAATTGTCTTCATTTATTTTCTAAAAATGATGATGGTACTCCTTTAAAGAGCCAATAATGGTCTACACAATCAAAATCGTTTGCCTCTGGAAGACCCTATTCCAACATGGAATATAGTATTAATGTCCCTTTCACTAGGCTTGTGATGATTAATAAGTAGGGCTTTCCATGGTATAGCATCCTTACTTATTATTATGATGATAATTATTATGATTATGATGGCATCAGATGAAATTTTCCTTAATATGAATTTGTGCACATTCTGTATTTATTAAAATTGAAAAAAAAAGGAAACACTCACCCCATTCACAGTCACGTAAGCACGGTCACGGACCCCATCAAAGAACGTTGACAATGGTGTTGGATCAGTATAATTTTGGGGTAATTTAGTTCTGTACAGCACAAAACCAGAATACTAAAAATGAATAATAAAAAGTAAAACATATGACCACATTGATTAAAAAGACTAGTAAACACAATTTAGGAAATAAATATGCAGAATAGTTTGCAATGATAGGAGGGTCTATGACCATTCATTGCGGCCATTTTAACACTGACAGTTCAGCGCTTACAAATAGCCAATCACAGCGTCCCGATGTATATAGCTGTCAAAAGTAAGTGACTGTCACACTAGCAGAATTTCCCTGTAGTGTCAAAACTGACAGGTTACAGAAGAAAAAGGAGCCTATAAGAGAGCCAGTAAAGACTTGAAAACACATAATGTGATTAGGTACCTGCAGCCTACCTTTTTGTATGATGGAAGAAAACTAAATATTATCTGCGCTATGTTTAGCACTTGCTCAATTAACAATTTTACGTGGTTAAAATAAAAGACTAAGGTAATCCCGGACATCTGGGAAGGTCTTTACAAGGACATTATTCTACATTTAACCCTTTAATGACTTATGGTGTTTGGTTACATTTCGCCTGTCAGACTGAGGGCACTTGCTCATGTGAAGGAGGTGATACTGATGCAGTATTCTGGGGCCCACCATGCTCTGCTGTCCATATGACCTGCTATGCCGTCCACATGGTCATTTGTACGTCCATCTTCATGGAACTGGTTAAAATATAGATGAAGAAACGTACCTGTTTCATTTGATCAAATGTCAGAGGATAAGCACTTGCGATTGCTCCATATGTTGCTAAAACATCTAAAGCCTCGATAACCGTTTGTATCTAAATGGGGGGGGGGGGGGGGGGGGAGAAAGTAAACATACTAGACATTTTACTTTCAAAAAGTTCAAACATAATGAACTAAAAACACATAAATGATAGAAATGTAGATAACTGTTACCTTCTTCATATTTATTTCACCATAAGCAAATTTTGTAGTAGTTGGTGGAATAACTGATACTACTACTAAAAAGGTAAACCGCAATTTGCTCAGTACGACTCAATAGAAAGTGTAAAAATAGAGCAAACTATGGCTCAATCTTTGGTAGAAGAAATAGTATAGCATTATACATGATCATCAATGGGATGTGGCCGCTGCTACATACAACAAAAATAATGACAATTATAACAAGGCAATATTTATTCTTTGAAATGGAGTGGTTTAATGGCAATTCATAACCAATTTGGTATGTATAACTGAGTAAAGATATGGGTCGTTATTAATAAACAAGGAAATTGCAGGGACCTGAGAAGGGAACTAACTAACAGCTTAAGGCCAAAGTTGCCAAGTTGGAAAAATTCTCCAATTCAGCTATACTATAAGTTCTTAAGCAGTATATTGCTGTAGGGTTATGGGGTAACGCACTGTGGTATTTCTTCAAACCTAGTATCCAATGAGTGGCAAAGCAAAAATCTCTTTGCATGGTAATTCAGCTTAAGTGATAATTTTGTTATAGTAACATATGATGTAAGTATCTGAGCGGATTGAGAAGCCCCACAGATAATCTCAGCAGCAGTATTACTTGTGTGTGAGGCATGTAAACACACACCACTTAATTATTGCCACAGGTGTATAAAATCAAGCACCTATCCATGTAGTCTGCATTTACAAACATTTGTGAAAAAAATGGATTGTTGTGAAGAGCTCAGTGAATTCAAGCATGGTACTGTGATAGGATGCCACCTTTGCAATAAGTCAGTTCATGAAATTTCACTTCTATTACATATTCCAAGGTCATCTGTAAGTGGTATTATTGAAAAGTGTAAGCATTTAGGATTTTTTTTCTAATATTTCATACTGTTAATTACTAGCAATGTTAATTGAAGAACTTTTGTATTTATTTATTTTTTAAACCTGGTCCTGCTGCACTATGAACCATACCTCCACATGAGAATGGATCTGATCCCATCTGAGAGAAGCATTAGGGGAGGAGTCTGGGTTTATACTAGTAATAGACTCCACTACCAGAAGAGCAGAACCATAGTTGCCAACATCGGCCATGTTTCCACATATTTGTTCCATGTGCTGCAGAAAGACCATGCAGCAAGGTGCAGCCCGGGAGTATGTGGGATGGATTTATACGCACAGACAGAATCCAAATCAATCAGGGTGGACATCTCATAGGACCTACCAACATTAATTAATTGGATTCTGTCTGTGTGTATATATATTGTACATTCTGCCGGGCTGCACTTTGCATGCTCTGTCTGCAGCTTGTGGAACAAATGTGTCCCTGGAAACATGGCTGATAATGGCAACTATGCAGAAATTAGTGTGTGCTTAAATGCTAGTTAGGGTGGAAATGTGTCTAAGTGAAGAGGTTTTACTTATTCATGGGAAAAGGGATATATGAGGAAAAATGTGAACATTTAGTGAGAAGCGAAAAGGTGAACATAAGGAAAATAAGTATGGCAGTACTTTATGGGAGTGATAAGATATAGGAAACAGCAGTAAGGTAAAGGTTTAAGGAGTAGTTTGATTAACCAAATGGTTAATGGAGGTAGTAATGGAGGGTTGAACAAGGATAGAAATGAGGGTCCGGTTACATCACAGCCCAACAAATATGGAGTATTAAAAAATCTATGCAGTTGTAACAAAGTCATTGGCCTGGATTACATGTTACCCGGTAATTAGCATATCTGGGACATTTAACCCACCGCACACTATTTCTTTTGGATTAGCATATGATTCAACTAAATCTGGGATCGCAGAAGTACAGTGCCTTAAAGCACCAGTGCTGCAGTACAGGAATAATGGCATTTGATCGAATAACCTAGGAGCATCGTTCACCCCACCCAAAAAAAAAAAAAAGTGAAATATGCCCTCCTGGGGCCATCGATCAACCGCTGACCCCAGTAAAAAATGTTTTTAAAAAACAGCCGCCCATGCAGGTACCATGCCAACAGTCACTAAACTATTTAAAAAGATGGTTTACATTGACGGGGGTCACTGAATCTAGTCCATTGACTGATACATAAAGTGATATATTTCCTGCACTGTCTGGTTACCTACATACCAATAGCGATGCTGCAAACTAGATAAAGAGAGACAAATAGGGGGATACTTTACCCCTTAATGCCCAAAGGTGATTTTGTCCATAATGACCAAAATCACCAAAAGGCAATTTTCGGTTCTTGGCCTTGATCACTTGATTGGGAGCCAGGGTCACAGAGATAATGACTCGATCAGAGTCTATATAGACCCTGTAGGTCCATGCAGAAACATTCAGAGAACTTCCAATGTCACTTGTGACTTCATGAAAGTATCCTGAAACCTTGAAGTTTGGGCACAGAAAAAATAGATTACATGTAACCAGTGCACACTTGAACATTGATTATAGTTAGCCTGTCAGACTAAGGCCACTCAAGGAACAGCCCATTGAGGGGTGATGCGATAAGCTGCTGTTATATGCTGTCCTTGTGATCATTTGGGCCATGTGTTTAAGGACGCCATAGAACGTCATTATGTGGTTATATAGTGCTTCATTTGTAGTGGGCCTCAAGAATATTAATTGTGGCTCACATTGAAGAAAGAGCTTATGTGCAATGTTGGTATGATGGTATGATGGATGGCTATGCTAGTTTATGGGTGGAATCCAGATTCGTAAAAATATCCACAATAACTAAATGTGAATCAAGCAATAAAGAAAACAAAACAACATAATGAGCTAAAAACACAAATGATAGAAATGTAGATAACGGTTACCTTCTTCATATTTATTTCACCATAAGCAAATTTTGGAGTAGTTGGTGGAATAGGGCCTTCTGGAACCTGCTTATACTAAAAGAAGAAAACAATACCCAATTTCAATTCACAAAGCATGACACCTAAACTGATTTAAAGTTTGCAAAAAATGTAATGCATATTCAAACCCTTAAGTTCCCTTAAAACAGTTTCATTCTTAAATATTTTGCATGTTACTGGTTAACACAATCAGAAAAAGCCTCAAAAACAAGACTATTGCAATAATGGTTCACAACATATACATCCAGGCAACACAGACATGTTTAAGAAGTATCCATGTATATTTGTGAAAAGTATGACTTTTAAAAAGGTAAGCAATGAAGTGTCCCCATAGAGTTAGCTTCTTCTTTAGAACTTCAGAGATCAGACTTAGAATTTCTCATGTAGAGCTTCCAGAACAAGGTAGACTTCAGATACAGTTCATTCATGTTATTTCTCATTTTATGGAACTAAAGAAGCTTAAAAATTAATTCCATTTGCAACACACTAGAATCTACACCTACCCACCACTACATAAACTCGTATATAGATCTGTAGCTTAAGTACCACTGACCTTCAAGAATCAACACTATCTCTTCCCATCTTCACCACCACTTACCCTGGCCAAAAATAAAATCTGCATTTGCTACAGAACTTGCCTGCCCCATATCTTCAACACCAAATGAAATACTGAAAAACGGATATCTATTCCCTGCAATCATAAAACTTTTTCACCTGTGACCTGTTAAATACACATGATATTCATCTCTCATTGTTTTAATCTCCTTGAAACTTGGCTCACCTCATCTGACACTGTCTCTTTTGCTGCTCTCCAATATGGTGGCCTACACTTCATCCACTCCCTAAGACTTGGGGACAAAAGGGATAGTGGTGTTGGAATCAACCTCTCTCATAATTGCTCAACTCATACCCTCATCCTTTTCCCTGTGATTCTCATTCTTCAAAGTCCACTCTATTTGTCTTTTCTTCCCTCTATCCCTCCATGTTGCAGTTGTTTACTAACACCCAAGGCCCACTTGATAATTTTTTTCACATTTCTGCATGGCTCCTTCACTTTCTTCCCTATAACAAACCCTTTCTCATTCTGGAAGACTTAAAACATCCCTATTGACCTGATCAACTCTCCAGCTACTCCAAAACACTTTTCTGTTACTTCTTCCTTTGGTCTCTCCCAATCATCCAACTCACTAACCCACACTGAAAGCCGCTCATTAAATCTATTATTCACAAAGTCAGGAGCATTCTACAACTTTGCTATTTTCCTCCAGCTTCTTACTTCTACAGCACCTTGCCTCACTGAACTACTACACTTCACCCAACTCAGTTCCAAAGACTGCTATTGTAGTTCACCCTCCCACTAGATGGGGGTTCCTTCACCATGACACTTTTTAGAGAGACGTTGTCACCCGTTCTCCTCTCTGTTGGTGTTCCGCAAGAGTCTGTACTTGGACCTCTGCTGTTTTCCCTGTACAACTCCTGTCTAAGAAAACTTCCCAACTTTTTTGTCTTGCAATACCACCTGTATGGGAATGACACATAGATCTGACTTTCCTCGCATTATCTCACTCACTCTGTCATGTCACGGACAGTCTGTCGGTCATCTCCACCCGGATGTCTGATCACTACCTAAAACTTAATCTCTCTAAAAAGGAGTTGATCATCTACCCTCTGACCATATGCAATGCATTGGGTTGGCTTTTGACACAACTGTCTACTTCGTTCCGCATGTTCAGTCTCTAGCCAGATCCTGTTGTCTGCACTTAAGGCCTGTTTCTCAGCAAAGAGACTGCCAAAATCCTAGTGCATTTCCTTGTGATCACTCATCTTGGCTACTGTAATACTGTCCTGACTAATCTACCAATCTTTCTCCCCTGCAATCTATTCAAAATACTGCTGCCAGGCTCATCGTTCTCTCGTCATTCCAATTAGTCTGCTTTAAGATAAAATGTAAAATTCTATAACCTACAAAGCCCTCTACTCTTTGGCCCTTCTTATTGCTTCCCTTGTTACTACCCTGCATGATCTCTGCACTCCTCAAATCAAGTCTCTCCTACAACTTCATCACCTCTTCCCACTCATGTTGGCAAGATTTTGCCTGAGATGCACCCTCTCTCTGGAGATCTCTTCCACAAACTTCAAAAAGTCCCTTAAAATGCACTTCTAAGGAAGCTTACTGTTCATCCCACTAGAATTCCTGTTAATTAACTCTAAGCCAGTCCCACCTAGCTCTCACTGTCCACAAACACTGTTCGGAATAGAAAGCATCCAACAAGAACACACAATTAATCTCTGGCCAGACCCACCTAGCGCCAACTATCCCTAATACTTTTTCTACCATCACCTTCCTTGACCTCCTCGGTCCATTATGTGTCTTTTGACCCCCACCCCCTCTAGCTTGTAAGCTTGCGAGCTTCCTTCCTAATGCATCAGTCTGTTCTTGTTCGTCCAACTTTGCTTCAGAGCATTCTAGCACTATGCAAATTGTTGGCGCTATATAGATAAATGTTAGTGTTATATCAAAAACACACACAAATTTAAATATTAATATATTACAATTTCATGTGATGCTCTTGTAAAAGTACCAGTACCTTTTTAATAACATCACGGACAGCAAAATACTTATCAGTCAGATCTCCAGCTTCAGACAGTGGAGCATCATAGTCATAGCTGGTTGGCTGTGGCTCATAAGGTGTGTTTGCTCCTAAATGAAAATGTATTTAAAAAAAAAAAAATTATAATAGAATTGAGCCATGAAAAAGTGTGCAAAAACTTAGGTCCACCACCACAAAAAATAAATAAATCAAGCAAGGTTAAGTATGTTTATATACACCGTTAGTCATTGCAGTTGTTAAAACATCCCCAAGAGTTGGTGAAACTAGGGGTGTCTTGTAACACCAACTTCCCTAATTCCGGTTAAATGCTCCATAGGAACCACATACTACATTTACTCAAATATAAGGAGGATTCCCATAGTTCTTAATGAATGGAAAAAAGGAAAAGGCCTGAATAGAAGGTGGCCCTATATAAGGAAAAATTGTGTACAAGGATTAACTTGGAGAGGTGGGGGAAGATGAAGAAGAAATTATAAAAAGAGAGGTTAAATGGTTTGGCATTCAAAGGTCATTCGCTGGCTATGGAAGTAGACACTGTAAACCAGGGATAGGCAAACTGTGCATACAAGGACACAAATGTCCATTGCTAGCTGTGGCTCTAATGTAATACGGTAAGTATTATGTATCAACTCTGTGATCATGCTTCTAAAAGATCAGAAATCATGCAAACCACAATAACATTGTGGTATCCTGTGCAATGCTATAGAAGTAATTAGAAGGGAATTAAATACCCATATACCAAGTTATTCCACACATGACTCACTACTGAAGGTAGCAATGAAATACAGAACAGAATAAATTGTTTTATGCTATGGGGGTGGTCAGTGGAGTAACTATACACCACAGGGCCCAGGTCGCAGAATCACCCGGGTTCCCTTTCCTCCCCAATATCCAGCACACCAAATGCCAGCATGGAGTAAAGAAAATCTGCCAGGTCAGTCAGTTTAAAAAAAAAAAAGCCAGTCTGAATGGCTCTTATCTGCAGACACATTCTCTGTTTATAATTTACTCTGACCCTGCTTAGAATTTACAGAAGGGGGGGGGGGGGGGGGGGGGGATTTAAAGGCTCTCTGGTAGGGGAATAGTTAAAAAAGGTCAAAAGGTCAGTGAGGCAATTCTGAAAATATTTGGAAGAGAAACAAAAGTAAGTGGAGTTTAATCAAAGGGCAGCAATGATGACATCCTTCCATATATTAAAGTGCAAATATGTTAAACTATGTAAAGGCAAATGCAAATCAGTCTCCTACATTTCTGCACACTGCATAATGGCCATCAAATAACAGTACTTTCAGAATAAGTACATACATTTCTGTGCCATTCAGATGAATTCTTACCATTCCAGTAACCAAAATTGGTCCCTCCTATAAACATGTACCTATCAGACATGAGATAACAAGAAAGAAAGATTAACTGTGCTCTGCAGGGTGCCAACCACAACATGTGCTAACTATACATTACACTCACATGTTAACATTGGCTCCATGTGCCAATATTTCATTAAGGGAAGTGACCACTCTTGCGGTTGCAACAACAGAATGTGGTTCTCCCCAATGATCCAACCAGCCAGTGTAAAATTCTGAGTTAATCTGTGTATTGTAAAAAGAAACATGTACTACAGTTCTGTGCAAAAGTTTTAGGCAGGTATAAAAACTGCTGTAAAGTAAGAATGCTTTTGAAAATGTTAGTTTATTTGTTATCAATTAACAAAATACAATTTATTGTCAAACGTTATACACCATGTCAAGACACAGCACAGCAACAAGACACAAGACTAGATGGACCGTATGGTTTTTATCTGCCGACACATTCTATGTTTCTATGTTTCTACAAGGTAGTTATACTGCCAGTGGTGTATTTTGGCTGTGTTCTGCCCTAGGCAGACTAAATTCTGCCCCCCTTCCCCCCTCCACCCACACTGCAGAACCAGGGCATACTCCAGATTGTGCCCCATCACCAACGTTGCACATCCAGGACATGCCCCATCACCAGTGGTTTATTTTGGTTTTGTGCTGCCCCAGACAGACTAATTTTGAGCACCACCACTCCGAAACGTACATTTGTGGTTGCTGTGCCTCTTGCAGAGGAGACCTGCCAGGCAATTTGGATCTTAACTGCCCTTATCGGCGAGACCAGTCTGATTTACTAATGGAGAGGTCTCCGTAATGGTGTAAGGGAGCAAAAAAAAAAAAAAAAGGCGATTCCTCTTCTGAGTAGGTTACATCCTATAGAGCTGGCTATTAGAGCTTTTCTCTGTTGTCGCTGAGAGGGATCCCACTTCTTTGTTTGTCTCCATTATTATTACAAACCTTATTTTAAATGTTTATTTTTTCACAAACTTGTCTTCAGCTTTTTTTTTTTTTTATTTATTTTTTTATACAACACTGGTTCTGCCTTGTGGCTTGGGGTGGTTGATACAAGGAAGGAGTTCTGACGGAGGTACCCAGTTGGGGTACGAGGGTGGTCCGCCACAATAATAATTTATATGTTTAATGAATAGAAGTATTACATATACTTACCAATGGTCCATTTGGCTCACAATGTCTTTGAACTAGAAATGCTGCAGTCACATTGGTTCCTGATTAAAAAAAAAAAAAAAACGTAAATAATTTGCAATATAGATATATATTTCTTTATAATTGTATAAACACACACATCCACTCACATACATGTAAATTTTGTATTGCTTTTTCTAAAATTTAGGCAGAGGGATACCGTGCGCTTGATGAGCGCGGTGTGCCCGCAACTCTAGGGAGGGGATGGGGCCTACATAACGGCCGTGCGTGGACTCAGGACCTGAGGATGCAGCCCTGGAGACAGGCCCCTGGCGGCGCAGGGTAAGCTCGGGGCTCCGGTCAACATACCACCTATGATCAATAGACCAAATCAGAGCAAACGGAAAATAAGTAATTTTGCATTTGCGAACTCAAGGGGGAAAAAAAATATAGATCTTCAGATTTTATTTTTAAAGCTATCAAAATAGTTTAAAAAAAAAATCATAATTAAAAAAATGTTACATGGCTATACAATACAGTGAGCACACACATTTGCTGTAAAAACACAGTTACCTAGAGCCACACATACAAGAACAAAAAATACCTACAGAAATAAATATAAAAACAAAAACAAATATCACCTGGTCCAAAATCCACAGTAGTATATAGACCTCGAATTGTTCCACATTTTACATATGGCAACCCAGAACCATCTGTGGTGAATAAAACAACCTCATCTCCCAAATAGTACCGGAAAAGGTTCAAAAGATGTCTTAGATAATTGTAGTCACATGCAAAATAACTTCCGTACTCGTTTTCAACCTGTGGAATGAGGGAGGCGAGATGGCAAAGGAAGATATAGAAACCCGGAGCAAAAAGGTAAGAAAGCATTGAAGGGATGGACACTACCAGTAAATATTAAACTTTAACCCCGGTCTAAAGTAATGTGAACATTTTTAGAATTATACACTACCGTGTAAAAGTTTGGGGTCACTACTTCCATGAATACATACATCAAATGATTTGCAAAATGAATAAGAAATACATTCAATTAACCTCTAGCCAAATCGCACCTAGCTCTCACGGTCCTCAAACATTGTTAGGTATAGGAAGCTTACAACTCATCCAACAATCTCTGACCAAACCAGAACACTACTACTACCACCACCACCACCACCACCTCCCTTTACGCTTTTCACCCTCTTGTGTGTGTTATGTCCCCCACCTCCTCTAGATTGTAAGCAGGGCTCTCCATCCCATGTATCAGTCTGTTTTTGCTTGTTTGACATATGTAGTCCCCCTCTATACCTAGTGCTGCGTAAATTGCTGGCGATATATAAATAAATGTTAATGTAATGTAACTCTGCTAAAAAATACCTATAATAACGTCAATTGTGCTTAGATGAATATATGAATTACAACTGGACAAATGTTTACAATATTATTATTCATGGTCAGTCAGTTAAGTTTCACCGTTCAATATCCCACGTTTCTAGCTAATCAGGTTTGTTGTGACTGAAGCAGAATGTGTGTAGGTTGAATAAAAACGAACATTAACATATTGTACTCCTATATGTCCACCTGTTCCCTGTGATTATGGAATTTCACAAAAGGGATACTCACTTCTTGTGCCCTTTAGAGAACCAAAATCAGGGTGAAATTATAGAACAAAAAGTGTAGACAGGATTACAACCAATGCATATACTATGGTGTAATTTATGAAAGGAGAACTGCAGGGAATTTCAAAACTCCAATGTTTCCAACGAAGAAGTTTGAAATGTCCTTTAAATCCCCTGCTATTTTCTCTTTCATGAATAACGTCCTATGAGAAAGAAATGTGTCTGTGCCATCTCTGATTTATGACCTCAGTCTAGGGCTTCATATGCAAATAAACTCTGTTAATGTCACATGCGAACTACAACTCTTGGATGTTGTTACACTTAATTTGCATACAAAGTGATTTCAAATAAGACACAAATTCCTTTCTCCAAGCAATTCTGCCAACACAATCTGTAGTTAATTTCTTAAGTTGCTACTCTTCCTGTTAATGCTATTTAGGGGGTATCATGTTAGGGATTAACATTAGGAATACGCATAGGAAATGGACTGAATGTGATGGACTTAAAGGGACAGTGTAGTCCCCAAACTCACTTTGGTGCAAGATGAAGATTACTGCTTGTATAGTGCACAGGCTTTTTTTCCCCAGAGTGATTTGATGCAGGCATTCTGCATAAATCACATTTTCAATATTTGACGCAAGCCCCTCTACAAACTCTGCATGTAATCTAAAGGTGTGGCAGCACTGGTTATATAGACACGAAGAATATAACATTTTGTTTAGTCACTTCATGTGCTGCTGGAATATAATGCATTGTGTGGACTGTGATAAAGTAGTTTGTGTACACAGAAGGACAACACATTGTCTGATGACATCACTAGAGAGACAGGAAATTCTATTAATTTGAATTAAATTATTCTCATTGGTTCCTACAGCAAAAAAAAAAAAAAAGGGAATTACTTTTTACTCAGCTAGTGTGGGCACAATCATCACAATTTCATCTAGATGTAAGTATTTTATATGTTATTTAAGCAATGCAAAATTTAAAACATGCATTTTAAAGTACTTTGAATGCAAATTAATATACATTAACATTTGGCAGGTGCATTTTGGGCACCAGCCAGTCCCTTTAAGTCCATTTTTTTTGTAAACTAAATGACTATGTTAGATTTGAAACAACTATCTACTGATTGGAAAGATGGTAAAGAAACAATAAATGTACATAAAGTGTTTTAAAGGGACAATACCACTTACATAATATGTAACTAGATAACCTGGTCATTTAAAACAAATACAAATATAAATCATATGCCACTGTTTTTTTTTTTATATATATGATTGAATTAATTGCATATAAAAGGAAAAATAAAATTAGGTGTTTATCTCCAGCATCCAAAATCTTCCAGCCAGTCTCACTTTGCAACTGTTGGCAAAGCCTGCATGATGATTTCATAAGATACACCCCTGCTCTCTTACTGGCTGCTGTGAATCATAATGGGCAGGACTAGGTGGATGTGTACAACTTTTTTTTTTTTTACCTGCCTTCCAACACAAAGAGAGGAGACTAACCTGATAAAACACGATCATAACTCCGCCCTCTTGTGATGTAATAGTTACATTACCCTCCCATTCAATGCAAGTCTATGGTCAGAATTCCCTTATAGACTGCATTCTGTGCCCCCAGCCCCAAAGTGAGAAATTTGTGCTGTAAAATCTCTGAGGGTGTTTTTATAATAATGGGATAGAGTAACAGGAAGGTAAAAATAGGAAGCTACATAAAGATAAGGAAATAAGACAACGTCTGAGAAGGGTGAGACCCAAGTATAGCTGATTGAGCTGCATAATCCACTAACTGATATGAAATCATATGTGGTTCTATTGAGTGAACATGACAATCACATTGGCACATTAAAAGATTTTGTAAAAAAGAATCTGGAAATTATTATTATTATTATTATGGATTTGGATACATGAGACTATCATTCTGCAAATGGTAATACTTAGCTGAAAACCCTCTTAGAGACACCACCCCCCCCCCCCAAAAAAAAACAAAACAAAAAAAAAAAAACAGCCTTCACACATCATTTAAAGAATGAATTACAAAGCATACTATTACGTACCTGCACGGTTATAATAGGTCCCCCATTTTGATAAAGCAAAGGTTTAATCTTTGGCAAGAACACACCCATCCAATTATCCACAGCTTGAAGATAATCTGAATTAAACAATTTCAAAATAAACAATAAATAAAAAGACTCAATTTAATGGTCACATTCATATTGCCATGTACATTAGGATACACAACTTCTTGATATCATTCAAAGACATTGGCATCGGCTTTTTAAAGGATAAAGAATTATGGTATATAACATCCTTCCTTGTAATCTGTGCATTGTTTTTAGAGGGGCACTGAATTTGGGAAATGCTTTGTCCAGGGTGGGGACTCCACCGAAAGCTCCAGAGCACTTTTTGAAACTGGGTAAAAGGATCTTTTTTAAATGTGTCACCTGTGCACCGTCATCGTGTAGCAGCATAATTAGACACTTTAGAAAACAGATAAAAGCTTTTAAATCTGAGGTTACCCAGCAAGAATTTCAAATCAGTGATTAGATGTCAAACTAAAAATTTAATTTATTTATTAACTTGCAGGTGTGGACTTCAGTATATTGCACGTACCAGTAGGAAACCTAGTGTACCTTCCCATTTTAGAAGTCATCATAAATGTAACTCAGGAGATTTGTCCTTAGTAGAATCCAAATAGTTAATACAAAGTTGGTGAGAGAGAAAAGAGAGAGAGAGAGAGAGAGAGAGAGAGAGAGACACAGAGAAAGAGACAGAGACACGGAAGTGTCGGGCAGCATGGAGGATGTCTGCACGTATCATACAGACATCCCCCGACTGCCCCCAGGAGGGGGGACACAGACAACGGAGGGGGGGGGGGGGAGAGACACCGCGAGGGCGGGGGGGGGGGGGGGAGAGAGAAACCGCGAGGGCGGGGGGGGGAGAAGAGAGACACCGCGAGGGCGGGGGGGGGGGAAGAGAGACACCGCGAGGGCGGGGGGGGGGGAAGAGAGACACCGCGAGGGCGGGGGGGGGGGGAAGAGAGACACCGCGAGGGCGGGGGGGGGGAAGAGAGACACCGCGAGGGCGGGGGGGGGGGGAAGAGAGACACCGCGAGGGCAGGGGGGGGGGAGAGAGACACCGCGAGGGAAGGGGGGGGGGGAAAGAGAGACACCGCGAGGGCAGGGGGGGGGAAGAGAGACACCGCGAGGGCAGGGGGGGGAAGAGAGACACCGCGAGGGGAGGGGGGGGGGGAAGAGAGACACCGCGAGGGCAGGGGGGGGGGAAGAGAGACACCGCGAGGGCAGGGGGGGGGAAGAGAGACACCGCGAGGGCAGGGGGGGGGGAAGGGAGAGACACCGCGAGGGCGGGGGGGGGGGGCGGGGAGAGACACCGCAGGGGGGGGGGCGGGGAGAGACACCGCGAAGGGGGGGGCGGGGAGAGACACCGCGAAGGGGGGGGCGGGGAGAGACACCGCGAAGGGGGGGGCGGGGAGAGACACCGCGAAGGGGGGGGGCGGGGAGAGACACCGCGAAGGGGGGGGGCGGGGAGAGACACCGCGAAGGGGGGGGCGGGGAGAGACACCGCGGAGGGGGGGGCGGGGAGAGACACCGCGAAGGGGGGGGCGGGGAGAGACACCGCGAGGGGGGGCGGAGAGAGACACCGCGAGGGGGGGGCGGAGAGAGACACCGCGAGGGGGGGGCGGGAGAGAGACACCGCGAGGGGGGGGCGGGAGAGACACCGCGAGGGGGGGGCGGGAGAGACACCGCGAGGGGGGGGCGGGAGAGACACCGCGAGGGGGGGGCGGGAGAGAGACACCGCGAGGGGGGGGCGGGAGAGAGACACCGCGAGGGCGGGGGGGGGGGGGGAGAGAGACACCGCGGAGGGGGGGGGGGAGAGAGACAACGCGAGGGGGGGGAGAGAGACAACGTGAGGGGGGGGAGAGAGAATGCAAAGGGGGGAGAAAGACAACGCAAAGGGGGGGAGCGGGAGAGAGAGGCAGCGTTGGCACATAAAAGGAAATAAAAACAAGAAATGCATTTTTTTATATCATAATTTTTATTAAATATGAAAAAGCAAAGGTCGTCTTATAATCAGGGTCATCTTATATTCAAGATAATACTGTATATTATATTATAAACATAACACTCCTCAGGGCTTAAATCAGGAATTGACTGGGCTCTTTAAGGGTTAATCTTTTTTCTCTGCAAATCTATACTGATATTAAAGGAGGACAGAGGGAAGAGGGTTAAGCACTTCACAAAGCCGCTGAAATGGGAAAAACGTGTAGTGCATGGAATTTTTGCCCAAACGGAGCAACTCCATTGCCAATTGCGCAACTTACGGTTATGCCGGCGTCCGGAGGGTCCCACCACACAGAGCATTGTTATTTTATATGCAAGATTTATATTTTGGTTTTTCTGTATTAAAGAACACTTTCTGATTCCTATTTTATATGTAAGAATTTATATTTAGTTTTTTTCTGTATTAACGAACACTATTTCTGACTCCTGTTACCTTGTTCTGTTTTTACCTTTGTCTACAAACTACAGGAAAATTGTCTGAGATGTGACAAGCTTCACGTTAAATCCAGCAATCCCAAGTGGGTCACCCTGTCCCAATACTGGTGAGCAGCCACTCTGCTCGCCTACATGCGAGTCTTATACTGGGGATGTGGACACTGCTGTTCTATTAAAGGTCTTAACAATAAGTCACTATTTTGTATTGTATTTCTCTTTTATTTGTATGTGAATTTGTACCTGCTTTAAGGACCGCCAGGAAAATGGTTAATGAACTGATCTGGAACATACATTGGATGCCCCGTTCTAGTCTATGGTTTTTTTTTTTTTATTCTCTTGTACCATAGCATATAGTCTAAGAAACAGAAATATGGGTTTATTTATATTTTGGGTGGGGTTATAAACAAAAAAAAAAATGTTGAAATTTGTCGGGAGTCTGTTTTATCCATAGCGCCACTATTTGGAGATATCTGTGTCTGCACAATGGTTATAGATTACATTTTACAATGGGGATTTAACCTTCCAGACAACTACAGCAAAAAGGAAACGTTGTTTAAATTTACATCTTTCTGGAGATCAATCTAAATTTTCCATCGGTAACTGAGCTTAGCCTCATTTTTAAGATGATTACAAAAAAAATTAAAATAGTACAGGATCTACAGGTCT
Source organism: Pelodytes ibericus (assembly GCA_036172795.1). NCBI lineage: Eukaryota > Metazoa > Chordata > Amphibia > Anura > Pelodytidae > Pelodytes > Pelodytes ibericus. Next base: position 137,968,858 of record CM069859.1, on the reverse strand, counting down.
ACACATTTTACTAACTAACAATATTTAGTTTGTGAATCGCATTTCTTATGTCGATAATAGAATTGACAGCTTCCCCTTTCACGCTATGCAAGTCCATAAACTCTTCAAGATTTAATCTGTATCCAAGTGATAGACTTTCTAATGGGATGTGATAACAACAGGGCTAGATAACAACGGTCACACACACAAAAATCATCACACATGCTGTGCAGGTGGAAGAGAGGCCATGCTACAACCATGCCAAGATTCACAGCAAAGAGTTCAGAAACAAAATGAAAGAAGTTTTAAAATACCTGGGTCAGAAGATCGAAGAACAATAGACTCTTTTGCAAGGAGCCAGGCTGGCAAGCCTCCCTTTTTGAAAGTGAAAAAGAAAAAAAGGGTTGACATGATGTGTAAACAATTTCTTTAAATTAAAACAAAATATCTCTAATGGGATTATGTCACCTAAACAATTCTTATATTGTTAATGTAAATAATAAAAAATTACCAAATAGCATCGGTTTCTTGTGTTAGCAGGATTGCATATTTATAAAATAGGTATGTGGAATCTGCACATCATGACATTTTGTTTCTTCTCGAATCGCTAACCCCTTAACCCTTTAAGGACCAGGGATTTTCCTGGGCCAAGGACCAGAGCGTTTTTCAATTTTTAATACGCGGTTTTTGAAACACAAATTTCCTCTCTCTCATTTAACGTACCCATACAAGTTATATGTTGTTTTTTAGAGGACAGTTAGAGCTTTCTTTTGATACCCTATACATAAAAATGATTTACATTTTAGTATTAAAAAATACATATAAAAGAGGAAATTTTTGAGGAAAAAAAAGTTTTTCCCCATTATTTTCCCAATAATAAGCTACATAACTAGTGCAACACTAACCCACTTATCCCCCCTAATTAACTAACTAATAAAAAAGAAAAATATTGGTTCCCAAATCCCCCATAACAAAAAAGACAGAAAAAAACTCTGAAGAGTGCGATATCAGATCAGTAAAAATCATGCAACAGGCATGCAGGGGTTAAATTTTATTAAATAAATATATTAAAATTACCTTTATTTATTCAAAAAAACTTTATAAATTGTAAAAATAAAAAAATCTGTTAAAAAAAAAACTAAATGAGGGCCATAAAGTGGAAGGAAACTGATCACAGTTAAAAACTGTGATCAGCAATGAAAGGGTTAATTTTTTTTTTTAATTTTTTTTTACCTATGTGTGTATAATTAATTTATTTTTACTTGCAGGTCACTCTCTGTGCTTCACTATAAGAATGTGAAGCACAGGGAGTGAATTAGAGGCAAAGTCAGTGTGTGAACACACAGACTTTGCCATCTAATTTGCATGTTATCGCGGTGATGACTAAATCACCGCGATCACATGCCCGGAAACTGACCGATCGGGTCCAGGAGCTTTGCCTCGGGTGCGAGGCTTAGTCCTGGACCCGTTGCAGACTAGCTGGCGGTGCCCACGGAGCGCACCGCCGGCTAGACTGCATGACGAGTTAACTCGTCATAAGGTCGCTAATGCTGCGGCTCTTATGACGAGTTAACTCGTCATAAGGTCGGGAAGGGGTTAAAGGGACTGTATCCTCCGAGCATTGTTTTTAGAGCATAAGAAATTATTGAAAATGATCTATAGATTGTATTAGCAAAACTGCAAGCAAATGCTTAAAATTAGGAGAAAAATGTGTTTTAAATGGTGTCTGTGGAGTCTCATGCTTATGACATCACCTGTGGCACACTATGCAAATGACACATTTCCAATGAAAAGCATGTTATTTGCATACTGTGTCACAGGTGACGTCATAAGTAGGAGACTTAGTGACAGTACCCTGTACAATATCAGTAAGCCTTCTTTTCCTTCCTATACACACACACACACACACACCTATTCTCCTCTTTCCCACTCCATCTCCATAGAAAGCAGTTCTTTTTTTAACTTATGTTTCAATTTACCAGAGTTTGTAATGCCATTTTAAATAGTTTGATATAGAAGTTAGTGTTGGTATTTGAAATTGGCTTACTCATGTAAATTAATAGCAATAATATTTCAAATAAACCTTCTCCAAAAATAAAGTTCCAAGAATATTTATGCTGTGTACCTCCAACAGGATTACCATTCTAAATATAATATAAAATTATATTGCGCTTTCCTTTACAAAATTGATTAAAACGTGTATATTACCATGTCCCATTCAGCACAGATATAGGGACCAGCTCGCAGTATAACCAGCAGTCCAATTTCATTGGCAAGTTGCAAGAAAGACACAATGTCACGATCTCCAGAAAAATCATAAACTCCTGGTGTTGGCTCATGAAAGTTCCAAGGTACATACCTGTGCAAATAGATCATGTTAATTAAAAACAATTTAATATATATATAGATAATAGATGTAAAATGGCCAGTAAACAATTTTATCCTATTTAACCCCTTCGCAACCTTACGACTAGTTAACTCGTCCTGCAGTTAAACCACGGTGGGTTTCCGGCCATGTGATCGCGGAGACAACATCAATGTCTTTATGCATTGACATTGCCTCCAATTCACTCCCTGTACACCACATGCTGATTGTGAAGTAAAGAGAAAGACCGGCCAAGTGAGAGAAAAAAAAACATTTCCTGTAAAAAAGTTAACCCTTCCCATCCCTTGCTGATCACAATTTGTTACTGTGATCAGCTTTCTTCCTTGTTTCTGGCCTTCATTTTGTTTTGCAGTTCTACAGTTTTTTCCATATATTTATTATTTTAGTATTTTCAGTAATATCTGCATGCCCATGTTGTGGTTCTAATCACTCTGACAAGTACATTTTACTGGTCAGAGTACTGTACATTGTACTGGGGGGGGGGGGGGGGGGGTTTATTCAGGGGTATGTCTTTTTATTAACTTGTTAGTTGAGATAAGTGGGTCAGTGTTAGCGCTGTACTAGTTTTGTATAGTATTTTTAGAAAAATAGTGAAAAAAAGTCCCCCCTATTTTCAGTACTAAGCTGTAGATTATTTGCTATATATATATTATCCAAAGAAAGCTCGAACTGTCCTTTTAAAAAAAAAAAAAAAAAAACATAACTTGTATTGTCGTGTTAAATGACCGAGAGGAAAACTACGTTTAAACAACGCCATATCAAAATGGAAAAATTGGCTCTGGTCATTGGCCCTGGTCCTCAAATGGTTAAAACAACAAAATTGACCTGGCCTTGAAAGGGGATGTAATGCAAACATATTAGAACAAAAAATAAACACTCCCTGCTTTGCCAACTTGTTTAATTTATACTGAATAAATTAGGTTTTAGTTCAGACACAGAAATATCTGTTCACAATATGAAAAAAAAAGAGAAAGATGAGCCATCACTGGAAATAATATACAAAGTAACAAATAATTTAACGCTTCGCCTCTGCAGCCTCTCACAAGATTGCACATATCCCACAAAACCCACTTTGTACAGATACACAGCAGAGAGATTTGAATCATTTTGTGGGTATACATGTCAGGCACCAACTGGTTATCACAGGAAGTAACCTCTATTTTTGCTCACAAGCAGTAAAAACTGAAAACACATCACTGCAACCATCATTAATTGGGTCAAATATAGGAGGAATACAGATGTTCATGCCTCCCAACTGCTTTGCACAGAACAGTCCCGACTTGGAGGCTCTGTTCCACTTTTCGGGACAGAGGTAGAGTTCGATGTGACAACAGTATTCAGGAGAGATTAGGGGACACTGCAGAATGTCTACGTACATGCACAGCAGTACAATTAGTTTGAGAGACTGCTCTATTGCGTTGACACTCAACCTCTCAAGCTCCGCGCCCGTGTCCTAATTTACCGAGGGCAGATGTTGGGAGGTATACCATTAACCTGACACAATAATATGTGGACGCTGTCTTGCAATCCAACCAGTAAATTGTTTGCCATACTGATTGACTACTCATGTGCAGTAGCAACATGAGTAGTTGTTTTTCTCTTATTAGTACAGCTTTACCGTCATGCAATTATCTATGATCAATTTGAAAAAGACTGATGAGAGAAAGAGGCCCATAAAGCTCAGATTATTGATGATGGCTCTAGAAAAATCCCATAGAATTCTAGAATTTCTTTACAATGCTAGTTTTCAATTTCTACTGGAAGGTTACAATCAACCATGGTATATGAAGGTTCGTTAGTCAACCCAATCTCTGGTATGTTATATATATTTGTTGCTTTATTCCATTCACTTTAGAAATACTCATACTGGTTTCAGAGCTTAACCTCTTCACAGTTCAAATCATATTCACAAGTGGATCTACTAAAATATTTTACTGCACAGCTTCAGTATGTTGCATAGTATATTTATTACACAGCTTCCTTTGGTCACTTCCCTACAAATTATCGAGCCCCAACCACACATTTGGCAACTCTCGCGGTTTTGATCTTGCTTCTGGTGTACCACGTTGGGCTGCTAGTGTAGTGAGAATTTCAAAGATAAAAAACTGTTCAAGTGAAATTGACATTCACAAAGCAGATTCAGATATGTATAAAACAAAAATTCACCTCAAACACATATTAAGTAATAGGCCTTCTGCTCACACACCATAGCCTTCCCCTAAAAAACTACCACTTGGTGGGACTTCAATAGCCTGGAAAATGATTTACAAAATAAAATTGGTCCCAAGAGGGCTGTACACTAATATATTACCAGAAAGACACCTTGCTACAGCTGAATTCACAAAGCAGTGGAATTCTATTCTACTTGATTGTGCCGCACAACTAATAACCCTACTAATTAATGAGAAGTAACCTCTTCATTATGAATGATAAACAAGTCACAAAGTACCCATCTCCGTGCATCTGGATGATTTAAATGACAGAGAGGGAGATAAAATATATCCTACTGTTGCATATATTTCTGAGCTAAGGGATCTCCTTGAACAAGGCCTTGCATTAGGAACTCTCTTACCATGCCTAGCTACATTGTACTGCTTAATGAAGATTCATAAAGATCATACCAATGAACCTGGAGGTCCAAAAGTGTCTGGCAACAATAGTCTCACACAAAGTGTGAGATGATCTTCATTGAGGCGATCATCAAACCAATCGTTGAAAATTTTCAGTCATATATAAGATATTCTAAAGACTATATAATTAACTAAAAGATCTCAGAAGATGAATGCTGGCTCGTAAGCCTTGACATGGTATCTCTGTATAACAAAATACCACATACTGTTGACCTACAAGCATGCCGCCAATTCCTCTGCAAATCTCACAATCAGGACACAGTTGAATTAGAAAAAAATACGTTCTATATGATGACCAACATTACAAATAACTCATAGGTACAGCCATGGGCTTCATAGTTATGTGAACATGTACTTGTTTTCCAACCTCATCTGATCGAGTACACTAAGCATATTTAAGCTTGGATGTGCTACACTGACAACCTAGTACTCATTTGGACTGGTCCCAAAGTTCAAACAGTTTATCAAGACCCTAAGTGAGAATTCAGTAAACACTAAACTTACCTCGGTAAACTGACCTTTGATCATACCAACATTGTCACCTCAATGTTCTACGTCCTGTGACGCCAACTGCAGGCAGACACAGGACATTAAATGGTGGACTTGTTTGCTCTATAACCTATATGAGACCTTCTAAAACAATCTAGCATCCAGCAAAAGATCTCTAGACTCATCAAACGTACCACAATGGTAATGCTAAATGCCTCATTCATGTGCATTGACAAGCTACTTCCAAACCCTAAGAAAGTGAACAAAATTTACTACAGAAAAAAATCCTGCTGTATCTACCATTTAAAAACATTAAATCGCCAAATTGACTGAGAGGTTCAATTACTCTGCGTTCTTTAAATCATAACTTGTGTGAGACGAAATCCCTCACCGTTCAATTGTCTTCTGGTTCCAATGAGATCTACATTCACTTCTATGATCAGTTTATAGCGAATAATGTCTTTATGATATGTATTGCACAAGTCTCCCTTGGATTGGATTATTTATAAATTCATCTTACCTATATACCTATTCAGATATAGCTGGTCTATTTTCCAGCTCTTAAATCGGTAGGTCCCCTACATCCTTCTCATTTGGGACCCCCTATTAATAGAGACTGACACCAGCAACTGTATACTGTATTTATTTTATTCATAAATTTTTGTGTGATTTCACACTTTTTTGTTTAAAAATCTCCACTGTGATGTTTGCGGCCCTAATGCTGCAATCAACATTATTACAATATACATTTGTTCCCTCAATTACTAACTATTTGCGTGGATTAACACTTTCCTCATTTTGAATATGATCCGAGTGGCTCACATGATCGGCATACTCCATTGCTGAACATCGTCTCTGTACACAACAGACGGCTCTATAGTTCCCCGCCCCTCTAGTTACCACTAATTTTGTGGTTTTCTGGCCACTCACAACATTGGCGCATTTATTCAGAAGCCCAAATATTAATACGGTTGGTGTGGACCTACAATAATTAATAGACGCCATATTAAAATTAATTATTAATATTTTAATATTATTTTAAAAAAAATCAGATATGGGTGGTGGGAGGAAAGCTGCACAACAGATGTAGCATAGGCGCTATTTAAAGGACAACTATCATGCCATAAGAGACTGTCTGAAATAAATTAACAAGCCCTAGTATGCAAGCTGTGCCAAGCTCAGCTCCGTGTAGCCCCACCCCCAAATTATATGTTGCCATGCCTATTCTTGTGTAGAACTGCCCTACTGGAGATCGCGCTGTTCACACAAGACTGCACAGCACAGACTTCCATCTATGCAGCTTCATTTGAGGTCACCTTGGGAGGAATAAAACTTTTACTTTACAATTTAATTTATATTTGACATGCAAATTAGTTTTCAATGGGAAACGTGCGATTTGCATATCAAGCAACAGGTGATGTCACAAGCAGGAGATACAACAGACACATTCAAAACATATTTCTACATTTTCTGTGTTTGCTTGTAACTTTGCAGACATTATGGATAATATAGATTAAAAAAAAAGTATTCTCTACATTAGGAGCAATGTTTAGGTTGACAGAGTCCTTTTAACAGGTTGCTTCATAGTCTGTACTGCCATCATGTGGTAACTATTTAAAACACTGTTTAGCACAGCATTTGGAATGGAAATCAAGGTAACCTCTTCATTTAAGTAGTCCTTAAAGGGACAATAAACATTATTTTTCACTTGTTTTTCTAATATAGAAGCACAATGGAATTTTTGTTTCAGTAAATCCTCTGACCGACAGCTGCCATTCTTCCATAGGAAGCAGGAAGCTGCCTGGTCGGCGACCTTAACTAGGTCCCCCATGCTGATCCCAGACAAAAATTAGGGTCTCTCTCTCTGTGCTAGCAGCGAGAGACCCTCGCTTGGGGCTGTCAGATCGGGGCAAGCCCCCTCTCTGATTGGCTGTGCGTGTGCCGACAACCAGGAACTGCTGTGTCTCGCACGTGTATCTAATAAGATACACGTTGGGTTTACTTAAATGTCCCGGGACATGTTTTGTTTAAACAGGGTTAAACTAGCTAGAAATGGACAAACATAGGCAAGACAGATAAGGTGGAGATAGAAAAGACATTCTGTGTGTGAGATTTAGAGGGATGACTGTTGAAAGAACAAATAAGATAAAAATATTATTATTATTATTAATTGCTTGGACTGTGAGTTTAAAATAACAAATGGGAAGTTTGAGAAACTAAACAGTTTTAAATCAATTGTGGGTGAACCCATCACAAAATCTACAGTTAATGTATGTAAGAGGTGCAAATGTGTAAACATGAATATTTACGTGTATATAGCATCCAATCCTGCCATCTTCATTTTCAGCAAGCGGTCTTTCCAGTAGAATCGTGGAATTCTGGCGTAATGAATGCTTCCGGATATGTAGCGAAACGAATTTCCATCTTTCCGAAAACAATTATGCTCATAGTCTATTTCAAACGTTCTTGCAGAGTTATTCTACAAACAAAAATAAATAATTAAAGTCTCAGGTAACTTTGATGCACAAGAGCAATTGTGATATTTTAATTACTAACAATGTTATGTTAGTTTTTGGCACTCGCTTTACTAGAGGCTACAGTGAAAAACAGACGGCACTCTGAGAACAGAAGCTATTTATCAAGTATTTACATATTTCCCATAGTATTGACTACAGTAGAGACACAGCTCAGGAGTTCATCTTGGCGATCAGACGGCAAGCTGCTCAGTAGTAGTAGCTCTCAAAAAGTTTAGCATTGACAGGCAGATTTGTCATATTCCGAAATGATGTTATTACATAGCATAACCCTACTAAAATCAAAAAATCTAAAAGGGGAGAAAGAAAAAAATTAGGATGGACCAGTGTCCTTTATTATTTTGAATAATTATTTTAATGTTAAAGCGGATCAGAAATGTCAAAACATTCTTGAAGATCAAGTAGATCACAATCTATTCTTTCCCCAACATTGATAAGAGACAACAGGGATGTGCATGTTTGACATCCATGAAGTTGTATAGCTATGGAGCATCCCGTCTTAAATGTTGTGCCTTTGTTAATATTTCTAAAACATTTTACTCTACACCTCATTTGTATATGATGGTTTTACGATTCCCATCACTAGGTTTAGGGGGATTTTTTAAACAAATGTATTTTTAGATGAAACATGACATATTTGCTTTCTATGTGTGCTTTGCATTTTATAAAGCTTTAATCAGGTTTTGGACTTTTATACATATTTAATATCCAAATTATAATTTTAGTGGAACGGTTTTCCCTATGTTTCATCTGCTGCATGCCGGTATTTGCGTTGGCAGGATACATATTCCATTTACCATATAACAATCTATAAGTGACTGTCATCATACAGATTAATAGCACTATTTTACCTGGTTTTAAGGACAAATATCAGTTAATAATGAATTGCTTAATCAAAAGATTTTGTAGATATTTTAAAGAGAAATGCGTTAAGGAAAGAATACAAATAAAAGCACCTTATTGAGCCTGCTAGACAGGAGAAACGCGTCCAGAATTGAAGCACACTTCGATACTTTTTTTCTATTTTGCTTCTATATATGGACTGTGAATAAACCTCTGAGAATATATTCATCACTACTGACCTACAGGTAAGATATTTTATGCATTAAAATGTAATACTTTTGCTGTTTAATACATGTATGGTTTCTTTTCTGAGCATATTCCTACATTGCACCAACAAGGAGACTTAGGACTATGCAGCTTAACCCTGCAATGCACTCAAGGCGGATTTTATATCTTCCCAATGTGAGTGCATAGGGGAACAGCATGGGGCATACTGGAGTTTAATACTAATAGTTTTTGTTTTTTCTTATTCCCTTGGGTATATACCGTATTTGCTCGATTATAAGACGACCCTGATTATAAGACGACCCCCCCAAATTTGTAAATTCCTTTAGGAAAAAAACTAAAAGCCTGATTATAAGACTACCCTATAAGAAAAAAGTTTAACTTGTATATATGTAAATTGATTTTTAATATTTAATAAAAACTTTATATTTTGTTTTTATTTCCTTTTATGTGCCAATGCGGCCTCTCTCCCCCTCCCCCAGCTGTCTCTTTCCCCCCCAGCGTTGTCCCTCTCTTCCCCCTTCCCCTGGTCTCTATCTATCCCTCCCTCCCCTTGTCTGTGTCTCCCCCCTCCCCTTGTCTCTCTCCCCCCCTCCCCTTGTCTGTCTGTGTCCTCCCCCTCCCCTTGTCTCTCTCTATCCCCCCTCCCCTTGTCTCTCTCTATCCCCCCCTCCCCTTGTCTCTCTCTATCCCCCCCTCCCCTTGTCTCTCTCTATCCCCCCCTCCCCTTGTCTCTCTCTATCCCCCCCTCCCCTTGTCTCTCTCTATCCCCCCCTCCCCTTGTCTCTCTCTATCCCCCCCTCCCCTTGTCTCTCTCTATCCCCCCCTCCCCTTGTCTGTCTGTGTCCTCTGCCCCCCCCCCTCCCTCCCTCCCCCTTACCTGGTTTCGTTCCCTGGTGGCTAGTGGGGGCAGCCGGGGGATGTCTGCACGATACGTGCAGACATCCTCCATGCTGCCCGACACGGCAGTCTATTATGACGGACAGCTGGTCCGTCATAATAGACTGCCGTGTCGGGCAGCATGGAGGATGTCTGCATGTATCGTGCAGACATCCCCCGGCTGCCCCCACTAGCCACCATGGAGGATATCTGCCCGATTCACCCTGGTGCCTAGTGGGGCAGCAGAGGATGTCTGCGCGATGAGCGCAGACCTCCCCTGCTGCCGCCCGGCACTCTCGCCGGGACTTCTGTGACGAAAGCGGAAGTACCCGGCTTCATCATAGAAGCCCCGACAGTCGTGCAGGGCGGAAGCAGGGGAGTCTGCGCTCATCGCGCAGACATCCCCTGCTGTTAGAGAGGGGGATCCAGGTCCCCTGCAGCTCTGCTGGGGACCTGGATCCAAGTCTTATAGTCTGACCTCAATTTGACAAATGCTCTGAAAAAGACCCCTCGTCATATAGTCATGGTCGTCTTATAATCTGACCTCAAATCGAGGTAAGACTATAAGACATGGATCCAGGTCCCCCGCAAAGCTGCAGGAGACCTGGATACCCCGCTCTAACAGCAGGTTGATGTCTGCGCGATATGCGCAGACATCCTCCGCTGCTGCCCGGCACGACTGCCGGCCTTCTATGATGAAGCCGGGACAAGGGGAGGGGGGGGGGGGGAAGAGAGAGACAAGGGGAGGGGGGGGGGAAGAGACAGAGACAAGGGGAGGGGGGGGAAAAGAGACAGAGACAAGGGGAGGGGGGGGGAAAAGAGACAGAGACAAGGGGAGGGGGGGGGAAAAGAGACAGAGACAAGGGGAGGGGGGGAAAAGAGACAGAGACAAGGGGAGGGGGGGAAAAGAGACAGAGACAAGGGGAGGGGGGGGGGGAAGAGACAGAGACAAGGGGAGGGGGGGGGGAAGAGACAGAGACAAGGGGAGGGAAGAAGAGACAGAGACAAGGGGAGGGAAGAAGAGACAGAGACAAGGGGAGGGAAGAAGAGACAGAGACAAGGGGAGGGAAGAAGAGACAGAGACAAGGGGAGGGAAGAAGAGACAGAGACAAGGGGAGGGAAGAAGAGACAGAGACAAGGGGAGGGAAGAAGAGACAGAGACACAAGGGGAGGGGGGAAGAGACAGAGAGACAAGGGGAGGGGGGGGAAGTGTAACGGACCGTCTAGCCGACGTAGTAGACCCTCTGCCCGTTGTAGTGAATCACCTCCTAGCCCCCCGATTACAGCTCAGCATTCACCCAGCAAGTCTTTCCTGGACCCTGGCTCTTTGTACCCAAATAGACAGGACATCTAGTAGTTAGGTACAGCAAGAAGAACAACTCTCTTTATTTGTGCAACAGCACAGACTTATATACACATAAACATGACATCACAGCATTAGTAATCCAGATAGAAATGACCATGAGTAAACCTAATTACAATACACACAGTAAGACACATAATCAACACAATATAATCAGTTTAACAGAAGGACATACAATGGGGAAATCCTGCCTCACACCTTTCAGGATACAAAGGTAACAGATACATACAGAGTGCACTCAATTAAAGTAACTTGCTAAATTACATCACTGTACAACAGGACACTGAATGACTTACATGAAGACAATGGCTAAGGTGACATAATTACAGGGGTTTACAGGATAGGATACAGTCTTAACCTGGGGAAAATAGTCTACAGGGAGTCTTCTGGCTGCCAGGCCCCTCCAAAAAACCCTGTCACAGTGGATCTTCAAATCCATTTCATGACAGGAAGAGACAGAGACACAAGGGGAGGGGGGAAGAGACAGAGACACAAGGGGAGGGGGGAAGAGACAGAGACACAAGGGGAGGGGGGAAGAGACAGAGACACAAGGGAAGGGGGGAAGAGACAGAGAAACAAGGGGAGGGGGGAAGAGACAGAGACACAAGGGGAGGGGGGAAGAGAGAGAGACACAAGGGGAGGGGGGAAGAGACAGAGACACAAGGGGAGGGGGGAAGAGACAGAGACACAAGGGGAGGGGGGAAGAGACAGAGACACAAGGGGAGGGGGGGAGAGAAAAGGAGGGAGGTGGAGAGAAAGAGAGAGAGAAAAGTTTGGGGGGAGGGAGAGACCGATAACACAGGGGGGAGAGACAATGCTGGGGGGGGGGAGCATTGGCACATAAAAGGAAATAAAAACAAGAAATGCATTTGTTTAATATCTTTTTTTTTATTATTATTAAAAAGCAATTTACATTTGAACATATACAAGTTGAACTTTTTCCCTATAGGGTAGTCTTATATTCAGGCTTTTAGTTTTTTCCCTAAAGGAATATCCAAAGTTTGGGGGGTCGTCTTATAATCAGGGTCATCTTATATTCGAGCAAATACGGTATTTCCATCAAGTGACCTTTTGACCCCAAACCTAATCATCCCAACACTAGCAGTAACCCTAGATGCTATCGAACCCTAGCATATATTTTTTCCACAGTGTAATGTTGCTGACTGCCTCTAGAGGCAATCTAGAAACAGTAAAGAGTGATACTGATAATTTCCGTTGTTCTTGCCGCTTTAAAAAATTTAAACTTACAGCATTTTTGACCAGAAAAATTGAAAATCGGCTGTGGCTACAAAGACTATCCTGCACTAATGGATACATGATGACTCAACCTAAATGCAACATTTAAAACATAATTCAGTTTTGCCTTTAAAATTGATTGGTTATAGGACCTGATAAAAATTAATACTTGTAAAGACCTTCCATTATACAGATTGGTATTGTACCCAGTTTGTAGGTATCAGAAATAAGTTACTTGACTTAGGAACTGGGACAATTGCCCGTACGTTTCTGTCCAATCACAAGTCAAGTATATTTCATATAGTATAGATTGCAACACATGGGCGGAATAACAGGGGCTACAGCAGGTGAAATGCTCCCAGGCCTGTCCCTTTACGGGGGTTCATGACATAATGGGGGTTATGTTAAAAAAAATCCCACACTGCAAAATGCAACTGCCGTTATATATAACAAACGGCGATTGCGCCTTTTTATAAAACTCAAGCAATAAGCTTTTAAACGCCAGATTTTGTTTACATTGACACCCTGAGCACCGTCACAACCCAGAATTCCAAAATTTGCCAGGAGTCTGCTTTTCACATAGGCGCACTTGCTGATAGCGCCACAATTTGGCAATATTGGTGTGTGCACCATATTTATACATAACCCCCTCTGTATCCAGTATCACTACCCGAGTTGTCCATATTTGCATAGTGGAAAGCACATTACATTGTTTCTGCATCAGGTCCTTTAATTACTTTTTTCCCACCACTGTTGTAATTTGATTTCTTTTTTATAATCATACACAATTTCATTTTTCCTCAAAAAAGACCTACAAATCTGATTTATACTCTAGCTTGCCACACATTAACTCAAGGTCAGAAATGATGTTTGGGTGTAACTGCAAGCTGCCTCAGTTTCAACCATTGATTGTTTAGATTTCCAGGTACTTGGCAAAATAATCTTGTACACAGTAGCAGCAGCAAACAGCAACATGGATTTGTGCTCATTAATTCTTTTTAATTAAAAAAAAAAGTCCGTTCAGAAGAATGCAAAACAATACTCACTTCAGCACATTACAGTAGCTACATGAAAGTTGCATTATGCAAGCCAAAGAATATGTAAAGTTATGACCAGCGATTTATTCAAGTACTAGCTTTTATAGTTTATGAAAATGAATGACTTTCATGTTATTTACACTTAAACTCTTTAAAGGAAACTCACAATGCCTTGTCCAAAAGAAAGGAACACCAGCAGTACCAGGGCTCCAGAATACATGGTAATAGTGGGAAAGACTGTCAGGAGCTGCGAAGATTAGAATTCCTGCTTCCGGGTTTCTTGGTCGTGTGATCTTGAATCCACACTAGATCAGCTGACTCAGGTTTCCATCCCTACTGGTCCCGTGACAGCTGTACTCTAGGAAGCGTGACATGTTTGTGTATCCGATCTTTTCAAAGATTTTTCGTTTTAATAAGTCTTCAATTAATGCGGTGATTGCGAGTCTTTTGTACACCAGCTGTTGTGGATTGTAGCTCCCATTGTACTCAAGCAGCCATAGGTTCAGCTGAGCATCATGGGAACTGTAGTACACAGAGCTGGGGTGTGAAAAGTTGGTTATTAATATATTAACGATGACTGTTAGGAGATTTTGTTGGAGATAGCGTAGTACATGAAGTAAAAAACAAAATATCAGACTGAAATGTAAAGTTTAACTTTTTTAATATTATTATTTCTACTAACAAATTATGCAAGGAGTCTTGAACCAGTTCATAGCAGCATTCCTGTCACGGAATCCTTCGTACATAAGTAATGCTGCGGTATCTCAGCCTGCTGCAAGTCTTATTTTTCCTTGTTTTAACCCCTTAGTGACAAGACATTTTCACCTTGACTTTCCCTTGGTGACAATGGCTGTTTTGACATTTCTAGGGTGTTTGTGTTTAGCTGTAATTTTTTTCTTTCTCACATACAGCACCCACACAAATTATATGTTGTTTTTATCGTCATAAGAAGGGCTTTCATGAGATACCATTATGTTCATCATATCTTATAATTTACTACAAAAAAAATCATAAAATATGATAAAATATTTTAAAAAAACCCACTTTTTCTAACTTTGACTTTTATTTTAATTTACACAAATAAAATCATTAAGAAAAACCCCGTCTAAATAGTTTCTAAATGTTCTCCCGAGTTCAAAAATATGCATGTTTCCATATTTTTCAGTATTTTTTTGCGAGTTATGGGGCAAAAACCAAAAATAGTGTTTTTTTCCTATATTGATCTTTTGACCCCAACCCGAACCCAAAATTTAACCCTAACACTAAATTTAACCCCAACTCTAATCCTTATTATATCCCTTAATATTTTTTAAATTTAATTTAATTTTAACCCTATCCCTTATGCTAAAAAATATTTAATTTTAACCCTATAGGCTAATATAGCTAAATAACCTGTTTTTAATTAATTAAATATGTATTTTAAATATTTTCCATTGCAATGCTACTTAACTACCACTAGGGGTAGTCAAGTAGCATATTCAGAGCGACGGAAGTGAAGTTACTTTCACTTCCGAAGCTCAGACCGGCAGAGGGCTTAGCCATATTGACGGAGCAGCATGCTTCGTCAATATGGCTCCCCACGATCGCTCCGTGGGGCGATCGTGGGGGTCCCAAAATAGAAATTTCGGTGCTGGCTATCGAGGCAATAGACCAGCACTGTTAAAGCGGTTTTCGCGATTGTTGATCGCGAAAACCGCTTCATTCACTGCAGGACGTGCCAGGCACGTCCTTTGTCGTCAAGGGGTTAAAATGACAATAACCAAACCATTGTTTATACTGTGACTATGAATACAACAATGATTTAAATGTAAGGGGTGTATAAAAGTAACATACACTGAAATTTGCGTTACTTGCACCAGTTGCAAATAGGGTTGCCACCTTTTCTTCAGAAAAATACCGGCTTTGCTACTGTCTCCATAGATTTAACCTTGGCCCGCAGCCAATTTTTTTAAAAGTCTTGTAAGTGCAAATCTGGGTGCTGGGTTCATGTCCTATAAGTGCAAATCTGGGGGCAAGTCTTGTAAGTGCAAATCTGGGGGCAAGCCCTGTAAGTGAAAATCTGGGTGTTGGGGGCAAGTTGTTTAAGTGCACATCTTGTATCTGGGTACTGGGGACAAGTCCTGTAAGTGCAAATCTGTTGCGAAAGTCTTGTCTCAAGGTTTGAGAGCATGAGGGCTAGAAACAGTTAATCTGGGGCTAAGAGTTTGCAATTTGGAAAACAGACTGCTACAGATTAAAATTGTATTTAGATTGAACAGTTGCAGGCATTGCATCCAGAGGGGATAAATACGGTTTGGTTGTTTTCTGCCCCAATCATACTCAAAACAAAACAGAGATTTGGAAACAGTAGCCAGTGAGCCCTCTGCCACAAGTGAACCACAAACAACAATCAGGCAAGAAATAAATACAATAAAGGTAGAATTATGGTTTAAATAATCCCGTTTGGTGGCTTTAAAAATCTGGGGACCCTGTTGCCAAAATAGGACAATACTGCAATTTATGAGAATTATGCACAACATATAACCATATAAATAACACTGAATATACCCATGGTACATTTGGACATGGTCCCTTTAAATTATATATAAATTATATTAAATTACATCAAGATCAGAATTTGCCTAATATAAGGATACTAAGAAATATGAATATGTGCCCCCCATGTAGAAAGCCTTTTACGTGGAATACCGTCTTTTTTTGTGTGTTTTTGGAACATTTTTTGTAATATGAATATGTCATAACACAATTTTAAATTGATCAGATACTCTCACCACTTCCAGTAAAAGCAAGTATAAAACCTCTGGGAGTTAGAAACATGGACCCGGAAGAAGCCTATGTTTAGGTGAAATGATCACAGCGAGATCTTACATAGCCCTAACAGTACTGAGTGGAGCAGCCACGGATACTTGTATCTAAGAGGTGAATTCGTCAGCACAGTGGAGAATTAGAAGTGAATTTGTCTATAATTTGACATTTCAAAGCAAGAATGCCGTTTATGAATGCCGTTTATGAATGCCGTTTATGAATGTGCGTTCAACAAGAAATCAGCCATGAGGGTTGGAGCCACAAAGGGGGCGGATTATCACTGAAATTATATATATTATTTGTATATAGAGTTGAGCGGACACCTGGATGTTCGGGTCCGGTGGGTTCGGCCGAACATCGGAAAAAAATCTGGGTTCGGGCTCGAACTTGACCCCGAACCCCATTGAAGTCAATGGGGACCCGAACTTTTGGCCACTCAAATGCCTCTAAAAAAGTCCTGGAAAGGGCTAGAGGGCTGCAAAAGGAAGTAAAATGGAGGTAAGAGTAGGACAAGTGCCCTGCAAACAAATATGGATAGGGAAATAACTTCAAATAACATAAAATACATACAAATTAAAAATACAGCTGAGCCATAAAATAGCACTAGATGGAATCTTTGGTTTTAGATTTGGAAGAACATAAATCGAAATCTAAAGCATGGTTGCCAGGAAGATCAACAGAATTATCCATTTGAGAGAGGGTTGGAGTGCAGGGTATTCTCTTTCAGTTTATACTAAGTGACCCATAGGTTGAGGAGGCGGTGACCGTGGCGGTGTAGGTGGAAGCGGCGCTGGAGGAGGAGGAGGAGGTAGCCAGAATTTTTCAAAGTGTAAGCACAGTATTGGACTGTTCTATTTGACTCTCAGATATGAAGTGCACCGCAAGATGCAAATGTACTATTTAAGTGCACTGTAAGCACAGTATTTGACGGTTCTATTTGACTCTCAGATGTAATACATGTAATGCTACTGCTATTCTATAAACCGAAATAGAGTCCCCATTCATACGAATAGGTCAATTGACCTATTCGTATGAATGGGGACTCTATTTCGGTTTATAGAATAGCAATAGCATTACATGTATTCCATAAACCGAAACTCTATAAACCGAATGTCTTTCGGTTTATAGACTTTCGGTTTATGGAATACATTTAATGCTATTGGCTTTCTATAAACCGAAATAGAGTCCCCATTCATAAGAAATTATTGCCATTTAATATGCCAGGATATTGGCCTCAATATGCCAGGATATTGCCATTTAATGTGCCAGGATATTGCCATTTAATATGCCAGTTTATTGCCCCTCAGTATGCCAGGATATTGCCATTTAATATGCCAGTTTATTGCCCCTCAGTATGCCAGGATATTGCCAGTTTATTGCTCCTCAATATGCCAGGATATAGCCCCCCTCCTCCCCCCTTCCCCAGTCTTGGGGCTGGGGCCGGTATATTTAATATACCGGCAATGCACGGCCCGGTATTTTCCTCCCCACTTCCCAATTCCCCTCCCCCCAATACTTACCTCCTTGCTGCTGTCTCCCGGTGCTCTGCAGGTCCGTGGCTGTGAGGGAAGCATTGTGCGCTCCCCTCCAGCCGCGCGGATCAATAAAGTTTGTTAAAACTTTTTTTTAAACAAACTTTATTGATCCGCGCGGCTGGAGGGGAGCGCACAACGCTCCCCTCACAGCCACGGACCTGCACCGGGAGACAACAGCAAGGAGGTAAGTATTGGGGGAGGTGAATTGGGAATATACCGGCCCAAGACCCTAAATACCGGCTGTGCTGGTAAATTACCGGCCAGGTGGCAACCCTACTCCCTAGGGTTGCCACCTTTTCTTCATAAAAATATCAGCCTTGCTACTATCTGCCTAGACTTAACATTGGCATAGCTGCCAACTTCGGCCATGTTTCCAGGGACACATATTTGTTCCACATGTTGCAGAAAGACCATGCAAAGTGCAGCCTGGCAATCTGTAGGATGCATATGCGCACCGACATAATCCAATTAATTAATCATGGTAGGTCCTATGAGATATCCACACTGATTGATTGATTAATTAATTGGATTCTGTCTGTGCGTATATGCATCCTACAGATTGCAGGGCTGCACTTTGCATGGTCTTTATGCAGCATGTGGAACGAATATGTGTCCCTGGAAATATGGTCGATGTTGCAACTATGCATTGGCCTGATGCAATTTTGTAACCGGCCTGCCGATAAAATACCTGCCATATGGCAACCCTACCCCTGTTCAATAAAGATGTCCTTTCTCCAATATATTTTTTTATTTTTTTATTTATGAATATTATGCTCCATACAATTCCCATGTAAGGAGCAGGAGGCATTCAACAGGAATTTGATAACCAATAATACAATTCAATGAATAAATATGGATAGAGGAAGGGGAATTTATTAACTTGTTTATATTTATATGTATATTTGTTGTTTTTTTCTCCCCTCTTTCTTTTTCTTCCTTTTATTTATAGGGGAAAGAGAGAGGATTAACTAGCATTTATTTATATATAATGTACTTGATGTATATATATATATGTGTATTTAACGTTTTTTTATGATGTAATTTGTACTATCTCAATAAAAATGTAAAAAAAAAAAAATTGATAACCAATAGTGAATGTCATGATCTGCACGAGCGGACTTGTCTTATACTTGTAGCTGAGCAATTCTAACCAACATGGGACATGGTGGGCCTGATCGCTGACAATAGGCTACAACCAAGTAAGGTTTTTCTGCTCTCACAAAGCTGCTACTCTATTTTAGCCTTTAACCCTGGCTTTACCTGCATCCTGACAATATTAACTATATCTGTGTGCCAGTCTATTGCATCTAAATACTTTTATTTCTCCATTTATATGTTCTTCCACTCTAGAAATGCCGTGTATTAATGAAATATATATGAAAGGTTAACATAACAACAGGATGGTGATGCAGGCAGCCTGCCAATCTTAGGCCTTTGGCCAGTAATTACCCTGCATGTGCTGCTTCCCCTTTTGTAGGCTCGGCTAAACCTTTATAAGCCCTGGCAGATGTTTGCCCAACCTCTTTTTACAAAATAAAGAAAATTAGTTCCCTCCCACCCTGCCCCTTGTTTGTCCTTGGCTAAGTTTAGTGCCATATTTTGGCAGGGGGTACCTGAGGTCAGACTCCAGTGCAATGGGGGGGTTGGCCGTCTTGAGGTATGGCCAACCAGGGAGGCAGTAGCTCTGCTAGCTATCTACATGGGCTCCCGACGAGGTGGTCCCTGGGGAGTGAATATCAGACAGCTACCGTGCAGGGACATTGACGCCAGTAGCCGGTACAAAATCTCGTTTTACACCTGCATCCAATACCCAATTCTAGACATGCTACTGCTTAGGTTGTTTTCACATGCTTGTGTTTATGAAATGGTTCTTTATCTCGGGTATACAAGTTATACTATGAGTTGACTGGTTATATGTTTATTATGTGTTTTATAGTTAAGTAACTGACAAGATATAAAACTATATTGCAGTATTTTATTCAATATATACTATTACCTTTCTATCCAATTTGTTGTCTGTGTATTGTTTTGGGGGAGGGTGTGTTGTTTCACAAGAACTTTGTCAAGTGCTGCAAACTACCTCTCCAGTTTTTTGTGTTATGTTATACAAGATCTCCGAACACTTGATTATATTGACACAAAGAAATCCTGAGATTTTTATACGACTGGCCAGTGAAACAGTAGTTTATGCGATTAGAGCTTCAGGGTATTAGATTAGCCATTTTTTTGTACTTTGTGTGTTGACCGTTATATATTTATTATTGTATATGTGTGTTTTTTCTACTGATCTTTTGTGTGTAGATGCTTATTTTTATTTTAGGTGCTCATGCCAACAAGGCCATAGTCATAATAAAATTTGTACTTTTATTAGATGTCTCTGAGTTCTGATATAAGCCCTTTCTTTACAGCTACTTCTTTAGTTGCTTTTTTCTCATATAGTTCATTTAAAGGCCTAAGCACCGTCCTAACAAAAAGTAACCATTATACTAAGATTGATTAATAAGCAGGATAGAGACAATATGCAAATTAGCGGTGTGTGCAGCTGTCATTCATGCATATTTAAATTAAGATTACACTGCCAAACAGGGTTGTTGCTAGGTCTCCAAATGATCTAGGGCTAGAGCCCCAGATCACACACTCTGTCTCTCTCTCACACTCCGTCTCTCTCTCTCTCTCTCTCTCTCACACTCAGTCTCTCTCTCTCACACTCTGTCTCTCTCTGTCACACACTCCATCTCTCTCTCTTCCTTGAAGTGAAGTGTACAGGAGGAGCGCAATAATATCAACAAAAGAAAAGTGTATAAATAAATCAGTTTGTGTTTATATAAAATATATGTTTTTCAAACCATACTTATAAAACTTGAGGGAGGACAAAATGGATTTTGTGGATTTTTTGGATCTCAGATGTAGATCATACCCAAAAAGGACAAATAGACAGACAATAGTGCACTCTGTTTAACAGGAATTTGGTGTTTATATCTAGGTGCTGGGAGTTATACTCACAAAACAGGAGCAGTATACCGCTCTCTGTAAACGTGTTGGTAAGGCCTCTTTAAGGTTTTGCTTGTAGTGGGACTTTCAATTTCTCTCATCAAAAGTGCATGTGCAGGATGTTATTTCAAGTGTGAAGGTAAGAAGAAAAATCCAACAATCGTGAAATATGTTAATACAAATTTAATAGAAAAAGTATAAAAAGGGAGGCTTAATTAAAAGTGATGTGAGGTATCATTAAAAGTGATGTGATCCACATTAACTGCTTTTGACCTGCTGTTTAAGGTAACCAGGCAGCAATATCCCTGTCTGTAGAGGAAACAAGCAGCAGTGTCCTTGCCAGCGTTAAAAGAAACAGTTTTCACCTTTCTTAAGGCAAATCAGCACGAAGAAGATAATCTCTGCTCAGCATGAGGAGGAGGGGGCGTGTCAGACGCGTTTCGCCCGATGGCTTCTTCAAATGCACGCCCTCTCATTGCAGCCTCGTTTTTTATCCATTCAATCTCAGGCATGCCTCCTCCTCTGTTCCAAACCCTGACACACACAAACACTTATTCGAACATGACACACACACCTAGACACCCTGACACACCCATTGAGACACCCCACAAAGTCACACTTACACACAGACACTAACACACATTTCTAAAAAAAAATGTAACCAAAAAACATTAAGAAAAAAACCTGTTGGTCCCCCTCCCTGCTAAGTTACCTTTATTTGCAGGGAGGAGGACATCTTCGACGGTGTCTGCAGCTGCAGAACACTGCCATACCCCTGATGTCATCACCTGACATCCGGCATGCAGACAATCTCACAGCGCGACAGGGGCGGAGCTTGCACCCGTAGCACCACCAGGTGGTGGAGGTGCTAGGGATCGGCCCTCGCCCCCGCGTGAGCTTAAACCTCCAGTTCTGGGACCATGTGCCAGAAGTAGAAGAGCTCAGAAGGTGAGAATTTTTTCTTTACAATGATAGCCCTGGAGTCTCGGGGCTAAAGCATCCTTTAGCCCCAGAGTCTCCATTCGGGGGGCTATGTACACCTACAAATCCTTACCAGCCTCATTTCCAGCCGTATTACCCCATTTATCCACCCACTCCAGCCTTGCTATTCCTTCCCATAACCAAACTTCATGTACAGCTTTTACTATTTCCCCTCATTATACCTCTAAATCACCCTCATAACATACTGCTTTCCTTACCACCAGTATGCAGTTTTATATTTATTTATTCATATACCGCCAACAATTTACGCAGCTCTTAGGTACAGAGCATACAAAGATTTACAAACAAAATTACAGAACCATTTTCAGACTAAAACAGGAGGTAGAGGCCCTGTTCACAGACTTAGAAGCTAGAGGGGATAAGAAAGAAGAGATATATAAGGTGAGTGAAAAGGCAAGAAAGATGGGGGGAGTTAAAAATAAATATAGTGATAATATTCGGTATTGAGGAACTACGGGAGCTGAGAGAGTCACGCCAGAGGTTACTTAATTGGTTATTTACATGGGTGCATTGTAAGCCTACAAAATCCAGCCATACGGAAAAGATCTGCAAAGAAGTAATGAAGCTTGATATGCTAGTCTAGTCAATGTGCACTTTAACACCGCTAAAGATAGTAACTTAGTGGGAGTTTTTGAAGGTCAGAACTATGAGCTTATCTTCCATGTGTGCTCCACAATCCTGCGCTGTATTTCCGGGGTTTGTGTGCTCTGAACAGTCAGCACACAAACCCCGAAAATACACGAAATAGAGCCAAGAGGCTGATGGTAGCAGCAAAACAAACAAATCGCTCACTCTGTTGCCAATTCGACCAGATGAAAAGTATACAAAGTATTTTTGTGAGTGACTCTGATACTGAATTCGCTGCTGCCATCAAGTCTTGGTTCTATTTCGTGTTGGTGTGCTGTAGGTGCATAGAGGGCCAGATTTAGGTTTGTGCGACCTGTACGATTGCACAGGGCACAACACCCCAGGGGACATCCGCCCGGCCGCCCCCCAAAAAAAGTTTGCCGGTGGAGGGGGTGGAGTTCACCGGGTGAGAGGTGTAGCTCCGCCCCCACCCTGCTTCACAAGGAGCATGAGTAAGTGCTGCTCAGGCTCCCCATACTTAGTGATAATGCAGGGTATTGGAAATCCTATACCCTGCATTATCACTGTGTGTGGGGAGCGCGAGCAGCACTTACTCATGCTGCCCGCTGCTCCCTGTGAAGCAGAGTGGCGGCGGAGCTACACCTCTCACCCGGTGAGCTCCGCCCCCTCACAGACAGAACAAAGGAAGGGGAGGGGGGGGAGAGACAGAACAGAGGAAGTGGAGGGGGAGAACAGGTATGGGGGAGTTGGAGAGAGGATGCATACATACTACTCATGGGCATTATACGCCCCTGGAGAGAACACAAGTTCCATCACAGTATACTTTATTTTTGTGGAGCACTGTGATAGACAATATGCTCAGTGGAGGACTAGGAGGGGGATCCGCCCCAGGTGCCACTCATTGGAAGGGTGCCACTGGCTGCGGTGCCCAGGATCTAATAGAGTCTATTAGACCTTGGGCACCTCAGCCAATGACAACTCTCCAGTGTGTCGTGGTGGACATTGAGGTTTGGCCCGCTTGTGGGCTGCAATGGTATCTGCACCACCGCACATAGGTGCGCACACCTACATACAATGCAGATTCCCTCCTCAACCCTGTGCGTGACGTCATTTGCAAGTGGGGTAAAAAAAAAAAAAAAAAACTCTGTGTCTGTGTGTAAGTGTGACTGAGTCTGCGTGTTAAAGTGTGACTATGTGCCTTTGTGTGTGTAAGTATGAGTATGTGTGAGTATCGCTGTGTGTAAGTGTCACTCTGTGAGTCTGTGTGTGTAAGTTTACAAATTTGTGCAATAATTATACTTGAAAACATTAAGTGGGTGTTTTTTACATTTTAAAGTTGAGGGGGTATGAGGGTGAATCCAAATGCTCTAGGTACGCTCCTACATATGCTTTATTTGCATATGTTTAGTCATCCAAATCTATGACTAATGAGAAATTAACGTTAACCTTAGCGCTCCAGTTGAGAACGTCATTTTACATTATGTCTAGCTAGCCAAATAGCTGGTTGAGAATGATGGGAAATGGAACAGCAGCTAACTGTATGTAGCTGAAGTGTTCTTGCAGCACAGCTTAGTCAGGAGTGAAAGCTGCAGGATGGAAAGAATTCTCCGCCTGCTGAAACAGGCAGAAACTTCTGAGATTTCCCTTTTACAACACCCCTCCCCCTTGCTACGTGGTACTCACAGCAAGCTGTGCCTCCATAACTCTGCCAAAGGAACAAGAAGCTAATATAAGGAGTTTAATACCCAAAGGAAAAAAGAAGTTGGGTGCAGACAGGTTTGTTGTAATCAATAAAACAAGGAATAATTTCTTAAACAGCTACAAACATAAAAGTCACTGCAGAGCGGGTAAGAAGTTTGGTATCTTTTCCTGAATTGCACCACACAGGATCAGTTTGCAAATGTAATGTTACAGTGGGCATTAGAGTTTTTTTTTTATTTACTGTTAGTGACGGCTTAGACTTTTTTCTCTGTTCATAAGTATATGTCGTTGTATACGGCCATTTCTGTTATTTTGTGATTTTGTGAGAATCAGCTCAGGCATGGCACAGGGTCAGTACTGCATTCTTGCCCTCCTCTTCCTAGTCAGGGTTAATGCTCAGTACGAACGCTACAGCTTCAGAAGCTACCCTCGAGATGAGCTGATGCCTCTTGAGTCGGCCTATAAGTATGGACTGGATCAGTACAGCAATGAGAACTGGCCGGAGAGTGTGAAGTATCTGGAGATCAGTCTGAGGTTGAACCGATTGTTGAGGGACAGCGAGGCTTTTTGCAACCTCAACTGCAGCACTGCACAAATGCCTGATACTCGCCCTGTAGAACCTGAGAGGCCCCAGCAAGAAGGGCTTCAGCTTGGACGTTTCGATGGCTTCCCTGAACTCAAAGTTTTTGGCGACCTGCTGGTGAGGGCCCAGTGCCTTAAACGGTGTAAGCAGGGGCTTCCAGCCTTCAGACAGTCACAGCCCACCAGAGAGACATTAGAGGAGTTCCAGAGCAGAGAGCCCTATAAATTCCTGCAGTATGCCTACTTCAAGGTACTTTATATGAATTATGTGTTCATGTTACACTATCCTAAGGGTGTTAAAGTATTATTATTTTATAAAATAGTAGAAAAACGTTTAAATTGTTTTATGATGATAGTTACATGGTATAAACAATTTCATTATTGGATGTGTAGCACTACTACTTCCCTTACTCCATTACCTAAATATTCTTTGTACTGTGAATGTAGACCCTAAAATATGATTAGAAATAATTCCTACATTCTGTTATCAGAATCAGAAATGTGGCTTAAAGGAAAACAAAAGTTTATTTTTTTATTTTTTTTTAAAATGCTAGCTAAAGTGTTCTCTTCTTCACAGCTGACGTGTATCTTTATAGATACATGCAGGTTTTCTCTCCATTCTGCCACAATGAAGCTAACCCTAAACCCCCTTGAGTAATGTATATGCCTGGGTTGACCCTAGTCCTTACTGTCATTGTAACCCTAACCCCCTGGTCTAATCACTCACATTTCATACAGTTGGAGGTGAGAGGCTTCAAGGGAAGTGTAGTTGTCAGAATCATAATGGGATTTCCTTCCAGCTGTCAAATCTGTGATGTGAGTGATCGTACACATGCGCAGTGGGTAAGAACTGCATGGACAAATTGTCAGGAGCCAATCAGAACGAGGGCTTTCCCCACTCATCTGATTGGGTCTGTATTCAGCGAGGGTCTCTCTCTGCACTCGCAAAGAGAGTTGTCGACCAGACCGAGCTGTCTGCTTCTTTAGGGAGGTATGGCAGCTGCTGGTCAGTGTATTAACTGGCATGTACTATCAAAGGTACATGCCAGTTTATCCTCCTCCTAGGAGCAGCACATTTTCCACATGTGCTTCTACATCTAGGCACAGGTCTAGCCTATATATAAGATTAGGGCCAGTGACTAATGAATTGGGCAAACAATAAAATAGGCCAGATTAGATGGGGCGACACATTCTGTGATGTCAAAACAGATTGTATGCATGGAAGAGATGGTACGCTATAATCGGGATGCTCCTCAGGGATTGTTTCTTGTCCAGCTGATTAGATGATTTTGTAGAACTTTGCCCCAGAAATTACCATTATATATAAACGCTATTTATAAGCAGCCCTTTTATTTGGGTGTCACACAGGATCTTATGTGATTTATATTCAGTCAATGTCAACCTTGTGTGTTTTTTTTTTTTTTTGGAGTGGATTTGTGATGTTATGTGATTGCTTTATCTCATAGCTTGATGTATATTAACACAAATGCAATAAATGTTGTACATTGTAACATTTCAGTTTTTTCACTTGGTTGTAGACTAATAATTTGCCGAAGGCCATTGCTGCAGCTAATACCTTCCTGCTTCTTCATCCGGATGATGAGATGATGAAGCGTAACATGGCATATTACAAGAGTATGCCTGATTCTGAGGCTCATATCAAAGATTTGGAAACAAAGACATATGAGGTAATTATTCATTAAATGAAAACATAGTCACAAAAAACCCACACACACAAAATAACTATTACAGATGTATAGAAAAATTATCCTTACAGTTCTTACCTCTGCAAATCCATATTCTTATCCACTCTTCCAAGATTTGCCACTACTAAGTTTGCCCCCTGGCCAGTATTTTACTGGCATGCTGGTAAAAAAAATATGCTTGAGGCCTATGTTAAGCCAATGGAGGCACCAGCAAAGCCGGTATTTTTCTGGAGAAAAGGTGGCAACCCTGGCCACTACCCATTTGCCTACACAGTCTTCTTTCTGTGCCAGTCCCTATTCTACTCCAGTCTCCATTTACACAATAGTCATTTGACATGGTGCCCTGTTACCAGTCTTATACCTGTGTCACTGCTGCAATCCATGCCAAAATTTTTCTTTTGCGATTCTTGTGGAGTATTTTACCTGATTGGAGTACATAATAACTATGATTTATGAAAAGAGAACTGGTCAGTGTAAAATGAAAGGGAAACAAAAGATCTGGCATGCCTTAAACATTTCACGCCACTAGGGGGCTCTTTATCATGGATAAGTATATTTATATATAAGTATATGTGGCCTGCAGCTAAATAGTTTCTCGCACAACATCTGCAAAACAAAAAAATATATATAATATATGCCATATGGTGCAAACCACTTCTCAATAATAAGCGTGTATAGCCTTAATTCCTATATTTGTTTTTCTCTAACTCTCTAAATATACAGCAGTATATATCAAAATCAGACGGTACATTTATTTCTTCACTGATCAGGAACATGTAAATGTAAAGCTTCACTGATTATCATTTCCTTCAAAATAAAACAAAAAGTAAATGAAAGCAACAATTAGGTGGACCAGGGTATAAACTATAAAACCCCACTTTAATTATCACAGAAAACAATGGAGCCTCCTAGATGTGGACACATTCTCTTCTAGATATACATGCTATAGGTTTGGCTCTGAACACACAATCCTCGTCTTGACGGTGCTATTAACTCCGTTCTTGCACTTATAAGTGGATGAGATAAAGGGTGTAGAAATTAAAAAAAAAAACAAAAAAAAACTTGTCAAGGGACTAAAGCAGTAGCCCAGTCTACTCATGACAATCTACTTGTCTTGATACCAAAATATTTAAAGGCACTGTATCACCTAAACACTGCTTATACTGTGAATGTAGAAATAACTATGATTGAAAATGATCTGTGTATTGTGTCAGCAGAATTGCAAGCAATTGCCTAAATTAGGAAAAAAATGTGTTTTTAAATGTTTTTTTTTATCAGTCTCCCTCTGATAACATCAACTGTGGCTTGATATACAAATTACATATTTCCCATTGAAAACCATTACATTTACATATTAAGCCACAGGTGATATCATATGCCACAGAAACACATTTTTCTCCTATATCTTACATTATTTTAATTATTATATTATAGAGAGGGTCACTATTAAAGGGACATTCATTACCTAGTGACAAGGCAGGGCTTGACAAATTGAATTTAGTTTTAGGAGCCAGCAAAAAGCCTTGGAGCTAGACAATGGCACATCAGTCACGCAGACAGACAAACACACACACACCGGGCCAGTCACGTGCACACACACAAAGCCAGCCATACACACAGGCCATCTCCACTCCGCGTCTAGGACAGTTCTTCACGGTCGTTTCACTTCTTACAGTTCAGTGCAACAGTTTGAGGCCGAACTGTCAATGGTGAACGGCAATACGGTGCTGAACTTTTTGCGTTACAAACCTAACCCCCCTAATATATTAAACCCCCAACCCAAATGTTACCCTGAACCCCCATACTAACACTAACTCCCCCAAACCCTAATATTAACACTTACCCTCCGAATCCTAATACTCACACTAACCCCCCACCACAAAACCCTAATACTAAGACCTAACCCCTAATAATACTCACCTTGTACACAATCCTGTGATGAACTGTTCCTGCTGAGTGGTGCTCAGACAGTATAGCGCGTTGCATGAGGGTGAAGCTTGCAGCCTGCACATGCTGTGCCATATTGGGCTGAGCTTCTAACTGCAGCAAGGGGGGGGGGGGGGGGGGGTATCGTCATGGCGTCCTGGCACCCGGGATTAGTACGTTTTATAAAAATGAATCACATGAAAATTCCTTTATATAAATCAGGTGAAAACAATGTCAATGTCAGGTCAATGTGGGGATTCATTTAAAGGGACAGTCTAGTCCCCAAACTAACTTTGGTGCAAGATGAAGATTACTGCTTGTATAATGCACAGGCTTTTTTTCCAGTGTGATTTGATGCAAACATTCTGCATAAATCACATTTTTAATATTCAAGCCCATTAACTCAAGCCCTCCTAGTGATTACTCTGCATGTTTACGTCAAGTGCGGCATCACTGATTATATAGACACTGAGGATATAAAGTTTTGTTGCATTTAGTCACTTTCTCTGCTCCTAGGATTGAATACATTGTGTGGACTGTAATTAACTTGCTCTTGTACATAGTTGGATCTCTTAACAGTGCAATACATTGTCTGATGACATCACTAGCGAGACAGAAAATTCCATTCATTTGAATTATATTATTTTCATTGGTTCCTGCAACAACAAAAAAAGGAAATTTCTTTTACTCGGCTAGTGTGGGCAGTCCTTGTTTCTTGAAACAATTTCATCTAGTTGTAAATATTTGATAATTTAAGCAATGCAAAATGTAAAGCATCAGTGTGTTTATCTATCTGGGCAGACAACTTGGGCCAGATGGGCCTGATCTTAATTAATCTGACTCAAGATTCTAAATAACATGCCCAGCCCTGATAGAGCTATACAAGCGAAGAAGGCTAAAGCAGTTTATTTATAATTTTTCATTAAATAATTTGTATTTAAAATGCGTACACTCAATACAATCTTTCAATTAACTATCGTATAATATAATCAACATCAGATAAAGCATTTTAGAAGTGATGTATAGTACAAATCATCTAACTGATTAATTACAATAAAGATCATTGACTGCTTACACTTTAGTTTTCAGGAAGTACATGTTTGCATTTGTGGGAACAAAGTTCCTTTTTTAGAATACCAGTCTTCAGATAAAGATGATTTCAAGCTAAACTGATGTACGTATAGTATAGACTCTCCATTGGATAATACTGTTGGGTGAGGTTTTGGAACTAGTACAGTGTGCTCTTTTGCCCCTTCTGGTATTACACTTTTGATTTAAATTTTCCATGTGTAATATGTAACACATTTGCATTATGGGCATTTAAACAGAAAATGTGATGACCGAGAGGAACCATTTGGTCCATCTGTCTGGCTATGTTTATACCCGCTGTAGTTCTTATTGGGTCCTTGACATTATCTTAAGTTTACAATGACTTTATGCTTGTGCTCATACAATTCATTCTTATTTCTATGATTTTATTTTTGTTTTCAGAATTTATTCATCAGGGCAGTGAGAGCATATAACGGTGAGAACTGGAGGACGTCAATCTCTGATATGGAGCTGGCCCTACCTGATTTTTTCAAGGCTTTTGAGGAATGTATTGCAGCCTGTGAAGGCTCTCGGGAGATAAATGATTTTAAAGACTTTTATCATAATATTGCAGGT
This sequence comes from Pelodytes ibericus, assembly GCA_036172795.1. Classification (NCBI taxonomy): domain Eukaryota; kingdom Metazoa; phylum Chordata; class Amphibia; order Anura; family Pelodytidae; genus Pelodytes; species Pelodytes ibericus. The sequence continues at coordinate 137,938,756 of CM069859.1, read as the reverse complement.
AGGCCATTTTATAAAGCGTATCTGCACATGCTAGACAAATCTGCAGATTATCCCCCTTTTTTACTATGTTATCATTATCACCACCGCATAGGATTCTGGGTAGGAATATGTTGTGGGTGCTTGTCATATTACCCCAGTGCTTTGTACTGGCCCCCAGCAGAAGAGATGGGCCTGCAGCAGCAGCTGGATATGTCATCCATGCAGCAGCAGGGTAGAAAAGATCTGTGCTGCCGATTATAGATTACATTACTAATGATGCTAAGGTAGCTTTGGACTGAGCATAAAAAGAAATGTAGTCTGAAAAGCAACACATTTCTTTGGTGCAATGACTGTCCCAAATCCGGTCCTGTACCTGCTAAATAAAACTAGCAACCCTATTCATGTGCCGTATCATTATACTCAGAATAAGTTGCTGAACAAATATTGCGGTGTTGTTTGTCAGTAACACATAAAACCTAGTATAAATTCATACCTGAAGTACAGTGTGTTTGGGAAAAAAACCCACAAAAAATTACTACCACAAAACTTGGCAAACATTGGTGGTAACATTTATTTGAAATGAAAAGTGTGAAAATACCCCTAGTTACATACCCCTGATATCTGTTTTTGAAAAACATGTACTTATTGGGGAATGATTCTGGGATTTGTGACATGAGAAAAAGCCAACATACAGAAAGGGGTGGATTGGATGCGCTACAGAAAATTGGGAGCAGTCCCCTTCTTGTGCTACAAAAGAAAATAAAAATACACACATGGGACAGCATCAATACATATATTGATATAGGATGATAAATGTGTATATGAACTCACATTTAGTTGAGTAGAAAATTGTTCTATTATGGCACTCTGTACTGAAGACCTTCAAGGTGTCTGTGTCTCTGCCTAGGCTTCTAGTTGTTGCTCCACCTAGATCAGGGGTCCTCAAACTACGGCCCGCGGGCCACATGCGGCCCGCCGAGCACATTTGTCCGGCCCGCTCCCCGCTGATTACCTTTTTTTTTTTTTTTTTCCTTGCAGCCGCAGAAGATGCGGCTGCAGGAAAACGAGAAAAAAAAAAATCACCGCGACCGGATGTGACGTTTCGTCACATCCGGACCCGGTAACTGTTTCCCTCCTCCGTGCAGGGAGGAGGGAACACTGCGCGAGACGTCCGGCCCGGGGACACAGCAGCTGGAGGTAAGTGATGGGGAAGGAGGGGGAGGAGGGAGGTATAACGAGCACTGTACTATTCCTGGGCATCTGACTGGCATAATAATCCTGGGCATCTGACTGGCATAATAATCCTGGGCATCTGACTGGCATAATATTACTGGGCTCTTACTGGCACTCTATTCCTGGGCATCTGACTGGGATAATATTCCTGGGCTCTGACTGGCATAATATTCCTGGGCATCTGACTGGGATAATATTCCTGGGCATCTGACTGGCATAATTTTCTTGGGCTGTGACTGGCATAATAATCCTGGGCATCTGACTGGCATAATATTACTGGGCTCTTACTGGCACTCTATTCCTGGGCATCTGACTGGGATAATATTCCTGGGCTCTTACTGGCATAATATTCCTGGTCATCTGACTGGCATACTATTACTGGGCATCTGACTGGCACACTATTCCTGGGCATCTGAATGGCATAATATTCCTGGACATATGAATGGCATAATATTCCTGGGCATCTGAGAGGCACACTATTCCTGGGCATCTGACTGGCATAATATTCCTGGGCTCTTACTGGCACTCTATTCCTGGGCATCTGAATGGCATAATATTCCTTGGCATCTGACTGGCACACTATACCTGGGCATCTGAATGGCATAATATTCCTGGGCATCTGACAGGCACACTATTCCTGGGCATCTGACTGGCACAATATTCCTGGGCATCTGACTGGCACACTATTCCTGGGCATCTGAATGGCATAATATTCCTGGGCATCTGAATGGCATAATATTCCTGGGCATCTGACAGGCACACTATTCCTGGGCATCTGACTGGCACACTATTCCTGGGCATCTGAATGGCATAATATTTCTGGGCATCTGAATGGCATAATATTTCTGGGCATCTGAATGGCATAATATTCCTGGGCATCTGACAGGCACACTATTCCTGAGCATCTGACTGGCATAATATTCATGGGCATCTGACTGGCACACTATTCCTGGGCTCTGACTGGCACACTATTCCTGGGCATCTGAATGGCATAATATTCCTAGGCATCTGACTGGCACACTATTCCTGGGCATCTGACTGGCACACTATTCCTGGGCATCTGACTGGCATAATTTTCTTGGGCTCTGACTGGCATAATTTTCTTGGGCTCTGACTGGCATAATATTCCTGGGCATCTGACTGGCATAATATTCCTGGGCTCTTACTGGCACTCTATTCCTGGGCATCTGAATGGCATAATATTCCTGGGAATCTGAATGGCATAATATTTCTGGGCATCTGAATGGCACACTATTCCTGGGCATCTGAATGGCATAATATTCCTGGGCATCTGAATGGCATAATATTCCTGGGCATCTGAATGGCATAATATTCCTGGGCTCTGACTGGCATAATATTCCTGGGCATCTGACTGGCATAATATTCCTGGGCATCTGACTGGCATAATATTCCTGGGCATCTGACTGGCACAATATTACTGGGCTCTGACTGGCATAATATTACTGGGCTCTGAATGGCATAATATTACTGGACTCTGACTGGCATAATATCCCTGGGCATCTGACTGGCACACTATTCCCATTGAAATACTGGTAAGTTTGTTGATTTAACTTTACTTCATTTTAAATATTGTATTTGTTCCCGTTTTGTTTCTTCACTTCAAAATAAGATATATGCAGTGTGCATAGGAATTTGTTCATAGTTTTTGTTTTTACTATAGTCCGGCCCTCCAACGGTCTGAGGGACAGTGAACTGGCCCCCTGTTTAAAAAGTTTGAGGACCCCTGACCTAGATGATATGAGATCATCACAAGTAAAAAGGTAGCAAGATTTTGTTACAACAAAAACCTTAAGTCCATCCTTGCAGAGAGCTGCTGGGTACAATCAAGCAAACATGAAGCACCAGTTTATGAAGCACCATGAGAGTGTTTAGATAAACCGAATATCCACACAATGCGTTTCACTGGCTTCATCAGTTTGCGAGGATATCAGATTTTAATTACACTATCGTGTTCTGTTCCACCTAATCACGTGGTTGTGTCTTCTTGAAAAATTTCTGTATTTCTATCGTGATGAGCCTCCATCTGTGTTCTTGTGTTGTGGGTACTCTCCTTCAAGCGCAGCTTAGCAGAGAGTGTCCAAAACTCCATGTTTAGACACAAGTTGCAGTCCGATGTCTCTGCCTACAAAACATAAAAACAGGAGGTACTATTTTGCAGGTTTTTTTATTAGCTGTTTTAGGTGAGTACAAGATTATTTATTACATTTTCCACTAAATATATATACATTATATTATCCAAATAATGGTGTCTAAAGAATCTCCTTTAAAAAAAAAAATTATAAATATAATTTTTGTGGGTACAGTAAATGAGAAACAAATTACATCTAAACACAAACACTGCATAAATGTCCAGCACAACCAAAAATTGTCAAATGGTCTTGTCATAAAGGGGTTAACAACTTCTGTTGTCATTTTTTTTTTTAAATGTATCAGTGGGCACAACTCAATGACGTGAATACTGCGTAGAGCAAATAACTCACATTTACTGTGATTTGTGAGGCTATTGTATTGCCCTTTGTATGCTTGGGGGAATCTGAACATGCATGGAAAGGATATATCACAGCTTAAGAAAGCTGGACACTGAATAAACTGTTGTGCACTTGCATTCTGACAGTTGTGTGTAATTTGAAACTTGTGGCACAATCCAAAAAAAGATAACGGAACATTTTGGATAAAGGATTTCTGGATAAGGGATATTCAAACTAAACAAACTAAATTTACACAGAGCTTGGTATGGAACTCAAAGGGGAAATGTGTATGAATAAAAATAATTAAAGCATACAGATTCGTAATATGTTTAATCCTATTAAAGATGTATTTATTTATTTTAGTCATGTACATTATATAAACTTTATTTTTTTACATTTTGTTTTGTAGATCACTATATTGAGGTGCTTAAATGCAAAATCAAATGTGAAAAGGATCTAACCCCTATTATTGGTGGCTACGTTGTGGAAAAATTTGTGGCAACAATGTACCATTATCTGCAGTTTGCCTATTATAAATGTGAGTATTTATTTTTTTATATGTACAATAGTAATAAAAGATATGAGGGAAATATACTGTGTCTAGTAATAATGTGTAAAGTCTGAAATGGAGTAATATTGCTTACCATGACATCTACACCAGGCTAAGATATTGGTGTTGCTTTTTTAATAACCTGCCCAATATATGAATACTATATATCTGGGGTTTCCAACATGGGGCTTCATTGAGAACTGCGGTGGTAACCGCACGTGCAACTTGAAACAGCATCGGGTAACTATGTTCCTGCACAGACAGCTGCAGATCGTGTAGGGCGCATAATCCTTCCTCTACACCGTCGGTGACATCATGCTCACGAGTCACCGGGAGAGAAGATAAAAACACGCCACTACTGCGTGAACTGGAAAGTGTGACTCTGTGTGTGTAAAACTTTACATTACTGAAAATAAATATATATAGTGTGTGTATAATCTGGTGAAGTGGACCTCTGCAGAAAAACGTGGACTCTCCTCCCATAGGTGGTCAATTTACAAGGGTCAAAGTCTGAAGTGGCACATGCAGCTGGTCTGCATTGTTTGTCACCTCTGACTAAGATCATATATTTTCGCAGGACAATCATAACTAACACTGCACCAGAACCATTTAATAATAATTATACAAGCCACCTATTACTCCCATCTCAGTTACCCCTCCTTTATCTAAGAATGTTCTTGCACTCAACTCTCCCTCTCTCATTATCTCCCACTCATCTTAACACGCATGGATGATGAGCTGTGAGGCTGCACCTTTTTACAGTGCATAAGATTGCCTTGGTCAGCATCTATATCACTAGTTTATATGTGTGTCAGGTAGACCTTTGAGCATAATCTTATCTCGGACACAATTAACATTAAAGAGAACAGCTTTGACTGCTTTTGACCTTTATAAGCTTTGTGTTACTGCCAATTATTTTTACAAGTTTTAAAAATGCCAATGGGCATTCCTTTTTCTGCTCAGATTAATGTGATCTTAACAATAGATGTGGAATAAACTGAATATGCCTAGTTAAAAGGGGGGGGGGGGGGGGATACTTTAAATTATGAAAAATAGGTATAAATTAAATTATGAATGTAATAAATTATATTTATTATAACTTGCTACGGATTGGGATAAAATAGCTTTTACTACTTAGACAAGTCTCATTACACAAAATGCATTTAGATGTTGGATACAATGTATATTGTGATTTTCTAATGATACTCTTTGATATCTACCTGTAGGAGAACTTTTATGAGTGACAGTGCTTCTCTTTCAGAATGAAACTGGCAGACTAATAAACTAATCCAAGTGCCTAAGGATTGCATGTGAGATACCTGCTTTACATATTTTATTAACAATAAAAATACTACTTCTTTTCACCTTTACAAACCTTTTTTTCTTTTGAATAGCTAATATTGATGTTTTCCTGCCCCTTTAAGAAATCACATTACTCAAGGCCAAACATTAACCTGATTTAGAGTGCAGCTCTAATAATCAGCTAATTATTTATGGATAGCAGTCATAGTTAACTCTTTCTGCACTTGAAGCAAGAACATGAAATTGTGCCCACCTTTTATCTAGTTTCATAGTGAAAATATTACGATCAGTGGTACTGAGGACTCTGTGGGTTCTTGCTTCCTAATCATTCATCCATGTAGCTGCAAGTGACTGCATGCAGGGCTGGGGTACAGCAATGTAACATGCTTTGGTCCTACATGCATCATGATTGACAGAAGGGGTAGACACCTGAATCTCCATTGCACAAAAGGGCATCTGTCTAGTTGCGTTGCTATCATCACTGCACCTCCTCACTTATAAGCACCTCGGGCAAGTATCTCTGGTTACTGATCTTCTGGGCAGGTTTGAGTGTTGTACAATAATCACCATAGTACACTAAATGTGCAGCATGAAGTTAAAACTCCCAAAAAGGTCACGGTATAATAACATGAAAAGATTGTTGATGGGAAATTTGTGTAAGAAAATCAAATGATCATTCCGTGCCATGGAGGGTTAAACATAGAATTCATCAAAGACGGGCTCCAGGAAATGAAAAATCTCTTTATTTAGATCCTATAATTAAGAGCTACTAGGTAGCTTGAAACACATAAGGCTTTTCATCTGGTACTACCTATACTCATACTACAATAATCTCCTTGAAATGTCATTCTCTGATCTTCAATTATAGACACACACAGTCCCAAAGTGTCTTACATTAGTATCTAATAATACGGTAATAATGCTTCACCAAAACATATCTTGTGCTAATATTGTTATTACAATATTAAATGAAGATAATGTGTTTTTTAACTCTGAAACCCTAGTATTCCTTAAAACATTATCAATCCAATCTACTTTGTATGGTTATGGCTAACAGATTTATGTGGTAACCTTTTTTTCCTCCACAGTGAATGATGTTAAAAATGCAGCTCCATGTGCCGCCAGCTACCTCCTCTTTGACCCGGATGACCAAGTCATGAAACAGAACATGGTCTATTATCAGTACCACAAAGAAAAGTGGGGGCTCTTAGAAGAAAACTTCAAGCCTAGACCAGTAAGAAAGAAAAAATAGTTTTATTAGAGATATATGAATCTATACTTAAAGGGCAGTTCCAACTACAGTGCCAAAAAAATATTTTTTGGGTTATGTACGGCATGTAAATTGAGACAGATCTATCCGATCAGTTTTTCCATAAACACTTCCTAGCACCGAAATACAATAGTGTAATAAAGTTATTGTTGTTGCTATAGCAACAGCCCTGCCTATATCCTCAAGCCCCACTTATTGGATTCACTGAACTTAGAGACCCCAGTGAAACGTGAAATTATTTTCATTGTAAAACTACAGAAGAACTGTAAATAGTTTTAAATGTCAATCAATACTTTTCAAAATTGGAGCTGACCAAAATAACTCTTTTGAACAAAATGGAATAAAAAAAATTCAAAACATATTTTATTCATAATGTAGCCATTCATTTAGGAAGTGAAAACATTTTTTTTTCTGAGTTTACTTCCATTTTAGGAAAAGTCAATCCTAAAACAGATTTAAATTCATATCTGAGTTCTTTACAGTAATTTTGAGCCATATGCCAGAATAGAACTCACTCCCCAAGTCAGTGAAGGCAGAAGAAGCACAGAAACATTGCACACATTACAGAAAAAAATGGACAGTTTGAAGTTAACTACCCCTTTAAAACCAGCACTAGGTGATATATTTTATCTACAACCCTTGTGTTCCTCTACTGTGATGAACCAACATTTTGAAATGGATTTTATATTTATTAACGCTCACAGTACCCATATCCCTCTATCAAAGCTTTTATTTAGATATTTTCAGACAGTACATGCAGTCTTTTTACCAATGATTCTTGCCAAGTTCTTCTTTTCATTTTCATTGTAAATGTTGCCATGTTGCATAGGATTTTGTAAGCAGGTAAGGTGCAACTACCAAAAATTCCCTCAAAACCTGTACAGCTACATCTGCATAGGTTTATACTATGGAACTTGTAGGGCATATATTACAGTGTTGAGTAGAGTTTCCTAAGAGAGAATTTGCAGATTGCTTTGGTGAGCCCTTCTCACATCTGGAGTTACCATTTCCGAATTCTCCCATCGAAGCATTCTTTTTCCTGCTATGGAAAAAAAAAAAATCAATTGTGTCTAATTTCTGAAAATGTGAATATATTTAAATGAAGAACCTTTTAATCTGTTTTTTTTTACAGGAAGCCATTCTGTATTATAATATTACAACCATGCAGAATGAAATGTATGATTTTTCGATGCAGCGGCTTGTAGACGATGACGAGGTAAGTTTGCTAACTACTGAGGCTTTTGTTATACTGAAGCCTAATTTACTAAATGTCAAATGTGAAACGAATGGAAATCAAATATACACATTCTACTATCTTCTCCTGGCATTATATGCAAATCAAATACTAAAATAGGAATATCACTTTTGTGATTATTTTGCACATGGTTCCAGAAGATGTCATAAGCAGGAGACCATGCAAACACACTTGTTGTGTTGTCATTGAATCCATTAATTTACATTTGCAGTTTCTGTTCAGGGTTTGAACTATAGTAAATAAATTATATGAACATTCATTTGTTGCTGACTGATACTGAATTTATTTTCTCTTTTCACAGGATGTTGTTGTGGAATATCTTGATGAACTTTTGGATGGGAATGCTTTTTGAAAAATAATAAAGTGACTAGACATGGTTTTTTTTTTTTGGTTTTGTCTGACATCATCTCCCTCGCCTTCAAACCGTACATGAGATAGGCTTGAGAAAAATTTAACAATCTATTTTTGCTACTGTACCAGATTTAGATCTAGTGCACACACTTCGTAAAATGGACTTTTTTTTTTTTTGTTTTTTTTTTTACTGTTGGTCATTTTGTTCAGTATTTATGAGACCTATCCACGAAAGTGTTCAAATATGGAAACAAATTGTTGTGAAACACAAGTACTTTCTGAAAAGATTTACTGACGTATTGGCTTTTCTTTATGGAATACTTGTTATTGGCAGAAAGTAATAAACCTGTACATGATTTTTAGACATGTTAAAAAAATACAGATTGGTAATTTTATCTGTCCTCAAAGTATGCAGATGTAAAGTGATGGGTACCAAAAAGCTAATGTTTCTGTGTTTGTTTTTTGGAGGGAAATATTTCCTAACGTGTGTGTTTTACTGCTCATGTGTATTTCTAAGCTAGTCCAACATGACTTATTTAGTCATATAATATTTATGGGACCTTCAATTTTCTGGTTTCAGAAGGATTGTAGTTACTTCCAAAATACCTTGAAACAAAGACACTACAGGGACTTAAATATTTATATAATGTGGGAAGTAAAACAAATGGGTGGGGAATAACAAAAAGGGGGTGGAGCAGGTCACAAATCATCCCGGAAAGAGCAAATTTGGGGAGAATGCATAAGTTTATCGTCTTCATGTATGCAGAGAAATATAAAGTAGAAGTAAAGATGATGAGTGTAGCATGTATGTAAACAAAAAAAGAATGTAAAAAAAAAAAAGTATCAATGAAGGCAACTCCAAATCCATTGTTCTTGTTTCAAGAAAAATCTATAATTCACATGAGCATGGCCTTGGTAAACTATGTCTGAGCATTTTACATGAGTTTACTCAGTGTAAGATATCATACCTGCAAGACTGGAGTATATAACGACATAGAAAAAGTTTTTCCATTAAAAACAAGAAAAGGTTTACTGTCCCTTTTGAATACTCCCGATGTTACATCAGAATTCACATATCCATATCAATGATAACAGGAAATGTTTTGCCAGCATACCCGAGTGGATGTGATGCTAAGTAAATATACTTGTAAGTCCAGGAAACTTGTACTTACATCAAACACAACTTTAACTACAAGCTATATTTTATTCTTATGAACTTGAAAATGCAAATAAATAACAGTTTGTTTATTGTGGCAGCCAATAAAAATAAACAGTTTCCTCAAATCACAGCTACTATAATGTACCAGTAAAGAAAAAAAAAATACTTCAGCTGGAAAAAAAAAAAAAAATCAATACTTGAACTGTAAAGTGAAAATGTTAAGGCCAGGGAAAACATTCCTCTTTAATATCATGTATGGCAAGTCAATAAGGAAAAGCCTCAACTAATCCTTCATGGCAGCTGTCTGAACTTTTGGTTTTCTGCCATCCTACAAACAGCAACCTCTTTTTCTTGGATTCAGTTGACTGAATGGCCTACTGTGGGGACCTGAATCATATACTACATGTATTGTGGACGTATCACTACGGTTTTACAAAAATTGATCATCACTGTTGCCAATATGCACCCCTCTCTTCACAAGTACTTGTCTGTTAGGGATTTTTGAAATATTTTAACGTTCTCCAAGATCAGGTTGCTTGGGGTTTTTTGTTGTTGTTTTATTTTAATTTTTTTTGTCCGGTATTACGTAAAGTGTTTTCTATATGTTTATTCCTTTTTAAATATTTCCTAGTAAGTTAAAAAAAAATATATATATATTTTCCTCTTTCCATGTTGAATACAAAATTCTTTTTACTTGCCTGTTTCCTATGCCCTTAGTAATTTATAAAGAGGCATAAGGATGTAATAAAGAAACATGCTTCACAGTCAGTTTTGCACACAGCTTGTTAAAAATGCACTAGTCAAATCAGTTACTTGTTTAAATGCAATAAATCACCTATATAGATTTTAAAATGTAAGTAAAAATACGATGTGTAATACACTTAGGTAACCTTCAAAATTATTATAAAGCATAGAATTTAAGTCAATATTCTGACATGGAACTTGGGCCTATAATTGATCTGGATCTTCAAATAGCTGAATAGATTAATCCATTAGCAGATGTAGCCAACAGTCTCTGATTTGCCAGGACAGTCCTGTTTTTTGGGTCCTGTATTGTAAAATTAATTTTTTTATTTTTAATTTATACTACTGTCTCTCACACTGTACATAGACAGGAATTAGTAGACATACACAGCCTAAACGCAAAAGGGGGCTATACCGGGTAGACTGGAGCTCTATTTGATAGGGCCACACAACGGCACATGATGTCAAGTGGCATCATGTATCCCCACCTGCATTTACAACAGAAAGTTGGCAGGAATGAGTTAGAGATCGAAGTTTACATAATAGATTTCTATACTGTCACAGGTATTGTTATATGTTTGTAAATATAAGATAACTTGCTTCAGCAAAATATAAGTTTAATGCTGACTTGAAACAGTAACTGAGATAGCTCTACAGTACATCTACTCTAAACAGTCTATTCTGTCAGAAATATAGGTCTTATGTGAGAGGAAGAAGCCCAAGAGAAGGATGAAATGGCTTGTGCTTTTCGTTTGATATCAGATGCTACATTGAGTTCCGTTAAAGTGGACTTCATGGTTAACCTGCAGCCTTTTCCTGTATGTTCTACTAAATGTATACATTTTTACACTATTGGAGATTTTACTCTTTTTGGTACATCCTGGGGATTGCTGGATGAGAGATTTCATGCACATCTTTTGGTGAAGACTTACAGATTTATGTGGAGACACTTTATCCATGGAGCCCCTGCAGCAGGGGCGTTGCTAGGTCTCCAAAAGATCCGGGGCTGGAGCCTGTGATAGATTTGATAGAAGTGGAGTAAATAAGATCACATGCTTAGGCAGCATACAGACTGATATAATTGACGCCAATGAACAATAGATATATATGGGTATATATCAGGGCTCAACAAATCCTGGGCACTAGGAAATTATACCTGGTGCCTGGTTATTGTTGTCCCTGTATGGTGCCCTTGCCACTCAGCAGGGCTAGAAACAACAGCAGGGCACAGACCAGGCTAGAATGATGTATAGCAGCCAGGAGGGGGGCATATTGATAGCTGCACTTTTTTTTATCATAAACAACAACAAAAATGCTGACTTGTGTGTAAGTGTATGTGACAGTGTGTGTGTGTGTGTATGACTGACTGCATGTGTGTGTGTGACTGTGTGTTTATGTGACAGACTGTGTGTATGTCTGTCTGTGATCAACTGTATGTGTCTGTGACTGTATGTGTTTGTCTGTCTGTTACTGACTATATGTGTGGGTGTCTGTGTGTGACTGACTGTATGTCTGCCTGTGACTGTATGCGTGTGTCTGTATGTGTGTGTGTGTCTGGCTGTGACTGACTCCACAGCAATAAAACTCAGAGTAATGTGCAAATGTGTGAGTATAACACAGACTCCACAGCAATAAAACTCACAGTAATGTGCAGTGTGTGAGTATATCACACACTCATGCTGCACATTACTGTACCACAGCACAAAAAAACTCACATTACTCAAAGTTACACTTATACACATAAATACACAGCCACACACACATACACATGCAGCCACACATACACACACACCCTTACATACAATCCCACTTACACACACCAACTTACATCACACACACACTTATATGTGAGCAAATTCCCATGATTTCAAAATAACTGAGCATACAACATTTTGTGTACATTGCATACACCATTTACCAGACTTTGAGAAAAAAAAAGTAGACCAACAGTCTCATAATATGCCATAATATAGGGGATATCACACCCCCCCACACACAGACACCAACCCTTACACCCCCCACATAGATACCCTTACATAGAACACCTTACACTTACACACAGATATTCTGCCACGCAGACACGTGTGTAAACCTGCAACTCTCACACGCACATCATAATTTATTTATTTTTTTAATAAAAAGGGGTCAAAACCTGGGGAGAATAGGCTGAGGTATGAAGGTATGCTTCTTCTACCAACCTCATAAAAGAGAGAGGTGCAGGCAATTGAGGTGGGAATTCAACTGAATGAGAGAATTTTTCCAATTCTGCTACTTTAGCATTCATTTTGAAATTCACATCTCACTTCCCTGCAGTTCTCTCTTTCATGAGTAAAGCCTATAATATAATGAGCAGCACATTCACTCATAATGTATGGGTTTAATACTATAACGAGGTACATGTGATGTTTAATGCCATGTGTATGGACTTTTATTGCCATGAATATAAAGACTATATATAAAGATGAATCACTATTATTCATATTGAATGTGATAATCAAGAGTGAAAATAAAAATAATATGAGTTGATAGCAGTGTTTCACATTTGATTATCACATTCAATATGAATAATAGTAATTAATCACATTTTCTCCTAGTAATCTCACTGGGATTCACACTCTGCCAGTCACACACACTCATAACTCTGCCACTCACACTTTCACTCTCAAAACTCTTACACTTCGCAAATCACAAATACTCATAACTCTGCTGCTCATGCTTACACTCACTCACACACACACTCATAACTCTGCTGCTCACACTTATGCTCTCACACACTCTGCCACTCACACACACATACATGCACACTCATAACTCTGCCACTCACGCTTACACTCACTCACACACTCTTCCAAACACTCACACTCTGCCACTCACACACACACACACCACTTACATTCTGCCACTCACACACATAACTCTGCCACTCACGCTTACACTCACACACACTTACTCTCTTCCAAACACTCACATCCACTTACACTCTACCACTCACATATATACATAGGGTTGCCACCTGGCAGGCCGGTAAAAAATTGGCATCAGGCCAATGTTAAGTCTATGGAAACAGTACCAAGGAAGGTATTTTTTTTAAGAAAAGGTGGCAACCATATATATACACATGTACACACATAGCTCTACCACTCACACACACACACTTACTCTCCTCCAAACACTCAAACTCTGCCACTCATACCCACTTACATACATACACATCCACATAAATCTGCCACTCACACCCAGCCACTTACACCCATTTATATACATACACATGCACACTCATAAATCTGCCACTCAGACCAACTTACAGACACTTAGTCTGCCACTCATATTCATACACATGCACACTCATAACTCTGCCACTAACACCCATTTACATACATACACATGCACACTCATAAATCTGCCACTCAGACCCACTTAAACACACTTGCAGTCTGCCACTCACATACATACACATGCAGACTCATAACTCTGCCACTCTTACTTTCACTCTGCCAGACTCACATTCAAAGCTTGAGGGGCGGAGTTGAGCATGAGGGGCGGAGTCTGGTGCTCTCCAGCATCCAGATTGCAGCATGCAGGGGGCGGATCGAGCGTGAGGGGTCTAGCTCAAGGGGGCATGGTCAGAGTCTCCATCCGGGGCTATGGAGGGGAGATCCGGGGCTTCAGCCCCAGTAGACCCCCCCCCCCCCCGCCCCCGAGAGACGCCACTGCCCTGCAGCATATGCATGCAGTCCTGTACAGCGTTGTACAAGACAGCGTGCATATACTCCAAGTGGTCCAGGTATAAAGTGCTTGTTGAGGCAAAAATGGGCCTTATTTACACATGCCTACCTAGAATCTTTGAATGTGAGATTTCTGTGGGAAAAGCATGTCTTTTGACTTGTGTGGTGTGTGTGGAACATGCTTCTTCTGCTACCCCAAAAAAATGTCAAGTCATGCAAATTTAAAATGAGTGATTCAGTCAGTCAGGCATCCAGTGTTCGACAGATGATCTGCAGGGCCGAATTAAGGCATGGACTGTAGGGACTGCAGCCCAGGGGCCTCGGCAAAATAGGGGCATTGAGGACTGGTGCTCGAGGCCCATTGCTGTCAGCAACCAGTCAGCATAGAGACAAGTCTCCATGCTGCCTGTCTTGAGCTCCCCATCACTTTCAAAGCGCCAGGTCGCATGATCGACGCAGGTCACTCGACTATCCACAATGAGAGTAGCAGGGAGTGCAGGAGACGACTGGAGACAGAGCAGCAGGAAGGTGAGGACTGGGGAGGGGGAAACAGTATGTTTTGAGCATACTAATTGTGGCATGGTATTGGTCATATTAATTGTGGAATATTAGTGGGCATACCAATAGTGGCATATTATTGGGCATATTATTTGTGGAATATTAGTGGGCATATCAATAGTGGCATATTATTGGGCATATTAATTGTGGCATATTAGTAGGATTATCAATAGTGGCATATTATTGGGCATATTAATTGTGGCATATTAGTGGGTATACTAATTGTGGCATATTAGTGGTCATACTAATTGTGGCATATTGGACATACCAATAGTGGCATATTAGTGGGCATATTAATTGTGGCATATTAGTGGGAATACTAATAGTGGCATATTAATTGTGGCATTTTAGTCGGCATACTAATTGTGGCATATTGGACATACCAATAGTTGCATATTAGTGGGCATACTAATTGTGGCATATTAGTGGTTATACTAATTGTGGCATATTAGTGGTTATACTAATTGTGGCATATTAATGGGCAAATTGGCTGTTGTATATTTATGGGCATATTGACTGTGGCATATTAATGGGCAGACTATCAGTGGCATACTAATGGGCAAATAGTGGCATATTAATGGGCAACCTAACAGTGGCATATTGGCAATCAGTGGCATATTAATATGCATATTGGTGGTGGCTAATTAATGTGCAAATAGTGGCATATTAATGGGCAACCTTGCTGTGGCTCTACATTAGCAAGACTGGTTGTAAAATGTGAAGTAAATGTGTAATAAATAACAGTACAAAAAAATGAACCCCTAAAAAATGCACAAACAGCAAAAAATGCGCTGATGTGCAAGATCACTGCTGGTAAGAAGATCAATAAAATTGAGATATTGTTTTGGGGGGTGTCTGTCATTGTGCATAAGCATTTAAAGTTTGTTTGAATGGGAGTTTATTTGGAAAGGTCTCCAGGAAGTGGGGCTATTGACAGTCTCCCTAGGGGTGGATACAAGTTTATCAAGGGCTTGAATAGTGCCAGTGTCTGCCAAACTTTTCTTGATAACAAGTGGGGTGGGGTGGGGTGGTGTAACGCACCGGGTCCCAAATAACAATAGACCCTGAGCACCTAAGATCAGGACTTACATTGCAGGGGTGGAGACACAGGACCGGGTGCTGGGGAACTGCATTTTCCTGGTAGCTTGAGGCTCCAGGTTATGCAGCTACATACCGGCCCTGTGTAAGCAGCTGCTGTGTCCAGATTACATGGCTACAGGACATTATTAACTAAGAGACAGCCAAGCAGAGCTAAAAGAGAAAAGCAACTTAGGGAGAACAGAAATAAAATACAGATTGGAGGGCTACAGAACAGAGGCAAAATATAAGCAAGATAAAGCAGAAACCAAACTAAGGATAAAAAATACAGCGATACTGATAATGACATATACATAATGCGGGTTATGTGCCAGGTCATTAACTATCATAAGCAGGGGCGGGCTGATACATTTTGGCCCTGGGGTCTAAATCAATTTAGAGGCCCATTTTGAAATTTATTCAGCCTACCCTTTATCACCTGACATGGACATTAACAGGGCCGCCTTCAGGGGGTGAAAGGCAATGCACCAGGGCCCCTTAAACCCCCCCTCCCCCCCACAAATGCTTACCGCCAAAAGCACTGGCTTGAGAGATCAAAAGATCACCCTTCAACAGCCTCTCTGCAGCATATAGGCAGCTGGATGCCCATGCTGCATCTCGCACTCCTCCTGCTGCTCTTAGGTCAGAGCATCGGGGGTCATGTGAACTGTTGGCACTCAGACATCAGAACAGTGTGGGCGGCATGAGAGGCAACATGGGAATGTCTGTGCTACTGTCTGGGGTGCAATATTGGTGATAAGGCATTGGTGATAAGGGGTGCTGGGGTAAGTCCTAGGTGTTTAATGTGGTGAATGGGGATATCCTGGGGTGATGGAGTAAGTCCTAGATATGCAATGTGGGTGCTGGGGCATATGCTTGGGTATAGGTTAAGTCCTGGAAGTGAAACGTGGTTAATGGCACATGTCCTGAGTGCAGGGTTTAGTCATGGATGTGCAATGTGGGGTTGAGGCATGTCCTTGGGTGCTGGGGCATGTCCTGGGTGTGAAATGTGGGTAACAGGACATGTCTTGGATTGCTGGGGTAAGTCCTGTATATGGAAAAAATGGGTGATGGGGCATGTCCTGGGGTGTCCTGGATGTGCAATGTGAGTTATGGGCAATGTCATGGAGTGCTGGGGTAAGTCCTGGGTGTACAATGTGGGTGCAGGGATAAGTCCTGGATGTGCAATGTGGGTTCGAGACATGTCCTGGGGTGCTGGGGCATGTCCTGGATGTGCAATATGGGTGATGGGGCATATCCTAGCTTGCAGGATATGTCCTGGATGGGCAATCTGGGTGATGAGGCGTTTTCTCGGTTGCATGGGTAAGTCATAGATGGGCAATGTGAGTGATGGGGAATTTTCTGGGTTGCATGGGTAAGTCATGGATGTGCAATGTGGGTGCTGGGGTGAGTCCAAGGTGTTCAATATGGTGATGGACCATGTCATGGGTTGCTGGGGTAAGACCTAGGTCTGAAATGAGGGTGATGGGGCATGTCGTGGAACGCTGGGATAAGTCCTGGGTGTACAATGTAGGTGTGAGGCATGTCCTGGGGTGCTGCAATCAGTCCTGGATGTGCAATGTGGGTGATGAGGATGTCCTGGAGTGCAGGGGTAAGTTGTGGATTTGCAATGTGGGTTTGTGGTATGTCCTGGGGTGCAATGTGGGTGGTGGGGCATGTTTTGGGTTGCTGGGGTAAGTATTGGATGTGCAATGTGGGCGAAGGGGCATGTCCTGAAGTGCTGGGATAAGTTGTGGATTTGCAATGGGGGTTTGAGGTATGTCATAGGGTGCTGGGGCATGTGTTGGGTGTGCAATGTGGGTTTGAGGTATGTCCTGGGGTGCAATGTGGGTGGTGGGGCATGTTTTGGGTTGCTGGGGTAAGTATTGGATGTGCAATTTGGGTGATGGGACATCTCCTGGTTTGCTGGGATAAGTCCTGGATGGGGATGGGGCATGTCCTGGGGTGCAGGGTAAGTCCTGGTAGTTTAGTGTCGGTAATGGCGCATGTTCTGGGTTAAGTCCCGGATGTGCATTGTGGGTTTAGGGCATGTCCTGGGGTGCTGGGGTAAGTCCTAGTTGTTTAATGTGGTGATGGAACATGTTCTGTGGTACAGGGTTAAGTCCCGGATGTGCATCGTGGGTTTAGGGCATGTCCTGGGGTGCTGGGGTAAGTCCTAGTTGTTTAATGTGGTGATGGAACATGTTCTGTGGTACAGGGTTAAGTCCTGGATATGCAATGTGGGTAATGGGACATGTCCTGGAGGGGTGGGCTAAGTCATGGATTTGCCATATGGGTGAGGGGGCGTGTTCTTGATTGCTGGGGTAAGTCTTGGGTCTGCAATGTCAGTACTGGGGCATGTCCTGTGTGGGCAATGTGGGTGATGGGGCATTTGCTGGGGTACGTCCTGGGTATGCAATGTGGGGGATGGGGCATGTCATGGCGTACAGGATTAAGTCCTGGATGTTCAATAAGGGTAATGGGGCATGTTCTGGGTTTCTGGGGTAAGTTCTGGATGTGCAGTATGGGTGATGGGGCATGTCCTGCAGTGCTGGGGTAATTCCTAAATATGCAATGTGTGTGATGGGGCATGCCCTGGCATGCAGGAGTACGTCCTGTATATGAAATGTGGGCAGTGGTGTATCTTGATTTTGTGCTGCCCTAGGCAGACAAAATCCGGGCACCCCCCTACCCAAGCTGCACACCCCATCACACTCCCATACTCCCATCACACTCAGTCACACACTCCTACTCCCATCACACACACTCTGACTCCCATCACACTCAGTCACACACACTGTCTCCCATCACACACACTCTGACTCCCATCTCCCATCACACTCAGTCACACACTCTGACTCCCATCACACTCAGTCACACACTCTGTCTCCCATGTCACACACACTGTCTCCCATCACACCCACACCCACACCATCAGCACTTACCTTTCCCTGGCTGGCAGGCAGCATGGTCGGTTTCCCGGCGATTGTGCCGACAGGTCACGTGACCGGGCGCGCGTATGACGTCAGCGCGCCCGTCACGTGACTGTCGGCACTTCCGTGTCGGCACACTGCAAGGGGAGCCGAACAGGCAGCCCGGAGTTTTCTCTGTGCTGCTTGTTCGGCTCCCCGTGCAGCCTGGCAGGCAGAGCGATGGTGAGGGGGGATCTTCCGATCCCCTCTCACCTCTGTCTCTGCCTGCCAGCGCGGTCTTTTTTTTTTTTTAAAGGGCCGCGGGTTTTTTTTTTTAATTTTTTTTTTCTTTTTTTTTTCTTCAGTGCTGGGGGGCGCTGCCGCCCCCCAAAATTTGCCGCCCTAGGCATCCACCTAGGATGCCTCGCGGTAAATACAGCACTGAATGTGGGTGCAGGGCATGTCCGGGGTAAGTCCTGGATGGGCAATATGGGTGAGGGGCAATTTCCTTGGGTGCCGCTAAGTCCGGGATATGCAATGTGAGTGCGAGGCATGTCCTGGGCTGCTGGGGTAAGTTGTAGGTGTTCAATGTGGTGACTAGCGTTTCCTAGGATGCTGGGGTAATTCATGGGTGTGCAATGTGTGTAATGGGGCATGTCCTGGGTGTGTAATGTGGTTAATGGAGCATGCCCAAGGGTGCATTTAAACCTTATTGGCATGATATACAAAGACCTGGATAAAATGACTTTGGGAGGGTAGGGGGGCAAGATGGAGATATAGGGACAAGGCGACACAGAAAATTGTTCTGTTAGGGGCCCTGACATTTCTGATGGTGGCCCTGGACACAAGACAGATAGGGTCTAGGATAGCTTGCGGCACTGAACTGTCAGCGCCAAACTAAAAATACCCCAAACCCTAACTCTCATACTAACCATAATACTAACCCAGATGACTAATACTAACCCCTAATACTAAACCCAAAAATCACCTCTAAACCTAAAACTTTAAACTATACTAACACCATATTACTGTATTTGCTTGAATATAAGACAAGGTTTTTTTCAGAGCAAATGCTCTGAAAAAGACACCTCGTCTTATATTCGAGGTCGTTTTATAATCTGACCTTAAATCAGATTATAAGACTGGGATCCAGGTCCCCTGCAGATCACAGCCGGGGAATGTCTGCACGATGCACGCAGACATCATCCCCTGCCGCCCGGCACGACCGCCGGGACTTCTATGATGAAGCCGGGACCTTCCTGCTTCATCATAAAAGTCCCGCCGGAAGTGCCGGGCAGCAACGGAGGAAATCCTCCGGCTGCCCCCACTAGCCACCAGGAGATTCGGGCAGCCAGAGGATGTCTGCATGATACGTGCAGACATCCTCCATGCTGCCCGACACTTCCGTCTATTATGAAAGGGAAAGAAACAAGGTGAGGGGGAGGGAGGGGGGAGACAGACAAGGGGAGGGGGGAGAGAAAGACAAGGGGAGGGGGGAGAGAGACAGAGACAAGGGGAGGGGGAGAGACAGACAAGGGGAGGGGGTGAGAGAGACAGAGACAAGGGGAGAGAGACAGAGACAAGGGGGAGAGAGAGACACACAAGGGGAGGGGGAGAGAGAGAAAAGGAGGGAGGGAGGTGGAGAGAGAGAGAAAAGTTTGGGGGGAGGGAGAGACCGATAACATGGGGGAGAGAGAGAGACAGCTGGGGGGAGAGAGGTAGCATTGGCACATAAAAGGAAATAAAAACAAGAAATGCATTTGTTTAATATTATATTTTTTAATTAAATATTAAAAAGCAATTTACATGTGAATATATACAAGTTGAACTTTTTTCCTATAGGGTAGTCTTAGTTTGGGGGGCCGTCATATAATCAGGTTCGTCTTATATTCGAGCAAATACGGTACTAAACATAAACGAAACCTAAAACTAATCTGCATTCACTAAAACTAAACTGCATTCACTAAAACTGGCCTGCATTCACTAAAACTGGCCTGCATTCGCTAAAACTAACCTGCATCGACAGCGATGAACTATTAGGCACTCCAACTCCCGCGATGAATTGACAATGAAGAACTGTCCCAGTCCAGGACAGAAATACTGACAGATAAATGCAAAGATTGATAGCCAGACAGACATAGACAGATAGCACAGAAATACTAAATATAGATGACACTCAATAAACATGAACAAACACAGCTTTTCTTAGTATTTTTCACAGTACTTTGAATAGCTTCATAACACGCTCATGCGTGGCTCTCTACTTGTGGCTGTGTTGTAGGTGCAATGAAGGGATTTGCAGTAGCTTCATTTTTTCATAGTGGTAGTGTTTTATTTCCACATATAAAATGTGGATAATTTATTGAAAACATGGGGCTATATTCAGTAAAAATTGATCAGCATCTTAACTAAAAAATTATACAGGGACAGACCTGGTGAGATTATCTTGCAATAAAACTGAGTTTTAACAAGGGCTAATGATTTGGCACATCACTGACTAACTGAAAAGAAGAATTTACATTTAAGCACCACCCCCTTCTAATATTAGAAAATAGTCGTTAATATCGTAGCTACAGGTCTGTGATATGATCAGGGAGAAATGGGAGGCATCACTCCAGATTATTTACTTAACATCCTCTGTTTTTTAATCTGCATTTCTCTGAACAAATTAGATGACAAAACAGAGATCTGCTGATGACCAGATTCCCTATACGGCCAACTCAATATGCACTGATTTTTGGCTTTCAAATGGTGCCTCGGAAGTCCGTACTTATTAGGATCAAATCGGTGGCACGCAGGGCCGGTGCAAGAATTTTTGCCTCCCTAGGCGAACGGATATTTTGCCGCTGATCCTGCGCTCAGGCATTTACACACACAGTAACACTTTCAGTGTCACATACACACACGCAATGTCAGATGCAACGACACGTGCACACACAGTAACACATGCAATGTCACATGCAGCCACATATTTACATATGCACTGTGATCTAATATTTCCCCCCCATGTCATTCCTTTATATATTGCTTGACCTCCACGCCATCCGTTTGTCTCGCACTCCCTCAATTACATCCATATCTGTCTCTCTCCCCTATGCCACCCATGTCTGTCTCTATCTCCCCGATGCCATCCATGTCTATGTCTCTCTACCCCATTCAATTCATGTGTGTCTGTCTCTCTTCTCTTTTTCATGTCTCTCTCCGCTCCCTTCCCATGTCTGCCTCTCTCCGCTCCCTTCCCATGTATGTCTCTCCTCTCCCCATGTCTGTTGTCTCTCTCATTACCCCATGTCTGTTGTCTCTCTCACTCCACCCCCCCCCATAAAAAAAAAACTTGTGGCTGCCTGCCACCGGGATACATGTATCCCAGGCATCAGGTGCCACCGTCCACAGAGCAACGCCTAGTTCACCTATTGGCAGAGGCGTCGCTAGGGGTGGGCTACTGGGGCTATAGCCCCGAGTCCCCCCTTCATAGCCCCGAATGGAGACTCTGGGGCTAAAGTATTCTTTAGCCCCGAGACTCCAGGGCTATAAATATAAAAAACAAAAAAAAAAATCCACCGGTGAGCTTTCCTCCGTCTGGGACATAGTCCCAGAATCGGAGGATTAACCTCACGCGGGGGTGAGGGCCGATCGGGAGGAGAGGCTGCTATAGGGAGCTCGCTCCCTAGCCTCTCCTCCTGGCCATAGAGATCACAGCGCGACGGGTGCAAGCTCTGCCCCCGTCGCGCTGTGTCAGCTGCTTGCCGGATGTCAGGTGGACGGACATCCGGCAGAAGGTCCTGGATGACGGACCAAGTGTAAGGTAAGTAAAAAAAAAAAAGTGTGACTGTGTATGGGTGTCTAGGTGTGTGTGTGTGTGTCAGGGTGTCAAGGTGTGTGTGGGTATTACTGGGTTCTGAGTGGCACAATATTCTTGGGCTATGATTGGCACAATATTACTGGGTTCTGAGTGGCACAATATTACTGGGCTCTGAGTGGCACAATATTCTTGGGCTATGATTGGCACAATATTACTGGGTTCTGAGTGGCACAATATTACTGGGCTATGATTGGCACAATATTACTGGGTTCTGAGTGGCACAATATTCTTGGGCTATGATTGGCACAATATTACTGGGTTCTGATTGGCACAATATTACTGGGCTATGATTGGCACAATATTACTGGGTTCTGAGTGGCACAATATTCTTGGGCTATGATTGGCACAATATTACTGGGTTCTGAGTGGCACAATATTCTTGGGCTATGATTGGCACAATATTACTGGGTTCTGAGTGGCACAATATTATTGGGCTATGATTGGCACAATATTACTGGGTTCTGAGTGGCACAATATTCTTGGGCTATGATTGGCACAATATTCTTGGGCTATGATTGGCACAATATTACTGGGTTCTGAGTGGCATAATATTCTTGGGCTATGATTGGCACAATATTACTGGGTTCTGAGTGGCACAATATTCTTGGGCTATGATTGGCACAATATTACTGGGCTATGATTGCCACAATATTACTGGGTTCTGAGTGGCACAATATTACTGGGCTCTGAATGGTACAATATTCCTGGGCTCTGAGTGGCACAATATTACTGGGTTCTGAGTGGCACAATATTCCTGGGTTCTGAGTGGCACAATATTCCTGGGTTCTGAGTGGCACAATATTCCTGGGCTCTGAGTGGCACAATATTCCTGGGCTCTGAGTGGCACAATATTCCTGGGCTCTGAGTGGCACAATATTACTGGGCTATGATTGGCACAATATTACTGGGCATCTGATTGGCACAATATTACTGGGCTCTGAGTGGCACAATATTACTGGGCTCTGAGTGGCACAATATTACTGGAATCTGAGTGGCACAATATTCCTGGGCTCTGAGTGGCACAATATTCCTGGGTTCTGAGTGGCACAATATTACTGGGTTCTGACTGGCACACTATTACTGGGCTCTGACTGGCAAAATATTACAGGCATCTGACTGGCACACTATTACTGGGCTCTGAATGACACAATATTCCTGGTATCTGACTGGCACAATATTACTGTGCTCTGAATGGCACAATATTACTGGTATCTTACTGGCACAATATTACTGGGCTCTGAATGGCACACTATTCCTGGTATCTGACTGGCACAATATTACTGGTATCTGAAAGGCACAATATTACTGGGTTCTGAGTGACACAATATTCCTGGTATCTATAATTGTACAATTTTCAAACATTGAAAAATTTGTGGGTGTTTTCTTACATTTTTATTATGGGGTGGGGGGGGTGCAACACTCAGGGTCCGCCCCGGGTGCCAAATGCTCTAGGTACGCCCCTGTGTGTGACCGAGCTTATCTGGGCTCTAGCCCCAGATCATCCGAAGACCTAGCAACGCCCCTGCCTATTGGTATTGTCGGCCCTTGTGGCACAAAATTTTGTGCTATTCGCTAAGATCCAAAGTGCCTCCGAAATACATCCACAATTAGGGCGTCATAGCTGATATATTGACGAAATGGTCCATTGTATAGTAAAATAAAAATCATTGAAAAAAAAAAACAGCAACATGATACATTGAATACATCAAAATAAAGGAACATAAAATGATATAAAATGATTTTCTATTAAAATTTTAAAATGTTTATATTAATGTAAATATTCTATTATAAAATATACCATTAATATTTTATCATTGTATAAAAATATTTTTGTGTTTAAAATGTTTCCTTTAATTATTCTGCACATTTCTATTCAATTCACCAAGTAAAATCTGGACAATTTATATGTGCGATTTTTGTGTATGTTTTCCAAATTTGGAGCATATCATGGGGTGATCTGCGTCACTGGTTTTCATAGCGAAATTATCCTGATCTGTAGGCTTCTGATGCTTCAGTTTCCGAACGGCCCAAACAGCCAATTTAGACCCGAATTCAAGGATATTGAGTATCAGGATTTTGGAGATTTTTGAAATTCGGCTAGCCCAATCTGAATCCATTTTGCCCCAGATCGTTCTATATTGGGTAGATCCTTATGTGTTTACTTCTTTAATCCCTTTGTGATGCTAGGAAGTTCTATGCCGTTCTATTTTTAGGGTCCCAAAAGACGCTAGGACGGCATAGAACGTCCGCAATGAGCTATGCTCAGATCAGGGACTAGCAGGACCTCAGTCTGACAGGAAAAATGTAGCTGATTCTCAAAGCGTGCACCACTTACATTTTACTTAATTGCACCATGACCGAACTTTTAGGTTTGGGCACGCCTCTTTGATGTCAGGAGGTCTCACGATTTTTTGGCATAAACCCACAGGGTCTATTAAGACCCTGATCCGGTTTCTGCTATTGTGTCTGTGGCTACCAATCACTTTGTGACTGGTGGCCAGGAACAAAAGCTGGTGTTTTGGTGCTTGAGTCTTCTGGAACGCAAACACCAAGCATCACAAGGGGTTAAAGAGTTACTAAACTTTTTTCAGTTGTGCTTCTATTGTAGACAGAGTTAAGTGCTGTCAGTAGCCATTACCAGTAACCAGATCCCCTCGGCCTCAACTGAGAGTCATCATTCATCTGTAAATCTAGACATCGGGTTTACACAGGAAAGTATTTTTGTTTGTGTTTTCAATTTTATTGAAAAATTGGCAACAAATAAATCATAACAATATTACAGATAGCAATACACACTGATATAGTAGTGGGAATGGGTCAGCAAGTAAGTAGGTTACTGAGGGGGTACTGGGGGGTATAGGTTTTTAAACTACTTGCCCCAGCAGCAAAATCCTTTGCCACTGCTCACAAGTAAACCCAACATGTACCTTTGCAGCTTTTATTGGCTGCCAGTCAGAGGATAAACTGACATGTACCTTAATAAGTACATGGCAGTTTATCCTCTGACTGGCAGCCATGATACTTCCATAGAACGCATCAGTACTGCGACTGTTGCTGACAGTCTCTCACTGCTAGTACAGCGAGAGATCTCCGTTTTCACATGCCACCAACAGAGGTGACCTTTACAATTTAAACCAGGTCCCCTCAATTGGTGGCATTCAAAAAAGTTTTTTATCTCAAATTTCCAAAGCATCGTTTGTTAAAAAAATGGGCAATGTTTTCATTTTTAAAAAAGGTTACTGGCTCTTTTAACAAACATTTTTAAAATTAATAAAGCATTTTCTCAATTTCACCTGTATTAAGCCTATGTATTACCATGCTTTTGTTAAAACAAAGTTTTCTTTATAGTTGCAATTTTATTTTACACCTTCAACTTTAGAAAATGTCTTTGCAATCAACCTACTCCACTGAATGATGTATACACTTATTTAGATATCTATGTAATGAGTGCTAAACAAATTGGTTCAAACAGGTCCTGCAGAAACCCCATTTAAACACGTCTGTGCTAAAGTAACAACCTAATGCACCGCTTTAACAAAAAGTGACTTAACCCTTTAAGGACCAGGGATTTTCCTGGGCCAAGGACCAGAGCGTTTTTCAATTTTTAATACGCGGTTTTTGAAACATAAATTTCCTCTCTCTCATTTAACGTACCCATACAAGTTATATGTTGTTTTTTAGAGGACAGTTAGAGCTTTCTTTTGATACCCTATACATAAAAATGATTTACATTTTAGTATTAAAAAAGACATATAAAAGAGGAAATTTTTGAGGAAAAAAAAGTTTTTCCCCATTATTTTCCCAATAATAAGCTACATAACTAGTGCAACACTAACCCACTTATCCCACCTAATTAACTAACTAATAAAAAAGAAAAATATTGGTTCCCAAACCCCCCATAACAAAAAAGACAGAAAAAAACTCTGAAGAGTGCGATGTCAGATCAGTAAAAATCATGCAACAGGCATGCAGGGGTTACATTTTATTAAATAAATATATTAAAATTACCTTTATTTATTCAAAAAAACTTTATAAATTGTACAAATAAAAAAATCTGTTAAAAAAAAAACTAAATGAGGGCCATAAAGTGGAAGGAAACTGATCACAGTTAAAAACTGTGATCAGCAATGAAAGGGTTAATTTTTTTAATTTTTTTTTAACCTATGTGTATGTAATTAATTTCTTTTTACTTACAGGTCACTCTCTGTGCTTCACTATAAGAATGTGAAGCACAGGGAGTGAATTAGAGGCAAAGTCAGTGTGTGAACACACTGACTTTGCCATCTAATTTGCATGTTATCGCGGTGATGACTAAATCACCGCGATCACATGCCCGGAAACTGACCGATCGGGTCCAGGAGCTTTGCCTCGGGTGCGAGGCTTAGTCCTGGACCCGTTGCAGACTAGCTGGCGGTGCCCACGGAGCGCACCGCCGGCTAGACTGCATGACGAGTTAACTCGTCATAAGGTCGCTAACGCTGCGGCTCTTATGACGACTTAACTCGTCATAAGGTCGGGAAGGGGTTAAGGCTTATATTGTAAATTATTTACATTGTGAATTAAACTAGCACTTATGTTATTGAATCATACTTTGTGTACTGAAAGTGACATAGCAAACATCTCTTTACATAACATCATTATCCCCATAAAGGTTTATTCAATAAAAGCTGAGATTCAGGTGAGTTGAGGTGAGAGGAACATTTCATTTCACTGACTTATGCACTGCTATGTTCCTCTTTCAAGAAGTTGGCCCTGAATATTGCATTGCTAAAAAACAAAACAAATGCAATATCAATGGCCAGCTTAGCTATCCTAGCAGGAAGAGTTCACCAAGTTTATCCCTGCACAATGCATGCTTAATTTGGAAAGCTTAAATGTTCATCCCACCTGAATTCAGCTTTTAGTGATTAGAGCCCATAATTTTTCATACAACTATATTTGTTGTTGAACCTATCATAAACACACATCTCTACAGTATGTATTACTCCTTTTCCACACTCCACCCCCCAGCATATCCTCTTGCACACACAAATATTGTTTTTTTTTAAACTATTCTCATATTTTCTCCCCTTTCTTTCATAAGTGCACCATACTGTACTAGATATTCAAAGCATCATTATGTTTCACCACTTTAATTCTCAAACCTCTTTTCCGTGGAAGTCAAGTTTCTTGTTTCCAAACATAAAATGGTGTTTCTCCTTAAGATGCGTGGAGAGCACTTTAAACTACTGTTTATGTTCAAACCAAAGTTAGGCAACAAAGCTACAAATAGATGTGACTTTTTACTGTTCATTATTGACTAATATTATGCAGTGATGGTTGACGTTGTAGTCAAAAGTATAATAAGTAATAATGAATCATTTTTTTCCCAACCAGTGCAAACTAAACAGAATACTCTGCTATATCAATCCCTCTATAAATAAAACCATCTGAATTAGTTGTTCTTCTCATCAGTAGCAACCTGGTTCTCATATTTTCTGCATTTCAATATGTTGTTCATGGCTTGTCTGGGCTTTTCCACTGAAATTGTACATTGAGCTCTTCTGCTGTTTCTTATAACACCAAACTGCTGCGATTGTTGACAGCAATACTAAACATAGGATGGCCACAACAATAGCAATCAACTGGCTTTTAGAGACTTGCGGGCAGTGATTTCCTAGACATGGCTGTACTGTTGCAAATATTTGAGTTCCTTCGGAGATGTCAGCGGCAAACTTTCTGGCATCCTGTTCAAGAGTAAATTCAAATTTTGCGGAAGTTGCCTGCACAGCTGCATCGTTATGGTTATATAACATTGAGTCAGGATTGACTGTATGGAAGGCAGCAGTAGGTACTGGGTCAGTGGCATCATTAATAGATGGTGAAGCTGTAAAAACATTCTGTAAAAATGTAAAACTGCTAGTATGATATTCCATACCGTTTGCACTTATTTTATCAGTGTTTACATCTTTGCGAGCAATACTTGGTTTAAGCTCTGTTTGTTCCTCACTACTTCCAAGTGTTGTTGCTGTTGCAAAGGATGAGACCATTTGATTCTTACCACTGTTTTGGGAAGGTGTAGCAGTCTCAGCATTCCTTAATTCAACCTTGCTAGTCTGAAATTTTGTTGAAGGAATGTTTTTTTTCACTGTAAGTCCTGTAAAGCCAATGTAGTCAGTAGAATTTTTGTTTGTTTTTGAATTGTTGTTCATTACTGGAAAATCTGTATTATCTAGATCGTGCTTATCCACAGGTTCGTCGTAATCTGATTTTATTTCTTTGTGATTAATGGTATTTAAATGTTGTAGTTTAGTGATATCATATGGTTCCATCTCAGATTGAGGCCCACTGATAACTTCAGGAGGAAACCAAAAGAGATGCTTTTGGCTTAACAATGAAAATGGAGATTCAGTTGGTTTATTATCTGCTTTTTTAATCGAAGTTAGGTCTCTTACATCTTCATATTGATTCCTTTGTTCATTATGTAGGTAAAGAGAAAATTCATGGTGCTCCAAATGTTCATCATCATCATAATCCTCCTCATCATTATCAGATTCCATATCTGGCATATCTTTGTCATCATGAAAGTTGTCTTCATAGTCAATGAATGTTTCTGTCTCATCTGAAAATGATAATATTTCGTAAGGGAAATAAATTAGGAAAACTTTTTTAAAGATGTATAGGAAACATATGTGAAAATCGGTTTAGAGCACTGTATTCTACTACAGTTTGCCATACCATATTAGCCTTTGCAAGCGTTACCATTTTTAATGTTTGCACTGGCATTGCTTTCCACCCTTCCTTTTCAAAGTAGATATAGAGGCTGACATCAATGAGGCAGTCTTGTCTGTATATATTATATTTTGCTTAGTAAAAAGCCAAATTTAACAACATGATGAATTGAAATATTTTTTTTTACAAATTCCACAGTTTCATGGTTATGTGGGTGTGTTTTATGTCTGTGTGACTATATGCAAAAGTCACAGAGATTTTTGGATGAACAAGAAAGTTATAGCAAACTGTCAGGGAATACTACGATTGAGATTTTACTTGATAGAGAAGTTCTTTCAAATATGGGCAGAGATGTTTTAAACGGACATAAACATGATTATATTTTCAATAAAACTTCCAAGTAGGACCATTTTATTATTTGCCTAAAATAAAAATTGGTAAATTTTTTTTATCTGACTTGTAACCTGTTCTAGTATTTCGATTTACAGTTACAGCCATATGGTACCTCAATGTCTTCTTATCTAAAACATACTAATCACATCCTTAGACTTCTGAAAGTCATAAAATGGTATCAGCAGTTCCACTGGGCTACAGCTAATGTGTCTTTATATACACAGAATATCATTCAGGCATTAAATAGAAACTCCATGAATCACACTGACTTTATTGCAATGAACACATCATTCTACAATTTTGGCTTCAACGTGTACGATTGTAATTAAATCTAATTAATAGAATGCGCTCAGTTTATTTTGTTACCTTTAACACAGGAATGGACATGTCCATACCATTTGCCACAGCTGTCACACAATAAGGAAAAAGCCAATTCGTCTCTGCCCATGACATAACCTTGAGAACAGATGTAGAGCAGCTCATCCCCCATTTCAAATCCTGTGTGGCCATGTAAGATTGTATGAGGAAATGAAGGAGGGTCACCACAGGGTTTATCTAGGAAAAAAAGAAATTTAGAGAAAAACATAACGCATAATAACAGAGAAAAGGTGAAAAGTACAATACTCAAAAAATTAAATTGCATATGTCTATAAATACTTGATTTGTTATTCAGATTTCTGAATTTTACATATTGAATTTGTATATACATATATACATGTGCATCACCAATTTAAAAGCTTCTGCATAATCAAAACCAATAATGGTGTCTCCCTGGGGAAATCTACAAAACAAGAAGGTTTGAGGAATAATTGTAGACACAGTGCGCAATGTCAGTCAGCATCTGCAAAGGCCAATAAGTTATTGGCATTAATCAAAAGGAATACTGATTTACTGGAGGAGGATGTCATCTTGCCAAGTTAACCTGTTCACTAACAGAAATGTACAAAGGACAAGAGATCATTCCATGGGAAAGAAAATATTTAGTGCGGCAGGAGGTGATGACGTGAAAAGCTGACGATAGTAGCGTTGGAGTGGTCATGGCGTGTGTAACAGGCTGATGGCCGACGGAGCCCTTGAGGAGATGCACCGTGGGCTTGGCTGCCTCTTATCACTGGACGTAAATTTCTCCCTGCATAGAGGAGCTAATGGTCTTAACCAAAACGGATCCCACTTTTGCCCGGTAGAGCGAATTAAACGAGCAAGCCAAGTGTGCAGCGTTGAAACAGCTTCCCATGGGTGTTAGAGTTGGCTCCACCTGTAGTCTCCAGGATTAAGGTAGTATGCCTCTGTACTTTCTGGTGTATCTTTGCAGGCTCTCGTGTACAGGGCTTTTGGGGGGCATACTGTATGACATTTTATCTGAGACCCGGGCTGTACACATTTGCCACTGAGGACTGGTAGATGCTCACAATTTCTGTAAATTCTGCAACTTTTTCATTCTACCCTGTGCCTATTAAGGAGATTGTTGCATTAATCAAGTTATTACTGTGAACTCATCTGGCATTAACTAAGATGTCTGTTGTTATAACTCAGTCTACCCAAGTGTATAGCCCTATGAAGGGGACAGGGGGCATACTGTCTGATATTTGAACTGAGACATGGGCTGTACATATTTGCTATCAAGGACTGATGGTGCTCATCATCTCTGCAAATTCTGTATTCTATCCTGGGTTTATTTAGGAACTTGCTGCGTTATTTCTGCAGACTCCCCTGGCGTTCACAATTCTCTGCAATTGCAGTACTCTACCCTGTGCTTATTAAGGATCTTGCTGCATTAATTAAGTTATTTCGGCAGACCCATTTGCCAGTAACCAAGGTGCCTGCTGCTACAACTAAGTATTGTTGTTCAAGTCTGTAGCCCTATTAAGGGGACAGGGGGCCCAAGGAATGGTGTCTAAAACAGCGCAGGACGCTAAAGAGGGGAGAGAGTAAAGGGACTCTAAGAAGGATAAAAAAGGGATTCAGATCACAGCAAGAAAAAAAAAGAAGATTCTTCTTCTTCTGCCTTGTTGTTTTCCTCTCAAATATCTAAGAAGATCAATATAACAAAATCCCAGATTCAGAAGCTTCCACTCTTAGCTCTAGATATAGATATTAACCCCCTGCAGGGAATTCAGGCCAGAAGGGTCCTACGTACTTAACACAGGAGCATCTCCAGCAAAGTTTGGATGCTTAGTTCGTACAATTCAAAAGTCTGATGGAAAGACATTTTTTTGAAGAGACAAACAAGAACCTCTTTTCTGTGGGCTCTAGACTGAAAATAAACGATCAGAAAATAGGCGGAATGGAGTATGACATCAAACTTGCCAGTGACGAGAGAAAGGCTCTAAGGTCGATAGGTTGTAGCTGAAGATCATCAACAGGGCCAGGAGAAAAAAACATTAGTCAGGGGAATTCCTGAAAAAATTGAGTAGACGGAGCTCAGACCCTTTATTTTGGAGCTTCTCAAGGCAATGGGAATACAGGAGGCAAAAGACAAGACAATTATAGAGAGAGTTCATAGAACTTTCAAACCAAGAAGTGTCCCGGAGGAACTTTCCAGGGACACGATTATCAGTCTTTCATCATATTTTGTTAAGCAGAAAGTGGTCTTGGCATCGAGAGAGTTCTCCCCTTGGGAGGAGAAATTCAAGTTTTCTTTCAGTTGCCACCAGAGCCAACAGGAGAACATTCCAGTTCCTGACAGAGAAATTGAGGGAGAAACACATTCACTATAATTGGGGTTTTCCATTATTAAATTCAAAGACAGTTCTTCACTATCTGGAAGAGGCAAAGGAATGGCTGTCTACGAATCTTGAGTAGCTAGGAGAGGCCAAGGTTGGCCATAGTTAGTAGCTGGGGGGTAGGGGAGTTTATACTTTTTTTTTTCCTTTTCTTTTTCCTCTCCTCTGCTTCCTCAAGTTTTAAATGAGGTGATAGGGAAATTGGGAGGATTAAAGGTGACTAGGAAGGCCTGGTCATGAGTTACAAAATGATAATTATAGAATGGCGAGTTGTTTGCTTCATCAGTATTAATGTACATACAAGACACTATAAGCGGTGGGTTTAGTTAATAAATGAGGGGCTGCAAGGGACTGACCAGCGTAGATAAGCAGTAATTCTCCACATTAGAAGTTATTAGAACTTTCACAACAACATAATGGTGTCAGGTGGCACTAGCTCTATGTAAAAGAACAAGACACAAAATTACTTTATTAACATTGTTTGATCACATAACACATCTGTGCTCTGCAATGAATATTGGAAGGAGCTAAATAAAGAGTGAAGTGTTAGGTGGCACAGGCAAAAATACGATGCCTAAGTTTTTATGTATATGGACAAGGTATGTTTGATCACAGAACATATTTGTGCACTGTAATAAATAACAGAAGGCGTAAAGGAAAGATGGAAGTTGTAAGGGAGATAGTGAGTAGATAGGTAGCATGGTTCATGCTCTACAGGTAGTATTAATAGAACAATATAAATCATGGCTTTTGGTCAAGTGAATAAACGAGAGAGAATTGGGGCATGGCATTTAATAAGAAGTATAGTGAGTGTTTTTATAAGGGGGAGAGGAAACCCCCATACACATTAAGGGGTTTGGTTAAGAGTTTGCACAAAGGTAATTAAGTAACAAGCTGAAGGATCAAATACAAAGTTATGTCTTAATACACATGGATAAGGTAAAAAATGTACTACACCAATATTTGATTATGGAACATATTTGCTTGGAATTTGTATGCACAGATAGGATTTTATTATTGGCCTGGACAGGAAGCGGAGTAGCTCTCGCTAGGTATCTATGCCCCCGGTACTGTGGCGTTCTGGAATCATAGCACTGGAGAATTAAGCAACGTTTTTGTTTGTTTGTTTGTTTTTTAAGAAGAGAGAGGGGAAAAAGAAGGAGAAGTTGTAGTAGTGGGTAAATGCGAAATTAAAGAGGCAGTTTATAAACAAGGGTTGATCGCAGGTCATCATTGATTGGGATATGAATTGGGACTCCTTCTCCCCTTTCTTTCTATTTTTTTCTTTTGGGGGGAGGGGGGGGGGGGATAAATAGGCTTTACCCAGAGTGGTGGGGGATTGATACTGATTAAGATGCAGTATATCTTTATGATGTATTTTTAGATGTATTTTATGGTATTTCATCCTTTTTTCCCCCCTCTTTTTCTTTTTTACTCTTTTCTCCGCTCTTGGAATTAGTTTCCATGTTTTTCTATGTTTTATTTCAAGTAATAGGGCAATAATAAATATGAGTGTTTTTTGTTTCCTGACCATTTTTTCCTACAGTGACCTTTTGACACTAACCCTAAATTTATCCTAATCCTACCCCCACCCCTTAATCCAGGGCTCGACAAACCCCGGGCGCCAGGTCGCCATGGTGACCAGGAAATCGGACCTGGCGCCCGGGTATAGTGAGCACTGCATGGTGCAGTCGCCCATGACATCTTAAAAAAAACTAAAAACCTTTTAAACAGCGGTGCGCAAGGGAGCAGATTTTGTGCACCAGCTGCACATACTCCCTGCTCCGCCCCCTCGCGCACCGCAATATAATGCCCGATTAGCAGGGCTACAAGTAATGATGGTCTGTGCCTTTGTAAGAGACACAGACAAACCTGGAACGGAAATGCCCCCCTTCCCTGCAATGAGATATAGCAGCAGGGAGAGAGGACATATTGATCTACATTTATTTTTTAAGATTAAAAAAACAAAGCTCACTTGTATGTATGTATGAGTGTATGTGACAGACTATGTATGAGTGTGTGTGTCTATGTGACAGACTCTATGAGTATGCGTGTGTCTATGTGACAGACTGTATGTATGAGTGTGTGTCTATGTGACAGACTGTATGTATGTATGAGTGTGTGTCTGTGACAGACTGTGTGTATGAGTGTGTGTCTGTGACAGACTGTATGTATGTATGAGGGTGTGTCTGTAACAGACTGTATGTATGTATGTATGAGTGTGTGTGACAGACTGTATGTATGAGTGTGTGTCTGTGACAGACTATTTATGTATGTATGAGTGTATGTATTTATGTGACTGACTTTATGTATGAGTGTATGTGACGTATGTGTGTCTGTATATGACTGCATGTGATTGTGTGTATGTGATGCTGTCTGGCTACTAGCTTTTTTTGCTGGCTCCTAAAACTCAGTTAAGTTTGTCAAGCCCTGCCTTAATCTAACCCTTGTACTAACCCTAATTCTAACTGGAACCCACCTGTAACTCTAATTCTGACCTTAGATCTAGGGTTAGTAGATTCTAACTGTAATGTTGCGCTAAGAAGCGCAACACTACATGAAAACTCAGGACGTATATATACGTCCTCATGGTTCTCAAGGACCATGCTTTGCAGGACGTATATAAGCGTTAAGGGGTTAAGCAACTTTTTTTTTTTTTTTTTTTTTTTAAGAAGAGAGGTGAATAAAATCATAAGTTGTAGTAGTGGGTAAAGGCGAAATTAAAGAGGCAGTTTATAAACATGGGTTGATCGCAGGTCATTCTTTTTCCTTTTTTGGGGGGGGCAAAAGCTTATAATTAGGCTTTACCCAGAGTGGTGAGGGGATGATGCTGATTAAGATGCAGTATATCGTTATTATGTATTTTTAGATGTATTATATGGTATTGCACCCTTTTTTTGTCCTGCTCTTTTTCTTTGTATTCTTTTCTCCCCTCTTGGAATTAGAGAGGAAGAGAAAACACACGTCTAAAAGATCACCCAGTAGAAAGATTCTAAAATATACAATGATGCAATCTGGCTGTATCTATGGGGATTGGACCCGGGTAATTACCAGGGGTCCGGGGGCGGCTTAAAAGAGCTGTATTTATGTGTATATGTTATATGTTCTACTGCCAATACAAGCTGTGCGCGGGTTCCTGAAACAGATGGGTTGGGTGAGTGGGAAAGGAGGCCCCAACCAACTTATGTAAGAATTGGGTGGGGGTAACATGAAGGGTACGCTTAAATTTATAACTTTGAACACCCAAGGCTTAAATAACCCACAGAAGCGAATAACCCTGATAAATACGTCAAAAGACAATGTTGATATTGCTGCAATCCAGAAAACCCATTGGAAAAGTTCTGATACTTCCAGATTTGTCTTTAAAAAATATCCAGTAGTGGTAGCTTCATCATGGGTTATAGGTGCCCTGTACAATGGCAGAATAACTAAAGTCAGGAACTGTTGAATTGAGCACACTATGTGTCTGTTACGTTTGGTCTTTTTTTTTGATAGTAATGTTTTAAGGGATAAAGCTTTTTATATTGTGCTTGTTATTTATCATCTGCAATTATATATATTGTTTCTATTTATTTATATGTTGTTTCTTGATAAAAAATAATAAAGCTTTTGAAATTAAAAAAAAGAAAATATTTCATAGACAATAAAGGGATTTTTTACAGTAAGGTTAATAAAGGAATGGAATTTATTGCAAAGAGAGGTTGTGCTATAAAATACAATACATCCCTTCAAAAATAATATTTTTTAGACAAATAGAGCATAACTGATGCATTAAATCATCATTAATATTTAGCGCCAGTAATCCAAGAATAAACCAGATTGCCTTTTGGAGTCAAGAAGTCATTTTTACCCTGTGGCTAAATTTGAGATCACTTAATTATCGTTTTTTCTATCAACTGCAAGGGTTGAACTTGATGGACTTTGATCTTTTTCTATCTAAAATTCTTTAAATAGAATACTTTACAAATACTATACTGAAATACTGAAAGGTCCACTGTAACACCATGTGCAATATTTCACTCCTTTCATAGAAAACTATTTTCTTTTTTTTTACATTATTAACACCCTGTGATTCCTCCTGCCTAGCTCACAGGATCCTCCCATATTCACCTATTGCTCTGACAACTTTTTTTTTTTTTATATTCTCAGCTAGGCTTTAGGTTTGCAAGCAAGGCCCTCTGTACCTTTTATCTTGATGTAGTTTTGTCAAGTTTGTTTTGTAGTGCACTAAGTACTGTAGCCAGTGCTGCATATGTTTTTGCCACTATATAGATTAATGTTCATAATAATATTTAATAGAACCATTTTAGTAGGTTTTACATTTTGTTTTCCATATTATTACACACTTAAAGGGTATGTATGAGTGAAGGATAACAAAGATGTGAACCAGTTTTCTCAACAATGGAGACTGTGAGCTACCAAAACGTATGACTGTTAGTTATAAAATACACCTTTTGCCCCTTTTTACTCCCCTCGCTGTAGGGTTGAGCTATTTAATGTCACCATCTGATCTGACAGGTCTGATTAAATGGAAAATGCTTCTCCTGTTATTTTACAATTGGAACAATAAAAGCTATGTTTTTCAATAAGTTTGCAAGATTATCCTATGTCAAGATATACTCTAGACCACTAAATGGACTAGCTGGTATATCTGGTTTTGCTTTATTTAGAGAAGGATTTTAAGTATGAAACAATATAAACAATTAGGAAGAAAGAGACAGCAAAGAGAACTTGAGGGAGGAAGAGATGACAGTGTGCCCTAATGAGAGTGAATTAAAGTGTCCACAAAATATTTTAGATAATTGATAAATCATATAAGATAAATAAACATATATGCCTTTTCATTTTTATCCCACAACTCTTCTTATTAGTTATAAATGGTATATACAGTTTAACTGAGTTATTGATATGGTACATCACAGCAAACAAAACTGTCTAAAACCATACTGCCTGCGTTCCAAGCACTTGAAACAGCTGCGGTCAAGAGAGAGAGTCTGGCTTTTTAGTAACTAATGACAGCTTTTTTTTTAAAGAGAGCATGAAAACCGCTGCAGAGGGTGGCAGCCTATATCCTGTATACTCCCTCTGAATAATTTGCACTCACAGGGCTCAGTCCAGCACCCCGATTTGCACTCACAGGGCTCCTTGCAGCACCCAGATTTGCACTCACAGGGCTTTGTCTCTCCTATTTTCTTCAAGAAATTGCTGATTTCCACATGGCGTGAGTCCATTCCTGGTTTGATATTTTGCCCCCACCTGGAAAAAATCCTGTGAACACCCATGCTTAGCACCCAGATTTGCACTCACAGGACTCCCACACCTCTCCCTTCCCATGTCTGTCTCTCTCCTCTTCCTTTCCATGTCGGTCTCTTTCCTCTCCCTTCCCATGTCTGTTGTCTCTCCTATCCCTCCCATGTATGTTGGCAGTCCCCAACCCCATGGACCAGAGTTTGGAAAAGAAGGTCAAAATTCTTTCTCCCTGAAACCGAAAATTATTTCTCACCTTCATCCTTAATACAGAAAGCATCATATTGTTCTGCTGTCGTCAAAGGTACGGCAGTTTTCACATCAATGGCTTCCATTCCACTTTGGTGTTCATTTCCCATTTTACTGCACACAGTAGTCCTTTAAAGAGAAACAACAGTTCAAAAAAAGACATGTGGTACATCAATTTCAGTTCCACATATTGGAATCTGAGATGGCAGATCCACTGACTGAATGCAAGATCATGATCAAATTACATTCCTGAACGCAATGTTGCTATCGACTTTAAATATAATCCATGATAAAAATGATTGTGATCTTACCATAACCTCCTGGGGTCTGACCAAATGCCCCAGACCACATGTAGTTAAATAAATGCCCTCCCCCCAGGTCTGAAGACTGGCCAATGGCCCACAGAACCAATAACATTAATTAAAATTAAATTAAAAAGCTACTTACTTCCTTTACTTCTACTATGCCCAGGTGTTTTTTGTGGGGGTGTGGGGAAATCACCTTCAATAACGGTATAAAAAACATGAAAAAAAAATGGATACCTTTTATGTCCTACGCCGTCCCTGACGCCTTTGATCCTCATCTTCGGTGAGGGCCTATTCTGAAAAATGCGAGCCAAAAAAAACCCCACACACCCTACTGTGTCAGACAATCAGCAGCTTCCCTATCCAAGCTCTACCATTGGCTGTGTTTTTATTGTTAAGAAAATTCGGAAATTTGGATACTTTGTCCGATCTAGACCCATTTCGGGCCAGATAGGTCTATACTGAATAAACCCTATATTGAACTAATAAAAGCACTTGCAAATATAAAGGTTTTAAGAATACTAAACTGCTTTTGCTTATATTACACAATCTGGCAGCTAACATGAATATAAATTTCTACGTAACTTCATTAGCTGACATATTGGTTATGTAAACTGTAATCAATTGAGGCTTTTGTCACAATATTGAGTTGTGAGAGGGTCATTTGATGCAATAGTAAGACTTCTGTAGGGAAAATCTATATATTTTTATGGTATGATTGTGAATTCTGTGAGAATGTTGTGCTTTTGTGAACATATAATCTGTCCTAACTAAAGAGGCTACCCAATATACACCAATCTGGCCCAAAATAGATCTGGGTCGGGCACTTTTGCCGAATTTCACAAATAGCCGAAATGCTGCTATTCAATAACCCTGAATCCGGGTTCAAACTGACTGTTCGGACCTTTCAGAAACAAAAACATCAGAGGCATTCGGATCAGGACATTTTCGCCATGAAAAACATATATTTTCGGCTACCCAATGTTTGCTGATCACCCCCTAACGTGCTCCGAATTCAGGTAACATAGGCAGAATTCATCCATTTCAATTCTATTGATTTTAGCTGGAAAACTGAATAGAAAAGTGTAGAAGAATTAAAGTAAACATATTTTCAACACAAAAGTATTTGTGTAATATTATAATATAGTAATGTTATATATTATAATCAAATGTTTACATTCATATAAGCTTTTTAAGTTTTAGTTTATATTATGTTCATTTACTTTACTTTACTTGTGTTTTTTATGTTTTTTTGTTTAAATTGTTATTTATTTTTAGAACACAGCTTCAGCTATAGCATTCAGTGTCAGACATCAGACATTCTCCGTTGATGCCCTCAATAGACAACAGAAAGACTGAGTGTGGGGAGGTGCTGATCTGGTTCCCCCATCTATTACATGGCACCTGGGGCAGACCACCCCCCTAGTTAGTACGCTCATCTCACGCCCATATATCATGGGAGCTGTAGTTGACAACAAAAAGTTAGTGAGGAGTGAAGTGCATTTAGAATAGTTTAGACATACAGCCCCAATCCATAGTTAATAACAATTCCCATGATGTTCCCTATTCCATTGAGTGAATATCATGTTAGTTGTAATAAACAAACAAGTGTTCTTCAATGCAGTGCAGTGCTCACACCCTCACCCTCCAACATTTTACTAGTTTCCATGGTAATCCATAGGCAGTGGGGGGTCCTGCAGCAAATCCCTGCTCATCCAGTAGGCTCCATTAGGTCATATCACAGAGCTTTAGCAACTAAGACAGTGATGTTAAAAAGAGTTTGCACTGTCTGAAGGAACATACACCTAATGCAGTTACTCACAGTGCTGCACAACTTCATGGACTTATTACGCCCAGAAGCTTTTTCTAAATAAAAGAAATGGATCTGATAGAAAAACATGGGGGAAAAAAGAAAACAAATTCTGTTCAAAATGTAATAATTCATCTTCACATAAACAGTTTAATCAAAGGCCCTATCAAGCTTACCCCACAACGCCATTGGCCAGCCATCCCTTTGTACACACAGTGAAGGAACATTCCAAAACAACTCGTCTCAGTTCTTCAGGTGTGGCTAACCGTGAACCCTCTATAGCACACGATTTCTGAGCTGCATCCAAATCAAAGGACTGAGTGCCGTTCATGGATTCCAAAGTGAATAGTTTCCCTTATACAAAAACAGGAGCTAGTATTAAATTAAATGTCACAAATATTTGGATATTTTTTTAAGAAAATGTAACACTTATCTCTGAAGATTAAAACAACTTGTGATTTAATTTTCATTAAATGGAATAAGTAATGTTTAGCTAATTGCCCAGAAATAGATAAATGTTCATAAAACCTGCTGATTCAGATTCTAAACCTAGAAAGTTTTAAGTAAGAATGTATTTATTTATCAATCTTTTAACTTTCCAGGGAAAGTTGCTACATAGAAACGCCTTACTGGAGCCAGATATATGAGTAGTACGATTTTTTATAAATAAAACATTTATTTTTATTTACAAGACAACGATATTACATAATATTTAAAAACATATATATGCATAAACACATTTTCTTGGTAGATACACATTTTCTTTTCTACTAGATGCAAATATTTATGCGGTAAATTACAATGTAATATGTTTGAAGCATGTACTTTCAACATAGGCACGCAGATCCATGTTATATCTTTTGTTAT
Source organism: Pelodytes ibericus (assembly GCA_036172795.1). Taxonomy (NCBI): domain Eukaryota; kingdom Metazoa; phylum Chordata; class Amphibia; order Anura; family Pelodytidae; genus Pelodytes; species Pelodytes ibericus. The sequence continues at coordinate 137,897,985 of CM069859.1, read as the reverse complement.
GATAAACCTTGTACCACAAATGTCCTATCCATTTGTTTTCAGATTTAAAGAAATTGGGGAAGTAGCATTTTTTCAGTTGTTCCAGTTTTAACAATTGTCCTCCAGGATTTCGTAAATGAGATTTGGCCAAGTTTATAGAAAGTATTTGTAAGATGTAACTTTTTGCCATGTCAGCTCTGTTGGGTTGTTGATGTTGTGAGCAGGACTGGTCAGTGTGTACTGAGTCAGTTAGGCAGTACTCTGTGTTTTTTGGGATGCAAAGTTAGTGAACACAGCTCTTTCTTTGCTTGAGGCAACACTAGAATATTGTGTCTTCCCTTCATTACACACCTTTGTATGCTCATCTCTTGTGAGGCAAAATTTTCCCCTGTTGCTCTCTTTGGGCTCTTCCCCAGTGATCAGTGGCAAGGACATACCCATGTCCCCTCAAAAATATTCCTCATTATAAATCAACACTTAAAAACATAGAAAAGTGATGATACATTTACTTCAAATGAGAAACAACCAAAAATGAGCACATGCAGTTATGAATATAAAGCACATATTTAAGTATAAAAAAGTAGATGCATATAATATATAAAGGATATTTTTGTTATAAATTCTATATTGTTTCCAAAAATACAGTAAGGTAGAAGGAAAAGCCTTTGCATTTTTCCAAAAGACCACAACAATGTGACTTTATTTTTAATTATTACTATTTAATAACCACTTGATAGTATCAGGGTCAGTGACAGACATTCAGTATGAAGAGGCAATGCAATCATGGAAAATTCTAAATCCTCTTTACAATCTACTCAGAGGACCCTCTGTGCAAATGTCATATATACCGGTATATTATTATTTTTATGTAGGAAGTGAATCACTTGGCTAGTTTTACCTAGGTGTGGAAAATTTTACTACAAACATGTGGCAGAAAATGTGAAGAGATTTGTACATGCACATAAACATGCTTATGTTAGAATTCTCATCTTGTTAATCAAATGAGTTTATTTTCCTAAAATACTTAACCTGACTTTCTCAGGCTCATAGAACTAGCACTGTAGTACTAAAATAGTTAATTATATTTTAACATTTTGCTTATGTTAACTTAAACATTTCATTAAAAAAGATCATGCATTTGGTTGGATGCTGTTATAAGTTATATTATACTCCAAATAAAGGTTCTATCGTTTTAATGAGCATGTGTGAGTACTGTGTTTTTATTTAGATATAGTATAAAGCTATCTATTATGTGAATTAAAGAAGCATCATTGTGCACAGTAGCTATTCATAAGGTAAAACAGCAGGTATAAAATTACTGTGTGAAGTTGTAATAATGCCTTTATTCCAATATACCACAACACCGCATTGCACACAGAAATGGCTTGATCTCATTTCCAGCTAAATAAAAGGACAAATATATGTATATAAAAGCTGACACTTTAAAAATGAACATACATTTTTTTGTTCCAAAAATATGTTTCTTAATTCTTTGGGCATGAGAATATTTTTTTCAATGTTGTTCTATTCAGGGCAAAGGTTGTTTTAAAAAAACAAAATTGCCAAATACATTCTAATATTTGTCCTGAGTTTTGAAATGCCACTCATTTTTACGTTGTTCTGTTACAGTTATAGGGCAATAAATACAAGTAGCACATGTGTTCTCCTAACCTTTTTTTTCTTTCAGGATTACCTTTAGTGACATTGTAACCTTAACCCTACCCTTAATCCTAGACTAAAAAAAACAAAAATTATTTTTTTATTTTAAACCTAGTCTGGGAGGTTCTTGGAAGCAACTCTAATCACAGATTCCATAAAAAAAAAAAAACCTATTGCTTTCTTAGAAATACCACTCACACTATGAAGCAGCAATGTTTAAATAGCTGCATCTCGGCAGGTGAATTGCACTTAGCAATTCCCCTTACAAAGTCACTGGTGGGTATGTTTAAGTGAGTTGGGAGATTGCATTCTAAATACATAGACATCAATATGTAGTAGAAACCCCCCCCCCCCCCCCCCCCCCCCCTGCAGTTATAACAGTTTCCACTCTTCTGAGAAGGATTTCCATAAGAATCTGGAGTGTTTCTGTGGGAATATTTGCCCATTTATCTGGTAGAGCATTTGTGAGGTCAGGCACTGATGCTGGACGAGAAGGCCTGGCTCACAATCTCCGTTCCAGTTCATCTCAAAAGTGTACAGTAGGGTTTGAGGTCAGGCTCTGTCACGCCAAAATTATAGAACCTTGTCTTTATTGACCTTGCATTGCACGCTGGGGCAAAGTCATGCTGGAATAGAAAAGGGCCTTCCTCAAAATTTTCCTACAAAGTTGGAAGAACAACATTATCCAAAATGTCTTGGTATGCTGAATCATTAAAATGTCCCTTAAGTGGAAGTACCGTATTTGCTCGATTATAAGACGACCCTGATTATAAGACGACCCCCCAAACTTTGTATATTCCTTTAGGAAAAAAACTAAAAGCCTGAATATAAGACTACCCTATAGGAAAAAAAAAGTTTAACTTGTATATATGTAAATTGCTTTTTAATATGTAATAAAAAATTGATATTATACAAATGTATTTCTTGTTTTTATTTCCTTGCGGCCTCTCTCCCTGCCCCCTCCAGTGTAGTCTCTCTCTCTATCTCCCCCCTCCCTCCCCTAGTCTCTCTCTCTCTATCCCCTCTCTCTCTCTCTATCCCCTCTCTGTCTCTCTCTCTATCCCCCCTCTCTCTCTCTCCCCATCCCCCCCTCTCTCTCTCTCTATCCCCCCCCCCTCTCTCTCTCTATCCCCCCCCTCTCTCTCTCTATCCCCCCCCCCTCTCTCTCTCTCTCCCTATCTCCCCCCTTTCCCTGGTGGCTAGTGGGGGCAGCTGGGGGATGTCTGCACTATACGTGCAGATATCCTCCATGCTGCCCGACACCTCCGTCTATTATGACGGACAGCTGGTCCGTCATAATAGACGGAGGTGTCGGGCAGCATGGAGGATATCTGCACGTATAGTGCAGACATCCCCCAGCTGCCCGATTCTCCCTGGTGCCTAGTGGGGCAGCAGAGGATGTCTGCGCGATGAGCGCAGACCTCCCCTGCTGCCGCCCGGCACGCTCGCCGGGACTTCTGTGACGAAAGTTCCCGGCTTCTTCACAGAAGCCCCGGCGGTCGTGCCGGGCGGAAGCAGGGGAGTCTGCGCTCGTTGCGCAGACATCCCCTGCTGCTAGAGAGGGGGATCCAGGTCCCCTGCAGCTCTGCTGGGGACCTGGATCCCAGTCTTATAGTCTGACCTCAATTTGAGGTCAGATTATAAAACGACCTCGAATGTAAGACGAGGGGGATTTTTCAGAGCATTTGCTCTGAAAAAAACCTCGTCTTATATTCGAGCAAATACGGTAATGGCCTAGCTCAAACCCTGAAGAACAGCCCTATACCATTATTTCTCCTCCACCAAACATTATAGTTGGCACAATGCAGTCATGCAGGTAACGTTCTCTTGGCATTCGCCTAACCCAGACTTGCCATCAGACTGCCAAACAGTGAAGACTCCACAGAACACGTTTCCACTGCTCCAGAAACCAGTGGTGGCATGCTTTACACTATTCGAACCGATGGTTCGCATTATATTTAGTGATGTGAGGCTTGTATGCAGTCGCTCAGCCATGGAAACCCATTCCATGAAGCTCCTGCTCCAGTTTTTGTGCTGATATTAATGCCAATGGAAGCTTGGAACTCTTCAGATATGGAATCAGCAGAGCATTGGTGACATTTATGCACCATGTGGCTCAGCACTCAGTGACCCCGCTCTGTCACTTTACGTGGTCTTCCACTTTGTGGCTGAGTTTCTGCTATTCTTAAACACTTCCACTTTCCAATGATACCACTTAAAGTTGACAGTGGAATATCTAGCAGGTATGTAAATTTAACTGAATTGAAGGTGGCATCCTATCTGAGTACCATGCATGAAATATTTTTTTCACAAATGTTTGTAAATGCAGACTGCATGGCTAGATGCTTGATTTTATACACCTGTGGCAATAGCAGAGGCGTAACTAGAAACCACCGGGCCCCAGTGCAAAAATTGCCTCGGGGCCCTCCGACCCAACCATGCAACTCCACCCCAGAAATGCCACTTACATGCCTCCCAACTGTTCCGCTTTGTGCCTGGCCTTGTCTTATATCTAGGATAGCCTTATACCTATCCCATGCATGCTTAAACTCCTTCACTGTATTAACCTCTACCACTTCTGCTGGCAAACTATTCCATGTATCCACTACCCTCTCAGTAAAATAATACAAAGTTTCTGACCTCCACTGTATTAACCTCTACCATTTCTGCTGGAAGACTATTCCATGCATCCACTACCCTCTTAGAAAGTAATACTTCCATTAATCCCTGGCCTCATCTTATATCTAGAATAGCCTTATGCTTACACTCCTTCCCTGTATTAACCCCTTCGCGACCCTATGACGAGTTAACTCGTCATGCAGTCTAGCCTGCGGTGCGCTCCGTGCACACCACCAGCCAGTGTGCAACGGGTCCAGGACTAAGCCTCGCACCCGAGGCAAAGTTCCTGGACCCGATCGGTGGATTTACGGGCATGTGATTGATAACATGCAAATTAGATGCAAAGTCAATGTGTTCACACACTGACTTTGCCTCTAATTCAATCTCTGTGCTTCACATTCTTATAGTGAAGCACAGAGAGTGACCTGTAAGTATAAATAAATAAATAAAGAACGTTGTATATGGGGGGTCGGGGGGTATTAACCCTTTCATTGCTGATCAGTTTGTAACTTTGATCAGTTTCCTTCCACTTTATGGCCCTCATTTAGTATTTTTTTTACAATTTTTTTTTTTCAATTTATAAAGTTTTTTAATAAATAAATGTAATTGTAAAATATTTCTTTAATAAAATGTAATCCCTGCATGTTGTTTTTTGTGGGTTAGTGTTGCACTAGTTGTGTAGCTTATTATTGGGGAAATTATGGGGAAAAACTTCATTTTCCCCCAAATTTCCTCTTTTATATGTATTTTTTAATACTAAAATGTAAATCATTTTTATGTATAGGGTATCAAAAGAAAGCTCTAACTGTCCTTTAAAAAACAACATATAACTTGTATGTTTGCGTTAAATGAGAGAGAGGAAAATTATGTTTAAAAAAACGCATATTAAAAATTGAAAAACGCTCTGGTCTTTGGCCTAGGAAAATCCCTGGTCCTTAAAGGATTAACCTCTACCACTTCTGCTGAAAGGCTATCCCATGCATCCACTACCCTCTCAGTAAAGTAATATTTTCATTAGTCCCTGGCCTTCTCTTATATCAAGGATAGCTTTATGCTTATCCCACGCATGCTTAAACTCCTTCATATATTAACCTCTCATCCACCACCCTCTCAGTAAAGTAATATTACTTTTCTGGACACAAAAAAAAACACGTTAAAATATTTCCAGCCTTATCAAAAGCTTGAGGTGGACCCCAAATATATGTATATAACTAGCTGCATGTATACTTATATCAGGGCTCGACAAACCCCGGGCGCCAGGTCGCCATGGCGACCAGGAAATCAGACCTGGCGCCCGGGTGCTGTTTGTCACAGGGAGCCCTTGCCGGCTGCCATCCGTTTTACTTTCAGCGCGAGGGGATCACACAGACTGTAAGCTCCGCCCCCTCGCGCAACACGCTGTAGTGCTGAGTGTCACGTGACAACACGGCACAGGAACCGAAAGAGGATCGGGCTCCAGCATAAATGTCCCCCTCCCCTGCAATGAGGTAAGCAGCAGGGAGGGAGGACACCCTAAGAAATATTATTTTGTTCTTTAAAAAAAAAAAAAAAAAGGTGTGTATGTGTGTATATAACTGGCTGTGTATGTGGTCTGTATGTATGTATGAGTGAATGTAACTGACTGTATGTGGTGTGTGTGTGAATGTAACTGGCTGTGTATGTGGTCTGTATGTATGTATGAGTGAATGTAACTGACTGTATGTGGTGTATGTGTGTATATAACTGGCTGTGTATGTGGTCTGTATGTATGTATGTATGAGTGAATGTAACTGACTGTATGTGGTGTGTGTGTGTGAATGTAACTGACTGTGTATGTATGTGTGAATGTAACTGACTGTGTATGTATGTGAATGTAACTGGCTGTGTATGTATGTGAATGTAACTGGCTGTGTATCTATGTGTGAATGTAACTGACTGTGTATGTATGTGTGAATGTAACTTGCTGTATGTGGTGTGTGTGAATGTAACTGACTGTATGTGGTGTGTGAATGTAACTGACTGTATGTGGTGTGTGTGAATGTAACTGACTGTATGTGGTGTGTGTGTGTGAATGTAACTGACTGTATGTGGTGTGTGTGTGTGTGTGAATGTGACTGTGTGTGGTGTGTGTGTGAATGTAACTGACTGTATGTGGTGTGTGTGTGTGAATGTAACTGACTGTATGTGGTGTGTGTGTGTGTGAATGTAACTGACTGTATGTGGTGTGTGTGTGTGTGAATGTAACTGACTGTATGTGGTGTGTGTGAATGTAACTGGCTGTGTATGTGGTGTGTGTGAATGTAACTGGCTGTGTATGTGGTGTGTGAAAATGTAACTGGCTGTGTATGTGGTGTGTGAAAATGTAACTGGCTGTGTATGTGGTGTGTGTGTGTGTATGTATGTATGTGTGAATGTAACTGGCTGTGTATGTGAGGTGGGTGTATGCCACTGTGTCCGTGCGATTTTGTGATGTGCCGTTGTCTGGCTCCTAAATTTTTTGGCTGGCTCCTAAAACTAAATTAAATTTGTCAAGCCCTGACTTATATGAACTTATTAATATTATATTCAACTATTTTCATATGTAATGATAATGTTATCGAAAAATTGTTAATTTCCTTTTTTTATTACGTTTCCCTGCAACCACATTGCACCTAAAGGTCTTAACACAGCGTACAGTACACACAGCACTTGGCTTGTACTCATATTGCACCCACACGATTTGGTATGCTGCAGTATAAATTTTCCCACCAGAACATACCAGTGTCACTTTATCCCACTGAACTGTCCCTGCAGAAAATGCCACACTGTCACTTTCCCCCATAGTACACGTTATTTTGCCCCACAGAACATGCCACAGTGTTCCTTTTACCCCATAGTGCATGTTATTTTGCCCCACAGAACATGCCACAGTATCAATTTGGCCACAGCCAATTTTCCCATTATGCCACGATTAGCCACGGTTGCCAATATGCCACAGCCAGATTGCCAATATGCCACAGTCAATTTTGCCCATTTGCCAGTGTTATTTTGCCCATTTGCCAGTGTTATTCTGCCCATAATTTGCCAGTTATGTGCTTATTTGGCAGTTATTTTTCTCATTGGCCAGTTATTTGCACCTTTGCCAGTGTTATTTTGCTGATTTGCCAGTTATGTGCCCATTTGCCGGTGTTATTTGCCCATTTGCCATTTATGTGCCGATTTGCCAGTGTTATTTGCCAATGATGTGCATATTTTCCAGTTATTTGCCTGTTATGTGCCCATTTGCCAGTTATGTGCCTATTTGCCAGTTATGTGCCCATTTGCCAGTTATGTGCCCATTTGCCAGCGTAATTTGCCCATTTAACAGCGTTATGTACCCATTTGCCAGATGTGCCCATTTACCAGTGTTATGTGCCCATTTGCCAGTTGTGCCCATTTATCAGTGTTATGTGCCCATTTGCCAGTTGTGCCCATTTGCCAGTGTGTTGTGCCCATTTGCCAGTTGTGCCATTTGCCAGTGTGTTGTGCCCATTTGCCAGTGTGTTGTGCCCATTTGCCAGTTGTGCCATTTGCCAGTGTTGTGTCCATTTGCCAGTTGTGCCCATTTGCCAGTTGTGCCCATTTGCCAGCATTATGTGCCCATTTGGCAGTGTTATGTGCCCTCAATATGCAAGGATTTAGCCATTCAATATGCCATTACTTTGCCATTTAATATTACAGTATTTTGCCCCTCAATATGCCATTCTTTTCCCATTTTAATATACCAGGATTTTGCCACTCTATTGCCACTTAATATGCCAGGATATTGCCACAGCCAGATTGCCAATATGCCACAGACAATTTTGCCCATTTGCCAGTGTTAATTTGGCCATTTGCCAGTGTTAATTTGGCCATTTGCCAGTGTTATACTGCCCATAATTTGCCAGTTATTTGCCCATAATTTGCCAGTGTTATTTTGCTCATTTGCCAGCTGTGCCCATTTGCCAGTGTCATGTGCCCTTAATATGCCAGGATTTAGCCAATTAATATGCGAGGATATAGCCACTTAATATGCCAGGATATTGCTATTTAATATGCCAGGATATTGCCACTTAATATGCCAGGATATTGCCATTTAATATGCCAGGATAATGCCAATTAATATGCCAGGATAATGCCAATTAATATGCCAGGATATTGCCACGTAATATGCCAGGATATTGCCAATTAATAAACCAGGATAATGCCAATGAATATGCCAGGAATTTGCCATTTAATATGCCAGGATAGAGCCAATTAATATGCCAGGATATTGCCAATTAATATGCCAGGATAGAGCCAATTAATATGCCAGGATAGAGCCAATTAATATGCCAGGGTATTGCCAGTCAGTATGCTCGTTATGCCACCCTCCTCCCCCTTCCCCAGTTAGTACTTACCTCCTTACTGCTGTCTCCCGGTGCAGGTCCGTGGCTGTGAGGGAAGTGTTGTGAGCTCCCCTCCAGCCGTGCGGATCAATAAAGTTTGGTGAAAAAAAAAGTTTAAACAAACTTTATTGATCCGCGCGGCTGGAGGGGAGCGCACAACGCTTCCTTCACAGCCACGGACCTGCACCGGGAGACAGCAGCAAGGAGGTAAGTACTGGCACTGGTAGCGGGGTCCCACGGGGCAGCTGCCTTGGGCCCCAAGAATGAATGGGCCCTGGGCAGCTGCCCCGTTTGCCTGCACATTTTTTTTTTGTGCAGTGGTCGCAGGGTGGCTGGGCCCCTGGAGTGACGGGCCCCGTCGCAGCTGCGACCCCTGCACCAGTGGTAGGTACGCCACTGGGCAATAGGTCTGGCTGAAACACCTGAATTCAATAATGATGTGGTGTGCCTAGTACTTTTGTCCATACAGTGTATATGTATCTCCAGTAGGTGGCCGGAGTGTGAGGAATGAGGCAGATTTAAATCATGCTGTGCTCTTTGCAGTGTCGAGTCTATCATCAGATGTGGCACTCTCTTGTTAATAAGATAATGCAGCCAATTATAAAATTGGCGTTCTATATCACTTGCACTCTGTTTATTACAATGCTGTTGTAAATAAGTCACTGTGTCAATTTTTCAGAAGCGCAGTAGTAATATATGTAGATTTATGTTCTTCCAAAGCTAAAATCAAAGATTCCATCTAGTGCTTTTTGTTGGCTCAGCTATATTTGTAATTTGTTTGTATTTTATGTTATTTTAAGTTATTTCCCTATCCACATTTGCTTGCAGGGCACTTGTCCTACTCTTACCCACATTTTAATTCCTTTTGCAGCCCTCTAGCCCTTTCCATTACTTTTTTAGAGGCATTTTATTGGCCAAAAGTCGAGCACGGACTCAGACATATTTTTGAAGTTCGGTCGAACCTGCCGAACCCGAACATCCAGGTGTCCGCTCAACTCTAATCTTCACATGTATTTGATTGTACTTGGACAATAATCCATGCAAGTATTATTCTCCTGTGTCCCACTCTCCCTGGTGACCCAGACTGCATTGGTTGCCTGCTAGCACAGAATGAAGGCTCAGTGTCACCACATTTTACAGCTGTGTTGAAGAGACAGAGGACCGACAGCCTTTTGTGCAATGGGCAGTCTACTTGTGCTTACTGAGTTATGCAAAAAGGTAAAGCTAGAAAAAGTTTAAATTTATTGCAAAAAAATCTTAAACTAAAATGAAAGGCATAAACTTAAAAAAAAACTGGAGCGTAATGTATTTCATAATAAGACATAGATTTTCTCAGTATGTACCATTAATATTTAATCCATCAACAAGTTGCGTAACTGCTGTTTTGTCAGGGATGCAAAGGTAAAACAATAACGATGTCTACTGTGTACATTGGAAAATACCAAATGATTAATAATACCAGAAAAAATTACACAGATATATGTAATTATGCTTTCACAGGACAACCTCAGTAAACACAGACAATGTATGATTTCCCCACAATGCTTCATCAAAACCATAATCACTTTTCAAACAACATACAAACAGAGAGTGGATGTATCCTTCCTGGGCATTACATGAGTGTGTTTTTCACACATAAATGGACATTACCATTATACATTTCCAGTTTGATGCTAGCAGACAATTCTACTATAGAAATACACATCTGATGAATAAAGAATTATATATACTTCAAACTTTTTATGATCATTGCAAGTTTATAATAAATTGCAGCATTGCCTTTCTTCATAGTGATTACACTTTTTATACACAATTGGTAAGATGGAAGGGGTATGATAGGAATTATAATTAAAAGAAATGTCTGCTGAAAAGGATACAAACATTTTGAGATATGTGCACTGTAAACGCTACATTAAAAGAAATCATCACTTCATTTCCTGCTTTTTAATGATATGGTGATAATCAATTATTACTGTAATTTTACTGTATTGTCTGACCTGATGTTTGTCTTATTTATGTTATTTCTATTTTTTTATGTATGTTTTAAATGGAAAATACTGAATAAAAAGTAAATAAAAAAAAATATTACTGTAATTTTAAAATATATACCGTTCTAGACTTGGTCCCCTGGACATACTTGAAAACAGAGAAATCTCAGTGTATGCTACCTGGTTAAAAAAAACTTTTTAAATATTTAAAAGAATAAGACTCATCTAATAAACCAGATCTTTTAAAAATAGAATAATACTATTATTATAGATATTATATATTTCAATGAATCTAAAACCAATGGTCTCCCAGTCTAACGCCAGTCGCTGACTGGTTCAATGTGTAAACTTCCTTTTTAAATCGACACTCCTATCAAAAACTTAAAAGGTTTTACTTTTTTATTTTGAATTGTTGATTTCAGATTTTTTTTTCTTATGTTACTGTATTTAAAATTTTTGTAACTAAACAAGTGTGACTGTGTGCCGCCATTTTGTGAAATATAGTGTTTTTAGGAGCCACCCCCAGTGACTTTACAGCACTAGTATTTCACTTTGGGGTTGCGGACACAAAATGCAGTCTATAAGTCGGAATTCTGATCATAGACTTGCATTGAATGCGAGGGTAATGTAAATATTACATCACAAGGAGGTGGGGTTATGATCCTGTTTGATCAGGTTAATCTCCTCTCTTTGTGTTTGAAGGCAGGTAAAAAAAAAGTTGTACAAAGCCTCCTATTCCTGCCCACCATAATACACAGGAGCCAGTAAGAGAGCAGCGCAGTATCTTTCATCATCCAGGCTTTGCCAACAGTTGTAACGTGAGACTGGCTGGAATATTTGGGATGATGTTGCATCATGGGATATATTCTCAAAATGGATGCTGGAGATAAACACCTAATTTTATTTTTCCTTAATGCAATTAATTAAATCATATAAAAAACAAACAGCGACATATGATGTATATACGTGTTTGTTTTAAATGACCAGGTTATCTAGTTGCAGCTTATGTAAGTGGTAGTGTCCCTTTAAAGTAAACCTGTCATCCACAAAACCTGATAAGTTAAGATTCAGGTAGGTCTATGTACTTCATCTACATATTTGCTGGCTAAATTGCCTGTATTGTCCAATTGCCTGGAGGCAGGTATTTATGCAGATATATCTGCCCCCAAAATGTGATGTCAGCATCTCATAGTATTGTAGAAAGATGATGTCACCTTTTAGGTGTGGACAGATGCAAAAGCATCCACATTGTACCATATTTGTAGTCTTTTACCGTTATGTCTTTGTGATAGAGGTTCTATGCTGAGGCATAGTGGAAACGAGTGTAACTTTATGTCTTGATTAAAAACGTGTATACATTGCCTAGAAATATGGCTAGCACAGTGTATAGAAATTGTTTTAACCTTTCATAAAGTAATACCTTGTTCATTGTGGGAAATATTTTCTACGAAAAATTATCTTCCAGAAAAATATATACATCATATATCTATTTAAACAGCTACATGTCTCTCCCATAACTGATAGTTCACACATTTACTCAATATTTTTGGGAAAGCTACTGTACATTACTAAAGTGCTATAGTTGTCAGTGTTAAAATGATGACATTAATGATTTGCATCCCAATTTATTTTTCTGACAAGTTTCAGTGGTTTAACTGATTATTAAATACAAAGAAAACCATTATAAAAAAGAGATAGCTAAAAAAAACTCTGCTCAGTAAATATATTTAAAAAGAAATAACATAAACATTTCTCTTTTTACAGTTTTAGAACTGAATATACAATCAATTAAGTTGATAGTTTGGGTGTTATCAGGGGGGGGGATGTAAACACTTGAATGCATTCAGATTCCTGATTTTTTTATTCAGTTATAATGAAATTGTAGTTTATGTTATTAGTCTTCTTTTGCTGTCTTTCTCTATTCTGCCTCTTGATAATCACAGTCCACAATGGCACCTTGCCATTACCACTACAGTTGTGGACTATAATTTATAAGTACCAAGAAGTACAGCTAGGTGCAATAAGTCTCATGTTTGATAAAACAATGGAAAATTTATATATATACATGGTGCATATTTTCCCAACATGGCCAAAGAGAGACACGTCTTTAATTTTGAGGGAGTGGCTTAAGGTGTGGCTATGGTTGGGGCATCACTGGGAGTTTATTTGATTTTGTGGTCAATAACTATGTAATTTGGCAAGTCATTTACAAGAAGAATAAAATATTTTATTTATACAAATTAGGCAGCTTAAACACACTGTAGTGTGAGTTGTATTGCTCTGTGATGCAGTTATAGCTAGAAAACATTCTGAGTTCCCAGAAAAAGATGAGGAAAGAGGTACAGATGGATGATTTGGGTGCAAAATAGGCATTGTCCCTCCTAAATAGGGACACTTAGGAGGTATAAGGTGTATTTGACACCCGTACCTTCAGCCATGGCTGGTTCTTACACAAAGCCCACACCACATTCAGTTCAGGATCAGCACTGAGTGCCCTCAAAAACTGTAACATACCAGTCCAGTGATGATTTCTATTTGAAACTCTGCAATGCTGTGAAATGTAGTCACAGCAGTTGACGTGCCAAAAGTGAGCCATAATTGGGCAATAATAAAATTCACCATCCAAATCCGAACACAACGGCCAAACTTTTGTTTCTGTGAAACTTCAGTAAATATATTCAAAATCATAGTTATACAAAATACAAATCCATTAAAAAAAAAAAAAACAACATTAGAAGTAAACTTAACTTTCCCTCTTCTGCTGCATACAACTGCACATTGTGTGTTTAAGAAGTCAGCATTGAAAACTACCTGCCTGGAACAGAAAGCCCTGTGTGCTTGTTAAATGCTAGTTTGCAGCAGCCATAGACTGTGCAGTGTAAGTGTTAGTTCATAAAAAAAAAAAAAAATACCTAAAAAAAGAAAGAAATGAGAGGCACGTAGTCAGGTTTTAATGATAAAGAGAAATATAGGAAACCTACCATAAGCCACAGCCAGAAATAAATGAAAGAAGACGAATCCCATGTGCTTGTGATCCATAGCTGCCATTTGCTTCAAGTGAATGGATCCAAAGTTATCAATGTGACTAGTCCAGCTTCTTCTTCCTGCCAGTGGCTAAGTTTGCAGAACACAGGTATCGTCACCTTGAATCCCTTACTCCTATTTCCCACGTCATATACTTTCTTATTGCTCCCTTGGTGCATGTAAGTACTATTTTACTGAAAAGCAGTTTCTTCACTATTACTTTTTAGAAAAATCTTTTCTCCGCATGTTATAGTGTTGGAGCTGTCTCTGTTACTCCCTTTATGTCCCTGACAGTTAAGTAAGTGAGCTGAAGTGTGCTGGACACAGACGGTGGGAAAGTCAGACGTCGTGAGCTATTCAGTGAAAGCGGTTTCATCCAGTCCAGGAGCGCAAATATTAAAAGGCTTGTGTGAAAATCCACATGCATTTGCCATTTTTCTGTACTGTGCATAAGACGCTAATGGAAGACGGAACAGAGGAATTGGGAGGTTGCAGGAGGGTTTAGGAGTTAGGGAACTGCAGAGAGTCCTTCAGATAAGCAATAAAGAGTACATATAAATCCCCTATATAATGCCCTTTTTCATGAATGAAGCCCGAAGGGAGATTGATAGGTAGCAAACTGAGAATAAAAAGTTGTATGTTGAGATATTTTTTAAAAAAATGCAGTTATATTTTATGTATTAAACCCATTTTGACCGTTTTGTTCATGGCATACAAACTCAAAAAAAAAAAACCTGACTATAAGAATGCGAATTAGATATCTAATTCGCATTCTTTTAGTCAGGTTTTCATTTTGACAATGCAAATTAGAAATATATATATATATATATATATATATATATATATATATCATTAGCATTATTTTAGTCAGGTTTTCGTTTTGAGAATGAAAATTAGAAATATATATCTAATTTGCATTCTTTAAGTCAGGTTTTCGTTTTGAGTTTGTATGCCATGAATAAAACGGTCAAAATGGGTTTAATACATAAAATATAACTTTATTTTTTTTAAATAACTCAACATACAACTTTTTTTTTCTCAATTTGCTTCCTATCAATCTCACTTTGTGCTTTATTCATGAAAGAGGGAATTGAGAAAGGAACTGCAAACTTAAGCCGAGGGCTAAAACACTCAAAAAACATTTTTGTGTTTGCTATCCTGAACAGGGTAATCGGTGGCCAGGGGCACTAAGGCAGAGACCCGATCAGGGTCATTACAGACCCTAAGAGTTCCTGCCCATGTCTTGCGATACCCCACTACATCACTCCTGACATCTGAGAGGCGTGCCCGAACCATTTTGATATACTGAGAAGTGCAGCTGGCGCTCACATTGTATTCTATTAAAAAATAGAAGCACGGAAGAGAGGCGTGGCTTCGCACCGTGATGGCCGCCTGCAGGGCCGGCCTTAAGTGTTCCGGCGCCCTGTGCGGGCTTCCCCCGCGGCGCCCCCCGTCTTTCACCCCCCTATGTATGTGTCTTTCTCCCTTCCCATGTTTGTCCCTTTCCTCTTCCTTGCCAATGTCTGTCCCTCTCCCCCCTGTTCTGTCTCTCTCCCCCCGTCCTCTGTTCTGTCTCTCTCCCCCCGTCCTCTGTTCTGTCTCTCTCCCCCGTCCCCTGTTCTGTCTCTCTCCCCCCGTCCCCTGTTCTGTCTCTCTCCCCCCGTCCCCGGTTCAGTCTCTCTCCCCCCGTCCCCTGTTCAGTCTCTCTCCCCCCGTCCCCTGTTCTGTCTCTCTCCCCCGTCCACTGTTCTGTCTTTCTCCCCCCGTCCCCTGTTCTGTCTCTCTCCCCCCATCCCCGGTTCTGTCTCTCTCCCCCTGTTCTGTCCCCCCCTCCCCCTGTTCTGTCCCCCCTCCCCCTGTTCTGTCTCTCTCCCCCCCCTGTTCTGTCTCTCTCTCTCCCCCCTCCCCCTGTTATCTCTCTCTCCCCCCTGCCCCTGTTCTGTCTCTCTCTCTCTCTCACCCTCCCCTGTTCTGTCTCTCCCCCATCCACTGTTCTGTCTCTCTCTCACCTCCCCCTGTTCTCTCTCTCTCTCCCCCCTGTTCTCTCTCTCTCTCCCCCCTCCCCCTGTTCTCTCTCTCTCCCCCTCCCCCTGTTCTCTCTCTAGCCCTGTTCTGTCTCTCCCCCTTGCCCCTTTCTGTCTGTCTCTCTCTCACCCCTCCCCCTGTTCTGCCTCTCTCCCCCCCCCTCCCCACCTTTGCCTGCAAAGGTGGATCCAGGGAAGGGGCTGAGCTAACTGGCTCAGCGGTGTAGCTCTGCCCCCACCCTGTGAAGCAGAGCAGAGTCTGCTTTACGGGGAGCCATGGGCAGCAAGAGAAAGTGCTGCTTGGTTCCCCATGCTTAATGCAAGCATGGGGAGTAGAGCAGCACTATCTCTTGCTGCCCACAGCTCCCTGTGAAGCAGACGCTGCTCTGCTTCACAGGGTGGGGGCGGAGCTACACCGCTGAGCCAGTTAGCTCCTCCCCCTCCCCGGATCCAGCAGAGCATGCCGATCAGAGGGCTGGTGAGGGGGGATCTTTTGATCTCCCCCACCCAGTGCCTCTACCGGCTTTTTTTTTTTTTGCTTTTTTTTTTAACGGGCGGGCAGGCGCCCCCTGGGATGTTCCGCCCTGTGTGATCGCACAGGTCGCACACCCCTAAGGCTGGCCCTGGCCGCCTGAGCCGATAGCTCCGCAGCACTAGAGCCAACACAAGCGTATTTCAGCTTCCTGGCCAGCTTTTTTTTCAGCTACCAACAGGGAATCACCCGCTAAATGGGCCCACCTGCACACACCAGGCGGACCTCGAAGAAAGACCTGCTGGAAGTGGCCCTGATCTTTAAAAAACCAACACCGGACCCTCTGCAAGGGGAGAAAATGGCCACACAGCACCCTTCCAAGAAGCAAGAAATCTTTACCAGGCTCCAATCATGCATCCGTGAAAAAATTGGGACTGCTTTAGCCACAATCCAAAAAGGTGCAAACACTACAAGGCAAGACAGCCGCACATACGGAGCAGCTGAACGCCCTCTCCATGGACTATGAGCACCTGACCAACAACTCGGTGGACCTCCATCACAGACTGTCCAGTTTGGAAAGTGCTATGGAGGACATGGGCAACCGCTCCCGCCGAAACTATGTGTGTATCAGAGGACTGCCCGAAGACATCCGGACCTACAGACTTACCTCAAGTGTTGTCCCAAATGTTTGGCTCTGCCCTGCCAGACTTACCAGCAGAAAACTTCCTCCTAGACCGGGCACTCAGAGCCCCAGGCCCGTCAGGCTCCCGCCCAAGGGACGTGATCGTCCGCTTCCACTACTTTCAAACGAAGGAAGCAATCATGTCTGCCACCAGAAGATCACCGTTATCCTATGATGGCCACCAAGTACAAACGTTCCAGGATTTGGAACCAGTTACCCTCTACAAAAGACGCCAGTGGAAGCCACTTACTGACCGGCTAAGAACAGCAGGACTCCGCTATGCGGATCATGGTGCTCTTACTCCACGTATGGGGACCTCCAGGCATTTGTAGATGCACACGACATTGAGCACTCCAGCCACAGACATCACTCAAGAAGCCCCAGAGAAGAGTATCCGAGATCTGACCAACCGGACACCCACTCCAGGTCAACACGATATCGCTAGGGGTCCCAGCAACCTCAACGGTGCTCGAACCTCTCCCTCCTTCTCCAGCACCTATCATGCACCTGACGGGCACTCTAGCTCACCCTCAACTCCCAGCTACTTGTATGGACCAGTCTCTAGAGCCTTCTACTCCCTGGATGGCAGTGTCGATTGGAAGCCGCATGCCCCGTGTACTGGACTAACCACAACAGCCATACTGAAGGGACCCTTCAAAGAGTTCAACCTGTAAGCCCGGTGTGGACATATTTGTCTTTCTTCGCAGGCCACAATAACCTCCCCACCCGTTCGAGGACAGCTAAGTGTACCAAGAGGGGCTCCTTTGCTTTTCTGTTACTTTTCATGTTTTTTTTTATTGCATTAAACATGGGGCGCCCCCAATCCTTAAGAATTGTACCTGGGAGCCATGTACGTGTGCCTTACTGGGAACAGGGGACTGGGTAACAACACTACACCACCCAAATGAAAGTAGCCCCTGTTTAAACAGTTTTTTACCTGTGTGAGACAAGGTCCCTTGCTAACGCATGGCACTACATAACAGAGCGCTAAGCTATTTTTACTTTTCGATTGTATTATACATGGGGGGGCCCCGATTCTTAAGATTTGTATCTGGGGGTCATGTATATGTGCCTTACTGGGAACAGGGGACTGGGTACCAAGCAATACTACACCACCCAAATGAAAGTAGCACCTGTTTAAACTGTTTTTTACCTGCAGGAGACATGCCACTACATAACAGAGCGCTAAGCTAATTTCACAGCTCCCATGCCAACAACCACCCTCAATAATTGGCCCTCAAGATGTACTGACATAACGGGAGAGGGGGAGTGCGATCATTTCTCCAGCTCGAGATCACCTTCAGCTCATATTAATAGTCCATAGCGTGAATAACCTCCTGTCAACTGGGGAATTATGGTTCAAAAGAATCACAGTTTTGACCCCCCCCTACTCACACGGCCACTCAGCTAACGTATACTACCCCCCCCCCCCCCCCCCCGGCCCAATTCTCATGTTAATGTTACGTTTTATATGCATGTGACAAAATATGTTTGTACTGTTTCCTACTAGTTAACCCGGATTGAGCCATGGTTGGAAGCTCACATAGTATTGTACAAGTTGTTATAACAGGTCGATCACATACCTGAATCAAAACTCGCCATTTCTGCGGGTCCCACACTGGAATCGGGAACTTGCTCCAAATGGCTCGAAATGTCTGCATTGAGCATACCCGATCTATCCATCTCTTTATCTGAATCGTACACCTGCACCACTGCTGCCCAGCATACTACTCTTGTCATCACAACCCGCTCTGTTAAGCAGATGAGACATACCACTTTTTCTCTCTCCATTCAAATTACTGGCCTCAGCAGTAAGCCCAGTAACCTTATAGTCTAAGCCCTTACTCTACCAAGGTTTATCTCACCTACCGGTACCAAAAAAGGGAATCCTTACCTCTTTTTTTTTCTTCTTATTCTTTCTTTTTCTTTTCTCTTTTTCCCCCCTCTTCTTCTTTTTCTTTCTCCCCGTCTCTCAAACATTATCTGGCTCTCACAGCAAGGTCTAAAAACAGAGAAATCATGCCGTCTCAGGTTTCCCTACTTTCTCTCAACGTTCCCGGCCTAAAGTCGCCAAAGAAACGCAGAACCCTCCTCAGACACTTAAAAAAACGAGACACGGACATTGCATTTATTCAGGAGACCCATTTCTCATCTACACACCCTCGCACATATACTCAATGTTACAAGGCAAAATTTATTGTCAATAAACTAGGCGCGGGGGCGTGGCTTGCCTCGAGTGAAGATGGCTGCTTAGCTCGTGAGCTCCCGCTAAAAACCCGCTAACAGAAGCACTAAAGTGCAGATGCACCACACCTAAAGAGAAGATGGGTAGATCCAAACGCACAGCGGACAATAGAGACACCCCGGGGCCCAAGGTCAGACAACCCTCGTCTTCTCTGAGAGAGTACTTCACAACCCCGGCCCTGCTGGCGACGCCACCTGACGAGGCCTCAGACTCTGACTCCAGAGGTTCTGCTAACGAGATGCCCAAACCACCAGACCCGGCACCTACCTCATCGATAGCCATGTCAAGGGAAGACCTGTGCAAGCTCTTCCAATCCCTGCCAACCAAGGCCGATTTCAGCAATTTTATAGCGGAAGTGAGGCAGTCTATCCACGAAGAGCTGGCCAAAACCAGGGAGGCGGTCACACAACTAGGCCGCACACTAGGCCACAACTAGGCCGAGTTGAGGCGCTGGAGTCGGATGTGCCTCGCCTAAACCACGCAGCGGGAAACGCACGACAAGCCATCAGCATGCATACGCATGCGCTGCGAGACATGAGAGGCCTCCTAGAAGACCTAGACAACAGGGGCAGACGTATGAACATACGAGTGAGAGGCATGCCAGAAGGTGAGGAGCCGAATGCCATCAAATCCCTGCTCACAAAACTCTTTAACCAGATCCTAGGCCGGGAGAGTGACACCCCAATCGAACTGGATCGGGCACACAGGGCCTTGCGTCCCAGGGGACCTCCAAACAGCCAACCCAGAGACATTATCTGCTGCCTACATAACTAATCGACTAAAGAGCAGATCATGGCCGCCGCTAGAAACTCCCGAAGCTGGCAATTTGAGGGTCATAGGATTGAGCTCTATCAAGACCTCTCATGGCTCACACTACAGGCGAGAAAGGCGCTGACCCCAGTTACCACACTCCTCCGAGAGAACGGCATAGAATATTGGTGGGGACATCCGTTCAAGCTGACAGCACGAAGGGGAACAGAGATGATGGTGATCCGATGCCCAGATGATGTGCCGATGTTCTTGTCGGACCTGGAGCTACCTGAAGTCACAGTTCCCAACTGGCTGGATGTTGTTAGACCACAACCGTGAGAAAGACAGATGAGGCAACCCATGCAAGACCAGAGACGCCCGCGTGAGCCACCCATACGCCCTGTGCCTCGCCAACAAACGTGCCCCCGAGCACACGAAGAATAAGCATCGACCCGGTACATGAGGCATGATTGAACTTCACTTAGAAATGCCCCACCACCTGCCTACCTGCCCACACCTAGATCGCCCGGACCAAGAACACACATAGACAGGTTTCCAAGGCTATCTGCAAGATGGGTCACCACAGGGCCCTACATGAAGGCCATGGCATTAACAAACTTGAACAGACTGTTCCCGTAGATGAACCCGGTTGCAGTTGCACATGGAGATTCAGGTTATTTTTGCTGTTTGCTAAATAGTTAGGTTTATATGTGTTCAAAATTGTCTGTGATTGAAACAGAAGATGCTAAGGGGATACCTCCCTAATAACTCTAACGATATTGAGCCCCAATGAGGATTAAATTGCAGACCCTACTTTAAACTAATCATCTATCTGTGAGCAAATCAAAGATACCCCTATTAACCGCTTCCTTGTAAAGGTCTCTATCAGGAGACATGAAGAGGTCTGTGAATAAGAGACAATATCATACAATATAGAAGATGCGCCCCAGAAATGACCAACACTATGCCCCACCTAGAAGCACAATTACACATTGGTAAACAGCTAACCTGGGCATTCATTTTTTACCCGATATGGGCTATATATGGGAAACTGACCTCCCTATGGCTCTCTAGGGGTTGATTGTGATATTAGTAGGAAAGTACGGCAGGGTGTGCACTTCGATCCCCCTTGGCGCAGAGGCTACAGTAAAATGTCCAAAAAACATTTTTTAGTGCAAAATGCACTAACTATTTACGTTATCTTGATAGAGCGGGTATAAGGGACAACTCACTCTCCCACTGACAGTGTTTATACCAGATTTTACTTAAGTGTTTGAATTACATGTTATATGTCAGATAGATATGTTGAGTTGAACACTGACCACGGGAGGGAACACCTGGACATTTAGACTGGGTGTCCCTTCGGGTGGTCACGGATAGCTATCCATGTCGGGGCGAATCCACGTCCTACACAGGTTTAGTGCCTTTTGGAACTTGCCACTTTTGACCACCCTTTTTGGGACGGAAACTGTGGCAACTGGCACATTCCCTGCCTATTGGCTACTTCGGTGCCACTGTATATATTGACCCACCAAACCCCCCCTGAGCCCCCACCCCCTCTTATTTTCTACTCCTAACCCTCCACTCCTTCTGCTACCCACCCCCACAGGAGACCGATAGGGGTTCATCTCGGAAGCATAATGCCCCACACACCGGAAGACACACGACAAACCATGAAACTAATGACAATAAATGCCAAAGGGCTTAACTCCCCACAAAAAAGAGCCAGAGCCCTCAGAGAGTTTAAAGCTAACAAAGCGGATGTGATCTTTATACAGGAGACTCATTTTAAACAAGAAAACGCCCCCATTTTTTCTAATGGACACTACCCCACTGGTTATTTTAGTAACTCAAGGGAATCAAAATCAAAAGGGGTAGGGATCCTTTTTTCTCGGAACATCCCATTCCAACACACAGACACAATCTTTGACCTCTTAATTAAGGGAACAATCGGCAACATCACATACACGTTCGCCGACGTCTACCTTCCTAATACCAACCAACACATATGCCTAGCCAAGATACAAAGGGAATTACAAATTTTTAAGGCAGGGGCACTTATATTGGGGGGAGACTTCAATGTAGCCTTGCACCCTCTACTAGACACCACGGCTGGCCATAGCCACGTCCCATTCCGTACACTGCAAAAAATAAGGACCCAACTCAACAATCTGTTGGTAGCCGATGCATGGAGGGCCACACACCCGACTGACAAGGACTTCTCCTTTTACTCAAATGTACATAACTCATACTCCCGACTGGATTATTTTTTCCTGACCTACAGACAACTCCAACTGATTCGGGACATTCGATATGGCCAAATCACTTGGAGTGACCATGCCCCACTACTCATGACCATGGACTCACCTTTACATGCAAAAAGAGAACGGTCCTGGCGCCTGAACGAAACATTACTGACAGACGGGAATATTAATCCAACGATCCAGACGCAAATACGCTGCTTTTTCGAGGAAAACAAACCAACAGACACTGCACACCCAACTATATGGGAAGCACATAAATGCACCATCCGGGGCTTATATATTTCATATGCCTCCCAGCGAAAGAGAGACCACACCAAACGCCTAATAGAACTAGCACGTAAAATTGCCCTACTAGAAACACAGCACAAAACATCACAAACAGCCCCAGTCCTGTCCGAACTGATTGCCGCAAGGAGAGACCTGTCCCAGATCCTGAATGCTCAAATTCAGAGAACCTTCCTTACAACCAAACATCTGTTTCAAGATAGGGGTAGTAAATGTGGTAGGCTTTTGGCGCACACTCTGCGGAAACGTAGGCAACGTGCATTCATACCCAAAATACGAGACCTACAGGGAGGTGTGCATTAAATTACAGGCCACAGGGAGGGACACCAGATGCTACTACTACCAACTGATGCCGAAAAAGCATTTGATAGGGTGTCATGGCCCTTCCTGTGGCAGACTTTGTCCCACATGGGATTGGGCCCAAACATCATTAACTGGATCCGAGCTCTTTATTCTTCACCATCCGCTCGCGTGAGAATCAATGGAACACTTTCACGCCCAATCTTGATCACCAATGGCACCAGGCAAGGATGCCCTCTCTCACCATTATTATTTGCATTATCCCTAGAACCGTTCCTGGAAGCCATACGCCAAAACAATAATATTCAAGGACTATTGACACGGGAACATCACCATAAGGTTGCTGTGTACGCAGATGACCTCCTATTCATAGTTACCAAACCCGACGAGACACTGCCAGAGATAATGACAGAATTCAAAAGATATGGAGATTTATCTAATCTTAAAATAAATGTACAGAAATCAGAGATCCTACCAGTACAGATCCCTGACTCACAAATAGAAAAGCTCAAGTCCACATTCCCGGTTCATTGGTGTGTTTCTAAAATGAAATATCTAGGGGTCTGGATTACGAGTGATCTAACCCAACTGTACAGTGCGAATTTCGCCCCACTGGCACGGACTGTGTACAGTGACCTGAAGAAATGGGGGGCGACTTTCCTGACATGGCAAGGCAGGATAAATGCTGTGAAAATGAATATCCTCCCTAGATTTCTTTACCTATTTCAGACTATCCCAATAGTGATCCCCCTTGCTTTTTTCACCACAACAAAACAGGCCATAACGAAGTTTTGTATGGCGTGGCATGCAACCCAGACTATCATACTCGACCCTGACACTACCCAAAGCTAGAGGCGGACTGGCTCTACCTGACCTATAATATTTTGTAGCCACACATCTCCTGCGTATTATTGACTGGACGATCCACCCCCAGGTTAAACCTTGGATATACCTAGAAGACTCTCTGATAGACATCCCGATCGCAACACTAGCCTGGATATCTCCAAAGGAGTCCAGAACCATCACTGCCAAGTACCCCCTGCTGTTCGCTACCCTCACAATCTGGCTCAAACAGGCACAGACGACTGGCCTAACGACCTTCCCCTCACCAATGAGTCCCATACATTTCAATGCAGCATTCCCCCCCGGTAGAGAGGGGACTTTTGGATCGGTTTTCATGCTCTCCCCTTTAGCACGAATTAAGGAAGTCATGTCTGGCGAACGCATGTGCACTCTGAGGGAACTACTGCCTGACACCACCCATTCTTTCCTGATACAACTGAGATACACACAACTAAAACACTACATACAATCCATCCCGCAACAGCTAGCCATAAGCAGAGATCTCACGTACGTTGAATTTCTATGCAACAAAACTGAACCCCCAATACGAGGTATCTCTAGACTATACAATGAGCAGTTACCAAAAGACGAGGCTTCCCTCCCAGGATATACCACCAAATGGGAGGAATATTTGGGTATACACCTCACCGAAACACAATGGGATAAAATATTGATATTAACACATAAGTGCTCTTCCTACACAGCCATACAGGAAAATGCGTTCAAAATTCTATCACTATGGTACAGGACACCTTCCCTTTTGCACAGGATGAACCAATCCATCCCAGATATCTGCTGGAGATGCGGGTCAATAGGGGGCACCATGCTACATTTATGGTGGAACTGCCCAAAATTAGCACCTTTTTGGCGTCAGATAGCAGACGCAATCACCCACCTGACTGAGGAACCCCCACCTTTTAGGCCGGAGGTCTATTTACTGCATCACACCACACTGTCTATAAAGGCCTACAAAAGATCACTTGTCAAACATCTCCTCAGCGCAGCCAAATTACTGATCCCAATCCATTGGAAATCATCAACCCCACCCACTTTTACTGAATGGGTCCTGAAAGTAGAAGAAATCCGGGCGTGGGAGGATCTATCTGCCACCCCTCCACTTAAAAAAGAACATTACTACACAACATGGTTCCACTGGATGGAATACACAAAGAGCACACACATGCCAGGGACAGCACCCTAGTGTGTGAACCCGGGACCTCTGGACCTCCTCCAATTACTGTGTGATGGTGGGAGTCTGGAGTAGTACGGGCCACACACTCGAGGAGCTGGACAATGGAATGACAGCCAAACTTGATCACAAAAAACCACTTGGGACATTGCAAATACATGATCCCGTATATGAGAATTTAATATAAAGGCTGTCTCCATAGTAAAGGGATGAGTTATGCAATAAAGTATGTTGTCAAATATGCGAAGGTATTATGGAATGCTTTCCGTGTAAGATGATGTGTTCAGAGACGATCCAAATAGGATCATTATGGGATCCCTCCCCTACCCCACCCCTTCTCCATTTTCTGTACCCCCCCCCCCCTTTACATTCGTGATACACTGTTTCATTTTATTTATTTATTTTTTTATTTATTTTTTAACATTAGAGATTAATGGCTTTGAACTTCTTTTTATTCGTTCATTTTAATATATTACAGAAAGTACAAAAGACAACATAAATACACTGGGCAAGGTAGACAGACATATGAGACATACATATAAACATAAATAAGCAATAGAATATTTTAAAGTGACCATACAGTATTAAAAACTAGTATTGAAGGTAGCTTAATTAGGTGTCCAGTTTCATGCAACAATGTCCCATATGTTTCAATCCATCTCGCTGCCATAGACAATACAAACATATTGACATGTGAGGGAGCACATACATAAGGGCCCTGCCATTTTACAGTTTACACACCTGGGAGAGGGAATCCACCGCAGCCCGGCCAACTCATTCCCCCACCCTTTTTTAATTTTTTTTTAGGTCCAGCTCTTAGCGTTATTAAATTTATCATTGCAGTCTAGCCATCTCTGTGCTGTTTTTATCTGAGAGTCAGAGGCATAGGAAAGAGCTCTTTCCATTTTAATCTGATAACCCAATTGGTTCTCAAAATGTCTTATTTCAGGATTTCTAGTTTGCTTCCACTCTCTAGCTATTATCTTTTTTGCCGCTATTAGGCTATGTACTACTAAGGTTGTTTGTGTTTTGGTCAGCTTTGGCCATCCAATATGTAGCAACAGTGAATGTGGATCATTGGGGATAGCAATGCTGTCCAGCTGTTTCAAAAAAGCCAGAACCTTATTCCAATAGATTCTTATTTTGTTGCATCCCCACCATATATGGATAAAAGTACCTTCCGTCTGGTGGCATCGCCAACATATTCCAGTGGTATGAGGGTACATTACCGCTAATCTAACCGGAAAAAGATACCATTTGTTTAGGATTTTATAGTGCATTTCCAAGAGGGACAGATCATGAACTTCTCTCAGTACTCCTCCAATGGAGTTTCTCCAATCTTGCATTGTAATATTAAATCCTGTATCTGAGGAACCCCCACCTTTTAGGCCGGAGGTCTATTTACTGCATCACACCACACTGTCTATAAAGGCCTACAAAAGATCACTTGTCAAACATCTCCTCAGCGCAGCCAAATTACTGATCCCAATCCATTGGAAATCATCAACCCCACCCACTTTTACTGAATGGGTCCTGAAAGTAGAAGAAATTCGGGCGTGGGAGGATCTATCTGCCACCCCTCCACTTAAAAAAGAACATTACTACACAACATGATTCCACTGGATGGAATACACAAAGAGCACACACATGCCAGGGACAGCACCCTAGTGTGTGAACCCGGGACCTCTGGACCTCCTCCAATTACTGTGTGATGGAGGGAGTCTGGAGTAGTATGGGCCACACACTCGAGGAGCTGGACAATGGAATGACAGCCAAACTTGATCACAAAAACACACTTGGGACATTGCAAATACATGATCCCGTATATGAGAATTTAATATAAAGGCTGTCTCCATAGTAAAGGGATGAGTTATGCAACAAAGTATGTTGTCAAATATGCGAAGGTATTATGGAATGCTTTCCGTGTAAGATGATGTGTTCAGAGATGATCCAAATAGGATCATTATGGGATCCCTCCCCTACCCCACCCCTTCTCCATTTTCTGTACCCCCCCCCTTTACATTCGTGATACACTGTTTCATTTTAAATGTTTTTGTATGTGTACCCTTTTTGATTTTCTGTACCCCAACCCCCCATTTATTCTACATGTATCAATAAAGAAAAATTTTGTAAAAAAAAATAAACTAGGCGTGGCCATCTTGTTAAGGAAAACGTGCCCATACACCGTTACGTACTCCGACTCAGACCGAAAAGGGCGGTACCTTTTCCTCTCAGGACAATTGGGGTCACACACAATCGCCCTGCTCAACATATATGCCCCATCAACCCCCAACGTCACATTTTGGCACGAACTTTCCGATCTTCTGAAGAAACACCCCACAGACAAACTAATTGTTGGGGGAGATATGAATGCAACTTCCTCCCCAGAACTCGATAGGTCACATGCGCCCTCTACTATAACACACCACCCCTCTGACAAACATCTACTTAACTTTATCGAAACCCACAACTTGTTGGACATTTCCCACCCGCATCTCAGCTATTCGAGAATAGACCTCTTCTGTGTCTCCCACTCCTGCCTGCCTCTCACCAAATCCACCGAAATACATACAATTACCTGGTCAGACCACGCGGATATTACTCTGACTCTCTCACTCACAGAATTCTCCAAGCATTGAACCAGGAAACTGAATGACACCTTACTACATAACCCTGATGCTCTTTCTTCACTCCAGCATCAAATGAAAGACTTCTTTGAGCTAAATAATGGAACAGTGGAGGACCCAGCAAACGAGTGATACAACTTTGTGAAAACAGTGATACGAGGACACCTAATAAGTACCAGCTCCCACTTGGAAAAAGAATCCGCTAAATAATCTCAACAACTACAAACTAAACTTTTTAACCTCTAAACTATAAACAAAGCCAGTCCTACGCCTACCACCACGCTCGAACTAACAATAGTCAGGAACGAATTGAAATGCATCATTCTCGCGCACACAGCCAAGTCACTAACATTCACTAGACAAACCTATTATGAACACGCCAACCAAGCGGACCGTCTGCTCGCCTCATCTTTAAAAGCCCAACTCGCCTCCCGCCTAATACCCAGTATTATCACAAACTCTGGCCGAGTTATAACCAATCCATTAGACATAGCTAAGGAGTTCCATAAATACTACTCCAAACTCTACAACCACTCACCAAAGGCAACCTTACTACATCCGAGACATATCCAAAAGATCTCCCAATATCTAGACTGAATCCAACTGCCTTCCCTCACAACGCCAGACATAGACATTCTAGATGGTCCAATCTTGGAAGACGAAATTGTGGAGGTGATCAAATCATTGAAATCAAACAAGGCTCCCGGCCCCGACTGATTTACGCACCCTACTACAAAATCCTTACAGATCTTCTGACCCCACATCTTCTTTCGCTATTCAACGGTATACTTGAAGGATGCTACTTCACAGACGAAATGCAAGAAGCCAACATCACACTTATCCACATACCAGGAAAACCTAAAGACCATACGACTAACTACAGGCACATTGCCCTATTAAACATTGACTATAAAATTTTTACTAAAATACTAGCCAATCGACTGAATACTATACTGCCCAAACTGATCCACCCTGATCAGGTGGGATTTATCCCCAACAGACAAGCACTTGACAATACCAGGAGATGTATAGATCTCCTCTGGATCTAAGACACCTTCTCTGTTTCTATCTCTAGATGCAGAGAAGGCATTCGACCGCATGAACTGGGCGTTCCTACGGCTGGTCCTTGAACGGATGAATTTCCCCAAAAATTTTTCTAAATTGCCTATCGGCTATGTACCATTAACCATCCTCCAAGATCTGCATCCCTGGAGCAAACCAGTTAAAATTCTTGAATTTTAACGGAACTAGACAGGGCTGCCCCCTCTCGCCCCTGCTTTTCGCTATATCCCTTGAACCTTTCCTACAATCCATACGCCAGAATGTAAATATCACTGGTCTTACTCTTGCCCACAATCAGTACAAAGTCGCCGCCTACGCGGATGACATCATACTTTCTCTCACAAACCCTTTGGACTCACTCCCCCAATTCTTCATGGAACTACATGAATATATGGGGGTTTCTGGCTTCAAAGTGAACTCAGGGAAATCCGAGGGACTCCCTATACACTTGACTGTTTGACGTCTCAAAACTAACTTCTCACTTGCAATCTCGGACCGACCACTCACTTACCTTGGACTCCACCTAACCTCAGATCATACGCAACTTTATCACCTTAACTATATGCCCCTATTAAACCAATTAAAATCAGACTTGGAGACATGGGGCCCCCTCACGATATCCTGGCTAGGGCGACTAACTACAGTCAAAATGAACATATTACCCCGCTTACTATACCTGTTCCAGGCTCTGCCAATTCCACTTGTGTCGAGCGATATGAAAACACTACAAAAGCTGATTAACCAATTTATCTGGCAGGGCCGAAAAGCCAGACTGAACATTTCCACCTTATATAAACCTAAATCAGCAGGGGGACTGGGCCTCCCAGACATCTCAAAGTACTACGTGGCTGCCCAATTGGCTCAGATTTCAGCCTGGCACTCTGCTATATCAGCAATTAGATGGGTAGACATCGAAAATGACTTATTTAGACCGGATGTTCTCAGCCAATATATATGGCCCATTTATTCTCAACTCTCTCAGGATTTGGGACACTCACGCAGCCAAACACCTGTTAACCACCGATCATTCCCCTCTCTGCCCTATCTACCGGAACATAAATTTCCCACCTGGGATGGACCCCTTCTTATTCAAGACTTTTGATCAAGGCGACATCTCCAGAGTCTATGACCTATACCACAAAGGTACACTAAAAATGTATGACGACCTAAAAGCAACAATACCCCTGAGAGCATCTGATTTTTGCCGCTACATACAACTATGGGATTTTGTCCTTAACCTCTCAACCAAGCTAGCCGCAACCACCACACCTACATGGTATGAGAGACACAGTATGGACAACCCCAGACGACAAGGGCTTATATCCAATTTATATACGGAAATGGTTTCCTCTGTCCCCGGTCCTCCACTGTCATATGTTATAGCCTGGGAACGGGACCTTGGACATACACTAGACATCGAAGACTGGGCGGACATCTGGGAGGCTACCTCCAAAATATCAATATGCACCACACACAAAAAACAAGCATAGAAGACTTTGATGAGGTGTTATCCCCCCCCCCCCTCCCCCATAGAAGGCATGCGGCGATATAGGAACTTACCTGCCCGTATATGCAACTTTTTTGGAAACAGATCCAAAAGCTTGTGACCCACATCATACTCAAACCAATCCCACTTGAACCTGAACTGTTCCTAGTATCCAAACCTACAGACTCCTGCACAAGGCACGAAAAAACATTGATAGTAGTGTTGAGCGAACCCGAACCGCACTGATTGGGGACTCTAGTTTGGTTTATAGAAAGCCAATAGCATTACATGTATTCCATAAGCCGAAAGTCTATAAACCGAACGACATTCTGTTTATAGACTTTCCTTTTATAGAATAGCAATAGCATTACATGTATTCTATAAAACGAAAGTCTATAAACCGAATGTCTTTCGGTTTATAGACATTCGGTTTATGGAATACATGTAATGCTATTGCTATTCTATAAACCGAAATAGAGTCCCCATTCATAAGAATAGGTCAACTGACAGCATACGTGCACAACACCCCAACCAGATTTCAAAAGATCTGGCTTCCCTGGTCTATTTCCCTCTCGAAATGAGTACTCTTCCACCTGAGTACTCCGATACTCCTAACCCTCTTGCCTTCCGAATTAAATTCTGTACCAGTCATATCCACAGACTGGGAATGACAATAGATCCCCTGACCCCTACTCCTTCCTACCACAACTTGATACCCTGTCTCTTTCACACTACACCATCCTACATTAACTCTTTACCCCCTCTGCTCCCCCCACTTATTTTTTTTTTCTTTCTCTTTTGTCTTCTTTATTAATTTGTTCTTCACAAATTATTATCTATCATTCGTATTTATACAAAGGTTCTAGCAGGCACTCGAGACCAGTATGACAAGACTACCGGAAAGAACCTGATAACCATATGATGTCCTATACTGTTTATCTCGTTGCTCCCCAATTTACAATGTGTCCATCAACTAATGCTCTGATGATACCTCTTCACACTACCAAGTGGAACAACCCCACAGTCCACAACATATACACACAACGAGGTACTGACAGGAAGTCGAGAACGCTACCACGCATTATATTCTTTACCATACTGGTTCCCACTTCATCTTTAGTTTGCACAATACTGAACCGACATGGACCTGACTACCCTATAAACGCACTATATTGAATATCTTATTGTTCTCCAACTTACAATGTGTTTATGAATTAATTAGTTTGTGATATTACCAAACATAACAAGCCTACAATTTATTACATGCAAAAATAACAACGTGTTGGCAGGAATGTGAGAACCCCACTTCGCACCACATTTTGTACCATACTGTTACAAAAATAGAAGCACAAGTGAAAGGACCATTGGCCAGGATAAACTGGCATGTACCTTTTAACGCACATGCCAGTTTATCATCTGACTGGCAGCCACTGCTCAGAACTAGCAGAGAGAGCGTGACAGACCCTGATTAGACAGTGCAAAGCAAGTCCCCGCTCTGATTGGCTGGGCACATGCTGACACTGTCAGGGTGTGGCAGCATTAGAGGAGCTCCGTCTCAGAGCTCAGAGTAAAACCCGCATTTATACGATACGTGTCGGGTTTACTCCATTCAAGTTGCAAAAGTATTTTAAATTCTCCTTCTATTAGTAGAGCAAGAGTTAAAATAATCCTTTAAGGCCAAAATAGCAGAGTTTGAAATATAGCTAAATGGGAGAATTTTGCCAACTCAGCCACTTTGAGTTTAAGATTGCAATTCCCGTCTCAATCCCCTGCATTTCCCTCATTTATGAGTAAAGCCCTTTGTGACATTTTGTTCAGTGCAAATAATGCCAGAATAGTGGTGCAATAAAGTGATCTAAAATAAGGAATTTTGCCACTTTTTTTTTTTACATAGCATGTAACAAAATTCTTAATAATAATTAGAAAAACAAAATAGATTAGAGTGCATAGCTAGGGCACTGTGGTATTTTTCTGCGATTTTTTCTATGACTTTTTTTTTATACATATAGGTGAACACACCTTTATATATAACCCCAGTTGTCTAATTGATTTGTGATGCTTAAGTCAGCTGGTACTCTGAATATTTGACTCAAATTGGAGTAAATATTACCGTATTGTCCCAATTATTTACTAATTAGCCCTAATTTAAGTTGTAGTAGTTGTTCCCACCTCTGTGTACCTTCAGGAGCCCCACCACATGAATATAGAGGTGCACGACCTGAATATAGACCTGCATTGGATGGGAGAGTAATGTAACTACCATTTTTGCTTGAATATAAGACAAGGTTTTTTCCAAAGCAAATGCAACTCCGTTGCTGACAATGGATGTGCCAGACATGTCCTGTGGTGGAACGAGCAGTTTTCGTGATCAACAATCGCGAAAACCGCTCTGACAGTGCTGCTCTATTGCTTCGATGTCAATACAAAAGAAAGCACCGAAATTCCGGCTCTGGGGCACCCACGATCCCTCCACAGAGCAATCATGGGCTCCACATTGCAGGAGCTCTTGTGTTAGAGCTTCGGAAGTGACAAAAAAATCACTTCTGATGCTCTGAATCTGTTGCTTGACTGCCCCTAGAGGCAGTCAGCAACATTGCAGTAAAAAAAAAAGACTTATTCGGCAAAAATCTAATGTCAGGGTTAGCATAAGGGATAGGGTTACAATGAAATTAAAATATATTAGGGGTTAGCATAAGGGTTAAATTTAGGGTTGGGTTAAATTTAGGGTTCGGGCTGGGGTCAAAAGTTCAATGTAGGAAACTCGCAAAAACCTGCAGAAAAACATTGAAACAAGCATATTTCTGAACTCAGGACAATATTTTTAAACTATTTAGACAGGGTCTTTTTTAATGATTGTATTTGCTTGAATTATTTTTTAGGTCAAAGTAAGAAAAAGTGTTTTTTTTATTTTTTCATCATATTTTATGATTTTTTTTTGTAGTAAATTATAGGATATGATGAACATGATGGTATCTAATAAAGCCCTTCTTATGACGATAAAAACAACATAACATTTGTATTGGTACAGTATGTGAGAAAGAAGAAAATTACAGCTAAACACAAAAACCCCATAAATGTAAAAACAGTCCTTGTCACCAAGGGAAAGTCAAAATATCTTGCCACTAAGTGGTTAAGTATTGTGTTTATGTGATTTTTCTATGTGGCGCTTTTTTATTTTTCCAGAGTCCTATGAGTGATTAAGCAAATCTTCACTTGCTGATTAACAAACAATAAGGTTGACTCAGGATTTTGGAGTATAGTTCACAGAGCTGTAGGTGTCAGCTGTTATATGTGCTAATTGCCACATTGTAGTCCTGGCCTGCAGAGATGGATACATTGTTTTAGTCTCTGGATACATAACA
This sequence comes from Pelodytes ibericus, assembly GCA_036172795.1. Lineage (NCBI taxonomy): Eukaryota > Metazoa > Chordata > Amphibia > Anura > Pelodytidae > Pelodytes > Pelodytes ibericus. Next base: position 137,864,761 of record CM069859.1, on the reverse strand, counting down.
CTGAGAGATGGATACATTATGTTAGTGTCTGTTCATTTAGCAATAATCAATTGTTAAATCTATTGGTCTCTGTTTTTAATGAATCCTTAAATAAAGTGAAAAACTATTTAACAAAAGAGGGGAAAACATTTAAAAATAAACGTGGGGTTATTTGGAATTAGCTGTTTCATATCACTATCTCTTTACAGAAGGGGCCAGTAACTTAAAAAAAAAAAATGTTTTAGTTCATAATGGCATTTACTATCATTAAAAACAAGGGGTATATTCTCTCTTGTATTAACTGCCTTTAGTTTGGGTTGCAACAGTTCTCTGCCGTAGTCCAGCTACCACTTTTATGTTTATCAAAGCATTAATGAAGCCCCCGTTGTAGCAAAGTATGCTTTCTTCAGATATTTCATTATTATACAATGAGGTACAATTGCCTAATTTGGGGTAATTTAGAAAGTTCCTTGTTTTACATGAAAATATTAAATGAGTTGCAAAATGAATAGGAAATACAGTCAAGATGTTGATGAGGTTAGAAATAATGATTATTTAATTTAATTAATACTTGTGTCCTTCAAACTTTGCTTTCCTTGAAGAATCCTCCATTTGCAGCAATTACGGCCTTGCAGAACTTTGGCATTCTAATTGTTTATTTGTTAAGGTAATCTGAAGAGATTTCACCTCATGCTTCCTGGAGCAAGTTGGATTTGCTTTATTGGAGCATCTTATGTACCATATGGTCAAGCTGCTCCGACAATAGAAACATAGTAACATAGTAATTTAGGTTGAAAAAAGACACAAGTCCATCAAGTTCAACCCTTCTACCTATCATTACAGCTTTTGATCCAAAAGAAGGCAAAAACCCCTAAGGAAGCTATTTCGAATATTGAATCCTGGGGGAAAAAATTCCTTCTTGACTCCAAGAGGCAATCAGATTTCTCCTTGGATCAATAAGCTCTTTTATTAATGCATATTCTATTATTAATAGCCCTGTATGTTCTGCTTTCCTAAAAAAACATCCAAACCATTTTTAAATGCATCTATTGTGGTTGATAGCACTACCTCTCTTGGCAGGGAGTTCCATAACTTTATTGTCCTAACCGTAAAGAATCCTAACCTTTACTGTCTATGAAATCTTTGCTCTTCCAGTCTGAGGGGGTGACCTCTTGTTCTTTGTACCTTTCTGTTAATGAACAGGTCACTGGAAAGCTCTTTATATTGGCCCAGTAATTGACAATAATCAATTGGTTTGAGATACGGTGTCATTGTTGTGTTGTAGAAGGAATTGGTATCAATAAAATGAAATCCACGGAGTATGGCATGGGGTTACAAAATGGAGTGATAGCTTTCCTTCTTCAAGATCTCTTTTACTCTTTACAAATATCCCACTTTACCAACACCAAAGCTCCCCTAGACCTTCACATTGCCTCCACCATGACAGTTGGCATCAAGCACTCCTCTAGCATCTTTTGATTTAGTCTGTGTCTCATGAATGTTACATAGTACTTTAGGTTGAAAAAAAGGCCTGTGTTCATCAAGTTAAAGAAAACAGGAACCTTGTTCCAAGTTGCGGTCGAGGTACTCCAGGGCCCGGCAAAATGAAGATTCCAGGACCAGGTAAGTGTGCAAGTATGCAAAGAAATTTATTGAATGTACAAAAAAGTTAAATACTGGGTACAAAGAGGGTCACCCGGTGAGGACAAAAAAACTGTGCTAAAGCCTACGCGTTTCGCGCCTGTCCTGGCGCTTCGTCTAGGGCTTAATTAATACATTCGAATCCACTTGGTTCATCAAGTTAAACTCTTTTCCTATTCCATGTTTACCACTGTTGATCCCAAAGAAGAAGAAAAAAAAAAAAAACATATTTCAGCTATTTCTAATTATTCTTTTTTGTCCTTACCGTAAATAATTTCTTCTATTTTTATAGACTAAATCTCCTTTCTTCAAGTCTTGGCAGGTGGCCACTTGTACTTTGTACTGTTATTGAACAGGTATTTAGAAAGCCCCTTGGATGGGCCCTATACATATTTATATAATATTATCATATCCCCTCTAAGCGTGTACTTTTTGCAAAAATTACCCAGAATTGAACTGCATATTCAAGGTTGGGTCTTAACGTGAACTTGTGAAGGCAGAATTATATCTTCCTCCCGTGAATACCCCTTTTAATACATGCCATTATCTTATTGGCAACTGCCACTGTGCACTACTGCCTCTATTGTCTACAATTACTCCCAAATCTTTTTCATTAGTAGATTTCCCCAAGGAAACACCATTTGAACTATGTTGCCTTTTTATTTATTATACCCAAAAAGCATAACTTTACATTTGTCCATATTGAATCTAATTTGCCATTTATCTGCCCAGTTACTCAATTTGTCCAAATCCACTTTCAGTGAAGACACATCTAGTTCAGACTGCACACTGAGGGATCATTAATAAATAAATTAAAAAGACTCCCTACTGTCTCCAACTACTCAGGACCCTACGTTGGACTTTTATTATCACTGTTAAACCTGACATGTTCTGCACTGCCTTGACACCTTATTGAAAATGTACGCACTTCATCACCTTTATTGTTATTCTGTATTTTTTACATGTAAAATACCAATAAAACAGATTTTAAACAAAATAAATAAATTAAAAAGAACATTTGCCCAATTTAAGAACTTCTCATTTACCATTGCTCTTTTCAATCTATCTTTAAGCCAATTACTAATCTACACACAAACATTTGTCCTTAAGCCTATTTCAGTCAATTTGTACAGTGTGGATGTGTATCAAAAGCCTTAGCAAAGTCTACATATATCACATTCAACACAGTATATTTATATTTTAACTCACTTCTTCATAGAATGCAATTAAGTAAGTTTGACAAGATCTATCTTTCACAAAGCCGTGTTGGCTTCTGCAAATAAATTTCTGTTCCAGATGAAATATCATTAAAGACTTGTACTCCCTCAAACTCCACAGATCCTTATGTATCAACAAATCTTTTTCCTGTATCGTTGCTGAAACCCTATATCGCTACTCATTACTGTAAAATTCCTGTTCCTGATCATGTTTCAAGGTGAAGAATAATATGAGTTCCAATCCATTCTGGATTCCAGGTAGAAAAAGGGATCCCTTTAGTTTTACATTTGATGGAAGGGGTATGGTCCTGAGAAGAGCTCTTGGGTACCAATGTCCAATGTCCATGCTAAGTCCTATGTGGATTACCATCTGTGGCTCAACCAAGGGTGTGTTACCATTAAGGGCAGTGTCACACTGGAGTGGGATGCTGCTCTCCAATATGGCGGCCACGATTGCTCCATGTAGTGATCGCAGGTGAATTCACCAGCAAATCTAGGTTTTGCTAATTACAGCAACACAACCTGAGCGGTATTAGCAAACATTTATTTCTAACACCACTCATTCCACCATAGGATTTGGCTGAGAGAATTGAAAACAACAAAGTAGGATCTGTTTCCAATTTTTCTGTATGTTTCAACATCAGGATGTATTAAAATATTCCTAAAATTCTACATATCTGAGACTATAGCACAAACTTTCAAAATCCTCTATTAGTAACTTATGGAGTACATCCACAAATTTACCTTGATCTTGAGCAAAAAAAAATAAAAAAATAAGTATGTTTCAAATAATAAAGCCTATTCTAATTTAATCTTCCTACTTCTACAGACTACACAATGAAATTGCAATGAACCACAGTAACATAATTTGGACCTATTCCTGAAAAGGAACAATCTTTTTTGTGTAATCTTCCATTAAAATATATGTCTAAATATAGTTCAAATGTTTTAATCTTTTACAAAATCATCTCTTCTGTTTATTATCCAGTTCAGCTGAGATCATTACTGTACACCTTTTTTTCCTCTGCCCTTCCCTGATTCTTCACTTTTTCTCAATACCTACTTTTGACAAGTGGCGACCTCTATGCTGTCTACATACCCGTTCCCTTCTCTCATTTCCTGAGTGATCTCATCAGGTTTCACTCATCAGATGCAACTGACAAGCCACACGTAAATTAGTCAACAAAATGTTTAGGCTCTCCCAAGACATTAAGAGTCTTGAATTTTCTACTAATGTGAAGGGTTTAGGAATAATTGTTGACAACAACTAGGCAACATTGTGCAATGCCAGTCAGCAACTGCAAGGACCAATAATATATTGGCATGTATAAAATGGGGTATCTCTCTGTCTTAATACATTTTGATATGTTTTGCAGAATCAATGTTCTCTTTGTGATTCTTTTTGGGCACTCCTTTGTTAATATTGCTTGGGTATTACCCATTTGAAAAATGTTTCATACGTAATTTTCTTTTCCATGACAGCATTACATATGGGTAGCTCCTCCCCCTCAGCTTATAGGACAGGAAACAAACACACAGATGATACAAATAGGCCCCTAATCACCTCAACCATTAGTCTTGTAACAAGCAATCAGAGCCAAGGGAGGGAATTCCATGCTGCCATGGATCTTAGCCAGGAAAACAAAATTACGGTAAGTAAGAAACAATTTTCCCTTTTCCATGCTATCCATGGCAGCATTGCAAATGGGTAATACCCAAGCAATATAAACAAAGGCAGGCCCAACAATTATCACAAAGTGTTCAGATTAGTTTATCACAAAGAGAACACTGATCCTGCAAAATGTATTAAGATATTGAGAAGCCCCTTCCAGGACTCTCTTCCTGAACCGAGCTTCAGAATCTGCATGGATATGCAGCTTATAATGTTTCACCTAATTTGAAATTGACAACAAAATTGCTGCTCTGCAGATTATATGCAAGGAAACATATACTGTTGCTGCCCAGGAGGACAACAAGGCCCCTGTTGTTTCAAACCAGGAATGACTTCAGGCTTCTGACTGGATCCAGAGAATGAAGTATAGACTCTTCCTCCTTTGATCCAGATAAAAGGAAGGTAGAATAGCTTCTTGGTTCAAATGAAAATTGGAAACCACCTCAGACCAGAAATGTTGTAAAGGCCTGGAAACCACTATGGTTTCCTGGAAACAAGGTAAGGTTCCTGACATGAGAAGGACTGAAGTTACGACATCATTCTAGCCAGGTAATGGCCAGCAGAAGAATAGTCTACAGCAGGGGTCCTCAAACTACGGCCCGCGGGCCACATGCGGCCCGCCGAGCACATTTATCCGGCCCGCGGGGGGTGCTGCCGGCACCCCCCGCTCCCCGCTGTTTACCTTTTTTTTTTTCTTGCTGCCGCAGAAGATGCGGCTGCAGGAAAACGGGAAAAAAAAAAAAATCACCGCGACCGGATGTGACGTTTCGTCACATCCGGACCCGGTAACTGTTTCCCTCCTCCGTGCAGGGAGGAGGGAACACTGCGCGAGACGTCCGGCCGGGGACACAGCAGCTGGAGGTAAGTGATGAGGAAGGGGGGGGGGGGGAGGTATAACGAGCACTGTACTATTCCTGGGCATCTGAATGGCATAATATTCCTGGGCATCTGAATGGCACACTATTCCTGGGCATCTGACTGGCATAATTTTCTTGGGCTCTGACTGGCATAATATTCCTGGGCATCTGACTGGCATAATATTCCTGGGATCTTACTGGCACTCTATTCCTGGGCATCTGAATGGCATAATATTCCTGGGCATCTGACTGGCACACTATTCCTGGGCATCTGAATGGCATAATATTCCTGGACATATGAATGGCATAATATTCCTGGGCATCTGACTGGCACACTATTCCTGGGCATCTGACTGGCATAATATTCCTGGGCTCTTACTGGCACTCTATTCCTGGGCATCTGAATGGCATAATATTCCTGGGCATCTGACTGGCACACTATTCCTGGGCATCTGAATGGCATAATATTCCTGGGCATCTGACAGGCACACTATTCCTGGGCATCTGACTGGCACACTATTCCTGGGCATCTGACTGGCATAATATTCCTGGGCATCTGACTGGCACACTATTCCTGGGCATCTGAATGGCATAATATTCCTGGGCATCTGACTGGCACACTATTCCTGGGCATCTGAATGGCATAATATTCCTGGGCATCTGAATGGCATAATATTCCTGGGCATCTGACAGTCACACTATTCCTGGGCATCTGACAGGCACACTATTCCTGGGCATCTGACTGGCACACTATTCCTGGGCATCTGACTGGCATAATATTCCTGGGCATCTGACTGGCATAATATTCCTGGGCATCTGAATGGCATAATATTCCTGGACATATGAATGGCATAATATTCCTGGGCATCTGACAGGCACACTATTCCTGGGTATCTGACTGGCACACTATTCCTGGGCATCTGACTGGCATAATATTCCTGGGCATCTGACTGGCACACTATTCCTGGGCATCTGAATGGCATAATATTCCTGGGCATCTGAATGGCATAATATTCCTGGGCATCTGACAGGCACACTATTCCTGGGCATCTGACTGGCATAATTTTCTTGGGCTCTGACTGGCATAATATTCCTGGGCATCTGACTGGCAAAATATTCCTGGGCTCTTACTTGCACTCTATTCCTGGGCATCTGAATGGCATAATATTCCTGGGCATCTGAATGGCATAATATTCCTGGGCATCTGACAGGCAGACTATTCCTGGGCTCTGACTGGCATAATATTCCTGGGCATCTGACTGCCATAATATTCCTGGGCATCTGACTGGCATAATATTCCTGGGAATCTAACTGGCATAATATTCCTGGGCTCTGACTGGCATAATATTCCTGGGCATCTGACTGGCACAATATTACTGGGCTCTGACTGGCATAATATTACTGGACTCTGACTGGCATAATATCCCTGGGCATCTGACTGGCACACTATTCCCATTGAAATACTGGTAAGTTTGTTGATTTAACTTTACTTCATTTTAAATATTGTATTTGTTCCCGTTTTGTTTCTTCACTTCAAAATAAGATATATGCAGTGTGCATAGGAATTTGTTCATAGTTTTTGTTTTTACTATAGTCCGGCCCTCCAACGGTCTGAGGGACAGTGAACTGGCCCCCTGTTTAAAAAGTTTGAGGACCCCTGGTCTACAGCATTAGTAAAAACACAGAAGCTAACTCTAGCAGTTCAAAGGGAGAAAAGGAGAAGGCCCGAAGAACAAAGGAGATCCCATGGAGATGCAGAAGACTCGAGAGGAGGTCTGATCTTGAGAACTGTCTTAAAGAATCTGGAAACATCTTGATCCAATGCCCATCAAGCCCTGGTTGGAGCATAAATATCCAAAACCTGTACCCTCAATGAACTGAGGCTCAGACCTTTGTCTAGACCAGATTGGAGGAAATGTCATCCAAGGGAATAGCATCGATTAGATGCCCATGTGCAGAATAAAGTTTAGATCCAGTAATAAGTGGCTAAGTTAGACCTCTTTCTTGCTTGAAAAAGGGAGTAATCATTAATGGTGATAAACCATTGGCTAGCAGTATATTTACATTTGTAAAGTGAGACGGACTGGAAGATTTTGGATGATGTTGCATCATGGGAAATATTCACAAAACGGAGCCAGGATAAAAACACCTAGTTTTATACCTAGTTTTATTTTTCCTTTTATAAGCAATATATATATATATATATAAAAAAGTGGCATATGATTTATATATGTCAGGTGTGTCCAAGTTTTTTGTGCAGAGGGCCACTTCACCAAAAATGTATGTGTGCGTGAGCCGTATTAGTTTATCATTGTGATAAAATTACACACACACAAAATATATGTATCACAGACTCTACAGCAATAAACAGGGCCATCTTTAATAGTGATTGGACCCTGGGCAAGCATTTGCTTGGGGCCCCTGGACCCTGCCCCCTCCCCTGCATGCAATCACTCCATCCATCGCAATGTTAACCCCCCACACACACACAAAAAACCATAAAAATAAGCACACACACAATTGGACTTTTCTTGCAGTGAGTATTTTTATTGCATTGAATAAAATGTGTATATTACGTGTATAATTGCAGTGTATAAACTGTATATTTGGATAAAAAATGTGTATATATGGCTGCAATATGTATACCATCTTACTATGCAACACTGCACTACAACTACTCATTACCTAAATGACAAAAATATACACAGATATTAGAGAGCACTTACATATGTTCTTATATATTTATAAATATCTATACACATCTCACTCTCTCTCACTAGTTGCATTTATACTTATGTGGACTTCTTAATATTATATTCAACTATTTTCATATGTAATAACAATGTTATTGGAGAGTTGTATTTCTTGTTTTTATTCCCTTTTTCTGCACCCACATTGCACCTAAAGGACTTAACACAGCCCCATAGAGTAGCCACAGCACTTGTCATGCACCTATATTGCACCCACAGCACTTGTCATGCACCTATATTGCACCTATATTGCACCAACAGCACATGGCTTACACTCATATTGAACCCACACAACAGTGTAAATTTGCCCCACAGAACATGCCACAGTTTCACTTTGTTCCACTGAACTACCCATGCAGAAAAAAGCCACATTGTCACTTTTCCCCATAGTACCTGATTTTTTTTCCCCAGAGAACATGCCACAGTCAATTTGTCATTGCATATGCAACAGACAGTTTGCCTGTTAAAATATGACACCGTTTGTCCATTAAATATGCCACAGTCAATGTGCCCATCAATATGCAAGTATTATTTTGCCATTAATATGCCACAGACATTTTTCCCATCAATATGCCAATATTATTGTGCCATTCAGATACCAGTAATATTGTACTATTACGATGCACCAGCCAATTTGCCCATCAATATGCCAGTAATTTTTTGCCATTAATATGCAGTATTATTTTGCCATTAATATGCCACAGACATTTTCCCCATCAATATGCCAATATTATTGTGCCATTCAGATACCAGTAATATTGTACTATTAAGATGCCCCAGCCAATTTGCCCATTAAGATACCAGTATTATTGTACCATTAAGATGCCAGAATTGTTGTGCCATTCAGATGCCAGTAATATTGTGCCATTCAGATTACAGTAATATTGTGCCAGTCAGATGCCAGTAATATTGTGCCATTCAGATGCCAGTAATATTGTGCCAGTCAGATACCTGGAATATTGTGCCAATAAGATGCCAGTAATATTGTGCCATTCAGATGCCTATAATATTGTGCCTTTCAGATGCCAGTAATATTGTACCATTCAGATAACAGGAATATTGTGCCAGTCATATGCCTGTAATATTGTGCCATTCAGAGCCCAACAATACTGTGCCAGTCAGAGCCCAGTAATATTGTGCCATTCAGAGCCCAGTAATATTATACCATTCAGATACCAGGAATTATTGTGCCAGTCAGAGCCCAGGAATATTGTGCCAGTCAGAGCCCAGTAATATTGTGCCAATCAGAGCCCAGGAATATTATGCCAGTCAGATGCCTATAATATTGTGCCAGTCAGAGCCCAGTAATATTATACTATTCAGATACCAGGAATTATTGTACCAGTCAGAGCCCAGGAATATTGTGCCAGTCAGGGCCCAGTATTATTATGCCAGTCAGAGACCAGGAATATTGTGCCAGTCAGATACCAGGAATATTGTGCCAGTCAAAGCCAAGGAATATTGTGCCACTCAGAGCCCAGTAATATTGTGCCACTCAGAGCCCAGTAATATTGTGCCAGTCAGAGCCCAGGAATATTATTCCAGTCAGAGCCCAGTAATATTGTGCCAGTCAGAGCCCAGGAATATTGTGCCAGTCAGAGCCCAGGAATATTGTGCCAGTCATAGCCCAGTAATATTGTGCCACTCAGAGCCCAGTAACAGTGTGCCAGTCAGAGCCCAGGAAAATTGTGCCACTCAGAGCCCAGTAATATTGTGCTAGTCAGAGCCCAGGAATATTGTGCCAGTCATAGCCCAGGAATATTGTGCCAGTCACAGCCCAGGAATATTGTGCCAGTCAGATACCAGTAATATTGTGCCAGTCAGAGCCCAGTAATATTGTGCCAATCAGAGCCCAGTAATATTGTGCCAGTCAGGGGGAGGAGTAAGATGACGTAGAGACGCACACGTTTGCGCGTTTCGGCGATGCTGGCTGCTACTGAGAGACGGACGCCCAGAAACTGAAAGGGAGAGACCTATAGAAGAAACAGTCCTACAATGACTACGAAAACGGAATAAGAGGTCCGCAAACAACAGTCAGCTGCACGAGTAAGCGCTCCAGAAAGGGGAGTGGAGTAGCCCATACGCTGCAGACTCCAAAGAAAACGAGCATAAGCGCAAGACTACAAAGACGGTCAGGAAGTGCTATGAGGGAACTAAAACGGCCCAAGGAACACGTGAGTCAGCTGTATAAGCCCTGATACCTTGTTATGTTCCCTACTCTTTGAAAAACTTTAGGCTTAAAGAGACTGTACTGAGGGACGTAATATAATTATATTCTCCTCAGCAAGAGCCCTATAGAGCTTCCCCTTTAAGCTTGTTATATACAAGGGAAAGGCTCCAACACAAACAGAATTTGCTCCCTAGTAGACGCCCCTACCCCCACTCTCGGGTAAATTAAATTAAGGCTCTCCACAGTTTGGGTCACCCTACGTGTATTGGCTTAAGTACTTACACGATCCTTTTGGATAGCAGACCATGGCTTCCAGAAGAGGTCAGGATTCAGGCCTAAAAAAGGACAAAAAGGACAAGGAGAAAAAACAAGATAAGACAGATAAAAGGATGTCACATTTTTTCTCCCCACAAGCTGAAAAAACTGTTGTGAACACACCTGATACGGACAGTGCTAGCCAGACCTTAAAAGATAATGAGGCTGCCAGAGAGCACTCAGATACCTCATGGTCAGAAAGCTTGGGCATCACCCAGGAATACCTTAAAACTGCTTTAGACACCCAATTACAAATGTTTAAACATGAAATTAGCAAATTGACAAACGATTTAAGGGGAGATATGAGCAGGCTGGACGAAAGGCTGATGAAAACTGAACAACATCTAGAAAACATATCACTGCAGTTTAATAATTCTGACGATAAAATCCAGAGACAGGCCGAGAGAATAGATGCAATTGAAGCAAAGATGGGAGAATTGGAAGATAGATCCAGGAGGTGCAATCTAAGGGTTAGAGGCATCCCTGAGCACATCCCGCAACTACAGCTGAAAGAATATCTCGAGGCTTTCTTTCTTTTCCTGGGGGCACAGCCCGATAGACACACAAACTTTATGGAAAGATGTCATCGGGTATACAGCCCTGGAACATCTCAGCATCCAAGAGACGTGATTATATGTTGCCATGCGTATAGATTCCGGGAAGAGATCCTGAGAGCCATAGACGAAAAGGACTTAAAGGGAACGCCATATGAACAAATTAAAGTTTTCCAGGACCTTTTCTTTTTCACAAGGAATATTAGAAGATCATTTTCTCCCCTCACACTTATTCTGAGGAAAGCTGATATAAAATACGCATGGAGATTTCCTGCGGGTCTTACATTATATTTTGAAGGAAAGAGAGAGTCCTTTGAAACAGTGGACAATTTGAGGTCTTGGATGCAAGACAAGAAATTGAATTAATATATTATTGGTGATATTGTTCTAGATCTGTATCTGAGGGAGGAGGGGGAGAAGAGGGATGGACACGGGGGAGGGGGAGTGGGAGAGGGGCTTCTTTTTTATTTTATTTTTATTTTATTTTTTTATTTATTTTTTCTCTTTGGGACAATAGGAATGTGATTTTTTTTTTGGTGACAAGGGAATGTGATAAAACTTAAAAGCACTCTACCACGAGGAGGCACAATAGAGTAAATATAAGATATAAGTAGGCACGGAATGTAAAACCCTTAAACGCACGTAATGTCACTATAAAATAAGTAAGAACACTAAAGAAATAGAATGTTTGATAATTCACAATAAAATATTCACGATAGACAATTATTGAAGATTTGAGATATTTAAGGATATGCATATAAACACGCGAGCATATTAATGGGGTAGGGGATTTAGGCTTTTATCATCACTGAGCTCCAAGCACTGTAGTAAGAGGTTGAACAACGGAGTAACTATAAGATTTACGAAGAATATGGGACTTTTTAATTTATTATTCTTCTCTTTCCTCTTTCTCCTTCCACTCTCTCTGTATGCTCGCAAATTCAACATAAGATAATTAAGAAAATCTAAAATAGATCTTACATGCAAGTAGATTACTGATAGATTGATTATCATTGGTTGGCCTTTCGGAAAGGATTAAGATATGGGCTTAAGCAATTCAGTAAAGTAAAAGGGGGAGGGGGATGGGGGGGAGGGGAGGGGAAAATGGGGATATTCCCCCCCCCCCCCTCTATCAGCTGGAGTGTGGGTGAAAAGCACTTTGGGAAAATATACTCTGCCCTGGGACCCAGGGATTCTATGGGAAGAATGGTGGTCTAGTGACAAAGATAATCATAAAGAATAATTTAACCGTCTCTTTGGTAAAAGCCAGCAGGGACACCGGTAGGCGCGGTGCCCCAAATTAGTTTGTATTGGATCCTCTCCTTTTGGGGGAGGAACCAATCAGTAGAGGGATGCATATAGATCCCTCTAGGGATGGGTGGAGGGTTAGAGTTGATTTGTGGTTTAATCTTGCTGGGGATAAGGTGGAAATGGTCTCGGAGGTCTTGTTGGAGGGAGTAGGTGAATACCACCACCTACGATTAGAATAGCTTCGGTGGATGTGCAGGGTGCCAATGCTCCACAAAAAAGACATACAATATTGGAGTTTTTAACAAAAGAACGTATTCATATAGTTGGGCTCCAGGAGACTCACTGGAGGGTGAGGGACTCCCATAGGATAAAATCAAGACGTTACCCGCATGTTTATACAGCCTCTTTGGAACATGAGCGGAAGAGAGGGGTGGCAATTTTATTCTCAGGTGAGTTATCAATCAAAGTATTGTATCAAGATGCAGACCCAGAGGGGAGATTTCTTATCCTTATCGTAGAAATTTGTAATAAGATATTTACGATAGCGAATTTATACGCACCAAATCAATCACCCATAAAATTTATCAAAAAAGTTTTCACCAAAGTAGAAAGAATTAAACAGGGCACGATATTAATGTTGGGAGATTTTAACTGCCTAATGGATCCAGAAATGGATAGTAAAAACTTGAAAGGCAGTAATCAGAGTAAAAACACAAAGAACAATGCCAGAAGGCTTAGAGCGCTAGTTAAGGACTCCGAACTCCTGGATCTATGGAGAATTTTCCACCCAAGTGAAAGGGACTTTACATGCTTCTCAAAATCTCATATAGCATATTCCAGAATAGACCTAATCCTCGGGGGGAGGGATCTGACCAAGAGGATTGAGAAAATACAAATTGTTAATATCTCCTGGTCGGACCATAGCCCAATTGTTATGGAGTTGAATATATTGAGAGATGGCAAAAGAACTGAATGGAAGTTAAATGACTATTTACTCAACAATAAGGATAATATAGCTGCAATTAAATTTGCCACAGATAGATTTTTTATAGAAAACAGGGAGAAAGGGGTGGACGCACCCATGACTTGGTGCGCTTATAAGAGCGTAATCCGGGGACATCTAATAAAAATGGGAGCCATAGGCAAAAAGAAGAACGGACGTACTTTAGCGGAACTATATATTCAACTAGACTCTTTGAAAGATCAGAATAAAAGCAACCCAAATGCACACTTAACACAAGAAGTGAGATTAGTTGAAGACAAGATCAATGAGATCTTGATAACTAAGGCCAATAGGGCACTTGGGAATGTGCGCAAAAGATGGTATTACCAGGGTAAAGCCAACAGATGGATGACTAACAGACTTAAAAGGGATAAACTCAAAAAGGTTATAACTAAGATTAGAACAGGTCAGGAGTTGGTCTTGGACCCGGAAAAAATAGGAGGGGCGGTCAAATTTTTTTTATCATTCACTATATAATCTCCCAGGAAATTTATCAGGTAAAGAAGGGAAGGGATATCTCGCATCTTTAAAGGTCCCCAAATTAAGCGAAGATCAGATACATCTATTGAGCGAGCCTCTTCAGATTGCGGAACTACAAAGAGCAATTGACAAACTGCAGTCTAGCAAGGCCCCTGGCCCGGATGGATTTAGCAACCGATTTTTTAAATTACTGGCGGAAAATATAAAGCCGGATCTTCTGAAAGCTTTTAATGATTTTGGAGGAAATAGCAAGATCCCAACTGAGATGTTACAGGTAAATGTTGTGCCAATACTTAAACAAGATAAAGACCCAGAACAAGTGGCAAATTACCGCCCAATATCTCTGTTGAATGTTGACATCAAGCTATATGCATCTATATTAGCCGACAGGTTGAAGGGAGTAGTGCCAACTGTGATCCACCCGGACCAGGTGGGATTTGTTCAAGGCCGCTTATCAACAAATAATATAAGAAGGCTCCTGGATATTTTGGACACTGTTAGGCAGTCCGGGGAGCCCCAGCTGACCCTGTTACTAGATGCTGAAAAGGCATTGGACAGGGTCGACTGGGGCTTTATGAGACACTCACTACAGGCATTTGGATTTGGGGGAGGGATACTGGAAAAAATTATGGCGTTGTATACATCCCCCTCGGCGAGAGTGGTGAGTAGAGGATTTACCTCAGACTGGTTTATCATGACTAATGGAGTTAGACAGGGATGCCCCCTTTCCCCGCTCCTATATTTATTTGCAATCGAACCTTTGGCTATAGCTATCCGAGATAACCCAAAGATACACGGACTAGAGACCACCAGAGGACAAGTGAAGATTAATCTCTTTGCAGATGATGTCATTTTGACTATACAACAACCAAGTGAATCTATGGATGAACTAGTGGCAGTTATTAAAAGAATTTCAGAATTTTCGGGATACAAATTGAATTTAGATAAGTCAGCAGTACTCCCTAATAACATCACGCAGAAACAAAAGTTAGGCGAGAGATATGGATTTAAATGGGCAAACCAATATATAGATTACTTAGGGATTAAAATAGGTGAAGACCCATCTAAAACAGTAGAACTAAACTTTATGCCACTACTCCAAAAAACAAATAGACAACTATTGGATTGGAAGCCACTGGGTTTGTCTTGGTGGGGGAGGATAAATATTATAAAATCCTATATTCTGCCCAGATGGTCATACTTGTTCAGAATGATACCACTTAAAATACCAAAAACCTGGCTGACAATGATTCAGGCAGCTATGCATAAATTCATCTGGCAGGGGAAACGCCCCAGGATTAAAGCATCCTTACTCTCACTCAAGACAACTCAAGGGGGACTGGGTGTTCCCAATATTGAGGAGTACTACCAAGCTAGCATACTGACCCAGGCCCTTGTATCACAAAATATTAACTCTCAGGACGAGGGCTGGTACAAAGTGGGGCATGACCTAATAGGAGGAAGAGACTTGGGAGCACTGTTCTGGGACACTAAAAATGACGACCAAAGTAGGGATAGAAGAGAGGAATCTAGCTTGGTCCTGAAAGATGTCCTATGGGAATGGCGAAAATTTAGGAGGAAACTTCAGCTAGAGAATAAAATTTTGATAAGCTACCCCCTAATATATCTTTGTAGCAACATCGCAGACATAGAGCTAACAAGATGGGTTGAACATGGTATAACCACAATAGAAGATTTATATAGGAGGGATGGCCTTAAAACTTTCCCTCAGCTGTGCGAGGAGGTAAAAATTCCAAATAGAGAAATCTTCAATTATTTAAGGATAAGAGTTTACCTGGCGAAACATGCCCAAAGAGCACAAACTAGTGCGGTAAAGAAACTTGAGCAGATCATGACACAGCCAGACTCAAAACATCTGCTCTCCAAAATGGTGAAAATTCTGAGTGAGATTAAGCCATATAATAGCCCAACAGCTAAATGTCAGTGGCAGAAAGATCTATCTATACAGATTTCAAGGGAGGACTGGAATAGATCTCTCCAGGGGGTATATAAGGCGGTCCACAATCTGGATTTAGCAGAAACACATTTTAAAGTCATGAACCGATGGTACCTGGTTCCTAGCCGTTTGGCCAAGATGTATATACACAAGGGTGATGAATGCTGGAGATGCGGGCTTCCAGGGGGAAATTTCATTCATATCTGGTGGAACTGTGGCCCAATAAAAATATATTGGGAGACGGTACAAAAAAAAATCAATACAATTTGTAAGACGACTCTAGAATACAGTGCAAATTCTATGTTGCTACACATAGAAGGACAAAAATGGCCTAAACAGTACCAGAATTTGATAATACACCTCCTGGTGGCAGCCAAATTAACAGTAGCCAGGAATTGGCAATCCACCCTAGCACCTACATGGCCCGCGGTTAAAAATCAGTGCATTTTCCAGTTAAAAATGGAGAAGCAGATCCAAGCACAATTAAAACAGGGCAAGAAAAATATAGAGGATTTCGACTTATGGATTGATAGAGTGACTGTCGCATAAGTCGGCACACCAGCACAAATAAGGAGTACAAACAGGAGCTAGGAATATATTAGATAGGGGGGGTGGGACCACCAATCTCCCTCCGACGGACAAGAAGAGACCAAGTATTATTTATATACCACAAACTTTTAAATAAAATAGGTTAATAAGTGAACAAACATATGAGAATGTAGTTAAGAATATATAACAGAAGGGAGGTTTAGACCTCTCATATGAAGATTTTGTATCGTTGTGTTTAATGTATGTAATTTTGCACGTTGAAATAAATAAATAAAAATGTAAAAAAAAAAAAAAAAAAATATTGTGCCAGTCAGATGCCTGTAATATTGTGCCAGTCAGAACCCAGTAATATTGTGCCAGTCAGAGCCCAGTAATATTGTGCCAGTCAGAGAAAAGTAATATTGTACAAGTCAGAGCCCAGTAATATTGTGCCAATCAGAGCCCAGTAATATTGTGCCATTCAGATGCCTGTAATATTGTGCCAGTCAGAGCCCAGTAATATTGTGCCAGTCAGAGCCCAGTAATATTGTGCCAGTCAGATGCCTGTAATATTGTGCCAGTCAGATGCCTGTAATATTGTGCCAGTCAGAGCCCAGTAATATTGTGCCAGTCAGAGCCCAGGAATAGTGTGCCAGTCAGATACCTGTAATATTTTGCCAGTCAGAGCCCAGTAATATTGTGCCAGTCAGATGCCTTTAATTCCCCCAACCCCCCCTCCCAGTACTTACCGAATGCTTCTTCTCCGTGTTCTCGGCTGGACGTCTCCTCCGTGCAGTCTTTCCTCCTGCACGGAGGAGGGAAACAGTCACCGGATGTGACGTTACGTCACATCCGGCGTCAGGTTTTTTTTTTTCCGGTCGCCGCATCGAGCGCTGTGAACGTGGCAAGCAGGGGCTGGGGGCCCACGGGACTGCTGCCTTGGGCCCCCCAGGAGTAACTGGGCCCACTTAAACAAAGTGTCACCTACATAGAGTCACACTTACATGACACCCACATACAGAGTCACACTCACACAGTCACAATTACACACACAAACACACAAAGATACTTACACACAGGCACAGAGATAAACTTACACACAAGTACAGACACAGAGATATACTTACACACACAGGTTTCTTTTTTAACAGGGCTGCGTGGTCCAAATGGAATTCCTCCTCCATGCACCTTCAGGAACGCATCTGTATTCCCTCTCTCTGGCCTTTGCACATGACGTCATGTGCAGGGTAGTGAAGGTATGCACACTGCACTATATGCGGCACTTTGATGGGGAACTTAGTTCCCCTGATGGTTCTTCACATGCGGCTGGAGGTTCAGTCACTGCTGCAGATTTCAGGGAGCCGTACCCCCATATCCAGCGGGCCACATTTGGCCTGTGGATCCGCATTTTTGACACCCCGGATATGTGTTTGTTTTAAATGACCAAATTATCTTGTTACATCTTATGTAAGTGGTAGTTTCCCTTTAAGTCTGCCAGAATATTCTGGGATCCCGGAAGGTAAAATTACGGACAAATCAGCCAAAGTCTTCTGAGCCCATTCCATCAGAGGTTCCAGCTATCTCAACAAACGGAGACTCCTGGTACCTCCTTGGTTTATTTAGGTAAGCTGCAGCTGCCCTATTGTCGACTCCTTTTCGAACCCAACAGTACTTCAGAAGATGGTGAGTCCAATGATTTTGAAGATGTATAGACAGAAAATGGGATCCCCAGCCCCAACAACTATCATATGTGGTCACTAATTGGCAGTCCACATCCTTTAGTGGAATATCCTTGATAGACTTGTCTCTGTGAATGGTCAATAGCTCGGGAGAATGTGCACATATCGTCCAAGTAATGGAAAATAAAAATTCACAGGAGTATGAGGTAAGTTATAACTGAGAGCAAAACATTGAAGAATGTTCTAGAAGTCATACTGACCCCAAATGGCATGGCCCTGAATTGGTAGTGCTCATCGCTCATGTAAAAATGGGGATATGGAAATAGGCATCCCTAAAATGCAATGGAGACCAAAGAATCTCCCTGATGGAAACGCCAAAAGGCTCTTCTTACTATTGAATTGACCCATTGGTCTTGAATGTGAGAACCGCAGGTGTCTGAGAAGAGGAATCAAGCACCAAAAAAACATTTCCTTCTCCATTTTATCACTAAAGGAAGGGGCGTTATCCATGGAAGCATGCATCTAGCGATCCTGCCATAGGGGAGGGGGTGATAAAGGGGAGTTAAGTTATGTAATTGTTAAAAATATGCATATTAAAGAACTATTTCAATACTTTAATATGCATTAAGACTTGGAAAATAAGATTTTTGCAAGATATATTCCAGCAACTTGCAAAAGGGGCAATGTTATTAAAAAGAAATGCTGCAAAACAGAAGATAAACATTTTTTACTTGATTTCAAAGTACTAGTTTTCCACTACTATGTTTTCAGTGTGGACTTTGCTTTGATAGCTTTATATATGAGGATTTTTTTTTAATAATGATTTTCTTTTTTTTAATATTTTTTGGAATGAATGAATAAGTATTCAGTTTTTTTCCATTGAATAATCACTCACGCTATAGGTTCTTAAACTTTTTAAATAACCACATAATTTAATTTAAAGGGCCAACTAAACATTTTGTATACTGTGAATGTAAGGAATACAAATATATGAGAAATGATCTATAGCAGTGATGGCAAATGTGTGATTGGCAGACCTCAAAGTGCCAACACCACATACACACAAATACTAACATACATGTGTAGAAGCGTGTATTTGTATAGGCGTTCAAGTCGGAAAGCAATTAACGACTATCGGGAGAACTAGTTATGACCAGCGGCGCACGTGATTTACCCACTGCTGACTGCTCCTCAGAGCGGTGAGAGATGAACCTGGTTGTGTGTGTGTAACCATAGAATGTGTCGGCAGATAAGAACCATTCGGTCCATATAATCTGCCCAATTTTCTAAATAATTTATTAGTCCCTAGTTCCCTATCTTATAACTTGAAAGTATCAATATTCATCTGGAGATTCGGTCTCCAGTACTGCTTACAATACTCCAAGTGAGGTTTCACCAGTTCTCTGTACAATGACATGAGCACTTCTTTCTACTGCTAATACCTCTCCCTAAACCAAGTATTTTGCTAGAATTTCCTTCTGCTATGTTACATTGCCTACCTACCTTTAAGTCCTCTGAAATTATTACTCCTAAATCCCTTTCCTCAGTTGTTGAGGTTAGGTCAAATGTTTTTTTTTTTTTTAATTATTATTTATAAATTTTATTTGTTAGAAAACATTGACATTACACAAGATGTGAAGTTATCACATTAAAGTCACATCTGATAACACGGACTCCACATGGGCACAAAGAATAACTTACAGAACCCACGCTTTCCCCTTATAATAAGAGACTGCAAACTACCATGTTGCCACAGACTCTTAGTAACAGTCGTATAAATAAGTAACAAAGGGAATTTGAGATTATATAGAGAATTACTATTTTGGAGTAAGAAATACAGAAATACCTTAGTATATTATACCGTCTGCCGCCGGGAGTAGTAAAAAGAAAAGTTATAACCTCAGACTTCCCCTCGTGTGGCAAACTTATTCCATTGGCAAGTTCATGGGGAGTCACATATAAACAATACAACATTTACCGGACATTAAACATTTAGACTTTAATCTATCCTGCTGGCCAGGGGGGGGGGGGGGGGGGGGGGGAGGTTGGGGTCGGTCTCCTACAGTGACCCAGAAGAGAGGGCAGGACGGGCAAGAGAATACACTACCCTCAAACCATTCCACCGGTATAGCCCGCTATTACCCAATTTACTCTCTTTCATCCTTGGGCTCCTCAAAAGGGCCCCTACTCCAGTTCCTTCGTCCACCTATTCCAATATTGTGCCTCTAAAAGGTTCCCCAGATCATAAAAGGCCCTGCTACTCTCCATCCTACATTGATGGATCACCTGTGAATTTATCTTCGGCCATTCTGGTGCCTTCGTGCTTTTCCAGTTCCTGGCTATCTCCAATTTACATGCTGTTAAGATATGAATATTAATCTTATGTTCTTTTGAGTATTCCGGATTTAAATGCAAAAGTGCCATTTCTGATTTTAAATCCCATTTCTCGCCAAATTTAACCCTTAATCGGTAGGAGATATCTTGCCAGAATCCAAGAATGATTGGGCATAGCCACCAAACATGTATATAGTCTCCTCGGGCTCTGTGGCACCTCCAGCATAGCGGAGATAAGGCCGGGTATATCTTACAGAGCCTTGTGGGGACTAAATACCATCTGTTGCTCACCTTGAACTGCGTCTCATTTAGGTTTAGGTAGTGAACAGCCCTATAGCATCTGTCCAGAGCCAAACACCATTGTTTTTCCTCTATTTGTATCTGGAGGTCTTTTTGCCAGTTCAGGATGGCCGCAGATAGCAGAACTCTCTTTACAGATTTAAGGATTTTTCAGTGAATTTGCTATGAGATTCTTGTGATGGTGTTGCCGAATAAGTCTGCTCAGTAATGCCATTGGGCCTATATCGCTGGTGTCTATGAAACAAAGATATTTTCCTAGGAACCCCTTGACTCTAAGGTATTTGAAGAGGTCTTGGGGTGGGAGGTCATATTGCTCTTGAAGAGCTGAAAAGGTTTTTATATTGTCATTATCTATCAGATCTACGATCTGATGCACACCCTTATGAGCCCAATTTGTTAGGTCGATGTTTTTCATCAGGTGTCCGATCACTGATAATGGTAAGGCGGGGATTATTTTATTCTTTAAACCTATTTTAACTTTAACTTGGTTCCAGTTATCTATTATTTGGGATAGAGCCAGGCTCCTGAGTTTAATACCTCTATTATAGGGTTCTTTGTTTACATTCCAGAAAAATACATTTAAATTGGATACTTTGGTTATCTCACATTCCCATCGATATCATTCCTCAGATTTTGCTTCCTATTTTTGCGAGGCTATGGCCTGAGCCAGTAATGCGGCTTGTGCAAATTCCCCTATCAGTGGGATCCCCAGACCACCTTTCTTGGGTGTCCTAGATAGTATCTGTAATCCTAGCCTTGGTCTCTTATTATTCCAAATAAATTGTGAGAAAGATGCTTGTATCATCTGCAACCAAGGCGCTGGCATCCTAAATGGGAGCATACGAAAAACATAGGTGAATTTGGGGAGGACATATGCCTTAATCGCATTGATTCTTCCCCACCACGATATGTATAATGACTTCCATGCTACCAAGTTTCTATTTGTTTCCCTCATCAGGGGTAGAACATTAATCCGTGTCCAATTTTTGGGATCCACAGAAATGTTCACCCAGATAGGGGAAACTCTGTTTATTTCAAGTGAAACTATATTTCTTTTCTATATCTATTATCTGTTCGGGGGGCATGTTGAAAGGCATAGCTATGGTTTTAGCAACATTAAGTTTGTAGTTTGATACCCGGCTATACTCTGTTATTATCGAAATTATATGGTCCACAGAGACAACAGGATCTTCCACTGTTAATACGATGTCATCAGCATAAAGTTTTATCTTCTGAGAGGGAATTCCCGCAGGGCCGCTTATCTCCTGGCAATTCCGGTTATCCCTCGCCAGGGGCTCCAAAGTCAAGATGTAAAGTAGGGGTGACAGTGGACACCCCTGTCGAGTTCCGTTTGCCAAATGAAACCATGGGGTATCAATCCCTGGGCCTGTTACCCTCCCTGTTGGCCGCGAGTATAATGCCATTATGGCCCTGCGGAAATCACCTACTATACCAAATGAGTCGAGGGTACCACCCAGAAAATCCCAGCTGACCCTGTCAAAGGCCTTCTCGGCATCCAAAGACAGGGTCAGCTGGGGAATCCGTCCCTCAGACGCATACTGAAACATGTTTGCCAGTGTTCTAGTATGCCCTGCCGCAAAGCGATGGGTCTATAGCTAGTGATCTCATTGGGCGCTTTGCCACTTTTCAGTATTGGGATATTCCCTCGCAAGATATCCTCCAGAAAGGTGCCTGTATCTCTTGCTTCATTATAAACTTCGGTTAAATTTGGGACTCTCTCTTTAAGTAAAGTTTTATAGAACAGGGAGCCAAACCCATCTGGGCCGGGCGCTTTACCCGCTTTCTGCCTAAGAATGGCATCCGTGACTTCCTTGGTTGTAAACGGCCTATTTAGGTCCATTATTGTTGCTAGAGGTGGTTTAGGGAACTCTCTCTTCTCAAAGTACTCTGTTATCCCCTCCTTATTGGTCTCTGATGGTCGGTTATACAGGGAGGAGTAATAATTATTAAAGGCCTTACCAATTTTCTCTGGGGACAAACATGTCTCCTTGTTATAGTCAATCCTAGGTATCTTATTTTTTGCCTTTTTTTTTATTTAATAAGTTGGTCATGAGAGTGTCCGCCCTGTTCCCTCTGTAGTACCACTGGGTTTTTAACTTCCTCAGCATCTCATTTGCCCTATCAATAAGTTTTAAGTTGATCCTAATTTGTATCTCTTCGATCGCCTTAGATCTCTCAGTTGTGACCGAAGCCTTATTTAATCTTGTTAACTGGTCAAGTTGAATATAAAGGTCTGATAGCCTTGATTCAGCTTTTTTTTGTTTGGCCTGTGATCCCAGTTTAATGAATAGTCCCCGCACCACCGCCTTATAGGCACACCATATCGTGGATGGGGAAAGATCAGTGGAGTTGTTTTCTTGGATATTCTTTGTCATTTCAGTTATATGGTCAATGTCCTCTTTATGTTTCAATAGATTGGGATTCAGCCACCACTCAGATCTGGGTTTAGAATATTTGTCTTTAAGATCCACTATGACTGAATTATGATCAGACCAAGTGATCTCATTTATCCTGATGCCAGCTACCTGTAGTGTGATACCTGTGTATCCGTGAGTATGCAGAATAGGTTTTTGAGAAGTATGTTTAATACCGTTCAGTTGTGTGAAATATTCGCCAGATATCATGTAATGATGCTTTATCTAGCAGGTCCTGTAAACTCCGTGCCTGAGAGGTAACCCTTCTATCTTTAGGTCTATCCCTTAATGTCTTTTTATCCAAATTTGAATCCAGGAGGCAGTCTAAATCTCCCATAACTAAGAGGGAGCCTTGTCTCACCCTTTCTATCTTACTGAATAGTTTCTTAATGAACTGGATCGGAGCCCCGTTTGGAGCATATAAGTTGACTAAAGTTAAAAGTTTATGATCAAATTCCCCAACTATGATTAAATACCTCCCCTCTGGGTCCAACTCAGTATATTTCAAATTTAGGTTGACATCGCTCAAGATCATAATGGCGACTCCCCGTTTTTATTTTGTCGGCAAAGTTGCCGAGAGTATTGTTGGAAATTTTTGTGATTTAATGCAAACTCCGTCTATTGATCTCCAATGGGTCTCCTGTAAACATCAGACCTTTATCCGTTCCCTAGAGAGATAATTAAGAAAAATGGATCTCTTTTGAGGGGAGTTCAAACCCCGCACATTTAAGGTAGCGAATCTAACCATTTGGTTTATTTCTTCTGCCTCCCCCCTCAATCCCCACCCCAATACCGCCACCGAACTTACACATTACAAAACATAATACATTACATACAAATACATACAGAACTCCGTCCCATACGGAGGAACCTGATTTCGAACATTTGTTATACCCTAACATGTGTGATAGTTTCCACAAATAAATTGTGGATATCGAGTCGGTGCTCTTGCGGTAGGCAAATCACAAGAGCGAGAGAGGAAGGGAAAAGGACCAAAGAAGAGAAAGAAAGGGGGAGGAAAATAGAGGAAGAGAAATAGAGAAAGGAGAGAAGGCACGAAGAAGAACCCACGGTGGAGAGGGGAAAGAGGGTCATAGTTTATTAAATCTCCTATTCTTTGACTTTACAAGGGAGTAACCACTACACAACACCATCTCGGACGTATTAAGACCATCTGTACATCGGATAGACTTGTTTTATTCAGTCTGGTTCCAGTAAACCATTATCATGG